>JAIFZK010000096.1:2010000-3210000 GCA_027481765.1 Tenualosa thibaudeaui
GGTGGTCTCAGTGAGGTCCTGGCTGACGGTCGGCCGGGGGGCCATGATGGGGATACTCTGGGTGCGGTACTGTTGACCAGAGAGCCGTGTTAGTTTAACCCTGCCTGCCTGCCTCCTTACACAGACACACAGTATGTGCAGGATAGGCTGATTAAGCCAGTGTAATTTCATTTCATGTCTTATACTTAGTATTTCTATGCATGTGACAATAAAAACTCCTTAAATCTTTGAAGTGCTGGACACCAAGGAGATGAAATGTAACTGATTGGACCACTCAATTAGTCATTAGTCAGGAACTGATTGTTCTAAAGTTGACTAAAGTTTTACATAATGTTTGTTATACTATAGGCCTGTAGGTGGAATAATCACAGAAAATTAAAACACAAAACTGCTAATCTGTTGGTTGGTACCATTCATTTCATTTGAGTAAGAAAAGTAAGGGGGGAAAAAGCATATGATTGCACATACACATGATTGTGCCAGACTTTTCAAACAAATGGCTGACGCTTCCGTCTTCATTCAATGACTATGTGACTCACCTGCTGGAAAGTGGCTTGCACCAGGTTGGCTGGGAACATGTTGCTGAGGGAAAGAAAGACAGGAACCATTAATGGACTAGTCTAAGTCAAGGGTATTTTTAACCTTAGCTGAAAGCTCACAGTAAAAGGAAGGTTTTTCCATTAAGCTGCAGTATATGAACACATTGCAAATGGTATGGCTGTTATTTTAGTCTGTCCTCAGCTAAAACATTATGTTCAGCAAAAACAAAGGCTTGAACTGTGTCATAATGGAAGCACTACAGTAAAATGAATGTCCAAAATATTACTGTGTCCAATACCAATCCATTCAAGTGAACAAATTAAAAATGAACCAAAAATGAACACTGGGGAACTTTGTGCTTGTATGAAAATACATCCTGCACCACATTGCTGACCGCATCAAACATGCTACAGATCTTGTTGACAGCTTTTGCTGAAAAGTTTATGTCATGATGTGAAATCTGTAATAACAGTTTTGGGAGTAAGTTTGAAATGTATTTTTATAGTTATCTATATCTGCCTGGTTTATCACAGTAACTAGCAACTAGTTCCATTGCAAAGTTTAGATTGTGTACTTTCACATCATATGTGATATGCTATGTGTTATGAACACTGTGAGAACAGTTTAAAAGAGAAAAAGGGTGTAATATTCTCAAAAGATTAAATGTAACTAATTTCAAAGTAAATCTTCTCACAAACTGTTTATCACAGCAACTAGCAACTAGTACCATTTGAAAGCTCAGATTATGCACTTTTATGCATGTCAGACACGTCATTTTAGTTTGAACTGGCAGACAACATTGCTGCCTGAATTTATTTCAGATTGCTAATTAAACATCTTCAGTACTAATACCTATACCTTATTGTATAACCTTATGCATCTTAACTCTTTTAAATTGTTGCTGTTGTTGCTGTTTTATCCACCTTAGAAATTACTTCCTTAGCCTAAGTTATCCTTTCTAATGCACAGTTGCACAATTGGGAGGGTACTGACATATTTTATCTGATTAGTGAGCTATTACTTAAAACATACATCATAATGAGATTTTCACTGTAGAACCCCTCATCATAGACTTGATGAGATTTTCACTGTAGAACTGTCAACCATCAGTATTAGCAATTGAAAATCAAGGGTGGTGTGTGTGTGTGCGTACATAAATGTCTATGTGGATGTGGTTGATATGGTTGTTAATCCTCATCTATACATTTGGATATGTGTCTGTGTCAATGTATGTATGTATATGTGTGTGTATGTGCCAGGGGGGTCATGGGGATTGTACTGTAGCTAATTAAAGATGGTAGTGAAGGTGGTACAGGCATAATCAACCCTTTCCAGGTGACCTTTGACCTCAGGGCCACCCTGTGCACAGATTCTGGCCACTGCACTACTGACAGGTGCAGACACTCGGTTCACCTGCTTGGCCTGACACCTAGCTCTTAAGCCGCTACTTCTAATGAGGTCTGCGACACAGAAATCTTAGCACTGTAAACTCTCCACCTCATGCCTCCAGCTGGGAGAGCAGACAAATCCCCAAATCCCAGGTGGTGTTGGAAAGTAAAGCGGAAGGTGGCTTCAAACAGTCACATGCCTCTGAAGTTACTTTGTGGCATTTTCATGGAATCATTTTGTTTCCATGTTGTCTTGAACGCAGCTTTACATATATTTGCATTTCATACAGTGGTCACATGTTTTAGAATGTAATATAATAGGGGAGCCGACCTGGTGCTAGATGGTTTGCATGTAAAATTCAGAGGGCATTTGGACAACGCTAAGAACACTTACTCTAACAAACATAGTGCAGGTGTTTTTTTTACTTTTTGTTAGTATAGCTGCTGCTGTGCTGCTGTGAAAATCTTTAACCTAAAATGTGCCACTTAGTGCATTTAAGCCTTAGCTGATAACAAAAGTCAAGTGTTCAAACAAAAACAGATTTGTTATCACTCACTCACTTAATTAATTCATCTTTTTGCTAATTTATGCAGAGGCTCTTGTTGTGAATTAAGGCTTGGGCATTTTAGTCAATGCTGTTGTTTTATCTTTTGTTCATCCAAGTGCCACTTGAGAGCCTTATGATGTTCATTTATGCATTGTACTTTTCCCACAAAAAAAGCTTTGCACACAAATACAAATGTGGGATTAGAGGTGTATTTACAGTGTTAAGACAAATGACCACCCTTTCAAATGATGTAAAATACTCAGAACATGCTGTGAAGAAAGGTGGACACATTCCTACAGACACACACACAACCAGGGCCAAAGCAGATTTGCAGTAAATCCCAACAGCAGCTGTGTTTAGGGAACAGCCACACACAAACACGCACACACACACCAGGAGGTATTTAAGTTTAGAGAAAATATTTAGCTTGAGTTTAGAACAAACAATAACAACAAAAAAGAAAAACAGCATGCAGAATATTTAAGCTACTGAACCACTAACACAAGCTCATAGAGTTTAAAGGTAAACAAGACAAGTCCCTTTAGCACATCGTCATGACAGCAGAGAGTTGTGGCAAACACCTTAAGAACTCAGCTTGAGCACCTGTAAGCAGCTGCAGCCTGAGCTCTCACTTCCAGTCATGCGTGTGTTTACTCAAGCACGTGTCTCCTGGCTTCAGCACAGGTTGAACAGGCCGGATTTATGATTTGGTTTGACATGGTTTGTCCACGTATCCCTACCTCTATCTGAAACATAATGGACAGTTCTCTATCTCCATTCATCTGCCTAGATGAGGAGGCCTAGAGCCTAGAGGTTTGCTGACCATTCAGGGTGCTGTGCTGTGGCCAGCGGCATGCCCCATTGACCGATGGTGACACACTGAGCTCTTGCACCCTGATAATGGGTTAGTTCAAGGACACTCTACTCTGCAATTAGCTTAGCGCTTAGCCCCCCCCCACCAACACCACCACACACACACACACAGACACACACACATACACACACAGCCTTCAAGCAGTGACTTTAAAGTTCACACGAGACCTGGTGTGCTCAAATTCTGCTGTAGTGATGGGCAGCTCCATATAATACAGTGTGCTTGCTAATGTTCCGAGACATTTTGTTTATCACATGTCAGATCCATAATGCTGGAAATGACCTGATATTTGATGTCTTTAGTAAAATTCTGTTGCATTAACTTATTTCCTATGGATCTAGAAGTCATGTCAGCACACTAAGAACACTTACTCTAACAAACTCAAGGATTAGCCAATATAGTTTGTTGGATCCATTATGTTTAACTCATGAGGGATCAGAATGAAGTGTGTCCAAAGCTCTAAGCTTTCATTGTTCAAAGTCTTTGGAACATGTGAGAAGAAAATGTGACTCATTTTGTCATTGCTTTCTCCTTTTGAAAACTATGTGCCATGAATATTTAATTTATCTTCAAATTTTTAAATTTTGCTCCCATAACTGCATGATGCATTAACCCCCAAATCAGTGAAATGACCCTTGATTGTGCTATTTGAAACCATTTAAATAATATGTCACCTGAAGAATTACTGAATATATAACAAATATTGAATAATGAATGATGATATATTAGCAGAGCAACACTGTTTTCTTACAGTGGCTGAATGAATGCTGGAACAACGTCTAATAGAGACAATTACATAACTCATTTTTTTAATACTTTCAATTGAGGTTTTGCTTCAATGAGCACTGTTTCTAAGTTGTTTCAGTTCCAGCAGCAATAGCCTTCACAAAAATTCCATTAGACTCCATTAGACAATCGGACCTCTATTCCGAGGTCTATTTGTAGGTATTTTTCAGGTTATGTTTTCATAATTGCACCTACAATCTATGTAAATGTGATTGAAATGCACATGTTCTCACATACACACACACACACACACACACACACACACACACACACATACACACACACATACGCACACATACATGCATACACACACACGCACACACACACACACACAGACACACACACACACGCACACACACATACATGCATACACACAGACACACACACACACACACACACACACACACACACAAATCCCTGGTTCTACATATCCCAGCGGGTCTTACCGAATGAGGTCAAGCAGGGCGTCGGCGGAGCTCATGATGGGCTTGCCACTGTCCTCAGAGTCCTCCTTCTGGGCTGCGCCTCCAGGGTGGATGATGGACACCATAACAATGCCCACTACGACAGCCACAAAGGTGGTCCAAAGGTAGTAGGAGATGGTCATGATGCCCAGCCGGCTGGAGCACTTGGCATCAAGGGCAGCAAGCCCAGACATCAGACTGGCCATAGAAGAGGAGATGAGAAATAATGTCAGTTTGGATGGATCATGTGCTAATGAAGGTGATGTCTTAAACTTCTAAGGACCCTCTATGGTCTGCTGTTTATGAATAGACTGTGACTAGGTATGGCTTGAAAGGGATTTTCTGAGCACTAAACTGACAGATATTACTGATATGTTATAAAACACACTTATGAACTTATGTTAATACTGATGACGCTTTTTACACAATTAGGGTCCAATCCAATTTTTGATTGGACGAGACGCATTCTACCCAGGAGTGGGTATATCCTGCGATATATCACAGGTGACTCTTTATAGCTAATAATTACTCTGTATTTTCCACTGAGTTGACCAACGTGAATATCCAATTCATCTAAATTGAAAAAGCAGTGATTTTTTTTAACATTACATTTGGCAGTTCTCTCCAGAGAAACTCTCTTAAGAGAGTAGTGTGCATATGCAGCTTGACATTTGACACACAGACAAGCAAGCAGACACAAGTACAATACACCCACCATCTGCAACTGTACTGTACATCCCCAGCCCCCTCCTCAGTCTCTCTGTCCCCCATTCAAAAACATGAAGTGGGTGTTTTTAGGCTGTTCAATTACTTGTGGCAATTCCTTTTACTTTAAACTTTCAGTTTCAGTTTTTGACTTTGAGCAAATGCCTTTGTATGTATTTCCTGTTTTGTGTAATATATATATATATATATATATATATATATATATATATATATATACTGTATTGTATGTATTTCCTGTCTAAGTATACTGTTTTGTATGTATTTCCTGTCCAAGTATAATCTATTGGATGTATTTCCTGTCCAAGTATACTGTATTGGATGTATTTCCTGTCCAAGTATACTATTTTGTATGTATTTCCTGTCCAAGTATACTCTATTGGATGTATTTCCTGTCTAAGTATACTGTTTTGTATGTATTTCCTGTCCAAGTATACTGTTTTGTATGTATTTCCTGTCCAAGTATACTCTATTGGATGTATTTCCTGTCCAGGTATACTCTATTGGATGTATTTCCTGTCCAAGTATACTGTTTTGTATGTATTTCCTGTCCAAGTATACTATTTTGTATGTATTTTATTCTGTTTTACTTTTTTACTTTTTTTATCATGACACTGGAGCCTATCCTCTCTGAGACTGGGCAAGATACACCATCTCTGCTCAGGATGGTCAGTCCGGCACTGGCATTGATAATATGTCAACTTCAAGTCCTGTGCAAATCTGAGATTTTTTTTTAATTCCACCATCAAAGCTATTGCATGGGAATTATGTAAATAAGTTCCTAATATATGCAGAACAACAGATTTGGGACATGATGTGTATGGGAAGATTTTTATGTGATTTTTTTCCCTCTTAGCACACTTAACTTTGCCACTCTTAAACTCATTTTAGTGTTGTTTTTTTATTAGGGGGAGCAAATGGTGCCAGCTGTACTGTACTGTACCTACGGTACTGTCACAGAAAGACTTAAAAACAGAATGCCACCAACAAGCATACAAACTAGAACAGCAACAAGGTTTATAGAAAACCTCAGAAATTCAGTGCTGGTCACCTCAAGTTACCTCCCACTAAACCAAGAAGCCACTTCCATTATGTAAGACATCGCAGATGTTGGCAACAGTGCGTGATGCAAACACTCATCTTAATAGTAGCAACTGAGAGGGATGAATAAAAACATTTCCACCTTCGGTCAGCCTGCCCTCACAAGCACACATCTCACACAAACACACGTCATCTGTCAATCAGCGCTGTCATTGCAGACAGAACACATTCACAAAATCCATCTCATTCAAAACAAACTCCAAGGCTGCTTTATCTTGTGGTGCTGAGTCGGTACAGAACAGTTTTTATACTAGCCTGAAGCCTGTACTTGTACGGCTGAACGCTCTGTATACTTTGTGTGTGTGTTTGTCTGTGTGTGTGTGTGCACGATTTGAAGTGTACTGTAATTGCGTTTTGGTCTTACAAATAACACATTTTCATCATTCAAATAAAAGTTTTTTTCTTAAGGATGAAAACAAAACCACGCTGGACTGAATACCAATCTGGAATTCAGTTCCAAGACACTTTACTTTGTGTTTATAATATGGTAAAAAAAACAATACAACACACTATATACAACACACTTAAATGATTTGTTGGGCCTGCAGAACAGCTTTTAGAAGCTCAGACTCTAATCCAGGGCCTAGTCAGAAGCTTCGGCACCACAGAACAGTTCTTCAACTGTTTTATGTTGTGTTGTGTGTGATCAGTGGCTTCTGCTGATCTGGAAACAGTGATGGCTCTAAACAGCTTTTGGGTGGAATTAATGTGCTCTTGATCTTGATCTACCCTTCTACTCAAGCCCCTGACATCCACTCCAGATATGGTCAGTTAGCCAGCTGGGAATGAAAGTAATCATTAGGGAGAATTCAGTGAATGGGACAGAGGAACTGAGCTACTGTGCCAGCTACTGTAGTAGCCTTTACTGCAGACATCTGAATGAAGGGTTTATAAAAGCAATGGCATTGTGTTTTTATTGACCTTATAGCTCTAAGCTTGTTAGCCTTCACCTCTTAAACACACAGACATCTGTTTTAGAGTCTTTCATTGCTGTTTTAGAGACAAATTCATTGTTTGAAAAGATGATCTTAGCCTGCCTGACACTCACTCTCTTTAACAGCAAAACAAAGCATGTGGATCAGTGAAAACAAACGTGCTAATTACCAACCTGACTTCTACTTCTGAAGTCACCTCTGCCAACCAGCATTTGTTTTACTGCAACAGAAAGCACGGCATACAGCACCATAGAGGTGTGCTGCAATCAGCATAAACAGGCTACAACTTTCAAGACTTTGCCTTCAGTCTGAGTCCCAACAAAATCACCAATCAAATTCATACACAATTTGCATGGTTCAACTTCACTTCACAGATAACATGGTTTGAGCACAGACCCATGACTCAATCAAATTATTCACTGGATGATATTCAGACTCATTGCTGTCTTAATCATCTCATATTTGTCATTATTAATGGCAGTATTGGTGCCGTTTTCTGTGTGGGTGATCTCAAATCTCCAAAGTGTTCCTGTGTGTTACTAATGGTATGCCCAATTTATTGACCAAATTTGCCTGTCAAGGTTGCAAATGATCTGTTTCTATTTAACAAAATGGCAACTTGAAACCCCACCATGCAGGAGCAAACACATAGTAATGCTCTTGTAATGCAATAGGAGTCATGTTAGATTCTCAGTCCAGGCTATCTTTGGTGCAGTGTAAAACATAGCCTTTATGGATCTATTGAGGCTATTTATTACTTATGTTATTGTTATATGTTATTCAAACACAGATTAACTGAATATAATCAATTCATTGTTCTGCCAAAGTGGAGCAAGCTCATCTATCTGATGACGTGCAAATTCTTACCTTAACGATAAGGTAAGAACACCGTAATGAAAAGGTATCAAGGGTAGTCTTTTAATTACAATGTAAGCACCAGTAAAATGACCTGAACAACAGAAGCAACATAATAAATGCTCTGTAGCAAGGGATAAACAAGACACACTTTTAATACCATTTCAGGTGTGATATTCTCATGTGCCATAAAGTGCCATAAAATCAGCAGTAGCCCAGACAGCATGGCATTCTCTCTGCCTCATTCTCCCAACAGCTGCTTTCCTGGGCCGTCCTGGGCATTCCTTGTGCTATAGTGTCAGTACAAACACAGTGTCTGGTACTTACTTTGTAATTATGCAAACGTTACATACAGAGCCACTCCTTACCCAGCACTTCACAGATTGCAATTTTAATGTTATCCAAAATCCTTGTACCCTTACTGCTTATCTGCACTCTCTGTGTCTGTGTGTGTGTCTCTCTCTTTGTGTGTGTGTGTGTGTGTGTGTACGTAAGTGCGTATTAATGATGATCTGTGTGTAAATGAGCAGTGAGACTTATTCTATGACAGGGCAAAGAGAACAATTGGACAGTGTGTTGGGGGAAAGAAAAAATTAATGAAAGAAAGAAAGAAAAGAAAAGTGTGACTATGTATGAGGAAGAATCACATGCCATGGTGTCTGATCATGCATGTACCGTATGTGTGAGACGGTAGAAGAGAGGAGTTGAGCACCATCTGGCTCCTATAGCCCACTGCACTGCTGGGCAACAGAATTTACACTAATCCTGCCCTCACATGGGAAAACTGAGCTCTGACTCCTCTGCCGTGGGGCCTGCTGTGGAGGGGAAATGCAGGTAGAGATCACCACACAGGTCCCCATGAATGATCTAAACACCAGGTCTCTCATGCTCCACAGTCACGTTAAACAAATGAGAAAGCCAATGTTTCAGCCATCAGCATACCACTTCTTTGCTACATTTTTACAAAACATCAGTAATCCAAGGACTTATGTGAGATACACTATGAAAGTTGAACTTTTTCAAAGAAATTTCCAACACTGATTTCCAACAACTCAGAAAAAACGAGACTCAGTTAATGAGCCTTCAGATTGCTTCATCTGTGGCACTATTCTGAGAAGGGCATGAATATCAAACAGTACTAAGGAGACATTTCAAAGCAAGTAGCATTTAACAATGACTTTGGAGGTCATATAATGTCACATGAAATGTAACTAATTTTCATGGTACAAGTGCAAAATGGCTAAAGATGTGAAATTACAGGTCATGCCAACCTTGACTCTCACTGAGTGGCCATGGTCATCACAAGTGAACCATAGCAACCACGCTTTGCCTACATTGACATGTGAATAAAATTTGAAAGCCATGTATCTGTGGCCACTCTTAAAGATGCATGTGTGTGTGTGTGTGTGTGTGTCTGTGTGTGTGTCTGTGTGTGTGTGTCTGTGTGTGTGTATGTGTGTGTGTTTCGGAGTGGGTGGGTTATGGAAAGCTCTGGGGTAGCTGTTGTGATCATCAAAACACCCACGTTTTCTGTCAGGGTTGAAAATTGTAGCTACAATGCTCAGTAATGGCAAATGAAAAGAAATGGTTAGAGTCATCTGGATGCAACTAGTATTTCCCCCATCTACTCTCCTCTTTCAAGCCATTGATTAAAAATCAGCAGACATAAATGATGGACAGGGGATAAGAAGCAGAAAGCGCGCTGTGTTAGATTGCATAGCCGTTAGCTCACTCAGCTCATAATCTGCTCTCTGCTTGTGGACTTGGGCAGATGGCGCAGAAATGGGGGCAGAGTGCAGCCCTTGCCTTGAACCTAAGCCCTCATGTACAGTTAAGCTTGCATGTCTCGATTACAACAGCCATGTTTCCCATCGTGTTGTGTGTGTGTGTGGGGGGGGGGGGGGGGGGGCTGGGAGGAGATGCTGGGAGAAAATGATGCTGAGATGAGGGTCTGATGTGCTTCACATTTGCCACATTACCAGATGAAAAGAAAAATTATACAGCGATATAGCTACGTAGCTTTAGATGTATAGCTTTATTGTCATTGCCTGAATGATAGGCCAGGATCCACTTTCAACAGAACTCTCATGATCTGCTCCACATTTCCAGCAATGCCAAAGGACAGGACATTACTGAACTGTTTCAGCGTGCTTCAGATTGATTCTGCAATGTGGTAATCATCTGTTGCCAAGATGAATTACAATGTTCCCAGATTTGGTGATTACAGCTCATTTGAATTCAATTCCATCAGCAAATCTCATCAATAAAATAATTTATTCAAGGCACATTTGTGCATAAACATCTTTTGCATTACTGCAGCTCTGCAGCCCACAGGAGATAACCTGGCTGCTAACAAAAGGCCCAGCCAGTGCAGTTGGCCTTTGGGTTTTTAAAGATTAATGGCAATTAACTGAGCTGACCTCCACGTGCAGCCTATGGCCTGGCTTAGAGCGCTGGTGTGTCAATGTGCTGACATGAACCCCAGGCCGTCCTGGTCTCATGTGTAAGGCTGACAGACTGAAACACTGACCTCCACCTTCTGTTTGGCAGCGTGGGCTGGAGATGGAGGTGGTTGTATGTGTGTGTGTGTGTGTTTGCGTGTGTGCATGTTTGTCTATGTGTGAGGATCAGCCTCTCATCCAGTCTTTGGTGCTCAGAAAGCTTAAGTAGTTTATTGCCAATACAGCACCTCACATTTGATGTGTGTGGTGTGTGTGTGTGTGTGTGTGTGTGTGTGTGTGTGTGTGTGTGTTTAAGAGAAAGATGCCCTTCCAGGAATCATTTGCAGATATGTAGAAATATGTTGGGAGCAATGCTTATGCGATGCCTGGCTGTCATCATCCAAATGCTTTTCATATTCTACAGATTCATAAACATAACATAAACATGTCTCCTAATGCCTGGGACACCTCATTCTGACCTGTGGGGGATTTGATTTCGTTCTGCTCCAGGCCTATTTGCGGTTTGTTTTGTTTTGTTTACCTGCGATAGAGAACCAATCAAAAATGGGCCTAACAAGACCAAAATCTAGAAACCAACAGAAGTATTTTGATCTACATTTGTTGATCACACCTCAGTGAAGTGGGAGATGACAACAAGGTATCCATACCAACATCAATCTCAGACTGAAGAAGTCAGTTGCAAAAGCGTTTGGCAGTATGTGCCATTCTGCCATGTTGCCTGCTATTTCTGTGCTCTTGTATGAACTCATGCCAGCTGCCACTTGTCTCTGAGTCTGAGACTTGTGCCAATAACTGAACAGCAAGGAGCCAGACACATGCCTGACTACAGAGACAGTGCCAGTATATTTACCTTTTGTTTATGTGACAGAGACGGCATACTGTATCCTTCAGTGGCCTTCATTTCCAATCTCATCACCATATTATGTCTTTAATGACGCCTAGACCTTCCCCCACTATGCTCCACATTATAATTATGCTTCTTTTATAGCCTGCTGACACTTGTGCTGTGGAACACAAAGTGGCATTTCAGATGAGGAGGAAGGTAAATATATTATAACTCATATTATGCCATATTATGCCAATCACATTGTGACTTGGCTATTCATTTCAATAATATGTTCTGTCTGAATACATACATATATGTTTCTGTGTCATTTGTCTGTGTGTGTGTGTGTGTGTGTGTGTGTGTATGTGTTTGTGAGTGTGTGTGTGTGAATGTGTGAGTGTGTATGCTCACATAAATTAGAAAATAATGGTCAGATCTTAATATGTCAAGTAGAGGCTCAATATATCGTGGTCCACCTACACAATGATTGACAAATCTCATTTCATCTCCGTTGATGAACAATAACAGAGACAAGGTCATCAGTCCCTCTTTCTTATGGGAGATAATAAAACAAGAGCCTAATACGTCATGCTACACTCTGATGGTTTATCCATAGGCATATACTGTACCTGTATGTGTACAGGTATGCACATACTGCTGAAAAGGTAATATGAGAAGTGGTTCAGCAAGTAGCCACACTAGTGCTGCCATAGTATTTTGCTATAGTACTATGTCAGAGTAGTCTCCCAAGGCTCTGGTTTCCCTAGCTAGATTTTCTAGCAACCAATCAGTGAGCAGAAATTGAAGGCAGAAACAATAGGTTTAAAGTGCAAACAATGTGCCCGTCCATCACAAAGTAAACCTATGCCTTTCGAGAGGGTCCAGATTCTTTACACAATGAAATTAAGTGAAAAGTGTCTGGTCCATTAGGAAGTAGCAGCAGCAGCAGAAGCTGGGCTTACCTGGACACGACCAGGGGTAGGATGAGCATCTTCAGCATCCTCATCAGCAGCTCCCCGGGGAACTGGAAGTACTTCACCTCCTGCACACAGAGACAACAGAAGGACTCATCAGGGGAACTCACAGAGGTCATGTGTTTATCTCAAGACAATGTGTGCTTAATAGATTTGACTAAAATGAGAGCACATTCTCTCAATATAAAAAAAAAATCAACTGTGGCACGACCCAAGTTTTATGCAGTTCATATACATTTCAGAAACAGCCTATGCTATTCATCACCGATCCTGCTTACAGTAGATTTAAAAAACAGACACGCCTATAGATTTGTACATGGTAGCCAATCTATGGTAAACAACCCCAACAATGACTGAGGCTTGAGTCGTGTTACAGGTCTACAACCAGTAGCCAACAAACACAAAACCAAGGCACACAAACTAACTTACAAAATGTCCATTGTTTGTACAGCAAAATAGACCCTGAATTGGTACTAATGAAAGAGTGAACATTAATGCAAACAAAAGTGACTGAAAAATCAGTATGACATCAGACATGGCTAAAATGGCGGTGCAAATTAGACTATAGTGGGCCGCTATACTCTAGGCAATGAGAGGGAAACACTGACAAATGTTTAATCCAAGAATACCGGTATGTTTACATAATGAAAGCACCAGTGTTACATGACTGAATTCTATGGTTGATTATCCAAGAACTTCTACCATAATTAAGTGTATATGTTATGGCTCTGCTGAGTCCTGCAGGGGGTTCCATTGACCTTGAATGGACCTTCCCAACATTTGTCAACATTTCCCAACATGAGGTCAGTCATTTTTGTATCATGACCACTGTCAATGGCAACAAGGTTTGTGCTTCAGACTAATATTCATATCATTCCGTGAGCAGAGACCATTCACTTACTCACCTTACTCACTTACTCACAAAGGAATTTCCTTGAAAGTGAAAGTAGAGACTCTTGATCAGCTGCATCCTAGACATTACCCCTTTACAAAACTCCTTTACAACAACATTGAACACATTTGGTCAGTCTCTTCAAAAATAGTACAGTAGGCTATACAAAATTAATTGAAATTATGTTGTGAAGTTTCACTTGTTAACTCTGTCTTCTGTTTCTATATTTGCACTGAGGACATTGATCTCTACAAAACAGATATGAGTATTACCATACCATTATACTATGAACTAACATGGTAACATTCATCTCATGTTGAAGTTGTTGGTCGAAAGCTGCAAATTGCAGTGATATGGTGATATTAGCCAGTGATGGGTTTGACAGAGTCTTTTTATGGCAGTGCACAGATATATAGACAGAGAGATAGATAGATAGAAAGAGAGAGAGAGAGAAAATTTAAGAAAGACGTATCCTCCTGACAATAAAAGTTGGAGATCAGGTGCCACGGTGTGGCAGGACCAAATTGTATTTAAGGGGACCTGGAGGGAGGCAGTGCCTATATGATTAAGGCTGAAGGGTTAAAAGCGCTTTAACTTTCTGCATTACAGTGAAGTAGAGGCACTAAGCTTAGACCTGCTGAAAGAGATCACCACCAATGCTGTCAGAAGGTTGGCCTCCTCTCAAGCATGGATGAGGTCCAAGCCCGAGAGAACACCACTGACCCACATGGCATGAGGCCTGCGTGCCAGTCACCAGCAGGAGGAAGCAGAAGGCATTTGCCATGAGAGACTTCTGTGTGTGTGTGTGTGTGTGTGTGTGTGTGTGTAAGAGGCAAAGATGGCCATGCAAATCAGTATGTGAGCAATGCATATGCAAGACCTGGTTGTCATCATCCAAATCCTTTTCATATTCTAAGTATGCATGGGCTTCTCAGTCTGGTAGTCTTCTAAGACAGGGGTGTCAAACTCATTTTGGTCCAGGGGCCGCATACAACTACATATGAGCTCAAGGGGGCCAGAGCACAAAAAAATACGAATTAGTCCATTTTTCCTGGAAGATCCAACAGTCAATGTCCCCCTTTCTCTTTTTTGACAGCGACATATTTCCAACGAGGGCGTCAAGATTGAAAAAAAGTCTGCTAGGTCTCTAGTGCGTCACGATATTATAAACAAAATAATAAAGTTATATTTTATTAAAAATGGGCTGCGGGCCGGATGAAAAAGGTAGGCGGTCCGGATGTGGCCAGCGGGCCGCATCTTTGACACCCCTGTTCTAAGACATTACATTAAAAAGCTTGGAAAAAAATTACTAATGCTACAATAATTATTTCTAGGGCCAGGCATTTGTTTGTATAGTAGCCTGTGACATAACACTGTAATTCAATTCCCTCTGAGGGTAGAGAGATCCCCCCCCCCCAACACACACACCAAATGTCTCCATATGGCAATCTGTAACTACCACTGCAAAAGCAATGGCTTATGGTATGAACTACAAACCATGTTATACTCTACAAATATTCACCACTTTATGTTGTCCAACATCTTTATTTCAGGACACTATTATGAGACACTGTCCTTGATGTTGACCTCATATGCTGGTTTCCCTCAGCTCACGCTATAGCAACAGTAATGTTACAGTGGTTCAAACATCCATGCTGACAAGGAGCCTATAGCCGAGTGGAGGTTCCAGGGGTAACAGAGCTAAGGGAATGTTAGCATGGTTTGACTGAGCCTCCCATCCAAAATGTGGCACTCAAGCCCTCAGTAAGTTCTACTCAATACTAAATGTCCAGGCAGGTTTGTTTGTGTCTTTGGACACTTCCTGATCAATCCGAATTCAAGAGGGTGGAAATTGAATCTGACAACTGTAAAGCCATTTTCCTCATAGAAGGGCTGTTCATTTGTTGCTTTTCCCAAAAGTCAGCTTAAGTGTGCACACATCAGGTTTATTGCAGATTTTCTGAACCATGAGGATAAACAAATACATTTTCCATGTTAAATCTGCGGATGATGATTAATTATCAGGACTATGAGGCAACTATCATCTTGAATAATATAAAATTAGCTCTATTTTCAGTATTTCCTCCATAGACTACTCACTTTATCAGTAGTGTACAGTAGGCATATACAACTGCTATACTATTACTGGCATATTCATAGTATAATATTAATAACCAGTATGTCCATGTGGTGTTTGGGTAATTTCAGCATAAATCGACACAATTTAAAACAATATTAATTTGCTTTGAGGGGTTTCAGATCTCAGGCCAGCTTTTTATCATAATAATAAAAAACATCATCACATCTGTTGACAAGGAATAAAATCTTTGGTAGTGGTCAGTTCAGTAATGATCTAGGGCTGTGTGTCACAGCTCTGCCAGGCAGGAATCCATAGCTATGATTGACCTCTAATCCCTGGCAAGCAACAGACATGGCAAGCTCCTCATCACCCAAGCCATGGAGTAAGCCAAAAGCTATTCCGTTTTTCCCAACCAATACAGCATTACTGCAGATCATCAGTGGACTCTGGGCATTGGAGCTTTCGGATAGTTATTTTATCAACTTTTGGAACAGTGGAAATGATTCACTGTTATTCAACGCCACTCACGCAACAAATCTAGAAATTTCTGAAATGTAGTTTGACAAAAACACTCCCAAAGCAAATAACCTAACAAGATAAAACAATGCTATGGAACTTTACATAACATACTGTATATAACATATAACTCTGAAACCACCTGTGGGTATCCCTAATATGTAACCACATCTGAACCATTCTTATGCAAGTTTGAACTACTTGCACTATGCCAGGGTAAGACAGTCTGCTGTGCCAAGCTTCTGAAAAGAGTTTGTGCAGGAGGCACTTGGTGAAGAACTGACCTGGACGGAGAGGTGCTTGGAGCGGAGAAAGAAGCCCAGTAGGCATCCAATGACCACCGCCAGCACGGAAAGGATGAGGAGTCCATTCTGTTGGCACACGTTCTTCACCCGACCCCAAACTGCACCCAGCGCCATGGTGACACGTCCGACCTCTCACTCGCACTCGGCCTCACGCCCGGTCTCCCATATACTCGCCACCGAGCCCTAATGCCACCGGGAGGAGTTGTGGGGAGGGGGAGAGGGGGACAAGCAGAGAAAGAGAGAGAGGTAGAGAGAGGGACAGAGATAAACTTGTGGAAGGAAAGGAGAGCGAGTCGGAACAGTTGTGAAAAAGAGAGAGAACAGAGAGATGGGGGGTGGGGGTTTGCAAGGTAGTCTGACAGAAGAAGACAGCAGAAAGAAAAAGAAAAGTCCCGTCCTGTGTGAAAGCAACTCTCTGTCACTCCATACACTGCCTCAGCCTCAAACTAAAACCCATCACACTTTCCAGGCACACACTTCTCTCAATCACGCTCTCTCCCTCTCTCTCAATCTTTCTCTCTCTCTCTCTCTCCCTTTCCTTCTTACTCTCCCTCCCTCTCTCAACCACAACAACCCCCCTCCTAGTTCTGAAGACTGACCAATAGGAGGGCCTTAGACAGCTGTCAGTATTGTCCCTAAGGTTAATACCAGTGATCCTATTAGGAGCACACTACATTAAGGGGATGTCAAGCTGGATTAAGGATCTCCAAACAATTGGAGAAAGGATTGTTCCAAACCATGTAGCTATGAAAAAAAAAACAGGGGAGCAATATTACCAAACAGTAGACAGCTCAGGGGTCGACTACATGCAGTGCAATTGTCCTCCAAGGAGGAACTTGTTGTGGCTATAAACTAGATTGGATCTAGTCACCCAGTCAAACCTCTACAGCTAATGCAAGTGATGAGAAGAGTCAAAGCCAATGACGGGGCGTTGTCATTGTGGGGCGTGGCCAAAGAGTGTCTCTCCCTGATGTTGGCGTGTCGCGAGGAGCCATCTGTCAGGAAGTATTAGCATCTCAAACGTTGTTTCATCAAACAACGGTGGTCTGCTCTTCTGACAGTACCTCTGAGGTGGGAATGGGATTTTTGGCCGGGGTGAGATGCCATCCAAATCAGGGCACCTGAGGCTTATGGGAAGAGTAACAAGTACAAATGCAGGAAATGCATTTATTTCTACAAACTGGAAAAGCAGTAAAACTGTCCAAGTCAGCCACAGTGACCAGTGAGCCTTTGAAGGAGCCATCGAATCCAAGTGCTGGTTCCAGAACATCTTTGTTAGGAGCTGCGCCACCCTGAGCACAGTCTTTTTTATATCAGCACTAGTGCAGCAACAGAATCCAATCAGATACACAGTGATACACAATGGAATCCTAAGCCAGCATCAGGCTAATACTTAGAGATGAAACACATACACACACACACACACACACACACACACACAGCTACTTCCACACAGCCAGTCATTCATCAAGCCAGTCCCATCCATGACCAGGAATATTTTCTGAACTTGTCTTAATCTAATCTTCCAGAGGTGACAGCCCATCCCAACACTTCAAAATGCATTACAAAACAACACACTGACAGTGCATCAACCAACTGTGGCTGATTTTATGCTCAGCATTTTTCATTCATTAAATACTAACTGATAAAAACATGGTGAACCTTGTTTAATATCAAAGCATTCTTTCAAAAGCAAATGTTCTGTCCAAAAGGAACATAATGTCAGTCACTGCCCAACAGCACTAGAAATATTTAATAATTAAGACAGATGAACCTTTGACATTTCAAACACTATGCCGCTTGTTGTACTTGCCATGCTTCCCTGCAAAGTGAACATACTGTACATATCTGTCTTTCTGAATGATTGTCCAATGTGTGTCCTTTTCTTATAATGCCCAGTAAGACAAACTGGACAAATGCAGATGAGAGAAAAAGGGCACAAACATCTCTTGATTCCAAAAGCCACAAAATGAAATCCTCAAATTCAGCACAGCATTGCAGGGACAGAAGAATGCAGATCTCTGTTTCATATTTCATCAGTGACAGCAACTCTTGTGCTCCATTGAACACTGCCACATACTCTTACCTCTCTGCCCCACCCTCATTCCCCCTTCTCTAAGTGACATTTTGCATTCAGGTCCAACAACTCTTTTGTGTGCGTCAGCTTCTCTTGCTCTCTCACTCTCTCACTTACTCTCTCACTCACTCTCTCTCATGTGACTATTCTTCTCCCTTGTCCTCAACTTCTATGTTATTAATTGCTGTGTTGTTCTGAATTGTACATTGAAAAAACTCTCAATTTTTTTACAGTTCTGATGAAGTTCATTTAATAGCAGTGAATGAATTTCAACACCTGACAAACCTGACAAAGTTTCCAGTGGAGTTTGTAAACAATGGTAGTTCATTAATTTATAGTAATTCAGCTAACAAGAAATCATTGATGTCTTCATCTTACCTGGGGAGTATTCAAGAAGGAGGTTAAGTGGGTAAACCTGGGTAAGTTAAGCCGGAGGTAGGGGTAATAGAACCTGATAATAGAAGAGCTGTAAGGTTGTGAACACTGTGTTCTCTCATCTGGCATACTGTGTGAAAGCATTTGAAAATAAATCCAAAGTAAAATTAATCACATCTCAAAGCCTGTCATTTTCATCATTGACCAGCTATTCCCATAAAACATGGCTGAATAGAAGGTAACACATCCATGTGAAGAAGTGCAGATGATTACGCAAATGGTTATCAGACACCACATTCACTCCAACGGAGAAGGGGCCTGATTGCATCCTTTTAGTTTTGATGTAATGAGACTCTTTTATTATTGTTCTTTCTTTCATCCCTAAAGTGGAGGCCCCTGTGAACGTGTGAGATTTGAATAAGCCTCATTTATTCAGCAGGACAACAAATAAATGCTGACCCCACCTATTGTACTGAGTCCTTGCATTACAATCCTGTCAGGCTGAGCCCCCGCACGCAGACGGCTAATATAATTTCAAGGAAAATGAGCTTAATCATTGCGAGTGCATTGCGGGGAAGAGAGTCATTGTTTCAAAGACATCAAAGATCCCTGTGAAACAGCTGGCTTGATCCCTGAGTGGATACAGAGCTAATGTGACACTTCATCTCCGGGGAGCTTCATGAACACAGGTGATGTACACAGTGTCTGCTATGCACCCTTTGGGACTGAGCTGGGTTGAAGATTACCAGTCTGTCCCCAGTTTTTGTCTGTATAAGCTGATGGCCATGACAAGAACAATGCTTTCACTCTCTATTCATCTTTACCAAATGATCATTTCACATACGTACTATATGTACACATCTGTTCATCTGTCCCCTCTCCTATTTTCCTCTATCAGGCTGGACTCAGGCACCCCCACCCCTCCTCCCTTCTGTTCAGGTAGCTGCCTGAGGATTGGACCTTAGGCACTATAAAGTGCCTTAAAAATGATGTCTGATGCTGATGGTGTTATTATTATAATAGAAGCATGAATCTGAACTGAACTGCACTTCTGATGATATCTCTTTTCTCTTTGTGAATGATCCTGTCTTATAGCTTATTTTGCAATGTTTACTGTATGTTTAACCTTGTTATATGTATGACCTTTCAAAGCTACATTCTCAATGTAAGTAATTTCAAAATGTGCTATGGGATGTCTTGTCCTACTCAGTTCAACACAGACCCAGCATATTCTTTGTACAGCATTTCACACTGCACAATATTCATGCAAAACATACTATGCAAGGAATAGACTAAGTACATGCCAACATAACAGATGGCAGAATCTCTCACCATCACAACTCCTGTGAAATAAAAAGCGTAATTATGTGCTCAACATGCAGTGTCTGGCTTTGACAATAGACAGTGTAATGGTAAGACGTGGGATTCTGAGGTGGGGATGGCACGTTGACAGGTATTTTCCATCTTGTAGGAGGAAGAACATGCAAAGGTAAGGCTTTACTCTACCTCCTGTGGGATATGTGAGTGTGATTATCACTGTCTTTTACCTTTTACTCACCTATTATTGTCACTGCAGATGCATTGCATGTAACATTGTATATGTAGCATATTACAATGTACCTTCCCTGTGGTTTCCAGAGCCTGCCTGAGGATTTTTACAAAACTTTAGTCTGGGAGCTGTCCAGGGTTCTAAAGTATAGATGAGCCACTTGAGACTGTTCAGAGAGCACATTATTTGTAAGAATGAATATCTGCAAACCTGTAAGACTGCAATTCTTTAAATCAGTAGTATGCCTCTATGTGTACACAGATTAGATTAGATTAGATTAGATTCAACTTTATTGTCATTACTCATGTATAAATACAGGTAACGAAATACGGTTTGACATCTAATCAGAGAAGTGCAAAGAGCAGCAAGTACAGTATATACAGTATATGCAGTATGTACAGTTAAAGAGCAAATTATATTCAGATAAGAGTAGTAATAATAAATAGGCAGAATAAAAATTAGGCAATAGAGCAATATACATGTAAGGTGAAGACATAATAAGGGTAATATACAGATGTGCTATATAGATACTTATGTACAGATGTATTAAGTATATACAGATGTACAGATATAGAGGTAGTTACGTACAGATGTATTAAGTATATACAGATGTACCGATGTGCAGTCCAAGGGCTATAGCAGCAGAGTACAGTGTGAGGTTCAGTGGGGGACAGAGTTCAGTAGTGTGATGGCTGGGGGGAAGAAGCTGTTCCTGAACCTGGTGGTTTTAGTCTGGAGGCTCCTGTAGCGCCTTCTGGAGGGGAGGACAGTTTGTTGGCAAGATGAGAGGTGTCCTTCAGAATGCTGCGTGCCCATTGCAGACAGCTTTTCTTGTGGACATCCTGAATGGCCGGAAGTGGAGTCCCTGTGATTCTCTGAGCAGTTTTCACCACTCGCTGCAGAGCCTTGCGACCAGCAACAGAGCAATTTCCATACCAAACTGTCACACAGTTAGTCAGGATGCTCTCGATCGCACAGCGGTAGAAATTGCTCAGGATGCCAGTGGACAGGTGTTTTTTCTTTAGTGTCCCTAGGAAGAAGAGGCGCTGGTGGGCCTTCTTGACCAGGCTTGAGGTGTTGGTCGACCAGGACAGGTTCTCGGAGATGTGGGTCCCCAGGAATTTGAAGCTGGAAACACGTTCCACAGCCATACCATTGATGTGGATAGGGTCGTGGGTATTTCCCTTCTCTTTCCTGAAGTCCACGATGAGTTCCTTGGTCTTGCTGGTGTTCAAGAGCAGGTTGTTGTCAGCACACCATGCAGCCAGGTGCTTCACCTCTTCCCTGTAGTCAGACTCATCATTGTCACTGATGAGTCCAATCACCGTGGTGTCATCTGCAAACTTGATGATGGAGTTGGATCCATACGCAGGCCTGCAGTCACACAGCCTTGTGGTGCACCGGTGCTCAGTGACAGGGTGGTGGACCGGGTCTGGTCTGACCTAACAAACTGGGGTCTGTTGGTCAGGAAGTCCATAATCCAGTTGCAGATGGGGTTGCTGATTCCAAGGTCGACGAGTTTGGCGATTAACTTGGAGGGGATAACTGTGTTGAATGCTGAGCTGAAGTCAACAAACAGCATTCTTGTTGTCCAAGTGTGAGAGCACACAATGAAGCGCTGTGGATATTGCATCTTCTGTGCCCCTGGTCGTCAGGGGGGAGGGTGATGGCAGTCTTACCCTTGTTGTCCTTGTCAAAGTGAGCATTTAGCAAGTCATTTAGCTCGTTGAGGAAGGACAGATCCATGGCTGTCTGTGTGGAGTTGCTGGGCTTGTAGTCAGATATGGCCTGAATGCCCTGCCACATGCGTTGGGGCTCAGAGGTTGTGAAGTGTTCCTCCACCTTCAGCTTGTAGCTGTGCTTGGCCTTCTTGATGCCCCTCTTCAGGTCAGCCCTGGACGTACTGTAGGCCTGTGTGTCCTCTGATCGTAAGGCATTGTCACGTGCCTTCAGTAGAAGCCGCACTTCCTTGTTCATCCATGGTTTCCATTTGGGTATGTGGTGATCTGCTTTTCAGTGGTAACACTGTTGATTGTGGTGTTGATGTAATCCAATACTGAGTAGGTGTAAGAGTCAATGTTCACATGAGAGCCTTCAGTGGCCACTGAGGCAAATCTGCTCCAGTCCGTGTCTTTGAACCTGTCCTGGAGTACAGAGTCTACCCCTGCTGGCCACACCTTGATGGTCTTCTTTGTTGGTTTCACACAGGCATACATAGAAGCCTTATTTGGCCAAAGGTCATTTCTGTTGCTACGAAACAAAGATGAAATAGCAAATAATAAAGTGTTTTCTACCATGACTGCATCTACCGTAGCTTCTAAAGGGGATTGACACTTTCCACCTCACACTGCCCAAACAATGCCTGACAAATCCCAACTTTAGAAATGTTCAACTAAAGTCCGTCCACAAAACACCAACATTAAGATACAGACTGATGTGCACACTGTGCAAACTGTTGATGTTCGCTGCCATTGTTGGGGCAGTGTGTGTAAGCACAAAACCAGTTGGGAGGAGGAATAGTTGCACAATTTGCGCTTCCCACTCATCCATCATACACAGTGGGTATTTGCAATTACTAGCCCAGGCCCCAATACATGCCTTTTTCCATGAATGATCTGAGGGAGTGAAAGCCATGTGCTTTATTGTACTGCTGCAACCATGTGGCCTGGGATTAGTGGTGTGGTGAGAGTGTAGATATATGCAAGGCCATTTATTTGTAAGTGTCCAATGCCATGACTGGACCAGCTGGGATTAAGGGGGATTAAGTGATCCAATGAAAACCAGCATGGCACATTCATTAAAATGACTAGGATCCAGTTATATGTCTTTGAGTATGTGAGCGATTTTGTGAATACTCCAAATAGCCTACAAGAACATTGTAATGCCTGTGATTGAATTGAGCACATACATGAAAGATTCACCAAATAAATAAATACGTTTTCATGAGGGAATTCTTGATAATTCAAGTAAAAGTTGATACAATTCCAAGGAAGAGATCACTATATCTCATCTGTCTACTAATGTCTAATTTGAACATGTCCACTAGCGTCTAATTTTAATGTCTAAAAATATCTATCTATCTATCTATCTATCTATCTATTACCAATTCTGCAAAACAAAATGTACATTAAAAATAAATTTAGATCCATTCATGACAGAGACATTTTCCGGCTTTATGAATGGCTGGTAGATAGTCTCTCCATTTCAGTTCGCAGATGTTTGGTTGGACTGCCGATGATGACTGGGCAGGTCAGTGCGATAAAGAAATATTAGAATATTTTATTTAAAAAAAAACTGGAATCATTAACAATAAATCGTCCAGTAAACAGTCTACTACGGTATGTTTTACTTTCCATGCTTTCTGAGAGTTTACTTGTCATAACGTGTTTGGGAATTTTTCCTACATAGCCTCTTCCTATTTCACAGTTGTTAATGATAGGTGGTAGGCTAATCATCTTTCTGTCCCCTTGGTATCGTACTCCAACCCGCAGACGTCACACCTAATTGATTTTTCAGCACGATCCAGATCTCACATTTCAATAGATGCAGTACGTCGTATAAGGGGCGGGTGTTGTGGGAGCCGAGCGTGGAAAGCAACATGATGCTGAGATCCTACACCGCAAAGTTTTGTCATGATTCTTCAGTTTGAAAAAAACAAGATCAGCAAATCACTCTAAGATGTAGCTATGACAGAAATAGCCTGCAAGGAGTGACAGTGAAATTTTGTTTGCGTTTTTATTTTGGGAAGTCTGATCAGGAGAGAGGTCTGTACCCCGAAGACCACGATGAGTGGTGTTTGTTCAAGCTACTACAACGCCACCAACGTATACGTGAATGGATTTTCGTGTCCTAGACCAGAAAATGACGCCCAGTCAATATTCTGTTGTGGATTCATCGACATCAAGTACTGTTGTGATGACCCGAATAGCTTTTTCCCATACGAGTATGGTTACATGTGGTGGCTGAGGTAGGCTAAATATACCACTTTTGCCATTTGTATTGAATTAATGTGCCAGTACAACTTAAGTAAACAGCTGTGTGTAGAGTTTATGTACTGTTTTTAGTCATTAAACTGCTTTATAAATGCTTTTGTATGTCTTGTGGTCAGGACAAAAGTATAAAATGACAGGTGGTCACTGAACATCAGCCATGAGTGAACCCAAACTTAATGTCTGGTGGCCATTAGTCCTGTAGATCCTGTAGTAAAGACGACTTTATGGTTATCACTTATTTTGTTAGGAAATTGGTCTTACATATGGAAAAGTCATAGTGAAGACATATGCTTATTATTATTATTATTATTATTATTATTATTATTATGATTATTATCTGTTTTACAGCAATAGAATAACGTAAGAAATCCCCACATAGTCCTTGAGACAGAGGATTGGTCTGAGGGCAGTAAGGCACATGGTGATTTTTGTACTGGTACACCAATATCACCCTAGGTAGAAAATAAATGATCTCTCCATCTCTCTCTCTTTCTGTTTCCCTCTCTCTTGTACACCCACCCACACACCCCCACACACACTTTCTTTGGGACAGTGTAGGGGCTCTTGTAGGTTTGTCCATTGCTGCAGTTGTTCTTCTGGCCTTTGTGGTAACTGTATGCGTCCTCTGCTACCTCTTCATCGCCACCAAGCCCACGCACCCTGACACTGGCCTGTCTCTTAGGGCTCCAGGTAAGATGAGCACTTAGTCAGCCAGACGAGGCTGAGGAATCCAATTGACATTTTTATAGTGCCATTTATTGTTGATTTTGTAGTCCTTTTCTTCATGTGTGATGAGGCTGTTTGGGTGCATCTGGCTGTATCTGCTTGAGCTGTGTTTGAAAGGGAGAGTATTTCTGTTGTGCTGTTAGTCAGGCTAGAACCTCCATTCAACAGTGCATTTTGCTACAGTACTGCAGGGAACTCTCCAGAGGATTCGGTTTGCTTTGACTAGACTAATCACCAATCAGCACAGAAATTGAAGGCCGAACAAATAGATTAACAGTTTAGACAAAGTTCCCACCCATCACAAAGTATGGCTATCGAGAATGTCCAAACTCTACGAAGCAAAAGTCTTGTCTACCAGGCTATTGTGCTCCAGTGGTTGCATCCATGCCACATGTTGGTCCAAGTGCCCATGGGGACCTAGGATTTGTTCTGGGTGGCAGTCCATGCCAAAATCCATCTTTTTTCTCCCATATTTCTTGTCAATCAGTACGTCATAGTGAAGAAGGTAAGACCCCACTAAAAACTATTGTCTTTACATTTATATATATATATATATTTGCAAACATAGCTTCATAGACTTGATCTTCATTAAATCATGAGCAGTAGTGTCATGAACTCTGAACTTTGTTTTGAGTGCTACCAAATCTTTGAAAGCCCTCTTCCTCCATCCTTTTTTATGCTTTGATGTGTTTTGCCAGCTTTTTCCAAAAAAAAAATTGGAATAAACCAGCCTTGTCAGATGTGCTAAAAATGGTGAGCCATTATTGTCAGATGAAAAGAAGCATAATGCTGTGAGATGCCTCCTTGGTGAAAAATCTTGTGGCGCCTGCCTCAGTATGTGTTGTTTTTTTCCATGCCTGTTTGTGCCTTGATTGGAAGACCTGTCTTCATATCTTAAGATTTCCAGGTGTAGTGTTATTTGTGTCAAATAGTTAAAGGACATATATGAAGTAGCCTATGTTTGTAATATGTTTTTTAAAAACTTCTCTGAACCTCTTGCATTTCCTCTTACCATTCAGAAGCGCATGACTCATGAGGTACCTCTCACAGATAATACATATTATTGAAATGGAATGGCAAAAATATATCTCTGCTCTTGAAAATAGATGCTTTTGTGTCATTCTGTTTTCAGAGTTGCCAAAAATGTATTAAGAAATGTGTTCTACCCTTTTCCTCTGAAATCTGAAGTAAGCGCAACAGTTTTCTTTCTGACCACATTTTGTCATGGATACAGAATCCTCACTGGCACCAGATCATTCTGGGATACCATCTTCCAGTGGACCGCAGGGCATCCGGAAGCTTTTCCAGAGTTGTAAGCTAGACTGTGACAGCCAGGCACCTGACCCTGAGCGCGTCTTCCAGCGCTGCTTCACTGCAACTGTACCCAGGGTGAGTGAGGATGAACCACCATAAGGACCATCGCATGCTTAGGACTAAAGCGGTGTGAGTTGTGGCTTGAGTGAGCTTGTTACTTGGATTTTGGACCGTCAGATAGATATGGAGACAACAGCAACAACTGGATAAGGAAGCTCACACCTGGAGCAAACAGCTCAGAAGAGCCAAATCTTCCCTGTCAGACGCTTTCTTGCTAACCCATCTGCATCCTCTGTCAGATCAATCCCTAAAGGTGCACCATTTCCATATCTATAGCAGAGCCTTCATTTAGATTTCATATAGACGCTTCAGTGCATTGCCTGCATTGCATATGTTGATTAAATGAAAGGGGCTACCAAAACGAATGATTTACATTTCAAACAAACTCTCTTCACATTCACTTCTGTTTGACTTCAAATAACACAGAAAGCTGCATGGACTCTATAAAAGGCTAATACAACAAATGTGTCAGAGGCACTTAAAATCAGCAGGGCAGCAGCAGAAATGCTACAGCCAGTGGGATGTCCTGCATAAAATCAAGCTTGTAGGATTCGCTACTCTGAGCTAAACAGAATTTCCATTATCAGGCAGGGGTTGTAGTGAAAATACGGTGAGATGACCAGCAAATTTGTATACTCTGAACTGGTCAATTGACTGTAAATTTTTTACCACCTGTTGCCATGGGATCTTTTCTGTTTGGATTGGAATTTATCTCACTAATTAGATGTATTGGATGCCACAGAATCAATACACCTATTGACATCGACCTGTAGATACTGTATAGTGGGACATGCCAAGGTCACAGAGGTCGTTTTTTGTTTGCATGCATTCTTTACTGTATATCTTTGTGTGCTTTAGCCTAAAGAAGCTATGTGTAGTTATGGATACTTTTGGTATCTACGAGGCGGTTTGAACTTTGAGCTTTGCAATACTCACATTGTATTTAAAGATGCCCTGACATACCAAAGATGGTATGTAACTTTAGTTTAGCTGAAAATGGTCCAAGGAGGCCTTAACCACGCTATATGCAACCTATTCAAAAAGCCCATTTAGCGTTTTTTCACCTATGATAATGATCTGTGCTCTGATTTGCTGCTGTCACATCAGCGTGTTGTGAGTCATGTGGCAGGGCACTTTTAATACAGCGGCCCCAGGATGTTATTGGAAAGTGGGCCGAAGCTAGTTGGTTTGTATGCTAACTTCAGTGGACATCTGAACAACGCAGTGCTTTGGCGTTTTTGACATAACAGTAATGTGGTTGTTGCTTCACATTCTGTTGTTGTTTCTAGGTCATTTTTCAATGTTTTGAATATGTGCAAGTATTACTCATAGCTTCTTTAAATGTGGATATTTGAATATGCAGATATCATTCTCTTTACACAGGAAGTACTGAGATGCAAAGCAAAGAATATAATGAGACATGATCTCATCTAACCAAAATGTTTTTGGTTTTGTGTTCTGGTTTAATGACTGTTCTGTTCTCTGGCAGATAATGCATTGAGAGTAAGTGAGGTCATTTCACTGTCGTTGGCCTCGCCTTGAAAAAAAGTCGTGATAGCAGTCATTTGGTTTACAGAAATGAAGCCATGCTTGCCATTTGTGTATAAAATGTCTGAAAACATCTGTTATGAATGTGTTTTCCCATTGATGTGGAACACTGTATACCCAGCATGTCCACTTTTACCACAAATGTAAAGCTGTGTCTTGTGCCAGTGGTTCTAAGGAATGCAGGAACTGATAGTGTCATGATTAGACAACCATGGTTTTGCTGTTATTGATGTTTTTTGCTGTTGTCACAGGGCATTATAAAGCTTCAATTTGTTGATTGTCCTTTTATATGCCTAATTGCTCATGCCAAATAATGAAGAGTAATAAATACTGTGCATACTGGAAGTAAAGTGAGATGAACACACTAATTAATTACCCATTAAAAAATCAAGAGTGCACCATTACAGGCAAGAAGTGAAGTGGTGTTTCCCTTGTATAAAGGGAAAAAAAAGCTTAATAATGCTTTGTGACACCTCAAGTTGTCACAGTCCTGGCTCTGTAAATGGGAAACTCTCTGGGTTGGACTGAGACATACATTATCCCAGCCATACAATAGCCTACGTATAATTCAAAATATACGAAGAATGAAGGAGTTTATTTGCCACATACATTGAAATACTAATGTTATTCATGTAATGACATTGCATTACGCCATTACATCAATAGAAGAAATAGAAAAAGAAAGACACAAGAAAAGCAAAAAATGGGCTATATGGGCAGATTGTGATCAGAATCCATTTCCAAGTAGTTTAACAGATATAGATGTGGTCAGTTTGTGTTCAGCACCGTCAAGAGACTATGGCTGCTTTGAAGTCGGGGAGGAGGAGTGACGTCACATATGGGATATATACTCTATATATAATATTTCAAGACAAGATGGAAACTCCTCCGATGATTCTTGGTAAATTATTCTGGAAAAAGCAAAACAGAAAAAAAATGATTGCTTATATAATCTTTTCTTTCTATAAGCAGTGAATTTCACAGCTACCTGACATAACACAATACCTGCGGTCAAGGAAACCACAACATGTGTAATAAACTTGTTTTAACCAATAATTTTCCTGGGAAATTGTTCATGTTGTCTAATCAATAAATGCACTATGAACTATGCTAATACTAATTATACTAATATTAATTATACTAATACTAATTAACTATGAACCAGGGTCAGTCATGACAAGTGCTCACACCCTACTCAGCGCAACATAATGCACAGACCAAAGCGTTGCCTTCTTGGTCACCCAAGTCACAATTTAAATATACATTTGTATGAGGTCTAGCCCACACAGAGGCTGAGGCTCTTTTACTGTCGTCACAATCACAGATATTCCATTAGTGCATGACATACCCGCCCTTTTACATATGCACTTTCAAAGCTTTCAGGAGGTCAGAAGTTCACCCTGTGACCCTTTAATGACCTCCACAGAAATGGGTGTCCTGTTTGTCTTTCAATAAGTTCATGAACAGTCATGTGGTCTATTGTCTAAAACTCTACATGGAAATTATGGGGTATCTCAACTGGGCTCTAGCTAGTAAATTCACATAACCACTATCATTCACCAAAAACATGTTTTATGTGACATCCCTCAATGTTAACATCCATTAATGTTCAAGCATGAAAAAAAGAACCTAAAGGACAGAAAAAAGTTCTACTCTGGGCATGTCACCTTACCTGGCGAGAGGTTACTGCATGCATCTTCTTATGTGACACAGCCACCTCTGTGAAGGCAAATATGTGCACTGTTTCCACTGTAGGAACTCATTAAGGTCTTTACACCTTTGTGCTCTTCTTTACTGCAGGAGCTGGCCCTGTAATACCATCTTTGGTGTCCCTGCCCCAACAGATGAGACTGACAAAGCCACAAATAATAAATACTTACTGACACCTGCTGGCCGTTAGTAGAACACAGGAGTGTCCAGTTTCAACAAACTGGCTTTTTTTGTAAAGTGCTTCAGATCACCTTTTCAGCAACAAAAATAACAGCTTCCACATGTGCTCTATTGACCTTCTAGAAAGATTTTTATTGGAATCTGTGACTGTAACCCCACAAAAGAGTAACCCTGACTGATGCACTGGTAATCCTTTAACTGAATGTTTAAAAAAGCAATACATTTAATAGCAATACAATTATATCACCTGCAGTGTTTCAATAACTCTGAGTGACACAATGTTTTAGGCCCACCTCTTTAAATGTTCCAGAACAAAAGTGCTTCTCAGGGACACCCTTGTCTTTATCTCACCTCAGCAGTGGCAGTACTACAAGTGCTACAGAAGTGGCAGTGATTAAGAATGAAGGAATGGGTACCTATGTTATAAAAGTTACTAATTAACTCAACCCTCAGAAGGTAGTAACTGTCTCCCTCAACCTTTGCACAAAATACTCACATGGTTTGTTGTGTTTTAACAGTTTAACAGGAAAGACAGCACAAAGCTGTTATCTGACAAAGCTAAAGCAGTGGATTACATACAGCGAGTCTTGGGTATGTCTGACTTAATATCATAGAAATTTCAGTGATTATTTATATTAGTGTCAGATCCTCAGGTGATTACTCCAGATGACGGAAAATACATTTTTACAGATTTTACAGATTTAACAGATAATAATTTTGATAATAAAGATTCTACATGACATGGGACACATTTAATACATTTTTGTCTCATATGTAGCAAAAATAGCATTCTGTGTGAGCACATTTGGTGTCGTGTAAAGATATAAATACATTTGGAGTTCCAGATTTTATAAATTACAACTTGAAATGACTATTAGTCCAAATATAACTACATGAGATAAATATTTTTTGGAGATTCTGTAAGTGCTTTGCATTCACAACTGTGTCTTCTCCTGTTGGTTATTATGGCTGTAGTGACTTCCTGGTGAAGCTCATGACATGGTTGCTATTGAAAGTGAGTAACAGCAGCCCTCACTCCCCAACTGGAACTGTATAAACCCACTCAAGATAACAATCACAAGTAAGACGGTACCTTTCTTTTCTGAAGAAATACAATTTTGACCCATTATTCACAGACTAATTCTCTGCAATACTGCTCATTTTTATTCCAGACGTTTAGCTTTAATTAGGTAGGACTATGAACCTTGACATGAAACAAGATGGAGAAAGAGAGAGATGTGGTAGCACCAGGAAATGACTGCAGGTCTAGAACCTGAAGCCCAAATATGGCCTATGGATGCTGTAACCAATGCCATACAAACTCTAGTAGTGAAACAAGTCTGAATCGAATTGAAATTGAAATAATTTATTTAAGGCTATATTTTTTAATGTAGGGTATAATTTTTAGTTGGATCAAAATAGAGTTAATAGTTTTATTTGTCTTAAGAATCTATAGCATCTTATTTGATCACATAAGAGAAAGAAAGTTAGAGAGAGAGAGAGAGAGAGAAAGAGAGTTAGAGAGAGAGAGAGAAGCTGTTCTCAGTGTCATCGCATTGAATGTCTCAAATCTACTGTAAACACACACTTTATTTGCTGGGCCTTTTCCTGTGGTTTTCTAGAAATGCTGTTCTTGATTCTTAGGAGATAGGCCTACAAAAGGGCTTTTGTCATCAGCTGTGTTCCACTTAACATACTGTATATGGTGAAAGTGCAGTTGGTAGTTGGTAGTGAAATATGTGATCATGAAAGCTTGTTGATTCTTGCCTGGTAACTGAACTGAATTGGCCACTGGTTATGTCTCTTGGACATCTAAAGTCAGCTTTTTTATGGTAGTGTTTAAATGTGGAGGTCATTAAACCTGGAGGACAACATTAAGGTTTTGTGGTTGTGGTTGCATTTATTTTCACACACACACACACACACACACACACGCACACACAGTAGCGGTTTTAGGCACGGGCGAACAGGGCAGCCGCCCAGGGCGCCATTTCGTAGGGGGCGGCATGAGCGCTTAGGAAAAAAGGAAAGGAAAAATATCTATCACTATGTGGGCAATTGCCACATTGGTGCCCCCTAACTGCAGGAATCCGTGCTTGCTGAGAAGGTGCCGTGCACAGAAGCTGTGTGTGAGAAGGGCAAAGGGGAGGGGGTGCGGGGAAAAGTTTACCTCTGGGTAACGCAACACCAAGGGGGGAACGGGGATTCACTGTATAGAGCAATACTCCAATCCAATTAGTGAGTTATTCTTAAGTTATATTGTTTTGGGCATTGCCAACATTTTTTTCGGTTCTTTCAGCGGGTGGGGGTGCTCGGAGGTGGTCTTGCCTGGGGGGTAATCAACTGTTGAACCGCCACTGCATGCACACACACACACACACACACACACACATTTGTATGATTTAATATCTATGACTGTGAGGAATTAATTCTCTTGAGGCAATCTTTTTTACAGGGAGAAGTGCACAATGGGATATATTTACCAGGCCAAGAGTTTCACATGGTATGTCTGGGTGGTGCTGATTGGCACAGTCACATGGCAGAGTCCGGAGGTACTATCCTCAGATATCTATGGTAAGGGGTCAAGCACACAGGCCCTCTGATGGTCTCTTCTCCCATGCACCAAATCATTGGGTTTGCTATTGGCAGACATGGTGAAAGCAACGATTGTAATTCTCTGTCTCTATTGTGTTGCTTCTGCACTAGGTGGGAATGAGAACAGTTTTGGTTTTTTCCAAAGAAAACTCTTAAATGATGGCAACACATCTGGGAATGGATCTGCTGGTGAGTGAATTAGAACACATAACAGAATGTAACATACAGTTCCCCCATGCACTCAGTGTTCTGTCTGTGTAGTCTGTAGGATACACCCCTTTTAGTTACAGTCCCTCTCTGTCACTAAATATGGTTCCTTTTCTGTTCCTTGTGTGAGGTGCTCATACTGACAGCAGCTCAGGCACTTGGCCCTATCTGCTGGCAGCCCTCATCACCATGTTCACCGTCTCGCTCTTCATCGTGGTTGTGGTCAAATGCAAACTGTTTCAGCGCTACCTGATGAGCTATAGTCACATGCTGCTGCCAGAGGGCGACACCATCAGCCAGTACGAGGACCCCCGGGACCTGGAGGCCGGCTTCACCCCGCAGAGCGTGGCGGAGTGGGTGCTGCCGCGTCGCGTCAACATGGATGACGACGACGGCTTCATCGAGGATAACTACATCCAGGCCGGAGGAAGAGAAAGGGGGAAGAGGGAAGGGGAATGTCAGAGGCACGCGGAGAATGAGAGCGACGATGATGAGCTGGACCTGGACCAGTTCACCATCGGATGAGAATGCACTCAGTTCAAACCACCACCCCACCCCCATGGGCCGACTGTGGTTGATTTGTTTTAGATCTATTTAACATAATCATGCCTATTTATAACACATCAGGTGGAATTGGCCAGTGGCAGTGTGGAGAGGACATGCAATGTATGCCTGGCCAAGACACACAATCATATCACATATCTGCCAATTCTGAAGGAAGGTGGAAGTAAAATCATGTTGGTAAAATGTTGATTTTATAATAAAACTAATTCAAACACCAAACTACAAACTATGAAAAAGTACTGTGGGGAAATTTAGTTTGAGATACACCAGACAGACAGTTGTGAGAGCAGCAGATTCATTAGGTTGATATAAAAAACATAAGAGAATGAGGTCATGTAGAACAAGTATGCAACCCACATTGCTCTACTAAATGAACAGGATGGACAAACTACTTAAGTCTCTGTTAAATTCAGCACATAACACAAGCTAACCTTGCCTCAGTCTGTGCATGCCATCTGGGTGGGTATTTTTGATCGACTGCAGGGAAATCAAAGGAAGGGAATCTCTTAATTTAGACTGGTTCAGATGATCTCTGCCAAAAGAAAATAGGTTTGTGTGTGACCTGATTCCTGATGAGCAAAGAATGTAAAGGTGTGAAGTTAAAGGTAGAGAGGGGGCCGAATGAGAAATGACAGGTGAGAAATGACCTCCCAGGGGAAGGCATGTCCTCTGTTCATCACTTTCTTTGATGCCTCAACAGTCGTCTGTTCCTCTTCTTCTGTCTGCTCCTGCCATCCCTGCCACTCCTCTGTCTGGTCCACCTCCCTCATATCAAACTGGCCTGGCTTGAGGCAGAGTCTCTCCATGGCTGTGGGTTGGGTCCCGCTACGTTGTAGATCCTCACCCTCCTTCGCCTGGCTGTCCTCCTGCTCCACCTGCCTCTCCTCCTCACGTCCCTCCGGCTCTTCCAGAACACGGCGGCGGTGTACACTCCCACCCCCAGGGCCACGGCGGCCCCGCCGGCCAGGAGGACAGCACCAGCGGGCAGCATGTCTTTATCGTCGTCACTGCTGTAATACAGGCCCAGCAGAGCGGTGCCGCACGCGGTTGCCCCGAGCCCGGTGACTAGCAGCAACGGCGGGTCCAGGCGCCCGCCGCTGCGCAGGAGTTCCACGCGTCGCCGGCTGCGCACGCAGCCCATGTCCTGCACGGCCGAGCTGAGCAGCTGCTTGAGGAGCACGGCAAGCGCCAGCAGGCAGAGCGCTGAGCCCACAGCCAGACGCCAGGCGGCTGATGAGCGGCCCGGGGCCGATGAGGCACTGGAGAGAAGGCCCACACCGCCCAGGCCCAGCGCCAGCACCAGGCCCACAGAGGCCACGTAGCAGAGCAGGGAGACGCGCGGCTCGCCGAACCACCACAGCTCCACCTGTTCGTCCAGAGCGTGACGCTGAGTCCACACCACCTCGGGCCTTGAGTGAACGAGCGGGTCATGGGTCGTCCTCGTCGCCGCTAGGTGCTCCATCTCGGCCATGGTTCACCTCCCTGCTCCCCTGGGTCTCTGCAGGCCATGCAAAGACTGTGAGGGAAATCCAAATGAGCTTTCCAACATCTAACCTAACCTCCAGCTTTACCTTCAATTTTACAACATCCAGCACTGTGGCATCACATCAGTGACACATCATAACATATCATCTTAACAACGGTCTGTTATACTTAGCAACGGTCCATTATCAAGAAATATCAGACCATAGAACATTGAGAAATCCCATTGAAGTGAATGGAGCATTCTTCAGCATTATAAAGAGCTATGTGATAAAATATCATCTGAAGTGACAACCAGTGCAGTTGGTTTCATGAGAGCATGAATATTTAAGAGAAGGCTTTGACTTGCTCACCTTATGATTGTCCTCTAAGTTCCAACAATGCAGACATGGCACCTGATCAGCCTGCTAGCAAGAGAACTGCTCTGAGTTCAGAGTCTTCACTGTGCTGAGACTAAGATGTTCATCTCAGGATTCATGTGAAATTACTCAGGGGTAATGCTCCATGCTCCAACATGCTCCATCCCCTCTCTGCCTTGTTCCTCTCCCCTGTGTAAGCTTGTCTCCATGGTGCTGCAGGAAACTCCTCCCTCACTGACTCGTCCTCGGTGTGAGAGGTTGTGTGAGTGCAGTTGCTGGTGAGAGAGGCCACTTTCACAAAGACGGCATGAAGCCAGTGCCAAGCGTCAAGGTCAGCAGCAACGACACCACCACACAACCACAGCTGTCCATGGCATGCTGTCACTCAAATATCACTTGACACTCCTTGCCTGACACAAAATGTAGAGTCTGCCAAATAAACACACCCACACACACACAGACAAGTACACAAAGAGTCTCTCTTTCACACACACATACATGCACGCATACACACATACACCCATAGCATGTGCTTTGGAGGACAGTGACAGTGAGTAGGCTGTGTGTCCCAGAGAAACTGTGACATCCTAGCCAGTCATTGCAGGGGGACAATGGGTCAGCGGATGACTGCAGCGGTGGGGGTCAGCACCCTGCTGTGCACCCTGCACCCAGCACCCTGATGTCACCACGTCCAGATAATGGCCATTTTGTCACCAGCAGGATGGTGTCACTCACGTGATCTAAGCCTGGTGTTCAGCCTTACCACAGTGAGGAACTTATTCTCTTTTTCAAAAAAGACTGCTATTACAAGAAAGTGAATCTTGAGCAGCATGAAGGCTTTATGCAGAAGATATCTACACTGCTTTCACACTAACCCCTCACACTCCCCTGCTGGTCTCAATTCACATGATATTTTTATTTGTACACCTCAGTCTATTTATGTCATAAACACTTCTATTTACCAATAGCCCGTTTCAAACGAGTTTGATTATTAGCATCATGGCTGCTCCAACAGGGTTTTCTTGTTTGGGAATGACATAGAATGTTCAAGAATTGTTTTTGTTTTTTCATTGTTGAAATGGTCTATATAGGTTAATAATGTTTGTCATGAACAGTGTTTACTTCCTTGTTTTGAATCAAATAGCTTTCACACCAAAGGAAACAAACAGGCAACCCATAAATGTTTGTTTAATTCAGTGTTCTATTTTCGCAAGGGGGGGGGGGGGTGGGTCCCCCTTTTATGCAGACCAGAGTCGACCCCTCATAGGCTGATACAGAAGATCACTGAAAAGTTTATATTGTGACGTGATGTGACACTCCCACTTATGTAGACTGGAATTATGCACGTTTACTCCCATTGTAATGTTGCTCTATCTTGGTCAGTATTTAATGATCTTTGCCCTTGTTTACCAGCTGACTCTGGGCCTGCGACAGCTGACTACATGGTATTTACATTAGCAAAACAAACCCAATCAAGGGTTCAAACAAACCTGGGGCAGGACTGTGTGAATGTGCCCTTAGACACAAGAGACATTATAGATTAATCAGTCTGTCTGTTTTTATTAAAATATTTATTTACACATCAGAATGCTTATAACATTTCCAGCCTGAATCTCTGAATCTGAGTGTCACATTGCAGATTTTTTTGGTGCAGTGATGCCATTTGATTTAACCCTAATATTCACCAGTTAATTTCAAATGATCAGGTTTGACAATTAAGAGGAAGCTATGAATTACAAATTCACTATTGAATAAGCAGGAACCTCTCAACCGATCACTCCCTGGACCCCTCCAAACAAACCCCTCCTCCAGCACTGCTCCAGGCCAGCCTCTCCTACCCACCAGGAGGTCTGGGGGTGATGGAGTGCTGGGGTGCTAGGAAGCAGACAGCTGACTGTGTGTGTGTGTGTGTGTGTGTGTGTTTGAGTAGAGGGTTAGGTGGCCAGTGCGGGGAGCTTGGTGCCGCTGGTGTGTGGGCGCAGCGAGAGCACCTGCACCTGGTTGTGGATGTCCTGGCGCAGACGCTGGATTTCTGTGCGCTGCAGCTGAATGATGCGCTCCGCCTCCTCATCAAAGTTCAGCCGTGGGACAAGTGCGCCCGCCGCCGTGTCTGTCGAGGCTCTCACTGTCACAGGACACAACATATTTCATTCATACATTCATATCACCACATAGTGCATCAAATCATATGTCAATAACCCAGAGGTGCATAAGGAGGTTACATCTAGCAAGGTTACAATTACTTTGGTTCTGTAAATGACTACAAGACTTCAAAACCCAGGAAAAAAATCTCTCTATGGCTTTGCATCATTCTTGTATCAAATCAACTCCAGAGCAGATTGTGCTGTGTGTTTGTATGTGTGTGTCTGTGCCAGACTGTGTGAGTTTCAAAAGTGCACTGGTGTGTGTTCTGTGCTCTTCTGTGTGAGGGCTGTGGGAGTAGACTGACATTTAAGGTCTGTCATGCTCTTGGCCTTACTCCTCTTGTTGATGGCATCCTGGCACTCGTAGTCATGGAGCTGAGAGCGGACCGTGCGCAGCTCCCGCCTCAGATCATTGATCTCCCTGATGAGCAAGACGTTCTCCTGAGACAACGCAAAAGCCAAAGAAGCACTTACTCATAGTCTTTAAATGGTCCAATGATTATTCAGAAAGAAAAAACCAAACAAACAAAAAGAATAAGAAGAAAAAGAATAGGAGTGTGCTACAACAGAGACCAAAGCAGAGGATAGATGGAAAGATACACACACAATGAGCTCACACACACACACACACAGACACACCTTCATAATTTTGTTGTTCTCTGATCGGTGAAGCTCCGCGTCTTTGGCCAGCTTCTTCTTGAGTGATGCCACGTTCCTCTCCAGATGTTCCCTCTGGCGACTGTACTCCCGCTGAATGTCAGCATCCACTCCCACTATGTCAACCTACAGCCAACCAGAGGAGTCCATGTCAATGCAGCCAGGAGCCTCGACACACACACACACACACACACACACACACACAACCAGTGCTGGATATTGCCTGCAACCTCACAATACAATAGGTATCATGATACAGATGACAGGTTTTCTTTTTACACTTCAAGCCTGGTTTTCTGATCGTTTATGATGAAATACAAAGGTTAAGATTCAAATTTTGATGAATGCCTTTGTTCCAAACGTTTAATGCGTTTTAGGAAAGCTTACAGCAGGGCACCTATGCAGTCATTCTGTACATTCAACAACTGCACATTGTATTTCATCATAAAGAATCAGAATACAAGGCTTTAAGTGTAAAAAAACAAACCTGTCCTTTAAATACAGACCCACTGGGATCTTGACCTTTGACCTTTCCTGTTGTCCCTTATGCTTATTTGCATATTATGATACGACTGCATCTGTATTAATGCGCATCACCAAACATCACAACACTGATATTTTGAGCACAGCCCTACACACTACTGAGTAAAACTGCAGCCTATCTAATGCTGGGCAAGATTATGGAGATTATGCTGCCTCACCACATCCCTCTGCTGCACGTACTGGCTGTACAGCTCCCGGATGCTCTCCTTCAGCTTCTTAGGGTCCTGGATGAAGCTGATGCAGTGATGCAGGTCTGTCTTGAACCTGTGGACCAGGGACTCCACATCCTTCCCCTGTATGACAAAGACAAACTGATTTACACTATTTACACAACCCACATGTCCAGCTGAACATGCAGAAATGAAATCCATATCATGTAGTCAGTGCAAAAACATATAATATTCTGGCAAACGGGGTAGCAGTGGAGCAGTTCACTAAGGCGTCCAGACCACAAAGAACCAAGTTCAATTCCAACCCAAGATCATTTCTTGACCCTGCCCCATCTCTCTCTCTCTCCAAGTCTTTTCCTGTCACTCTCTACTGTTCTATCATATTAAAGGTGAAAATGGACAAAAACAGTTGTACTGTTTACATGTGCTAAATGCAAAACCATCTCTGGTAATAGTCTACTTTGTCTACTTCAAATGACCATCCTGAACGAAAATCCTTCTGGGACTTTACATCTTTCATGCATAGAGCCCATTGAGTAGTTGACCCACCCTTCTCTAGCAATGGACCCATTTCACAGCAGCCATTTTTCTAGGGAGTAGCAAAGTAAGCCCATGTGTTACTAATGACATCTTAATGACATCTAATATCTGACATCTGATTCTGCTACACTGTGCTTACATTGCCACTTCTTGGGGTAAAGGCTGCAGCAAAATTGGGCCCATTCAAATTTGTATGTGCATTAAATGTTCCTATGCGAATATCAGGTTTTTCCAACTGAGAATTTCCAAGTCAGGTAATTAAAATGAGCATGCGCAAGTTGCATGTACAAGCCATATATTGAGCCCCACTGACCCTCTTCATCTCTCTGGACATCTCTTTCTCTGTGGCCTTCAGCTTAAGCTTGAGTTCAGAGCAGGTCAGCTCCAGCTGGGTCTTCTTTTTGTGGAACTGATCCAGTTCTGCTTCCATCTGGAATATCAGACCACATCAAACCCACTTTATGGTTGCCATTAACTCTGGGTGAGGAGCAGATTTAAGAACATGTAATGCCAGGTGTTTAGATGAGATATTTTGAAAATGTACTGGCTGACTGACAGGACAATAGTTCTCACTTCTTGAATCTGGTCTTTCATTTCTTTGATGTCGTTCTCTCTGGGTTCAATCTGTTTCTTCAGTTCGTTGATTTTGTAGTCCAAAACAAACTTGAACTTTTCAAGTTCCTGGTTCTTCTTCTTAAGTTCATAGATTCGCTTTTCCTGGAAGTGAGACGAATGACTTCATGTTACAAAGATCATTACATTCATGTGCATTATGTATACTGCATCTTTAAAGATCCTGTATACCAAAGAACACCTTACTGTGGGTTCAAGCTTTAAAATCTGCAGATTTAATTTACTTTGTATGGACAAGACCAACAAAAGCAACTGAAGTGACAAAAGCGACGAGCGACTAAAAAAAGTTAAGAACTGCTCATAGCTACGACGCCTTTCAGCTGTAAATAAATAAAATGTCAATGAGCACGTTGCGAGTGATTAGAGCGACAAGAGCAAACACAGATATTTTAGCAGTAATTTTTATGAACGGCAAAGGCATTTTTATAGCTTTAGTAGCTCTTAGTGTGAACGCACAGTTAGAGACCCATTGTCCAAGTTGGAAAACTATTCCTAAAAACGCTGAAATTTGTGGTACTGAACACTCAATAGGATATCATATATCATCACTTTTTGTGCGATGTGCTGTATGTCAAAGAGGGGTACGCAAAATTCATTCACAATATGGAAGTGTACACATTACACTGTAAAACTGTGCCAAACTGTAAAACCATTTTACGACACGTTACATTGTTAATTAGCTTGTCAGTCTAATTGTTAGAATTATTTATGAATCAGCTGGTTTAAAGAACGGCACGGTAGGACAGTGTAGTGCTGTGCTGTAAACTCACCTTATCTTGGATGGTCTCGTCTCTCTCCTGGATCTCCTTCTTGTGGGTGTTGATGTCCTTCTCCAGGGACCGGATCACGGCCTGCAACTTCTGCACCTCCACCTTGTGCCGGTCAATCTCCAGGTTGCGCTCATCGATCTCTCGCTGCAGGCTGCTGAACTATACAGCACAGAGATCACATACCCAACATCCATTACACATGGAGAAATCATTTAATCATTGTAAGTGAATTGCAATAGCCTTGGATCTACTTTCCCATGAAGCATTAGACTACACCAAAGCTACAAATAAGGCCATCTTTTGTAGATCATTGCTTAAAGAAAATAATTAAAAGAATATAAAAATAGATATGGCAATCGGGTGATAAGCAGTACAACAACCTTCGAGGTGTCCCAATATAGGGGAATAATGGAGTTGACATACACAAAAGGCACAAGGAAGGGTTCTTTGCCCCCGCCTCATCTATTATTCCCCTGTATCGGGACAACACAGCGGCATTATCCCTAACATATACAGCTCTGGATATATATATATAATATAAATATAGTATGTCTATAATCTCTCTCTATATCACATGTCTGCATGTCTACTCCACCTGCATAGTTGCACACATACACATACATATCTATTAACAAACAATATATTAAACTGTTGACATATCAGTTGATATATGTCTTATGTTGACATATCTACATGTCTATACCATATGTATAGTTGCACACACACACACACACACACCATGTGTGTGATAGATGACCGCCTACATATGAAAGGACAATGTAGACTATACATTTATCTTAATGAGGGCCGATCAGTAGAACAGCCACTATACCAGGGGTCGGCAAGTAATTTAGGCCACGGGCCAGTTTTTTTCTCGCCACTAGGTGGCGGGCCAGAGCCACCGGCTCTGTTAAACATCCTGCGGTAAGAACCCTCAAAGTGTTTCTTTCCGTGACCACCACCTCTGCCGCAGCAGCTGCCTCGCCATTATCTTAATTGTATTTTAGTTTGCGTAAATGTGCTACATTGAGTTATGCCAAAACGAAATATACTGTTTTGTTAAATAATTAGAATTATTGGTTTCTTTGTTCTGAAGCAACTTTTCCTTTTAAGTTTTCGTAAAATAAAGAAAGCGCAGATTCAAAATTGCAAATCCTGTCTCTGGTATTCTCTTTGTTTTGCTTAACATCTTGCATTGGCGTGGCGTGGAAAAATTCTGCAAGAAGTAAGATAAGATAGGCTTACTTGCTACACGCCACGCCACTGCAAGACGTTAAGCAAAACAAAGAGAATACCAGAGACAGGATTTGCAATTTTGGACGTTGCCGACCCGTGCACTAGAGCATTCTCACTTTCTTCTTCATGATTCCCGTCTCCCCCTTCAGACAGTGGACAAGCTCCTTCTCCTCCCTGATGGTCTTCTCGTACTTCAGGCGCATGCTCTGGATCTCCAGATCACCATCCTCCTCCATCTGCTTCTTCATCTCCTCAAACTCACGCAACTGCTGCTGCCATTCCTCCTGGCACTGCCACAAGGCACATTAGACCCCCCCCCCCACACACACACACACAGAACATACAGGCACACAAAATATCCTCATCAAAGACCTGCTGTTCTTAAAAGGGCAATTCCAGGCAAATGTCCTCCTTTGTCTCATCCAAAATACTGATAAAATGCATACACTGAGTACATTATGAACTAAATACTTACACTGAAATTTTAGGATCTGCATGCATTCAGCTATAGAGGTTACATAAAACATGATATGAAATAATGAAATAGCATTATGCTTGCTCATGTTGTAAGACATTGTTGCTCTCAGATCAAATGTCACATCCACAATGCTAGAAGTGGCACGAGCCCAAACCTGTAATCGGTACATACTATATGTACTTCTGATGGGATGCTGCTTTCTTTTGGGGACTTTTCCCCAAATGCAACTGCCCCCTTTGCTAAGTGTTTGTACCTGGGTGAGCAACATCTCCTTCTCTTGCAACCTGGCCTCATAGTTGAAGGTGAGGTCCTCAAGGGCCGTTAGCTTGGACTGCTCCAAGGTCTGCAGCTGCTGCTCATAGTCCTCCTGCATGCGCTGGGACTTCAGCTGCAGCTCGTCATGCTTCTCGTACTCCAGCATCAGCCTCTGGTTGCTGGTCGACTCTGAGGAGTGTGTGTATGAGTGGGTGTGAGTGGGTGGTTGAGGGAGTGTGTGTATGAGTGTGTATGAGTGGGGGGTTGAGGGAGTGTGTGTATGAGTGGGTGTGAGTGGGTGGTTGAGGGAGTGTGTGTATGAGTGGGTGGGTGTGAGTGGGTGGTTGAGGGAGTGTGTGTATGAGTGAGTGTGTGTATGAGTGGGGGGTTGAGGGAGTGTGTGTATGAGTGGGTGGGTGTGAGTGGGTGGTTGAGGGAGTGTGTGTATGAGTGGGTGTGAGTGGGTGGTTGAGGGAGTGTGTGTATGAGTGGGTGTGAGTGGGTGGTTGAGGGAGTGTGTGTATGAGTGGGTGGGTGTGAGTGGGTGGTTGAGGGAGTATGTGTATGAGTGAGTGGGTAGGTAGTTGAGGGAGTGTGTGTATGAGTGGGTGGGTAGGTAGTTGAGGGAGTGTGTGTATGAGTGAGTGTGTGTATGAGTGGGGGGTTGAGGGAGTGTGTGTATGAGTGGGTGTGAGTGGGTGGTTGAGGGAGTGTGTGTATGAGTGGGTGTGAGTGGGTGGTTGAGGGAGTGTGTGTATGAGTGGGGGGTTGAGGGAGTGTGTGTATGAGTGGGTGTGAGTGGGTGGTTGAGGGAGTGTGTGTGAGTGGGTGGGTGTGAGTGGGGGTTGAGGAGTGTGTGTATGAGTGGGTGGGTGTAAGTGAGTGGTTGAGGGAGTGTGTGTATGAGTGAGTGTGTGTATGAGTGGGGGGTTGAGGGAGTGTGTGTATGAGTGGGTGTGAGTGGGTGGTTGAGGGAGTGTGTGTATGAGTGGGTGGGTGTGAGTGGGTGGTTGAGGGAGTGTGTGTATGAGTGGGTGGGTGTGAGTGGGTGGTTGAGGGAGTGTGTGTATGAGTGGGTGGTTGAGGGAGTGTGTGTATGAGTGGGTGGTTGAGGGAGTGTGTGTATGAGTGGGTGGGTGTGAGTGGGGGGTTGAGGGAGTGTGTGTATGAGTGGGTGGGTGTAAGTGAGTGGTTGAGGGAGTGTGTGTATGAGTGGGGGGGTCAGGGAGTGTGTGTATGAGTGGGTGGTTGAGTGAGTGTGTGTATGAGTGGGTGGGTGTGAGTGGGGGGTTGAGGGAGTGTGTGTATGAGTGGGTGGTTGAGGGAGTGTGTGTATGAGTGGGTGGTTGAGGGAGAGTGTGTATGAGTGGGTGGGTGTGATGGTGGGGTTGAGGGAGTGTGTGTATGAGTGGGTGGGTGTGAGTGGGTGGTTGAGGGAGTGTGTGTATGAGTGAGTGTGTGTATGAGTGGGTGGGTGTGAGTGGGGGGTTGAGGGAGTGTGTGTATGAGTGGGTGGTTGAGGGAGTGTGTGTATGAGTGAGTGGGTAGGTAGTTGAGGGAGTGTGTGTATGAGTGGGTGGGTAGGTAGTTGAGGGAGTGTGTGTATGAGTGAGTGTGTGTATGAGTGGGTGGTTGAGGGAGTGTGTGTATGAGTGGGTGGGTGTGAGTGGGTGGTTGAGGGAGTGTGTGTATGAGTGGGTGGGTGTGAGTGGGTGGTTGACGGAGTGTGTGTATGAGTGAGTGGGTAGGTAGTTGAGGGAGTGTGTGTATGAGTGGGTGGTTGAGGGAGTGTGTGTATGAGTGGGTGGGTGTAAGTGAGTGGTTGAGGGAGTGTGTGTATGAGTGGGTGGGTGTGAGTGGGTGGTTGAGGGAGTGTGTGTATGAGTGGGTGGGTGTGAGTGGGGGGTTGAGGGAGTGTGTGTATGAGTGGGTGGGTGTGAGTGGGTAGGTAGTTGAGGGAGTGTGTGTATGAGTGGGTGGGTGTAAGTGGGTGGTTGAGGGAGTGTGTGTGAGTGTATGAGTGTGTGTAGCACAGATTTTATACATTGTGTTACATATTCTCATTAAAGAGGGGTCCATGTTGTTACAGAAGTGAATTACTATATACTTTTTATACTTTACACTCTTGACCTAATACAGAGCTAAGGACAGGGCACATTGTCAGCTAATGGAGTATATTAGACAGACCTTTACAACCCTACAACCACATGCTGTGTGCAAGCACACAATTAAGCCATTACTTAATTACGCTGTTAAGCCTTTGTGCGTGTGGGGACATGCAAGCAGAATAAATGCAGTTTTCATGCCAGCAAAGGGCTTAACATCTATTAGGTTACAGGCTTTAAGACAAGGGCAATAGTATGTGATCCTCATCTCAAAAGCGCTTTTTTGCACTGATAAAGAAAGGTTATACTTAAAGTGTCACATCATAAGTCATTTTCAACTACAGCTACAAGAAGGTCTCAAACAGAGGTTTCAAACGTACCAAAATCCTGCTTCTCCTTGGTGTGCGTCTCATTTGACTCTCTCAGTAACTCTCGGTGTACCAAGTATTGTTTCTCCATGTCAGTTTTGAGAACCTACATGCAGGTGTATGTGTTACATATCACATCTAACTCTATTACCAGGACAATCAGTTTCATTGTATTGTCTTACGCTTCACATGGTAAGACAGCACAAGATAAAGCTAACTGCATTGTGGCTGCATTAACTCTTTCATCTGCTCTCATTAATAGATGCTTACTTAATCCAAACTCAAAATTCAGCTACTCCAACCTAATTACCCACACTGCAGTGCACTCTATGCACTTTACCCTCTGTTTCACCCCCACTTCCTGCCCCCACTCCCACTGCCACAAAGCCCTTGGCCATCCCCTCCTTACACAGGATAGGAGAACAGATGCAATTTCACTACGGATGTAGTTATTGAACAGGCTTGAGAGATTCAGTCTTGTGTACCAACCTGGTTCTTGGTCTTGAGAGCTTCGATCTCATGAATGAACTTCTCCGAGAGCTCTTTGATCTTTTCATTGTAATTCATGTCCTTGAGGCGTAGCTGGTAGTCGTTCTCCCTCTTCAGCTCCTCCACACGAGTCTTCAATTCCAACATGATCTGATTCTGCATGGTGAAAATGGCTACATTAGTTGACATTGAGTGCTTCTGATTACTATCAGGCTTCCCATTTATTTAATTCAAATATTTACAGTCAGTCATTTAAAGTCATTCTGCTTGAATGAAAGTGCTGAGTAATTGGACTCAAGTTATTAGCCCTTTTGTCACTGGGCAGAGAGTTTGAGATCTAAGCTTTGCTACACGTCACAGGCTCCCTGTAGCCCACCTTCTCCTCCAAGTCTGACTTGGTGATGAGGATCTCCTCGGCGTAGGACACGTCTTTATCTCTTTTCAGGCCCCGGCCCTCTTTATCAATGATCTTCCATAAGAAAAGGGAGCCGTCCTCAGACACGGTGAGCAGGAATTGGTCATCAAATGTTATGGCCATCTAACAATAATGAATAAATGAATGAATGAATGAATGAATGAATATACTGAGCCTACCTGAATGACATCCACAAATATCATACATCATTACAATGTTAAACTCTTGCGTCATCAGTGGTTACCTTGGTAATGGCGCAGGAGTGGGCCTGGTACTCTGTCCACTCCTTCTGGGCTGGCATGGGGTACTTGATGACCCGGATGGTGCCGGTGGAGGTGCCAACGAAGATGGCTCGGCCTGAGCGGGTGATGGTGATGGCCGTGTATATTGCCTCATCAGCACACATCTCCTTTAAGATCTATAGAAAGAGCAATGACTCACATACATCACACACTGCAGTCCGGACTGAAATTAATTTTTAATTGATTTTTGAAATCAGAGGTGCATTCAAAATCATTTAGTAATCTGTCTGTCAGGAATTTTCCTCATGCAGTTTGAGTAGGTAGCTCTCATCAAGCACAATGGGAGCTAGGTTATCACTGGAATGGAATATTTACACGATTGTTCCACTTGATGGCAGTTACCTGACAGTCTTGGATCTCCTTCAAGGTTTTGTCGGTGCCGACGGCAAAGATGCTCTTGCCATCTGACGATATGGCCACGCTGTTGTAGCAGCAGGACTTGAGCACACTCTCAGACTCTCGCTTGCTGGTCAGGGTATTCCACTCATACACGGCTCCATCCATGCCGCACGACACCAGACGGCTGTCATCCATATTCCACACGACAGACCGCACCTACAGGGTCAAAATGCATCATCACTGCTGCTATATTGCTAGAATTGAACAGGATTGTCCATATGAGTTCAGAGTGAACATAGGAAATGTCATCCACTCATTGCATGGACATGTCACCTGTCTCAATATGCTGTCTCACCTTTCCATTGTGCCCTTTGAAATTAAGCAGATTATCAAAGGTTGTGCTGGAGTAGATATGAATGACATTGCCATTGACAGCAGCAAACAAGTGCCCTCCGTGACTGAACGCACACTGAAAACAAGTAAAGAGACAATTAGAAACAGGCCACATCATCTTTTGTTGCGTGTCTGTGATATTTCACAATTGCTGGTCTTCTCATATGTCTCATAAGAAACCCAATCAACTAAGCACATCATCATGAACGCATCCCTGATCTAGGCAGACTGAAAAACAACCAAATCTGCAATCTTTTCCTCTTGGCACTCACTTCTCTGCAGCCGCGCACTGTGAGCTCCTTGAAGGTGCGAATATCATCTATGAGCAGGTTCATTAAACGCAGTTTGTCGGTGAAGCCAACCAGTATGAAGAGGCCAGAGGGGTGCAGGGCCACACTGTGTGCCTCTTCCTGGAACTCCTTACGCAGCTCCAGAGCACTACACACAGTCACACACATACACACACATAAATCTATGGATTTGAAGTATTTATCTAGGTATGTACCATGCATACTGCATATGTATGTATGCATGTATGTATGTAAGAATGGATATTGTATGTGTATGTATGTATGTATGCATATATGAATATATGAATGTATAAACATATCCTCTGTCACAGGGAACAATCTGGGATGAGCAGTGACCTTTGTGAAACTGTGGAACCTACTTGGTCTCATAGTTCCAGATGCGCACGGAGTGGTCCAGTGAACAGGTGGCGATGAGGGGCTTGCGGATGCAGATGGACATGCCGGTAATGGCTTTGGAGTGGAAGGAGTGCGACAGGAACTCAAACTGGGCTTGCTCCCCCTGAGGCAAAGAAAGCATCATGTTGACGAATGAAAGTGACACACCTTTTCTAAACTATTTGTTCAAAATGGCTTATCATGAGCCTACAGACACAAACTGCAGCCATGCACAGAACTGAAAACTATCTACCAGCAGAAGTCAACCACCCCAACAAGACCTTGTGTAGCGTAGGAAGTACCTTGCTGATCTCAGCCGAGGCCAGGGTGATGCTGTAGAGTTGCCCGTGATCAGTGCAGGCACACATGCCATCCTCAGAGGGACTGATGCACAGGGCACTGATCTCCTGATGGAAGGCTTGTCCCGGCTCATTACTGTACGGGTCTGCAGGAATCTACAACAGAAAGCATGCACATACAGACTGTTCATTCAAAGATCACAGAATACTGTGAGACTGAATACTCTAAGATAGAACAACATAATCCATTACAATGGGAGCAAACGTGAATAGTTCCAGTCTGCATAGGTGGGAGTGTCACATAACGTCACAATATAAACTTTTCAGTGGTCTTCTGTATTGGTGTATGAGGGCTTGACTCTGGTCTGCATAAAGGGGAATTTTCCCCCCTCCCCCTTGTGAAAATAGAACATGGTACTTAACAAATATTTGTGCCTCTTGTGCCTCCTTTTGCCCTCTCTGGTTCATTGGTCTGGTTACCAATGGTTACCATTGCTAACATTCTGACAAAATATTGATGCCAGGAGGACAGAGTGATTTTGATGCAGTTCATGCATCAGTGCAATTTGAGGCAGATTTTATGCCCTGAGGTAGCCAAATCTGACTAACTTAAACCTTTGAACCAGGGGCAAATCCCTTTTCCAACTAACGACTCCCAGTTTGAAAATCAACATTTGACATCCTATCTCTGGTCTGATGGATTTATGGCATGTCAGCAATTTTTGTCACCCATCTCACCTGTAGTGCAGTGTGAGCACTCAAACACAAACTGCGAGCACAGCAACTGTGTGTGATATAACATACAATAACATAATTCTAAGGGGGGATCAGAGAGGAGTACTTTAACCGTAACCTGACCAATACAAGCCTATAAAGCTTATTGTGGACCTTTGTTCTCCTTCCTTTTCCCTTCTCTGAGCCTCAAAACAGACATTGCTTACTCAATGCATTTCACTGATCTGAGACATGAAAGAACAGGAGATGCTGAGGCGAATGCTGTGCTGGCTGCTGCCGGTACCCGTATCTCTCTAGTCTTGCGGTAGTTATCCTTCTCCTCCGTCCTCTCAAACAGACACACGGTGCCAGGCCCCGCGGAGCAGGCGAAGCCCTTGGAGTAGGCCACGATGGTGGTGACCTGTGGCAGGCTGGGAGGGACCTCGGCCTCTTCTTCTGAAGCACTTGGGAGTCTGAAATAGGGAGGCCATTGGGATTTGGCCACAGTAAATGTCTACATAGAGTTGTTATAGTTTATAGGGGAATAAGTAAAGGTCATACTCAACTGGAACTGACCTGTCCACCTCTTGTGAGGTCTTAGAGGCCACGTTCATTTCCCAGCGCATGTCACCGGACTCAAACACCAGGAGCCGACCGGTGTCAGTGCCAGCGATCACACGCTCCTCTGACATCCACGCATGTGACAGGAAATTCTGGGACTCCAGCTTCTGGAAGTTGCACTGTTTCAGGGTGCCCTCGATGTAGCGATACAACTTAAATACGCCATTGCCAGTCACACAGATATGGGTGTTGTCATGGGGACTAAAGCTGACCTAGACAACAAGGACAGTTGCGACATGTTAAAACTTTAAAACCACATGCGAATGTTAAAACTTAGATCAGATAGAAATCATCTGCAGCAACCATACAGACAGTTAAACTGTGTGTGTGTGTGTGTGGGGGGGTCTAGACATGTCTTGTGTGTGTGTGTGTGTGTGTGTGCTGGGTCACTTGCCTGGGATATGTTGTTGTTGAGGGTGCTTGTCTTGACTGTGGCTAAGACTTTCTGCTTCTCCCACATCCAGTAAAAGAGGGTCCAGTCAGGGCCACCAGACTGGCCAATGAGGAACTTAGAGTCCGGGGAGAAAGCCAAGCACACAAACTCCTGGACAGGCAACTCACCTCCGGTCAGGACCTTCCTCCTGCGACTCTGCTCATGATGCAAGTCATACACGACAATGGTTCCCTTGTCGACTCGCTCTGACACCGCCAAATAGCGATGGTTTGCACTCATGGCCATAGCAAACATGCCCTGACTTTTTTCTGAACCTGTTGGTTCACAATGAGAGTTCTGATATTAAGAAATAGCCAAGATCCAACAAAACATAATTTCAAATTATCATAGAGTTTGTGCATTTTATACTAGCTGTTCAACTCTTCAACATAAGATACATAGTCTCTTACTGTTTTTCTTTTGCAAATACTTTTTATTTTTATTTCAAGCGGTCATGTAGTCTATGAGCTAAAACTTCAATAAATTGTACCTGGGATGAATCTCTGCCATCTGTGGTCAATGTTGTAGCGCACCAAGTTATTTCCACAAGGAAATATTATCGTTTGCTCATCAAAGTAGCACAGGTTGTTAGACACCCCTGTTCGTAGCCCAAATGAGTAATGTGAATGGGCTATAACCGCAGCCATTTTCAGTTCGTTGCGTCTGACCCTGAAATGTGCAAATATATTATAGTTCAATTAAATGACCAAGGCCAATAGGTAAGGCTATGTTAAATTAAATGAAGATAATTTGGCTGTTGGATGTTAGATTATCAATATCTGTGATATCATGCTAATATGTTTGTTTGCATTATCAGTGTAACGTTAATGTGCACAACGACAGAGAAAATGTATCGATTCACAAGTTGACTATCAGTGCATATATCTAGCTTTCTAGCTTTCTAGTGCAAGTTCAGCTGGTGATCTTAGGAAGTTAGCTGGGAGACACGTGTACAAGGAAACAGTGCAAGAAAAGTGACACAAAAGTTATACATTAAATTCTCTCACATCTTCATATCACAAATGACTAACGTTTGAGTTAATATACAAAATAAATTAGATGCACTTACAGATTCCCAGTTTCGATTCAGCTTGTTAATAATGGTAACTAGCTAGAGAAACATCTCACAAGAAACTCGAACATCCATTTAAAGATTGTCAAGGTAACGCAAACTAAAACGCTGCTATGACAACACATGAGAACACATGCATTTACATTTTCTACCACTAGAGAGGAGCATGATTCCGTTCTTACCACAGCCGTAGCTATATTCCTAAAGAATAAATAAAAACAATACCTTGTGTCAATAAATATCAACATCTATTATTCTAAGATAATTATGAGGTATGATGAACTGTAATACTCTAAGACTGGAGATTATCTGGATATTTAATGTGTTTTTAAAAAAATAATAATGCACAAAACCGTCTATTACAAACCGGAACTATTATATGATCAAGCAGAACAGCACGGTGCGATTAATGCGGTGCACCTAGTCAAGCTTCCCATGCTATGCTCACATGTGATTGAAGGAGTTGCAGGGTTTGAAAGGTAAATAAGGTAAATTATTAGTTATTTGATTGGATCGGTTATAATGGACACTACAGAAGTTGATACACAGATGGGCTTTGAATCCGAAGAGGAGGACAGTGATATGTCTGATGAAGAGGTGAGTGTTTACATTTGGGTAACGTTAGCTAGTGCATGTATTTTGCTAACTCTAGGTTGCCATGTGTGGAAGTTTTAGTGTGAGATTGTACTCTTCTATGTTTGTTACCTTGAGATGAAAGAGTCATGTGGTGATTTTTTTTTATAAACTGTTAAGCGTAATTGCACTGTGAAAAAAATGACAGCTTGTTTCAATAAGTTATCGGCTAATCAACTTAGGTACTGTTGTAGGATCTACATTACTATCAGTCCAGTCTTGTTCATAATTCTGTGTAATTTTTATTTGTTCCTTCCCTTAATTTTAAAGCTGCAAGAGGCATTTTCAAAAGGATTGTTAAAACCTGGTCTAAACGTTCCTGTGGATGAGCCGAAGAAATATGTCAATAATGTGGTGAGGAACATCATGTTAGTTAGGTTTCATGTCAGTTACTCTCTCTGTGGCATCAAAATTGATCTCCCCCCTTGTATACTGGCTCACTGAAAATTAAGGCCTTTGTTTCCTGAATGAACTCTTGTTACTTATAACTAGTGTTATTTAGAACTTAAGTAATCTGTTTCTATTTTGATTCCATCTTTGCAGGAGGGTATGAAGCAGTGTCTGTCTGACTTCCGGAAGAATCTTCCATGGGTCGAAAGACTAGATCTGAGCAATGTACCAGCTCCTGACTTGGTTGCCAAAGCTGAAGGCAAACAGTTGGCATCTGAGAGTGGAACAGTAAATGCTGAAGATGATTTCCAGAGGGAAATCTATTTGTGAGTATGAGAGACTGGGAAACCAGCTGCTTCATCTCCATAAGCTGTATCGTCTCCAACCAATGAAATAAAATTGATACTGATGTGATTAGAGGTCTAAAGTGATAGTGAAATGTGAATTAGTCAACCTGGGTTTTAATTATTTAAACATATCTGTGCTTGGGAAGGAGGCACTGTGGCACTAGCAGCTGCGGCATCCCTACACTGTAAAAAATAAAAAGTTAGGCTAACAAAAAAATATAACGCGACCAGCTGCAAAGCATTTTTAAGTTTACTCAACTTTAGGCCACTGTAGTTGTGCTGACTACTACTACTACAGTGGCCTAAAGTGTACCGAATGTGTACCAAGTGTACCAAATTTGGGTCCAACTTCCAACTAGTGGGACCTGAATTTGTAACTGATTTGTCATTTTGCAGTTGTACCCCATTTCTCTCTCCTATCACTGTTTCCTGTCACTGGCCTACATTCTTACATAAAACATACCCATGCTCTTATGTATTGACTTATTTAGACCCACATAAGAAGACTGTTTTACTTGATTGTTTACACTCACTAATAGTAAATGCATTGAATTTCTTTTTCAGTTATCGTCAAGCTCAGGCAACCGTTTTAGAAGCTTTGCCAAAACTACAGAAGCATAATATACCAACAAAGCGTCCAGAGGACTATTTTGCAGAGATGACCAAGACGGATCAACATATGCAAAAGGTTTGTCCTCATGTGGGGTTAACCTACCAGTAAAACCAACAATTACTATTCTACAATTCACTATTGTAAGTTCTACCATTTATGTATAATTAGAGCCCCCTTTCCCATTCTTAAGCTTTGATGTATTATGTATATATGCTGCATACATAATTGATATTATAGTGTGTAGAATCTTTATGTAGTAGTGGTTTCACTCTCCCTTGTTTGTAATTTATATTTATGTACTACACACCTGGATTTAACACAAGACATCTTAAAACTGACTGTGTAATTGTTTGCCTCAGATCAGGAAGAAGCTACTCATCAAACAGACAGCAATGGAAAAATCTGAGAAAGCCAAGAAACTGAGAGAGCTGAGGAAGTATGGTAAAAAGGTAAGTGCTGATTTTAGTGACCAAACCCTAGACTTGGTCATTGTGTCACTTGAAACTTTTGCTGATTATTTATTTATTTATTAATTTTTGTCCTTGCACCAGGTCCAAGTCGAGGTTCTTCAGAAGAGACAGAAAGAAAAGAAGGCCATGATGTCTGCTGTAAAGAAATATCAAAAAGGTGTGCTAGTTTTGGGAGATATTGTGGTCTTTATATATCCACGTCTTTCATTATACACATACATTTCCATTAGTTAAGCTAATCAAGCATTTCTCGAGTTATGTAATTAATTGACATCTGTTATCTCACCTCAAATTTTGAACAGGTATGACAGACAAACTGGATTTTTTGGAAGGAGATCAAGACAAGACAAAGAAAGGTGCAGGACCATCTAAAGCACAGATAAATAAGAAGGGGTAAGAGTCCTCATAAGTGTCCCAACATTGGGGTGCCTAAATTATCATTAGGTAACTTGTGGGATAAATCATTTTATTTACAGAGAAACACTAACAGCTTGAGTTGCTGTTGCATAACACTTATTTTAATATCTGGTAATATGTAGGATAATACAACCTTATTAATTTGCATTAGAAGGTGATTCATACTGTGCTTGAGTACACTTGTTTAATTTGATTTATGTAATTGACTTGTTGAATAGACAGACATACCCAAAACAGAGTTCTGGAGGCATTGTTCAGTGTAATATATTGGTTATTAAATAATAACAACAGGTAAGCTCATGAAAGCTCTCTGTTTGTGCCTAGTCCTAATGCCAAGAGGAAGTTTAAGGACCGCAAGTTTGGTTTTGGGGGCAAGAAAAAGGGCACCAAATGGAACACCAAAGAGAGTCACAATGACATGTCGGGATTCCGTGCCAAGGTGGCGCATGGGAAGGGAGGAAAGGCGTTTGGAAAAGGTGGAAAGAAGGCAAACGTGAGTATTTTTTGTGTTGATGTCTTACCTTTCAGTATTCATTTACTGTGGTCCTGTTCTCATCAGTTTATCTTAATTTTCTTAGAAGCGACCAGGCAAGGAAGCCAGGAGAAAAATGAAAAGTCGAAAGTAAGACTCATTCTTAATCTGAAGATTCTGAAATGACAGACTTGCCTTTTACACCTTAAACACTTGGCTATGGATCAAGACTGGCTATCTGTGCGGAATTCCAATTAACGCTTTTTTGCCATTGACTCTGAACTGGCCTCAAACCAGATGGTTCATTTCTGCCACTGTTGTTTTGTTTTTTATTTTAAATCTTCTGTCAAGTGCTACACCTCTGTGTAAAGTATTTTTTGTTTTGCAAAAGCATGTTCTTTTTTATGTATTTTTTGAAACTACTCAACGGGGAGATATGATATTGTGGCATATGAAATTAGGCTGTCAGTATCCTATAATTCCAGTTATCAGCAATGCCTAAAAGGTTTTAGATTAACTTGTATAGTATGTACATTTCTAATGTCTAAGTAAACACTGAGAGATGTTACAGAATGATTTCAAAGCTTAATGTCTATTCTGGTTTGTCTGATATGAACATATGTTCTGGTCTTCACATCTCTGTGCTGTTGAATGCACTTCTACAGTAAATGTCTTACCCACCCAATGACTATTTCATAGCCTGTAAAAGACAACATTTAACCTTCAAAGTGCAGTGCCTGAATGAATAGGGATTAAAGTAACCATTGTGGTTCAGAACACCAGTGTTTAAAAATGGAAGAAGTGGCAGTTGGAGTAAGAATGCTTTAATCTGTAATTCAAGTCATTTTCCAACACAAAATTGGATAGAACAAAATTGAACAAATAGGCTGTCATATAGTGTTCACATTGTCAGGAAATCAAAAATTCTTGTCATGCAGTGTCCTGAGAAGAGTAGTTATCCACTGACACAATGTCAGAGCCCTGGCTGTCCTGAGGTTTATCTGCACAGCAAGCATTAAAAACAATTTGTAATCAGTAGCACAGATATAAAAACAATTTACAGTGGCCATGCAGAATCGCTTCCAAATAGAGTTTAGCTTCAAAGTGCTATGGTTAGCTTGATAAGAAATCCATAGAACAACTTAGCCAGGACAAACTGACCACCCACCTGAGTCAAGTTGGACCCTTGAAATTAACCTAGGTCCTCCAGACTCCCTGTATTGAGGGAAATACAGGTGCCATCTCACAGGAACTTCTTCCAGCAACCCAGGACAAGGCACTGACCAGGGAGAGAAGACTGGCATGCAGCCATCCTAGAGATGAAACGACGACACAGTCATATAGAGGTGACCAGATGCTTTACATTTGTGACTGTGATTTGTGACTTAAATGTAGTGAAATAACGTGCAGTAGGTCTAAAATTATTTAAAATAGTTTTAAATTGGTCTGAATTGCAGATGCACCAGTGCGGTGCACTTTGTGTGGACCATTTGCTTAATGTGTGCCCTATAGGGGATTTTTTTTTTTCATGTGAAGTTGGTAGTTGTAGTTGATGACATCATTGAAAAATTGACAAATTATGCATTTTTGTAAACATTTTCTAAAAGCTTATACCCTGTAAATGTGATTTAGCATGCATTGAGACATGCCCCAATTTCCTCTATCCCATGGACTATGCATATTTTTCAAATTATTAATTAAAAGGCTATGAAACCCAATGATTTTCACATGTAGTACATCCCAAAGTTTTCAACATTAACATTCAAAATCACATTCAGCACAGCCAGAGCTGTCTCTGTAGTAATTAATTGGTTTCGTTGAGTTTCTTTGAAGAATTAAAAAAAGTTCCAAAAACATGTTTGAAATGTTTTCTCTGATAAAACCTAGTGTTCTCTTTTAAATTATTTGTTACAAAATGCTTAAAAAACAAACATTTAAAAATCTGTAAAATAATTACAAAAACAATACCTGAAAACAACATTTTCTGTGAACTGTTTTTAATTAAAATAGTAATACTGGCCATATTTACGGCATCCATTTTAAAGCAACATTTCAAACTAGAGGGGAAAAAGGTATGAAACTGGTGACTAGAAGACCCCTCAACCACTCCAAAAATCAAGATTGTCCCACGCAAGATTATACCACTTGACATCCCCAATGTTATGCCGTATGTATGTACTCTAAGCAGTACAGAAAGAATATCTGCTCAATGTTTCTTGACTTACCTGATTTGAGACGGCATCTCCTGGATAGGCGACAGCTCCGGTAGGCCAGTAGTAGGGTGTGATGGGCTGTGGGGCACTCACATGAATTCTGTAGGATACTTTAGCATTGCTTCCCGCTGAAATAACATGCATTAGTATGTTGTCTTTCATTTGTTTGTTTTGCCACATTCAACCATCATGCAATTGCTTAAGTCCGCCAAAGCAAATCTGATCAACAACGCGATGTTGTTGTTAGGCTGTACAGCTAAAATTAATAACCCATTTGCAGACTAACGGCATGTCCAACTATGCTAGGCTACATGTTGGCTAGAATGCTATTTTTGCTAACTGTTACTCACTCCTGTTCATTGCGAGGGGATCCCGTGCTTCATAAATTGCATCAGAAGATCGGCCTTCCCGAACTCCACCAAAACCTGGAACACTAGCAATCTGCTTGGTAAGATGGTCTTTCACAGCAACAGGAGCAACCTCCAAATCCACAGAAGTTGTCCTATCTTCAGATCCTCCTGATGGCACGCGTGTGTCCCCGTCTGACATCAGACCGGCATTAGAAGCCCTTTGTTCGGTTGCATGAGGGAATGTATCTTTATCCGATACAAAGCCATTAACAGAAGCAGTGCTGGGTTGATTGGCAAAACCCGCCAAACCTTCCTTGATCGCAATATCATCTCTTTGGCTTTTCTTGAGTTGTCGCTGTGTGGCCATTATCTTCGTTCTTTGTGTAATGAGAGAGCATTTCCAGCACTTGCATGATAAAAACTGGCATTTACCTGAATGTCCCTTGAGCGGCACTACGAAGCCGTGATTTCGGCACCTTGCACATTTTGGGGTGCGAGGTACAGTCTGAACTGGATCCTTCGTTGAAACATATGCCATCTTTAAATATATTTTTGTTCAAGTATTTACTATTTCCCAATTTAAATAAGAAATATCTAAATGAAAATGAAATTGGTGCTATGTCCAGATGCCGTGCCCCGAAGACATGGCAAAGATGTTAAGTATATGGGGTTATGGTGTGTGAAAGGGAGTGGCATGTGACATTAAACCTTGTATCATTTTCGTCTACGTGAATAGCTCTGATAATTGTTCCCACAGTCACAATATGACGTCTAGGTTACGTTTGGGCATGTCCAGATATTTTGTTATTGGTTTACATGCACATATTTACAAACATCTTCACAAAAAGTTTGGAAGATGCCAAATGTGCATAAAAAGAGTGCAGTGATTGACAAATTGTGCAGCCTAAACTACGACGGAGCATGAAGAAAAAATATATTTTGTAATCTCGATGCGTCGACTTTAAAGTCATTAAACATTAAACTTGAAATGTCGAGAATAAAGTTGAAATTAGTCCAAACTAAGAGAGAGCAACCGGTCCACAGGACCTGCACTGACTGAATCTGGAACCAGTAGGGGTGGGAGCAAAAACTGTACTGTCCTGCTGCCAGTGTCTCGCGACACCCAGCCACTCTCTCGCGGCACTCAGCCACTTCCGCGCGGCACCCAACTACTGTCTCGGGACACTCAGCCGCTGTCTCGGGACACCCAGCAACTGTCTCGCGACACTCTCCCAATGTCACAGGACACCCAACCACTGTACCGTGGCACTCTGCTAGTGTGCCGCGGCAGTCAGCCACTGTACCGTGGCTCAATCGCTGTCCCGGTGTAGCAGCGAATTCAGCTCCATTCATGAACTATATGTGTTTTTACGAAAGTCACACAAGTCAATACAACGACATGTACGCAAAACGAAACAGGACGCTTTCGCTTTTCATTTTTGTAAGAATAGTTTTTCAGTCTCCTTTGTGGTCTTTGTAGGTTTCTAAATAGCCTATTTTATATCTGGATGGCTACCATGTCTGTTTTTTCCTCTGAAAATTCAGACTTCATAAAGTCAGAAATACACACGTTTTTCAGACATTGCAATATTCACCCTATATGCCACATTTCGTTACATTTATTGTATTTATACATGTGTAATGTAACTCATGTGATGAGTGTTGTCCTAAAAAACGTGCCATATGTGTCCAAGTTTTTATTTTTTACTTTTTCGGACTTTAATTAGGCCAACAAATTTTCATTTCTCGCAAACATACACTTTGTTACACATAAATGCAGGATACAATATGGACTAAGATAAACAATTATCAGCTACCACTGGCGCAAGCAGCGTTGGCTATTAATGTGAAGAGAAAAAAAAATGAATTATAGGCTACCAAATGAAGCAAACCTGGCGAATGTGGAGGTATTTCCTAGTTGTAAAGGCTAAAAAGTTTTTGACTCCTCAGGCTACTTCTTCTTCTTCTTAAAAAACAGCATTTGTGAAATAAGTCAGTGTTTGCAAATTATTTTTGTTTTCCTTTTTAATTCATTGTAAAAACTAATTTTTATGAAGAAAGTGTAATGGATGTTTGTAAGTTTTGAAGGCGGGGGAAATGCACCACTGGAACCCTTTTGCGCACTCAGCCATGAAATTAATGTCCCTTGACATCTAGGCCTAAGGATAAGTGTGACAGACATCGTCAGTTCAAATTCATTGTGAATTTTCATATGGATATTTATTCAGGCTCATAGATAGATAGATAAAAACTGTTAAGAGACATCATGCCCATCCCCTCATTATGTTGACAAATGTGGTATCATAATAGAATTGTTTGATAAATACTTTATTTATCCTGAAGGAAATGAAGGTGTACAGCTTATACACAATATCATACATACACACAGCCATAGATCACTCATTGAAGAATGAGACAACTGTACTAGATACCTGTAACTGTAACAGATACCTGTGTGCATAGTGGAGGTGAAGCCAAAAAGCTATGGGAAAGTAAAAGTATCCAAGGTCAAAAGTGAACAGGGCAAGGGAACTCCAGTGCAAAAAAGAAGTGTCTGACAGTACAAAATAGGCATGAAGACAATACAACAGTGTAACAAAGTGTGTCTGACAGACAAGTACAAAACAGTACAGAAAAGTAATAGCAATAAAGTGTACAAGACATACACTATACTCAACGCTATACTGTGGATGAGGGTTAGGCAAAGTTGTACAGTGGGGCTAATATAGCCAGAAAGCTGGATTTGAAGTTGAATGTCACAACAGGAAATCAAAAGGTTGTCAAAAGACATAACAGCACTGCTAAGTAATAAAACTTACTGTTAAATAATAAAACTGTAAATATATAAAAGTATGGCATGAAAAAGATGATGGTGGATCACTCTCCAGCTCGTCATCATCCAACAGCTACCTGTCCTCCTCCGCTACATCCATGCCTCCAAGTTGTCTTCCACGATGACCTAGAGCTCATCCTCTGCCTCCTTTCTGTGAGACCCCAGCAAATGAGAGAACTGGCTCTTCTCTCCATACATCTAAGAAATTGAAACAAAACACATAACTTTGAATAACTTGTCTTATTTCTCTGCTCATCACATCACATTGCATGACGTACTGTATCACAGTAGCTGCACCACGGGTCCCACCCTGGCTTTGAACTGTTTGAGCTGTTGCCTTCAGGGAGCAACTACAGGTCCATTAAAACAAGGACTAACAGACTTAGGAACAGTTTCTTCCCAAAAGTCATAACCACTCTAAACTGAAAAATACACTGACTACACAGTCTATACCCTAAAACTATTATGCAATATTTAATTTAATGGTATTGAATACTGTGCAATATCTGCACTCTGTGACATATCACCCTCAATGTGCAACATCCACTACACACAGCGCAAGACAATCATTGATGTGCAATATTAATCAATGTGCAATAATTGGTATATTAATGTGCAATATCACTCATCTCCAAACCCACCCATTTCCTCTTGCCTTTATCCCCTTAACCTACCCCACCTTTTTACTCTGCCCTACACTTGTCAAACACAACAATAACTCAAAAATGAGTCCTACCAAAGAAACGCAATTTGCTACTTGCTAATTGACATAGCTGGCTGATATGACAACTAGCGGTCATGTAAACAAACTATGGAAGATGAGTAAATACTTTCTCAACGTATCAAAAGAAAACCATAGCCATAAATGCTGAAAACAATGGTATCACCGTATAGCTCAACATGTGACCTTTATAGGGAAGTTTTTAGATATCAAATTGGTGTGACTGCCGAGATATGACGTTACAGGTCATCGGTACCGATTTTAGAATGGTAAGTAAAGACAACGCGACCATTAGGGAACTTCTGCAAGACTGTGCCGCAAGACAATACCTAACTGGCGCAAGACAGTACGCAACTTCCGCAGGACAGTGACCCGAGACAGTGTAACTGGCTTTTTCAATGGCACGAGACAGTTGCAACAGTACAGTACAGTTTTTGCTCTAACCCCCTCTCTCTGGAATCAGACCGATCAATTGGTCGACGACTCAACAAATGCCTTGAGATCAATTTGGTCAAATTGCCATTCTGAATCGGGATTAGCAATAAAGAAATCGTCGCTGTGTTATTGCAGAACCACAGTGTGGTGATCAGTGTAAGGAGGCTGAAAAGGTTGCGCCGAAAACTTCGTCTGTTCAGAAGGGGAAATCATAAAAAAACTTTAAGTGGCCATATTCTTGCAAACTGAAATTGATGAAAATGGGCGGGCAGATGCAGGGACATCGATGGTTACTCCCGTGTTTAATACAGAGAGATTATATTGTATCGCAAAATACAGTAAGACAATTGGTCAAGTTGCTTGATCCTGCAGGTGTGGAGCAAAGGCGTGCGCGGGCAATATCGCAGGAAAGGTCCCAATGAGCTCTGGCATATGGGTAGGTATGATAGACTAAAGCCCACTATTTGTTGGCAGATAGTACAAAGGCAGAGTACAGAAACTTATAAATAAGGGTCAAAGATCAAGTTTGGGTTTTTATTTATGTACAGACACATCTTTGTTAAAACAAGTAATAACCAGATTTCTGGTGTCCTACCTATAATTCATTTGGCTAGACAACAAAAAAGCTTAAAAGTAATTTTTCTCAGTTTCACACTCCACAGGCGAGTTTATGTCGCATGAGGTACACAAGATGCTCCCCACATGTGCCAAATAAAGAGCCCTGCATTGTTCAATAAAATGTCTGACTGTTGTAGTTGTTATTCAAGTAACAAACACCACAGAATCCCCTATGGTTAGCAAATTAATGAATACATATATTAATAAATGTATTTAAGAACAAGTACAATGGTGTAGCCTAGATGCCATTTCGACTTAAACAGGCCTGTCGAATGTGTATGACAATTATAGGGTTCTCAAGGCTCATGCACTGAACATGAGAAACATGCAACTGACAGATCTCACACGCTCACATGCTACACATGCCTTTGTGGCTGCCTTTTTAAAGACCCAATGGTGCTTTTCTTCATCAAGAGCGCACAAGTTTCAGCTAATTTCAACTTTATTCCCAACATTTCAAGTTTAATGTCGACAAGTCAAATTTAATCTTGTCATGGCAAAATTTTTTTTTTTTTCATGTGGGGCCCTAGTACTCCATTGTACTAAACTTTAATTGAAATGCTTCAAAGATTGTTTGTTTTTTAAGTTACGATGAGGGCATGTTTACGTTTGTTGCATCACTATGTTCTTTGTTGCATCACTTTTTGGCATTTGATGTTTGTAACTGATGAGTTCAGCTGCAAGAATTGCAAGATGTAGGCCTTTTTTTGCATACAATGAAATCCTAACAAATTAGTCTGTGACAGATTGCAGAGTGTTACCCTTTATGGCAAAATAGGTTGATTCAACAATCATTCCACACATATTTTGAGCTGGACAAACTGAACTCTGCACCCATAGCCTACCCCTGCAACCAATTAGAGGATCCCACTCTTTAACCAGGAGAATGCCAAGTGCATGAAGGAAATTTAAAGGATAAATCTGCCTGGACAGTGTTCCTCTTTGAACTTTTTTAAAGCCTTAACTTTTATTGCTCTTAACTTTTTAATTGCCTGTCAAAATTATTATTTGCCATTAACTTTAATTTTTGCATAACCTTGATGAACACCACAAGAACATTAAACATCCTCCATCTTCTCTACACACACCCTGTCATACAACTAAACTACATGTCTTATCTGCTTGGTTGACTGTTGAAACTCGCTATTTGTTTTGTTTTGTTTGCATTATATATTCACACTCATCCTCATGCCCTCATGCAAACTCTCACAGGAATAATATGGCTTTAAAACACATATTTGTACAAAATATGAACATTTCTTCAATTTACATATAAAGAAATCAGTAATTCAGTAATCATTGAGCAATTTACAGGAGAACTTGTAAAAGAGTAAGCACACTGCTTTAATACAGACATTTATTAGGTTACAATGCAACACAATATTCTGGCTGATCAGCACATCAACATGGGGCCAAAGATACAGGTTTACCTTGGCGGAGGTCTGCGCTCTCAGAGTGCTTTTCTAGTTTTGTCTGTAATATATTAGCCTGGCTATGCCTTCCTAGCACTTCTGCTTGATTATCATCTCCCTACAGTGCTAGTCTGGATTTGATCCCATTGAACTCATTGGAGGCATTTTAACTTGTCCAGTCAGCGAACAGAGGAAGGCGTTGTGAATGCAGAGCTAGAATGCTATCAGTCAAGGCAAGCCATCAGTCAAAGGTGGATCCAATCTTTTTAGACTTAAACACCCCAAGCAAGCAATTGAATCTCACTACCGAATGTCCAGACCCTCTGTTCGAAAAAAAAATTCTCGCTGCTACAGTTACGGAACAGAATGAAAAACTAAAGCAGAGAGGGGGTTTCACCCCCAATAAAAAAGTTTAGTAAAGTTATACAAATATTTTGAGATTGCTTATAGGTATTTGTAGGTCATTGGCCTTATTACTAGGCAATCTAGATAAATGTAAGATTTTGTTATCGGCTGTATCTGTATCCCCTTTAGTTATAGTGATGATTTAGGGTCTAATCTACAAATGACTACCTTAGTTGAGATTTACATGTAAGTTTTACAAGAAAATCACAGCCTATTTGATAATGTGTTACAGGAAACGAGAACAGGTTATGATTGATAGACAACCAGCCATTAGATTGGACTAAAGAGTGTTTTACTGGAGCACTTTGATAAAGGGGATACAGTTGCACCCCTTGAAATTATTTGAGTATTTGTGCATCTGGAGTCTTATTGCTGTTACCTGGAACAGCATTTGTGCCTTTTCATATCTTGTTCTAGTTGTAAAAAAGCAAACAGACTACTGGAATCAAGTCCTGATTCCGATAACCATGTACAAGCTCCTGGCATCAAATCCCCAGATCTGACAATGGTTATTGATTGCAATAATTACTGTGACAGTAGAAATACTAGAGTATAGTATAGCTGAACCCTTGTTGGATAATATTTCAGCAGAACTATCAATTATCTTTGCTTTTGAAAATGCAATTCTGATGCTATACATCATATACTCTACTCCCATCCTTTGAATTTAGAGAAACTAAATGTTGTATTGTGCAATCAGTAAACATAATGGACTGAAATGAGGGTGATGGTGCAACATACTGGTATTGCTTTTTATTCTAGATCCTGCTACTGCAGTAATGAGTCTGTGCATATGCAATAAATTCTGTCTAAATCCCTGTGGTCTGCTAAGAGAAGCTATCAGGGTATGAGAAAGTGGAGTTCCGCTTGAGCTTTCCTCTATTAAAATGACTGATTATTCTGTCGGCTGTGGTTGTGGCCTGGATCTGAGTGACAGAATTGTGGTTGTCCCAGCATGATATGTGACAGATCTTGCTGTTCTCAAATGGAAGCATGCCTAAAAGGTTTAAGTTTCATGTCTTTTCTGTCTTTCAAGTTCATGTGGAAACACACACACATTAACAAAAGATTTTCACCTTTTGAGAAGTTTCTTTTTATTATATTTTTCAATTATTTTCCCAGTTATATCAGCCTAATTGCATCCTTCCAATTCCCTTTTAATACCCTATCTCAAGGGAGACCGATATACTTAGGCTAAGTTGAGGTTCTATACATCACCATGTAGACAAGTGTGACAGATGGGAGGCTACTATTTTGCATCTCTTAATTTGCGTTGGTTGGCTATGTTACTGATGAGCAGATCTCAGCACACAAAACCAAACAAAACCAGAGCTGTGACAGTATAGTAGCTAATAGACCTACAGCCATCCTGCAAGATTAGTCCCTACGTTACGTTGAATAAACCCCGCCCTCCAAAGGATGTCGCCAATGGTTCAAATGATCAGTGAAGCTGTTGGGGATTCAGTGAAGTACCACCGTTGCAGCGTTGTAGAGGGAAGCATCTGGACCCGCTTTGTCTGTGAATGAACGCCGTAGTCTATAGTAGAGATGTGGACAGAAATCGGAAAACTATTATTTTTCCATTTGCTAGTCATGGAGCTTCACTCAACGAAAGGTAGGCTTTGTCCCTTTTTCGGAGTGGCCAAAAAGACAGAAACAAGAAACGTAGTCTGCTTGTGTGATTTGTCGTGCGCCTCATAGCCTAGCCTTTAATTAGATCACTATTGATGGCAGCGTTGTTTGTGTGTAAAATCAGTTTGCTTGTATTTTTGTTCATGCGGAAAGAATTTTTATGTAGGCGATAACGAGGGAGGGAATTAATTTGCCCCTAAACGAATGTTGTAGTCATGTAAGAAATTGTTGAATAGCCTTTATCGATACATGGCTATTCGTTATTAAAATCGGGCGTAATGTATGAGTACAGTTGAGTTATTGTCAGAACATCCAGCCAATGGATACAATTGATTCTAGCTCACAAGTGCGTCCCTACTAATTCCCTTAATTTGATTAGACATGAACAATTAGCCGAATGGAATTATGAATCGATGATTTTGTTTCAGTTTTATTGCTCAAATAACCATGACAGTGTCCAAATCCGTTCAGTAACCTGCGCAGCTTTTTCTTTTCTTCGGAGCCATGTAGGCTACTTCTTAACATTGCTGGACCCACATGTTGGGGTAAAGCGCACCGTTGTGGCACAGCTGATTATATTCTTATTTCTGTAACCCAGGAACTGAGGAGGAGTGCGAGGACGGGCAGTTTCAGTGCAATAACAAGAGATGCATACCAACTATATGGAGGTGCGACGATGATGACGACTGTTCGGATAACAGTGACGAGGAGAACTGTCGTAAGTAATTACAATGCAAGTTATTGAATAAGGAAGGCCCTATTATTTACCCAAGCTATTGAGACAAAAAACATCTCTCTGCTTGTGTGACATGTCTCCCATATTGTGTGACAAAATCTCGTCTTTATAGCCTACTTCAGCAAATGCACATAACACATTTTCGTTTTTTTCAAATTGTTGACCTCAAGAAGTGTCAGTAACCAGAAACATAAAGATGTGTGTTTGTGGACACAGAAGTTATTTGGAGCATCTGGTTCAGTTATTAGCCTGTGCCTTCTGTGTGAACAGGCAAACTGTGATAAACAATCAGTTGTAATAATGGAACAGGCGAGAGGTGTGGAGTACCATAATTTTCCTAGCTCAGATGCCAGTGCTGCTCAATTAACTGAACTAACTAAACTAAACTAACTAAAAGCATCCCGCCACGTCCATGTTTGTTTTCATTTGGAGGAGATAGTTGCTAAATTGAAAGGACATTAGATGGTGTGTTCAGGTGCAGTAGCCTCAACAGCCCCCCCCCCCCACCCGCCACTCACACACACACACACACACACACACACACACACACACTCTAACACATACACACACACTGTGTTTCTTTGCCCATGGCCTACATTTATTTGGAGCAAAAACAAAGAAAAACAAAAGGAATGGAATCCATCTAGGGATGCAGTCCATCACAATGCCCCACTCTTTTGTCTTACAGTTATCTGTAGCACAAGAAGAATGCATAGCCTGTTTATCTGCTGTGTGTATACACATTTACTTTGACTGTCTGACTGACACACACATACACACACACACACACACACACAAGCACACAGGCCCCCATATTCAGTACTCATACTCAGGAAGACCCAATGTGACATGTGGTAGTGCCTGCAGAGGCCTTGGCTATGCTAGTGCAGTAGAGCCCTGGACACTGAGACCAGTTGAATGTGCTCCTCGGGCCATCGATGGAAAGCAGGTCATTTGGAGCATTTGTTCCGTTACATAATTTATGTGTCGTGTGGCCTCGCAGGCATGCCGCAGTCATCTTTTGTTGTTTGTCTCAATTGTGCTTTCACTAGCAGCTCACGGCACCTGTTTCCCCAGGAAAAAAACACACACTACTCTGCACTGATTATGTGTGGATTAGCTATTAATGAGTATTTAATTATTCCAGTATATTCTCTGATACAAGTTTTTTTTTGCCTTTTCAGGTGTAGAATGAGTAATATTTGTGTCTGCTATAGTAGATGCCATACAGATGCCATGCAGAAGCTATGTCTGTCCTAATAAGATGAACTAGCCCATGTCAAAGGGTTCATTACTCAGGAGAAAATTTTTTGTATAAATCTGTATGCTGAGTTTCAGAAAGCACAGTGTCTAGCTATGAGTAATGTAAAATGATAGAATAGAAAGTCAAATGCACTCTTTTAAACTCTACATTAATGTAAAAAAAGCCTAAATGTAACCATTGTGTTTTTAAACCCAACAGCCAGCTCAATCAACTGTCCGTACACAAACAGATGACCCTTACATTCCCTGTGTATTTCTCGACCGGATTTGTCTCCCCCACACAATCCTGTCTTCCCCACCCCCCACCCTCCACCCCAAACCCCCTCCGCTGTTGTCCACCCCAACCCACTCCCCTCCCCCCTTTGTCACATTAAATTGTACGCTGCACCGTCAGAAAAAGGATTGTGAATAAGCCTTCGTCACATTATCAAACCCCCTTTGCTTTCAGCAACCTCTCTGTGTTACATGCATTGCTTGAATTGTCTTCCTTGACAAGCTAGATGGGTAGCTTACAAAAGTGATCCTTTCGGTCAGAAATGTCTTAATTAAGACAGTGGGCAGAATGATGCTGCGGAATAGACAGCATTTACATCACAGAATAGAATAATAACATACTCAGAAATATCACAGAGAGGGTTAGAGTGCATGTCGTACAGGTATTGTTGTTGTTGTATTGTTGTTTTCATATAGGAAATGTTCATGACTAATTGGGATTTGCTATGCATTGCTGTGATATGATCTTTAATTTCCTTTCTACCACTTCAGATTGGAATTAGCAGTGTGTTTAGAGCAATTTGAAAGTGGTTTGGCAAAATGAAATAAGACACTCAAGAGGGAGTTGTTTAAGTAGGTGGTGGTTGTGATTCCAGTCAGGTGCCTGAAGCTATTTGGCCTGGTGCAGTGTTCAGTGTTATGGTTGGAGAGTTGAGTCAGGTAAGCAGTATTGTGGTGCCATGTTTAGAATATGGGGATTGACAAATACTGCCCTTGAACTGAGGAAGATGGCAGCTCACAGTTTTGGGATGGAGAAGTGGCTATTCACTGCTTGAAATGAAATGTGACTGCTGCTGTTTTCAGTGAAGGAATCTGTGCGTAGTGCCCTTCAACCTACAGGTAATTCCATGTTTTCAAAAACACTGCAATGCCAAATAGATCTAAAAGAGTGAATGTGTACAAAGACAAGCTCACAATCCTTCCAGTTTAAAAGTGGACAGGCAATTGCTCTGTAAATGTTGTCATGTTGTAAACTTGTTGTCATGAACCCTGCAACTTTTAGAGATAAAGATAACGAGCACAGATTTTTTCCAATTAAGTTGACCTCCTCAGTTGATTTGGCATAAAAGTGGATGATCTGATAATGCAAGAAAAACTGGCATGTTTTGATGTTTCTTGTGTTTGCGTATTTGTGTGTGGGGAAGAGTCTGTATTTTTAATGTGTGTGTGAAAGACAGCTGTGAACTCAGTTTATGTATTTAGTAATCAAAACAATGTCAGATATTTGTTTGGGAGCATAAGGAGGGCCATGTAGGGAGAAGATGTATTCCGTCTCCAGCTTGGAGAGCACACCACACTAACGCTGTTTTTTTTCTGTGTGTGTGTGTGTGAGTGTTTGTTCAAGCATGTATGCAGTATACTCTGTACTCAGTATGAGAAGTAGATGTGATTATATGGAGCTTTTAACCTATGTACATGTACATGTATGTGTGGTTTATGTCCTTTTGCTTTCATGGCTGTGTGCATCCAAGTAGTGTATGTGGTCATGGGGATGTGCTCATACTGTACTGCTATACTACATCCTTTTCTCTTAGCTCCATGGTATATGATGCTTGGCCAGTTTTGGTATAGGGTGATGTAACCAGTGTGTCAGTCAGTACGTTTACATGGACTAAGAGAAAATCAAATTATTGCCTTTAGTCTGGCTAAAATCCAACTTTTAAAATGCATGTGTACACCTTAGTCTGGCTAAAATCCAACTTTTAAAATGCATGTGTACACCTTAGTCTGGCTAAAATCAAACCAGACACCCCAATAATGTGATTGGAATCGCATTTCTCTCGGCAGGCAGCAGCTAAGATGGGACTGACACACCCCCTCGGAAATGACACGGAGGTCGGTAAACAAGCTTTAATAGTGCAGCATGTACAACGTGTGTCTCATGTGCAAAACAATGAAATTGTTGCATATAGGTTATCTTGGGAAGGCAAACTTTGGGGGACAGATTTGAGCAGCTGAAAGCCTGGTACTGCACTGTGTAACATTGTTGTCTTGGGTAGGAAGAGTGGGACCATTTTTATTGGTTTGAAACCACAAGTTGGTATTGGTGATACACCCTTAAGGGAACATATTAGCAGTGATTTGAAAACTGATGAGAAGGGAAATTCCTGCATTGGTTTACCCCCAAAAATCTAATTGACTTTCGAACAAATGGTAGGCCTATACATCCTAGGATGCTGTCCATTATACTGGATTAAAATTGACTTTGAATTATAATCCCCTTCATAACTTTTGTCTGATATGGTTGGATTAAATGGGAGATAAAAATACAGTTGATGAAATGTCAGTGCGGCATCAAGGTCTCGCTCTGGCTGTCACAATCCCATTCTGCCTTAAGCAGTGTTGTAGTGTACACTCACAGCTTGAAGCTGCCCAGTGTTATCAGTGGAATGCATGTGGACAGTCAGGTTGGGGTGTGTGAGGCAGAATGAAACACAAGGTTGTGTCAATTGGTGTATGTCACACATAACCCAGTAACACATTCTGTGATTAACATGAAGAAAGCCTGTGTGTGTGTGTGCTGATGTTGGGCTTCTTGTCTCTGGAGAGGGTGAGGTCTCTGAGGAGGACATGATCCAGGGCCCAAAGGCTGTGGTCTCTGTGGGGAGGCTGGGCTGAGCTGGGCTGGGTCCCTCCTGTGCCATGTGGGCTGTCTCACTCAGTGGGATGCTTGGGCCCCTCAGAGAGCCCATATTGCAGTCACTTGCCAGTGTTGTGTGATGACAGCTGGCCAGAGAAATAGGGGACTCAGACACTAGCCCCCCACATTCAGTAGAGGTCTGTGTGTGTATGTGTGCGCACGCACACGTATGTGTATTTGTTTTGTATGAATATATGAGGGTGTGTGTATGTGTGTTTGTGTTAGTTTGAGCACATTTGCTACAGAGAGATAAGGTACGTTTTGGAAAGACAGACAACACCAGATCCACAGGAAACTAAACAGGAAAGAACTGATGGAATATAAAAAAACAATCCCACTGCTCAGATTTCTCTTTAGGGAGGAAAAAATAAAATATAAGTTTCTCTGTTCGTTTGTGTATGTTTGAAGACAAGTTGAAGAAGAGAAGAATTGCTGCTCTTTGCCAAGTCTGAAAGAATTTATGAGTGAGCCACTATTCCACTATTACATCCTACCCACTCTTTGTGCACTGTGGATAATTGGGTTGCTTTGCTACTGAGCCCATAGCATTCAGTCTATATAATTATATATCTGGAAACATTAGTTATTTATAGAATTAATTGATTTCAGTAGATGATTGCATTCCACATATCATCTTGGTTCAGTGTCCTTTCATTCATAAATAAAAGTCTGTAGAGTAATTATGCAAACCTGTTGATATGTTGATGTGCAGCATGTTCATGAAATCTCATCCCCACAAGTGATGGACTGTACAATATGTGTCTGGTCAGATTATGTCTGTAATTTCTTGATACACAGTCTTAATCCAGTGGTTTGACCTTATGTGTTTGTCCAACATCTTGGCGGATGAGTAGCTTCCTTGTGTGTAAATGTGTGTGTTCTCAGTGGCTGAAGAGGAGTGTGTTTAGCTCGGTGCTGTTGCTCTCTGCCGACTCTCTTCCTCCCGAGCATGCTGCATGCTGCCTAATGTCCTTATTAGGACCTCCGTGGTTTGAATCCAGCCATTATCTGCGATTAGCGCCAGTGACGCTGTGGGGAGATTAACAGACGTAGTGAGTCCTAGCTTAGTAGTGTGCTGCTGGATGTGCTTCACACAGCCTGACTCCAGTGCAGAGGTTAACCGTCTGTCAGGCTACGAGCCCCACTGCTGTGTCTGAGATGGGTTCCCTCCTTCACTGTGTGTGGGTGATGGTGTAATCAGAGGGCATGGCCATCTGATAGTTCCACAATGGCATGCTGCCTGTTATGCTGTATGCCCCACCGAAATGCTACTGTTTTGACTATTTATGTCAGATGCCTTTAAGAAAGCTGCTTTTCACTGTTGTGTTTGCAAACAAGTGTTTGGATCTGGATTTGATTTGTTAGCAGGTCTAAAGTAGAATAGCAAAACAGATTAAAATGATATGACGTCAATTGATGGGTTGATGGTGCAAGCTAAATAATACTATTTCAGTGTTGAAAACAGAAGTCCTGTCTCATAATAATCGTAATGCCTCAAGAAGCCATCCTACTTCTGGTGGGAATATAACATCTCACATTCATACCAGAGTTAGAAATCTGTTGAAGATGTAAAAAGGCAACATAATATTTATTTATATATATATTTCATTTTCAGTGCCCAAAAGTCTCTTTCTCTGGGCTTTCCTTCTATATTATAGCATATTTGACGTTATTTGTCACCAGAGTTTCTGTTGTAGAGAATTTTTGAACAAGTGCTCTCAAGGTAAAGTGTGTATTAAAGATTTACACTTCACTCTCAGCTTCTGTCCGTGTTCGCAAGCATGTGTTAGAGCACTGTTTGAATAAGGTCAGTTATTTTTCCCCTTCTTATCCAATCTGAAGACTTCTCTGGAACTAGGCCATGTTGGCATAAATGCACCAGTTTGATTGCGGTTTCCCCTTTCAACACGTGACTCAGCACTGACCAACAACATATTGCTGCCCAAAGGACTGCTTTACAATTCACAACCAACTCCTAATAATTATGTCTTATTTATTTATATATTTATATATTTTTTTTACAACAAAGCTTTGGCATTTGTTTGCTTATATGATGACTGCAATACCAACATATGCCAACATATGCCTACAAAACTCTGGTCCTTCAGCCATGTTTTGCGTATAGAGGTGTTATGTTTCATTATTTTTACCTCAAAGACAAACCTCCTGTTTCTCCTGCTCAGTGTTGTACATTTCAAAAGGCTAGAATGAAACACTGTTATATTTCACCTTGATCAGCCCACATGTCTTTTCCTGCCCACTCTTTTACCCCAGCTCTCTATGCTCTCTCTCTCTCTCTCTTTCTCTCTTGGGTGGGGGCACATTGTGTGTTCCTAGTGAGTGGGAGCTGTGGACGCTACAAGTGCAAGTTTTTACACTTGTTGTCAAGTCGTGCAGAGAAAAAAGGTGCACAATACCCCTGCTTGCACACAGGATGACCACCCTGGCAAAAAAGACAACAATGTATGCACATTCAATCTTGCAGGTATATAGGAGACAGATATGTTGCAAAGTCTTACAGCCCCAGTTCTATCCTTCTTTTGCCCATTTCTACTGTGATTCTGTGAAGCACCCTCTCTGAAAATGTGCTCACTGTTTGTGCAAGGATGACACAATTATCCTCCGTCCTCCTGACAAATCTCCTTGTCCCCCACGCTACAAACACTGCTGGTTTGGTGAATCACCAAATTGACTCGATGGGAACTGGCACGGGCTCTGCGTTGTTTGAGAGAGGGAGGGAAGGGAAAGAGAGGGCAAGAAAAATAGAGGAAGGGAGAAAAAGAGAGAGAGAGAAAGAAAGAGAGAGCCACCAGTGATGGGGGTGCAAGATTGCAGGTGCTACCAGATGGACTCCTTCAACTGAACCCCTCCCCCCCCATTCCACACACACGCTGCATGCTGTCGGACCCCTGTGGGCCGTGTGCTGGATGATCAAAGCTGTGCCCGAGTCCTGCCTGAAGGAGAGAGGGCTTGGGCTGCATCAGGATTGGCCCACGCCTGACTGGCTGGTATGCTGGCAGGCTGGCTGGCACCCACCTCAGCTGTCGCTGGTGCTGAAGTTACCATCTCCAATGTAAGGGTGTCACAGTGAGCGACAATGTCACTATAGTCTCTCCTCACTCTTCGACCTGTTCTTTGATGTCAGCCTGATAATGACAGAAATTAAAATGGAAGCAGGCTGTGCAGGCGGAGCAGAACAAGAGAGCAAAACAAGGCCGGGAGTGTTTGTTTTCTTGTTTGGTTTCAGATCTTCAAAGGTGTTACCATGGTGATACTGGTTACAATAGAGCCATCTAAAATGAATATGGTACATGGCACACGCCGCTGATGCAGGTTTTATTTGCCTTGTCAAATACAGAGCTGTCCTGGCATCTGTCAAAGAATTGAATGTGGTCTCTGGGCAGTGTAGAAGTGGAAGGGAGGTGTCCACCAGGTCTCCTGTTTTTTCAAATGTTATTATTGCAGCAAGGAGCTCCTGGTCATAACACCTTGTGTATTTATAGATAACCAGCATTAGCACATCTGCCGGCGCTTGCCTGCTAGCCCGGCGGCTAATGGATGTTCCTTAGATCTTGGGTAGCCTTGTTACCTCTGACAGCTGGCAAACCCCTCAGGCTTGGGAAGTGCATTTTCACACATATTACACTGTGGTAATGCCCAACGTGGTATTTCACAGAAAGAGTGAAAGGTGCCAAAGTGTGCATTAGACAAACTCTTAGTTTCAAGCCGCTTTGAAAGAAGACATTCCTACCCCCACCCAAAATAATTCCAAAGGCGCATGGAAATTGGCAATTAGCCTCCTTTTCTGAATGCAACATCTGGAATTTCTGGGCAACACCTGGACAGTATATATGTAACATCTGTACCTGTGTGTAGTTGGCCCAAAATCAGCATCTCACAGCCACTTTAAGAGTATTATAGTATATGATGAGGTGTTCATGTTGCCAGGTCAGACCTCAGACATCCACAGAAGTGTGCTGCTCGCAGGTGTTGGGTAATAATTAGTCCTGTTTGGCTTGAGTGAGGAGCACTATGACGCCCGTACACTCCACTAATCACCTCAGCTCACATCAAACAGCATATGTAGCAGCCTGCCCCTAAACGCTAGAAACCCGCGTGTGTATGTCTGAGTGTCTGAGAGAGAGAGCAACACATGTCTATAAGTTAACACATCCTCTGTTTAACACAGACACTGACAACATATACACACACCACCTATGCTGGTGCATGCACATACACTATTTTATTAAGTAGGACTCTCTGTAAAGGGTGATATTTCTAAAGCTGTTGATTTTAGTTGCATGGTTTTCCCATCTGACATTTGTTTTGCAAGCACTTCATTTACATCAAAAGTGTCCTACATTTTCAGGTCCATTGTTGTAGGGGATTGTTGAGAGAGGTGGGAGCACACAGGATGCTTGTCACTGCCAGCTAGGAATAGCTAGCCTGGTAAACCAGACCATCAGTTTCCACTTCGTTTTGTACAGTGGATCTGGACATTTGGTAGTGAGATTCGATTGCTTGCTTTAGGTGGTTTAAAATGTTAAAAAGATTGGATCAGCCCTTGAGTGATAGCCTGCCATGACTGATTGCTTTCTAGCTCTGCATTCACAACCCCTCCCTCTGTTCTCTGATTGGACAGGTTAAAATGCATCTTGAGACAACAATTTCAATGCGATCAAATCCAGACTAGCATTGTGGGGAGATGATAATCGAGCGGAAGTGCGTAGGAAGGCATGGCCAGGCTAAGAAATAGCTAGAATGTTTCAGTAACCTATTTTCCTTTTCACAATATGTCAGTATCCTCAGGCCAGCATCAATAGGTGTGTGTGTGTGTGTGTGTGTGTATGTGTGTGCTACCACTAAGATGTCAGGGCTCATAAATGATAAAGAGATTCACATTTAAGAGAAGACATCAACTTAAGTATTGTCATTGTAACAATGGCCTACCTTGGCATTAGTGGACTTTATTATTAGTCAGCATCATACCAGAGAGGGTAAAAGTGGAGTGAGAGGCACAAAAGTTCCATGTTCTATATGTACAAGGGAGAGGGGGGAACGCCCCGGTATGCAGACCAGAATTGTATCTGTATCATACGCTGATACAGAAGATCATTGAAAAGTTTATATTGTGACGTTATGTGACACTTATGCAGGCCGAAACTATTCACGTTTGCTCCTATTGTAATGTATTATGTTATTCTGTCTTGGTCAGTATTCAATGATCTTTGGTCATACTGCGAACATGGACAAGTCATTGTGTGAATACTCCTCTTCACTACTGCAGAAGCCATGTTCATTTGCAGCCCTGACTATCAGCAGTAATTCTCACATCCCCTTCCCACCTCCTATTGATTTTTTCTTCTCTTACTCTGTCTAAGGATGCTGGCCCTGATGCATCACTGGATTTGTGTAGGCTACAAAAACAAATAATTAAATAAGCTTCTTTTATTGGAGTTATCTCCGTCCTCTTCAAGAGTTGATTTCCCACTCTTGCGTGGATAGAATTCAGGATTACATTTCAGCATTTTTTTAGCCCTTCCCTCTTGTTGGGAGCATTTTGTAAAGAGGGCGTGTTTGGTACATGAACATTGCATTTCATTTTTAGGAATGAAGTGCGTGGATTGGGAAGATCAAACAAGCATGGGAAGATGAGCAGGAAGGAGCTCTTGATGAACGCATAATAGAAACTGGCACCAACAGAACCATCTTGCCTTTTTGTTCATCTGTTTATTAAACAGTAATCCCTGCATTCTGAGTTGATCAAATGATACAGAATTCAACGTCTGAGGGAGTGGCTACACTACGTCTGTTCCACTGACATACATCCTGTGCTGCATGTGGTTGACATGTTGTTCAGTGTATATCTCTCTGATGTGTGGAGAGGGGCTATTCATCGTCCTGTTAATGAAAGAGGGATTTAGAGACTTTTACTCACAATGCTGAAGTACGCTGCTGTAACATGTAAGGCTTGCTGGGGAGCGGGAGCGGTAGCGGGAGAGGTGATTGCTGTACACTCTTTGCAAGTTGAAACCTTGGGATCTTCACAGTGAACTGTGTGCTAATGCGATTTCATTTCATAAATGCAGGCTATTTAATTTCAGTGATGGAACTGGGGAGTAAATGTTAATCTTCTCTTTAGTGGGTCCTTGGCCTTGGCTACTGAAGGGGGATGTGTAGTGAATGTTGTTCCTGAATAGCTTGCTCTGTTTCACTGTGTTTAGCTCATGGCTTTCACAAGAGGCATTAGGTAGTACATAGTGTCATATAGTGTCATAGGTAGTGGAAATGCAGTGATGTGTGTGCCATGTTCAGGCAGTATATATTGAGTTTGCATTGTGTGTTAGTTACAAATATGCAAGACTGTCCTTGTGTATACAGTATACATTGTGTATTACTTACATAAGAGTTACATGAGACTGTCCTTGCTTTTAAGAGAAAACAGCATGTTGAAATATTAGAGGTTGCAGGAGGCTATGTCAGTGATGAGGTATATGGAAATGTCAAGAGTCTATAAGCGACTAATGACTGTTTTATGATCTAGAGCTAAAGTCTGAAGACAGCAAATTGAAAGAATCACCCATGTCTCTGTGCTTTTAGTCTTTTAAGATTTCCAAAACCTTGGTGGTGGGGAAAATTTCAAAGCCTGTAATCACCAAACTTTTACAGTGCGTTTACTCCAATAGCTACTAAAACTGTAAAATCGTTTTTCTCGCTCAAAACAATAGCTGCTAAAATACGTGTTCGCTCACGTTACTCTAATCACTCATGACATTTCATTTCATTTCAAAACGCATCATAGCTAATTTGCATAATGTTGAGCTGTTTTTAACTTTTTTAGTCACTTTAGTCGCCTCAAATTTTGTTGCTTGTTGCTTTTGTAGCTTTAATCGTTTTAGTCACTCTTGTCCGTACAAAGTACATTTCATCTGGCAGTTTTACAGATTTAGTAGCTCTTGGTATGAACGTACAGTACGTTATTTAACATCTTCCCATATTTCCCTCTCACCCAGTGACAGATTATGTTGTGCCTCTTACATGCTTTGCTTGCTCGGGGCTTGGTCTGACATTGTGATTTTGTGGTACTGCTCAATACAAAGATAACAAGTGCTTGTGTATGTCTCTTGTGTATGACACACACAGACACACACATATGCAGCCTCTCTCTCTCTCTGGTTTTCACTTTTTTCCCTCAGTGCTTCATCTTTATGCACATTCTTTGTTTTCCGTGTTTCCATTTGTTCTCCCAATAATACTTCACCCTCTCCTTCCTGTATTCAGTTTAATGAGGTGTGCAGACACTCTAAGAAATACAAAAGAAACATTTGCATTACAGTTTGCTCTGACACAATCGCTCCAAAACTGTGATCAGCCTCCCTTGCCCTTCCCTCTGACTGGCTGGGACCTCTAAGCCTGAACTCAGCTCTAATTAAAGCAAGGATGCTTGCTCTAAAACAAGCGGCCATGTCGGGGCAGAGTTAATTATCAACGGAGAGAGCGCTCAGGCTCCTGCACATGGTCATGCAGCGACAGGCGCCCAGAGCCGGGTTGGGTTCCCAACACCCTCTGTTTTGTTCAGCGGATGGAAGGAATGATTCACACCAATCTCCCTCTCTTTCTCTCTCATTCTTCTGCTTTCTCTGTCTCTCACACACAAATGAACACACTCACCCACAGACTCAGACAGAAATGCTGATTCAAATGGGTTTCAGTCCACTGAGACAGAGGCCAAATATGTTGGTTTACAGAAAGGGTGCAATCAATCATTGGATTGCTTTTTCATTTGTGGTCACACAGTAAGCGCCTGCAAGTTTAAGCCCCCCCCCCCACACACACCCACACACACACACACACACACACACATACACAAAACAGAGCAAAAAGACATTACCTTCTCTTAACAATACATAAAAGGCAATCCCCACAGGCAATCTTCAAAGAGAGGCAGTGTTTAAAAAATACAAGCGTGGAGTTGAGTATAATTAAGATGGAGGAGAAGACAGCACGATGGGTAAATGGGCTCGCACTGAATCAGTGAAAGAGGAGAATCGAGATGCTGATTTGATACCCTGTTCTCTGCTGACAGAACAGTTAGAAGTGAAGCAGCGGGCTCATTACACCAGCGAGCTGAGAAAGCAGGGGCGCTGTGTTTGGGAGCTGAGGCTGCCATCAAGCCCCGGTGGCACAGCAAGGTAATAGTAGCACATTTCAAGTGTCTCTCCAGGTTGGCCTCACGTGCCGACAGTTGGGTTGACTCTAACCTTGAGGCGAAAGAGGAGGGTAATAGAAGCCGTGTTTCCTAATCCTGTGGACAGCAGAGAGGAAAAAAGAGAGAGAGAGAAAGAGAGAGGGAGAGGTTCTGGTGGGTTAGCTAAAGAGGGTCCTTTCATACTCCTGAAATGACTCTTGTAATTATCACTAGTGACTGATTGTAAATGACACAAATGTGTGGCATGGCCAGGATGTTAGCATATTCCTCTGTACGTTGCCATGACTACATGGCCACGGCCTCTAACAGTTCTGCTCTTCTCAGATGTGTTTTGTCCATCGTTGTCTCATTCATTCAAGAGCTATAATGAGAATGTACTCAATCTTGTCTGAAATCTTCCTCCACCCCTCCTCTATTTTTTCTTCTCTCTCTACATTCATCTGTCTCCTCTGCAGCTAAGAAAACATGCGCGCCCACTGACTTCGCCTGTCAGAACGGCCAGTGTGTGTCAGGGCGCTGGCGCTGTGATGGAGAGCCCGAGTGTCCAGATGGGTCAGACGAGGCCGACTCCATATGCAGTAAGTCACCTCAGCCCTGTCCCAACACACACACACACACACACACACACACACACACACACACACACACACACCCTTCACTCCTTCACCGCCGCCCTGTCCCTGCACACCCATACCAGTGGCAACACAGGCCATGTCTATTCCATTACAGCAGCTTCCTTTCACCTCGCAAAGTTTGTTTTGTTTTTTTTTTGGAGAAATAATAATGTACCTTTTGTTTTGGGTCATTGCCTTGACTTGGTACACTATCGAAGAAGCATACGTACGTTTCATTTGTTTTGTTTTGGGTTGTCTAAATTTAGATGCATATACTGTGGAAGTGGCATGTAAGGTATGTGCATGTATAAACGTGAGTGAAAATGGGCTGAAAAGAGGTTTTTGTAGACAGGGATGCCATGGCCATATGGATGGTGCATGGTGTTTTGCAGACACACTATAATGAACAGACAGGCAGATCATTCACTTTTAATGAATGTTTTGAACCCCAGAATTGCGATCAATGTACAACAGCTAAAGTATGAAATGTGCCTGGCTAACTCATGAGTTGGATGAGTTAGCTTTGTAAGATAGCTTTTGTAAGTGGTCTTTCTTTTGGTGATTTTTGTTGTTTTTTTAATAAATGGGAAAAGTCTTCGTGATGCATCACACATAATATAGCTACTTGCGGTTTAGAGTCATGAATGCTTCATCACAGCCATAGAGGCATGGTTTTAATGTCACCTTCAGGACGTTCAGTGCCCCTCAGACTCCTGACATTTATTTTTATTTTGACTTTGTTTAGTATAGCATTAAAGAAAGATTGTTATGTAACATATTTCATAAGAAACAACCTTTTTTCAATTACCGTTGAAATAAGTAGTTGTTGATGGTACATATAATGGGTAACGTTACAACAAAAGGGAGTTTGTGAATTTCCATTTGATCAATAGCTACATTCAGTAGTCTCTTACAGATCCCCTTGAGCATTAGAACAGCACGTCAGCCCCCATCTCTGACTCCAGACATACATGACATAATTCATCTGAATTGACATAACAGCTAACAGTAGTTCCTGGTTGCTGTCCTGTTGCTCTGGTCTTGAAGAACCTTTACTCACTGTGCCATGGGACAAATCTTCCGCAAGCTGTATTACGTTGACAAATCAGATGTTAATGTGCTGCTGTTAGATATTACATCTTAGTATGCTGACCTACAGATGCAATTTCACTGCCTGTCTTACAGTTAGTATCCCAATGCATGTGAAAAGAAAATGTCCTTGTGTCCTTGTGCTGGTCACTCTGAAAAGCCCTGGGTTTGGAGCATTATGGCCTCTTGGTAGTTTTAAAACTGTCCATGGTTAGGGTACTGGTTATTACATGGATGGATCTTCGATGTGGTGTGGCACACTTGGCAGTTTGCCAGCAGTGTGTTGATTTGGTCACATGGGGCAAGTTGTAGAAGTGATGGGGGAGACATGTGCCAAAATGTAGTCTGAGAGTGGGCCGCTGTCAGCCCAGCGTGTCCTCCACACGGTGGTTCTCTCAATGAGGAGTCTGCGATTACAGCAATTTCCACTTCTAACAAACTGCACCGCCGCTGATAGCCGTGCTGCTGTGAGGCAAAATTGATAGGAAACTAGGGGGGGGGTGAATTCTGGCCATGGACCCAGTGAGTTAGTTTGCCATATCGCTCCCACGTCTCTCTCTCCTCCCTGTCTGTCTTTCTCTCTGCCTGTTGGTCTACCTTGCCTTCACATATCAGTATTCTGCTACTTCTTGCTCTCTTTCTCTCTTTCCTGCTCTTTCTTTTTTCTGGTGAGTCATTTCAATCATGTTCAGAGCCAAAAGGTCATGTCTGTTACATGTATATGGCTGCTTTGCCTGAGTGATTTCATTCAGGAACCGCCAGGAACAGAATAAAAAAGAAAGCTCTAATGATTGTGTTTGAATGGAATAGAATGTAATTCTGGTGACTGAGTTTACCGTAGCATAACTCTCAGCAGCAAAGACATGCTGAATGCATTTGTGAAACTAACTTTGTCTTTTTTTCCCCGTTGCTCCTTTGTCAGTCGCACAATTACAGACTCCCTAGAGGCGACCGCTTGAAACGCTAACATGGTTCTCCCAGGACGTGCACACACATACTGAGCGCATCCGTCAGAAGGAGCTCCTTGCTTTTGCATAGTAGGCTGTTGCTGTCGCATTTTTTTTGTCTGCAGACAATGTTTGCTCACATTGTGTGCCCTGCAGGCAAAGTTCAAAGCAATAGCCCATCAGCATGGTCACATTGTTCAAATTCGAGGAGGTCTGTGGAATGATGAAACATTCTGGATCCTGGATCTGGACATTCTGTATGACTTCTTTCATAAACGTTTGATAGAAGCACAGAGTACAAAGTACTCTTTGAACTGCGTCACCACAAACTGGTATTATGCCTATCACAAAACAGGTAAACAGTAAACAGTACTTTCATACATTTACCAGTAATGATTTTATTTGACATTGTAGTTTTGAATGGAATGGCTTGTGGGTCTATGTGTGATGAAATTACATGCAAAGCATAAAAAGTGAGCATAGATACCGGTGGACATCTGCTGGGGTTATGGCAACTCCTCACCTTGACTCACCATCAGAACCTCAGGAGAGAGGGTAAAGGTCACGTGATCCCACTGCCCTCCGTGTGTCATGATTAGGCGCCTGAGAGCGTGGATTAGCTGTGTGTGCTCAGTGGTTTCTCCCAGGGCAGGAGTGGGAGCCATTTGGTCTCAGCACATGCATATACATGGCCCATATCTCTAAGCACATGTAGCTAATGAGAGCTCACCCCCCCACAGAGAACAAACACACACACACAAACACACACATGTGTAGACACACACACATGCGCGTGCGCACATACACACACACATGTGTGCACATCCACACATCCACACACACATGCACACACACGGATTTTGCAGACGGTGAATGGACTAAAGGTCATAGAAGGACACATGCATGCATACTTACACACATGCCAATGCAAACACATACACATTCTTAAGGCCCACTGAGTTAGAAATGTAGGCTTACAGCTAAATTTAAGTTATCCTACCAGCTTTACTTGTGTATGCACACACACACACACAAACACACACGCACACATACACACAAACACACACACACATGCAGCTCAAAGCAACGGCAGCAGGCATGCATGCTTGCACAATTTCATGCTGGAGTAGCCTTCATCTCATGCACACACGCTGAGAGTCACAGCCTCCTGCTGGAGTGTTTCTTCCTGACTACTTAAAAATGAATAGCACCTCATGGGGTGGCGTTAACAAACCCAGAATCCCTGTTTGCAAGTGGACCATAAGATCCTTTTTAAGCGGGTAGCCATGATGTCATTTTTTTTTCAGACATCACATTTTGTCTCTCATTATCAATAAATGAGACACTTGCTTTCGAAGAGGAGTCAAGACGTTGACCCACAAATGTGTCCTTCAGCCTTGAACACTTGCAATGCTGTGTTATTATCACCGTAAATGTGTTTGATGTGGTAGATTCCTTCTCCATCCTTGCCTGTGAGCACCACACAGACTCCGCCTTCAGTGCTTCACAAGAGTGATTGATGAATGCTCTCTTTAATTGGCTCATAATGTCTGCAGGGGGCCTCTTTGAAGATGCAAAGCCTCGACTCCATTGAGATTTCTTCTGTTGAAGCTACCTTTTGTAGTACCCAGTGCTGAATATGTAGTCCTCAGGATGGTACATTTGATGGTGTGCTTGTGCACACTGGTATGTCAGCATTTAGATGTTTGTGAGCTATGAATCCATAATTGATTTACTTAGAGGAGTGATGCATTATTTACTTGTGAACTTCAAGAACTTGTGAATGGTCATAGATGATGCCTGTGTGTCTTTTTTTTTTTCTTTTCAATGAGTGCAGATAGACGCTTCTGAAGTGGATCAACGTTAAGCTGCTTCAGAGCTCGATCTGCCTGAGAGTGAGTGATGAGTGTGAGTGTATGTGTGTGTGCATGTCTGCATGTGTGTGTGTGTGTGTGTGTTTGTATGTGTGTAGATGAATGTGTGTGTGTATCCCTGGCTCTGGGCTGTGCTTGACCTCTGTTTGAATAGAGGGAAATGAATGGTGCTCATCAGGCTGGCCCAGTGTCTCCCCTGGGTTCCCCACAGCACTCCCGCTATTTTTATCTACCTGGGCTGCACAGGTGACATTGATGAGGCTTCTTCTTTTTTTTTTTTTTTTTTTTGGGGTGGGGGGGGTGTGTGCAGGGGGAGGTGCTTTAAAGGTCACTTTCATTTCTATGTATCTCACCTTTTTTCTTCTCTAGGTTTTTCACACTCTCACCTCTTTCTTCCTGTCCGCTGCACTCACCAGACTTTTCGCCTTAGCAAATCACATCCCTTCTGCCTTCTGTTTGTCCTCTCTCTCTTCTGGTCCCCTCATTTTATGTGTGTGTGTGGGTGTAGGAATGTGTCTGTCTGTATGTGTGTGTTTCTGCATTTGTGTTTGTGTGTGTGGAGTTACATCTCCCTGCCAGTCCGTCACTTCTCCATCATGTTCTCTGTTCGACAGCTCATCAGTATGCAGCGCTCCAGTGGCCTTGCTATGATGTATCTGTTTCTCCGAGGCAGCACAATACCTGTCAGCTTGCCAGACAGCAGCCATCACCTGCTAATGGGCCAGTAACTGATGTGTGGGCCACGCAGTGACCTGAGAGTCTGTCTCTTTTTAAATAGGCATTGTGTGTTGTGATGTGGATGTATGGGAAATCTATTTGAGGAAATGGCTGCGTCTTTATGTCCCTGATGAAACCGGAGTGATTTATTACATTGCAGTTTTGGAGATAAAAAAGCACTATAGACTGGGAGGCATCAAGGCACTTTATTTTATTAAAATTAAAAACATGTGGCTTGGCAATCTGACCTCAGAACAGGCTGAAGGTCTTGTTAAGGTCTCTTATTAGTTTATAATATATGCCCTTTCCTGTCATAGGCTTAGAGACAGCAGTCAAAAAGTTTGTAGCTTCAGATTTGGCGCTGTGGCAGGTGCCTGTATGGTTGGAGAGAAGAGGCCAGAAAAAGGCAATGAAGCACTGCAGGGAAAGCATGGTTGTGACACTCTAAATCTCCTCTAGCAGACGAAAGGAAGACAACACATGACTGCCAAACCCCGCCGGACCATTTGATTCACAAGCAGCCATCAAGCCAGCAGTAGTCAGCCATGTTTTATTTATGTCTTCATCTCGGATTCTGCACACAAAGGTGCACTCGCATTCACGCACGCACACACTGGCGTCGGCGTCCCGTTTGCCAAATGGGCCAGATTTTTACTGTGGAGCAGGAGCTGGGTAGATGGGCAGCAGGGCAAGAGCCGTTTAGTCGATGGGTAATAGGCCGTTTCAGGCCTCATATTTTCACCCTCAGAAGGACCCTGTGGGATTTAATGAACTGTAACGCCACATAACTCATGCTGTGCACAGGCTGGGCGGGTAAAAATGGACCACTAAATGACGGGAATGCTGAGACTGTTCATTACCATATTAATTATCTAATCACTTGCCTGACCTCTTTTTCCTCAGGTATGCAGTGTGTGCAGGGACTAGAATAGAAGACAAGCAAAGGAGTGTGCTCAAGTATAAAAATAAATATGATCTGATATGAAATGATTTGGCAAAACCAGATGAAAATGATTGACAGTAGCTACAGCTGTCTGCATCCTGTGTTAATTTTGCATGTCTTATCATTCCGTAACCACAGCAGTCCTGTGGGTATATTTTCACAAAAAAGATGACATCTCTTCACATTCTGTTTTCCCCTGTTTTCCTGCTTTCTCATCCCTCTTTTTTCCCCCTTCCCCTGTACTCTTTCCCTCCCTTCCTCTCTCCCTCTCTTTTTCTTTCCTTCCCTCCCTCTCTCTTTCTCTCCTCCTCTCTTCTGCTCTGTCTTTTTTACCTCACAGTCCGACAGACATGTCCCCCAGAGAAATTTGACTGCGGTGGGAAGTGTGTGTCATTGTCGTGGCGATGCGACGGCGAGAAGGACTGTGAGAATGGGGCTGATGAAGATGACTGTGCAGCAGGTTAGTTTACACCTACACATCGATGCACACTTCACACACACACATACACACAGCAGAGAGCTTTAACAAAGAAATATGACATAGCATATATAGGAAACAGATATATTAAATATGAATATACAATATGCATACAGATTATTAGCAAAATGTTATATATATATATTAGAAAACCCACTTTACAATGTATCTTATGTTTTCCAATCCTTCGGTGCACATTCATGAAATAAAAACGACATTACTCCTTTATGTGCTCAAAATATAAATGGCAAAATGCAGGAATGGAGAAACATTCTCTGAGGCGTATTGTCTATGAGGTACTTTATGGAAATGCTTCATCCATAGACAACATCATTCATCCATAGACGACATCATTCTTTGTGAGTAGATGTTTTTAGAGTATATGATGATGCTGGAATGTAGGAACAATAGGAACACCAGTAACTTGGAGGCATCTCTTCAGGGTACAGGGGGTTAGCGTCCTGTCAATCAAACACAAGGGTGCCCCTCTACCCAATCAGACAGCCCCTCGGACCCCCACTGTGTGTGTTGCTGCCCTACTTACGAGAAGCCGTGGAAAATCAGCTGCTCTTCCTCCCTCTCCCTCTTTTATCCTCCCCTCTTTCTTCTCTCTCTCTTTCTCTCTCCCTCTCCTCTCCCCCTCAAACACCAAGGAAATTGATTGAGGCGACAGCCCTATGGGGGGGAGATGTGTTGACTCTGAAAGCTCCACAGATTCCTCTCAGCGCCTTCAGCATAAACTGTTCCCACACCATAAACATAAAACACATAAACACGTTAAATAAACACACACACATGATTCTTACATCTATATATGCACACACACACAGACACACACTCACACACACACACACACACATACATATTTTAGCAAAGTCTCTGCGAATGCTTGATGCTCTCACTGGAGTTAGATAGTTGTCCCTGGCTTGTTTGTGTCTCTGCTTGGCTTCCCTCTTCCTGATTAATACATCACCTTTATGAAGCTTTTATTAATTCCCAACTCCCGGCCTGGAGGTCCTGGAGTCCTGTGAGCATGTTTCCAGATGAGCCCTTTTCAGACAGCCCGTCCCAGCCTCCGTCTCCTGTGCCTGCATATTGGTACCCTGCAGCTTCCTGGGGTACACATTGAGCAAGGAGACAGTGAGTATGCGATGGTCTGGTGGCGATATTTCACCTGGGTTCCAGATAGTAATTGATTTCCTGCTTGCTGGTGCCTGTCGGCTGTGGTGTTATACAACTCTAATTATCCTCAGGCCAAGGCCTCATAAGTTTAATCTGGAGGAGCTGATCCAAAACACTGTGTGTGTGTGTGTGTGTGTGTGCGCGTGCATGCGTGTCCCAGCCCCAGCCTCCTGTGTCTTAACACAGGACCCTGTATTCTGCTTCTGAGTTCTTCAGTGTTTAGGTTCAGATTTGATTCACAGAAATAAACTGTATGAGGTAGCATAGATATTGTATAGTAGAGAGCAGACTGAAGATGAGGGGATGTAATGGTGAACCTCAGCAGTATGACCCCAGTATTACTTACTAAAGCTCACATAAATATTTTCACTTCATTTGACCCCAATATTAATAACTAAAGCTCACATAAATATTTTCACTTCATTTGACCCCAATATTACTAACTAAAGCTCACATAAATATTTTCACTTCATTTTCACTTTGGCTTTTACTGACAGTGTACTATGGGTATCATTTGCTGCATGTCATAGAGAAACAGCATTAAGATGATGGAGAAATAATGCTGCTCAATTTATGAATGTGAGCTCATCCAGATTTTCAAATATTTGACACACCTGACACACACACACAGAAAAAATGACATTAACTAACAGAGCAGGGGGTATTCCAAGTACTTGGTCAAGTGAAAATCCTGGGTCGGTTAAGCTAGAGAAAATGGTAAACCTTCTGATGGCTTTGTTGAGTCAAGAGAATGGACTCCAGGCTCTTCTTCTAGCAGGTTTACCACTACCTCAGGTCTGCACTTCACCACTTCACCACCTACTTGGAACACCAGCTGATGCTGGTGTTCCAAGTACTACAAGAGTGCGTAGAGTCCATATCTCTCCACTGACTTTCTGTAGGCTGAGCCAGTGAACAGGACAGAAGGGGAGTCAGTGAAAAGATCAGTGTTTTGTATGGCTACTGAATAAAAAGCTCAGTTCTCAGTATGAAGATTAACTTCACCAACAGTTCTGTTTCCAGGGATTATGTGTTGTGTCCTCCTTCCTCGGGTTCTATTTGTTTGAGGACTGTAGTGGCTGACCTCTTTGGGGAGTTCAACAAAGACTGACAAAGTAAGCTACAGCATGCCACCCTCTCTCACCTCATCCAAGTTTCACGTCGCTTTGGCTTTCTACTCTAGTCTCTCACTCGCTTTCTTTGGCTTGCTAATCATTGTCTTAATGCTCGAAGCGCATGGTTCAGTAAAGTCGGGTTAATTGAGCCGTCCGCGCTGAATTATGCATGGGCCTCGCCAGAGCACCTGATTAACATGAGGATGGGAGCTCCCTGAAGATGTTGAGCAAACTGGCACTCCTCTTTTTGCGCTTATGCTTGTGCTCGACTTCAGGCGCAACTCACTGCTGAAAGAGCTTAGAAGAGCTGAGTTATGTGTGTGTGTGTGTGTGTGTGTGTGTGTGTGTTTGTTTGTGTGTGTGTGTTTAGAAGAATGTGTAGGGACCATAATACTGCACTGATTCTCCTCTCTATCTTGTCTCTCTCCATCATTCATTCTCACTCAGAGAATCAGAACGCGGATCTGAAAAGAATGAGAAGTGTTAGCAGTTAGTCTCTTTTGTTGCTGACCTACCTCCTGTTTGGTTTAAGGGTTTCAATCAGTCGGTCAAATCAAACAGCCCTATTCTATAAACAGGCTCTGAAAAGGTCAGCAACTGAAATGCCTCTACTGAGAGAGGCTGTATGTCAGCACTGATTATTTTAATTAGCCGGAGAGCTTCCTAGACTTTGGCAAATGAAGTAGAGAGACTCTTTTATGTCCAATCAGCTACTAAGTGCACTGTCAAGTAACAAATCCCCACAGTCAGGATAGAGCACAAGGCATATTACTCACAATGACAGAGCACACAAGCAGATTCATCCTGACACACACACACACAGACACACACACACACAATGCTATGGGGTTACATATTCACATGTAACTGTACAAGACAGATACATTTTTTGCACACATGCACACTTACACACACACACACACACACACACACACACACACACACACACACACACACACACCATGTAAATACATACCCTCATACTGTATGCAGATTATAGATGTTGTATGCACACACACACGTTTTTGCACACACACGCACCTACACACACACACACTCTGAGAACTTCCAGCCATTCCATTCCGGGATTTGTCTTGTGAGTCCTGAGCGGCGGTCGTCATGGCTACTATGAGAAACTAATAAGAGCGGAGTGTCCAGTCACAGCCTTCCCCTCTGGGCTTCCCATAGAGCCAGCAGCCCTTCCTCACCCATCACAGCCCCACGCATCACAACAGCCTGGTTACCAGGGAAATGACTGGATACGTTCCACTCTTGCACCACGCTCTCTCTCTTTCTCTCTCCAGCTGCTCTCACAAGCACACAGGCAGCAAGCACACTCCACTAGAGAGTGGAGACCTACAGGCAGAGGTATTACAGATAATCAGATCATCCATTTAGTAAATGTAGTGTGCAGAAAACAAACAAACAAATGAGCAAACAAACAAAAGCAAAAAGCAAGTAAAAGTGGTCAGACTTGTTTCATTTGGCTAATTGTTTTGCTAATGGTTGTTCCCACTGCGTAACATGCAGCATAACTAATGAATAATTGAAATGATGTGCTTGTTTTGAGGGAGGAAAAATGCATTTGAAGAGATGACTCACAGTAGTGTGAATGGGAGTATGTTAAATATTGATTTCTAAAAACAGAACAGCTTTTTTTTTGTTTGTGCTTTGTTCCTTGTTTTTGGCATACTTACATCCCCTCTGTCCGGTGCTATAGAGTACCACTAGGGTCTAATTAATAATCAAAGTACCGTGGATGATTTAGGGCAGGAATTCTGATACTAATTTCCTCTTCCCACACAGTATAATCTAAAACTAATCTAGGCTAATCTTTTGCCTCTGGCACATCATATTGAGAATCTGCCTCTCTGCTTCTCACTGCTTTTGCGTTGTGATTGCATCAAGCTTGAGTCTCTCATTCTCTCACGAACACTTGTGCAGGCTGGGAAGATGTACTGTACCATACACTGCTGATATATTTTTTTCAAACTTATTATTAAATACTTTAAGATTTTGCTAGGGTTGAACATTCTGGAACCTTATCTGAAACAGTAGGATCAACAGAATATTCTTCCCTATTTCTGGCCTTGCTCTTTATTTTGTGCTGTAGCAAGATCGTTGCTTCTGACAGAAAATAGACAGACTGTTGTGAGTGACTCTCGCCTACGAGAATAATGATATGCTTTCAGAGCAGGGCGTAATGGAGAGACAGGACACACTGTCCATACGCAGGTGCTGGGGAATCATGCAGAGATGGATGGAAAGCACTTTTATTTACAGTCTGATGACAGGCTGGAGATGTGATACGCACAGTCCATTACCGCTAATTACCTGTTTGGGGGGGAGGGGGGTAGCTCAGCCTTTATTGCCAGCACCATCCAGGTGCACAGAAGCACAGCTGAAGTCACCTGAAATGGGGTGAACCCTTGGAAACCTCTCATCTTGATCTACAGAGTCTGTCAGCACTGGATCTTCCTGCGGATGATTTTGATGGCTCAGTGAGGTCTGCCGCAGCAGTGGGGCTGCTTACAGCACAGCTACTAGATGAGAGAACTCAGCCTGCTCGGCCGATAAGCTCTCACCTGTCACATCTCCCGTGTTTTTGGAGCGGGCTGCTGAGCACAGCAGGTGGTTCTTGCACTGAAAAGAACTTACACTTGCACTACGAAGTAGGTGTACAAAAGAGGGCTTCAGTAATTATCATTATGGCAACAAGATATCAGAACTTTCTTTCTTTTTCCTTTTGTTGCTTTCTTGGCTTAAAGCTTGTTCCAATGGCAGTATCAGCTGCAATTTTGAAATTGCAGACCAATTTTTGAAAGATACAATCCCCAAATTAGGAGCAAATTGATGCTTACTCAGCTATCACGAATCAGCAGGTGTGAACTATTTCAGTGATCTCACTGATATAGTTCTAGACAGACAAGATAGCACTGCTACAAATCTGGAGGAAGATACAGAGGAAGTGCAGTACTCAGAAGCAGGCTCACTGGAGAGCAGATCAGCCTTGAATAACACTCAGTCGATTCAGTCTGCAGTGTGGTGGTGTTTCCTTGGTACTTGGTCTGACATGAACTGAAGCATGCCTCAGGCCTCTATGTGATGGGATGCACTACCACCATGACGTTGTGTAGTATCAGTCGAATTATAACACTCTAATTACATTTTGAGCCTAGCCAAATCAGTTTCATACATGTATGATTGTCCCAAACATGGACATTTATACGCAATGTATTGTTTTTGTGCTTGTGCTCCTACTTCAGTTCAGGAGTATTTCCATCTGTTTTGCCTCAAGTAAAGATTTTGTCTTAAAGAAGGATTGGAAGTTATAGCCACATACACCAGTTATGGAATGGAATTGGCCAGAAGCTGAATCCTACATGACTAGTTAGCACAGAGTATAAACTATTCCCCCTTAATACTCATGAGTCAGTAGAGTCAATGATTGCTTTCTGCCTGTCTGTTTTGCCTATGCATTGGTTACAAAGCCTATAATTTGATGGGAAAATGGATTTGTCAGGAAATTCTGTCTGTGAATTTTTTCAAATAGTGTACATGTACACCGGATCACTGAATAGTCGTTTATTGAACACGCAACATTATGACTAATCTTAACAAATTCTTAGGTGAGTGGGTTAATACTGTTTTCCACCCTAGGTACTGTGTTTCTTAAGTATGTTTTTCTGTGCTGAGCGGAAGTCAGTGTTGCCTTGGGGCTGATGGGTATCCTTTAGACAGGCCTGATGTGCAGATGTGTCCTGAGACAGCTGTGGGAGTCAACTAGAGGTCACAAGGAAAATGCTGCAATATTAAAGTATCATGATATAAGAACATCACTGGGCACTGAATACCCAGGGGTCATCCCTCTATCCCTAACAATGTTGCACATCAGGTGCTATATCAGGTGTACCAGGCATGCATGCCAGAGACTCTGTTACCCTTATTGTAAGTCTGTGAGGCATCACACTATGTTTGAAGCCTTTCATTTGAAGATATAAGCACTACATTGTGCTGTTTTAATATACTAAGCTTCTACATTGTTGTGGGTCACGACGTGCGTGTGTGTGTGTGTTTGTTTGTGTGTGTGTGTGTATGTGCTCGGTGACATCTGCCCCAAAAGACGCACGTGCCTGCCCCGCTGGTGAGTTCCAGTGCCACAACCGACGCTGCCTGGCGCCGGCCTACGTGTGCGACGGTGACGATGACTGCGGCGATGGCAGTGACGAGGCCAAGTGCGCGCCGCCCACCTGTGGCCCGCACGAGTTCCGCTGCAACAGCTCTGAGTGCGTGCCGCACCCCTGGAGCTGCGACGGCGACCCCGACTGCTCCGACGGCTCGGACGAGTGGCCTCAGCGCTGCGGCGCCGCCGGTGGCGGAGGAGGAGGAGGGGCCAAGGGGGGCGGGCGCCCCCCAGCGCCCCCGCCAGCCCGCAAGCTGGAATGCTCGCCCGGAGAGTTCCGCTGCAGCAGCGGGGAGTGCATCCGGCCAGCCTGGAGGTGCGACGGAGACCCCGACTGCAAGGACAAGTCCGATGAGGCTGACTGCCGTGAGTGGACCTGTTTTCTGTGTTTTTGAAAGGTTTATCGTTGAGGAGAGAATATTAAGCATGTTTGTATAGTTGGGTTCAGGTGGGTAGTGGCTTTGGTGTCATCCTGCATTGCTGGCACACCTGAAAGGTCAGTTGCAATTCACTCACACACTCTGCTTCTTGAACAAACAGCACCTTTCAGATCAGTAATGCAATGTCATAGTCAACTACAGGGCGATGACCAATAAACACCCACCCGCAATCCACTCACTCATGTGGATTTTGCCTCTTGCTTTCCAGTGCTATTGGCCCATAGGCACACAGGCTCATAGGCTCCTCCAGCTCTCTGGGCTTTCACCTCTCTGTGTTGCTTAGTGGGCAGAAGAATTGTACAGCTGCTGACATTTCTAAACCAGGCAGAGAAGGACTACGGCTGGTCAACATTTCCAGAATGTTGTTTTATATGATCAACATGCAGTCAATTTACATTTCAGCTTCACTGACAGACAATTTACATTTCAATTTTGTCAGCATGACAGTAGCACTAAGACAGTAGTGACTAAGAACATGGCAATCCGTTCGCACTGTTTGTCTGCATTGTAATCCATTTGTGAGCACCCGAGAACACCGCTGCATATTACCAGCATTATATTACTGAGGTATTTTGGTAGAGAATGAGGAGCTGAAGTTTATCTGTGTGCCCGGCCTTGGTCCCTGCAGGGCTGGATCGCTGTGATGGAACCCAGACAAACAGGATGCAGACAGGTGAAATTTTCCCCATGCAGCAGAGACAGCTTCCTTCCAACCCCAATGCCCTGTTGTTTGTTTAGGCAGTGAATATAGGCCCCACATTGTCTTTCTGGGCACGCCGCCATGCCAGGTGGAACATTTTCCTTGGTTGTACACTCCCACACGTCTACATTTATAGATGCAGCCTATGAATAATATCTCTCCCCATAGTCCTCTCTCCCCAATCTGATGAGGTAGTGTTTGTGTGTGTGTGTGTGTGTGTGTGTGTGTGTGTTGTGTTTGTGTGTGTGTGTGTGTGTGTGTTTCTGTGCTTTTCTCTCAGCAGAGCTTGTGTGGTAAACACCAGTATTCCAGTAAGGCCCTGCAGTGTTCTGGGAGGCTGTGGCGGGGCAATATTCCCTGACCTCGAGAGCTCCTGATTCTAATTATGATGTGCTGCCACATTGCCTCCCACAGCAGCTCATTCTCAATGTAGAACTAGCACCGAGGCCCCACCTTTCATACCAAGGCCTCGGAAAAGATGGCCGGACTGATTTTGGTTCCCCTTTAGTTGAGCCTGCACATCCGTTTAATTCTGTGCACATGAGAGCAGCCTATCCCCACCACCCATCCTCATCTTCCTCTTCCTCCTCCTCCTCCTCTCTCCCTTCCCCCCCTATCTCCTCTTTCTCCTCATCCAGTTCTTCCTCCCTGCAAAGTCCAGCATTTTAACTTGCCAAAGGTCTGTTCGCATGTCACTTTGCAGCGCTGTACACAGGCGACCGCAGGTTGCTAGGCAACCAGCACATGTCCTTGAGTGGCGAGGAGCCCTTGACTGCGGGTGTGTGCTGAGCTCAGCAGGAGTGGTGGTGCTCATGGCACTGTGATCCCCCTGGCCCTCCAGCCCTCAAAGCCCCCTCTGCTCTCCTCATCTACCCATTAGTCACAATCACAACATCAGCATATCCCCACCAAAGGACACTATCATAGCAGATGCCACGACATGAGCCAGCGGCAGTCGGAAAGCAGTCGCTATCAAAGCAGAAGCTATCAGTGCACTATCTGTGTCGACCCCGGCTCCGAGGATCAGATCAAGGAGAAGACCCTCCGTTGTTTCACGCCGAGCCTCTCTCTGTTTTACTCCGACTCACCCCCTTTTGGTGTGAATGCATGACTTTCAGCCGGGATTCTGACTAACAGCCGCAGCCGAATTTCCCCCGCACATCAAAGCAAGCGGTTCTGTGTTGGGGGTGCATGCCAGCACTGCTAATCTGATGGGAGATGTGCGATTGCTCTAGGGTGGAGAGACGAGAGCAGTGGGAGGTGTAATCTCCTCCTCTAGTCCACTCGGCCGCTTTATGGTCAGCTACACTGCCATAGATGCCCCTAAAGCGCACACACACACACACACGCACACACACACACACACACACACACACAGATGAGATCAAATCATATTCCCAGCCTTTGCAGAATATTGCCTTTTTTCTACCACCTGATAGGAGTCAAGGGGAGCAATAATGTGAGAAATTCTGTGGATGTGTCAGTGCCTGAGTGTGTCTTGATCTATTGATCTATCAATTTATCCATCTCGGTATTTGTGTGTGTGTGTGTGTGTGTGTGTGTTTTCTGTGCATATACGTATATCTGTGTTTTTGTTTATGGAAATGAGACATTAAATCATTGATGAACCCCAGTTTTGATGATTAAAATGTGAGTCTATTTTGTGTGATATTATTTTTAACCACATATGAAAACAGTTCATTCTCAACTACTCTTGAGCTGTGTCTCTATTTTGACAGCCATTGGCACACAGCGGCAATCATACAGCAGTCTAACTGCAATGCTGCAACACTTTCTCTTTGAGACAGTAGTGCCTCCACATGCCGTCAGAATGCACAGAGATCCTTGGGTTCTCTTGTGTGTCGGCCACAGTGTCTGAAGGGTACAGAGAGCAGAGACTGAGGGGGAGGCTGGGGTGTGGCCACTGGGAGAGATGGCCTTAACCTGGCAGACAATAATCTGAGGTTTGCTGTGGTGATGGGATGTATGTGACTGACAGCGAACCCCCCATCTCTGACCCACTGTGTGTGTGTGTGTGTGTGTGTGTGTGTGTGTGTGTGTGTGTGTGTGTTTATGCCTTGCAGCGGTGCTAACCTGTCGGCCCGATGAGTTCCAGTGTGGTGATGGCTCCTGCATCCACGGGACCAAACAGTGCAACAAGGTGCACGACTGCCCTGACCACAGCGATGAAGCCGGCTGTGTCAATGGTATGTGTTTGTGTGTGTGTGTGTGTGTGCATGTGTGTATGTATGACAGAGAGAGAGAATGTCTCTGCAAGCACATCTACATGCATACTGTCTGTATTTGTGTGTCATCTCGTGTTAGTAGGTTTCTGTGTGTGTGTGTGTGTGTGTTTGTGGGTTACACACACTAGACAGTTAATTACCAGATAAAGGATTATTGGATTAATTTCCACTTGGAGAAATTTCAGGTTTATCTTCAGACCCCATAAATACATCAGATGAAAAAGTAATTAGCAAAAAAACTCAAAGGTGAATTTGCCCTTCCTAACTCCTATCGATGTCCTCTGTGTCTCGTCGCTTTTCTTTCTGGTGTTGGCTAACATCACCATTTCCATGTTTCCCCCTTTCCTGACCTGCAGCAACCAAATGCGAGGGCCCTCATAAGTTCCTATGCAAAAACGGCGAGTGCATCGACAGTGACAAAGTGTGTGATGGCACCCGTGACTGCAAGGACCGTTCGGACGAGCCCAAGAAAGAATGCGGTAAGGAAAATGCCCCGGGGCTTTTGTTCCCACTTCAATTCATTATTCGCAGTGACCCATGATTGGGTTTATTTGATCTGTGGAAGCCTTTCTAGGCTCGACACCACTCATGCAGTTCATGATTTGATCACTGGCGCTGGTGGTATGGTTTTTCCGGTTTGATCGTCTTGGCGCCGGCTTCTGAGGGCGCTCAAGCGCAGCGGCAGAGCTGTGGAGAGAGAGTGAGAGAGAGAGAGAGAGAGTGGCGCTGGAGTTTGGTCTCTGGTTCTGAACGCTGGCCCAGTTTCCAGCTTGCCTTGATGAAGCTATTTGTGCTCATGAATTATGGATCATCTCATCATGATTAATTGCTAAAAGTTGTTTCATTCATCTCAGTGTCCGAGAAGTTGTTATTAGAAAAGCAGCAATTCGCAGAAACCCTTCAGTCTTTTTTTTCTTTTATTTTTCTTGCCTTCTTTCTTTCCTCCCACATGTATGCACACATGCATCGTACATCACATAGTGTATGTGGGGCAGTGCAAAACAGAATATCGTACATTTATTCAAGCTGCCAAAAATCATACCTGAATTTCCCCCCTGTGCTTGGACATGGACTCCTTTTCTCTGAAGGAACTGTGCACATCTTGGTTTGAACTGGTTCAAGACGATTCCTCTCCTCCGACTGACTCTCTCAGCTCAGTTCATCGGCGGGCCGGTGGGTCTGACATATGGTGGGTGGGCCGGAGCCGGGCGGAGGGTGGCCTAATTGTGCTTTTCTCTGCTCCTGGTCAGGGTGGCGTCACCCCGGTTAATGAGAGTGCCAGAGGAGCTAGCCCAGATGCTCACCGCTGCTCCTCGAGACGCAGGAGAGGGAGGGAGGGAAAAGAGGCTAAAGGACAAGGGCAGTCATGGTGTGAATCGTGTGTCTGTGTGTGTGTGTGTGTGTCTGTGTGTGTGTGTGTCTGTGTGTGTGTGTGAGAGACAGAGGAAGAGCCTGTGCATGTATTCCTGAGTGTGTGTATGTTCCTGTTGGAGTGCAGGAGAGAGGGAGGCTTTGTGTGCATGTTCAGAGGAGCGTGCTGGAGGAGGAGTAGAGAGCTGAAGAGAGCAGGTGTCGGTGGCATTCAGCTTAATCAACAAGTCCCTGGAAAAAGGAAATTGTGGGGGATTTAGAGCGGCTCCCAGTCAAATGACGTGCCTGTATTACCCCCATTTCAGTCAAATCACAGGGACCCCCATCGGCCCACATCATCCTCATCAGACGGCAGCCAAGCAAGGGAACCTGATTGGCTCAGGTCTCCCGGTGTGTCGCTCCTGGCCTTGGGAGCCTCCTCACGTTAGGCTTGTGGCGGCAGCCTCCATTTCTCCTCATTAAAAGCTTCATGGCCCACTGGCCTCCAGCAGCTGTTCAGCCAACCCCAAAGTCACAAGATGTTCGCCTTGCAAAAATCGAGATAACACACACACTCACGCACACCCTTGCACAGTCCCTTTAATTTGACAGGGGTTTTAGCATATGTCTGGCTTATCACACCTTTCACTTACTATGTATATACATATATACATACGTATATACAACTGCTGTGTTTGTAGCAGATTTTCCATGGATATATTACTGTCAGTGGTATGTCATAGCCTTGGGCACGTCAAGAGGGAATCTATCTTGATTATTATGGCAAACATCTGAAAGAGTTTCATTTTATTTCCTTGCAGTGCTGCTGCTGCTGCTGCTGTGACTGCTATTGTTTACTTTATTCCCAACACTTGTCTTAGAGTTGGAGATAAAGTCTGACCATAAAACAACAAACATAAATGTCAAACAAGTTTTGCTCCAGACATCCAGAGACTTTGATGGGTCAGCTGTGGTTGGTGTTTTTTTTTGTTCTTTTTTTCCTCCCCAGAGTATTGACCTCCCAGACCTGCTCTTTCTCTCTGCAGGCTTGAATGAGTGCCAGCTCAACAATGGGGGCTGCTCGCATGTCTGTGTGGACCGGCCAATAGGCTTCCAGTGCCAGTGCTCAGCCGGGTACAAACTGCTGGACAAGAGAACATGCGGAGGTGAATCCCACCCAAAGAACACACACTTTACACAGTTCTGTGTGGCACAAACACTGTAGAACACCATAGAACTCATTCATTGGTAATCAATGCTCAACTGCGCCGATTGATCAAGATCCAAGCACGATTGATCATTCTGTTACATCTGCTGTTGTGTGAGAAATGTTTTATTTCAGCGCTGCAAATGTTTCCGTTGAACACTTAAACTGATCTGTTTTCTTTTCCCTCGTCTTCTGGTCAGATATCGACGAGTGTGAAAATCCGGACGCCTGCAGCCAAATCTGTGTCAACCTCAAAGGGGACTTTAAGTGTGAGTGTCACCCAGGCTATGAGATGGACCCTGTCAGCAAGACCTGCAAAGCTGAAGGTAAGGATCATAGGCCACTGACGTGTTCCTGACATGTTGCCACGGCAACAGATGCAAAGAGTGTCATCAGGGGCAGGCAAAAAAAGAGCATAACGTATGTCACATCTTGCTGCATGCATACACATGCAACTCTGAACTACAGAGACTCAGAGTCTACACAGACTAAGTTGGAGACCCAGATTTCTGCATTACATAAGTCTTAATTTGTCGAGTGTGCACACACACATATGTGTGGCCCTCTCTGACCTCTTCACAGGCTCATTTCAGCCTTTGCCTTGCTGTCTATGCTCATCCCACTCATCCGTGTGCGCGCGTGTGTGTGTATTGTGTGCGAGCCCACAATAGTGTGATCACGACTAACATTTTATGACTGAAAGAGCAGGGAGCTTGCACCCCTACCCCCCCACTCTGCCTTCCGAATCTCCTCCCAAGTGAGAGCACAAGCCTGCTGTAGGGACAGAGTTAAAAAAGACAAAGGGGGTGGGGGGGAGGGATCTATGCCAAGATTAAATTGGACAGTCTGTTCATTTCGGCAGGGACGAGACGGGCATGCTGATTAAAGCAGTCCCCACAGCTACAATCTCTGCTGTCTTAATGACATTAAGGGTCCTCTAAAGTGGTCGTGTTTAGCAGCGGGTGGGCAGGCTGGTGTCATTTACTGCAGGCTTGAGCTGGAACGCGGGAGCGAGCAGACGGTGGAGAGGGGCATAGGACACAGAGAGAGCTTGGCAGAGCTCATGTGGGTCATTATGCAGACCAGCGTTTTTGTTCACAGGACGACAAATCTGAGGACCTTTCAGTTTCTCACTTAATGCTATACTGAAGACCACTTTCGCACACTGACTCTGAGATTCTGTGAAACTCTGAGCAGTGCCCAAACGCTTCATGGCACATGGGCTGGTTCATGTCCGAACTGTTCATTGGTTTAAAACAAATGTTCCGACAGGTTACTCCTGTCCTGTTGAAAATGTGATTTGTCTTTGTCTTAATGGAATCCCCAAAGTCTCCATATACTGTGTCATTTGTATGCTCTCATTGCCATTTTGAAGTGTACAGGAAGAGTGGCTTACTGCGTTGCATATTCCTCTTGGCAGGGAAGAGTCCGTATCTCATGTTCACCAACCGCCACGAGATCCGCCGCATCGACCTGGTGAAGCGGGACTACACCCAGGTGGTGCCCACGCAGAAGAACGCTGTGGCCCTGGACGTGGATGTGGCCTCGAACAGGATGTTCTGGTGCGACCGATTCCACCGCAGGATCTACAGGTAGCCACCGCCAACCTCCCTGGACGCCAAATTTCTGACTGTAGACTATTAATGGAAAAAGTTCCCCTATGTGGCTTATGGCCCAAATGCTAGTAGACCAATGCTTTTGGCCAGGTGCATGTACTGGGATTGTGTTCTGAATCTGGTGTGTTGGATATTGGGATTGAAGTTGTTAGAACATCATTATAGACTTGTGTTTGCCCTGAGGGCAGCCTTATTCACTGATCATCACATTGTCCTTTCTCTCCAATTTGATCCATGAGCTCAGGAGATTGCACTAATTTAGGGCACTTAGCCCTAATAATAGAGATCTCTCTGGGTTTATAAAAATGAAATAGTGATTGCTATTAAAGTACTCTGCCTCTGTCAGTCTATAGAGTAAAAGTGCAAAGTCATTAGCTTGTGTGAGCTGAAAACCCTTTTGGCTGATAGCACTCTGTACCTGTGGAGACATGTCACTCGTGGGAAAAAAGGAAAAAAGTCTCTAGTCTCTAAATTAAAATCTCATATTTTACCTGGACAACTGAAGATATATTTTAGCTGTTTTTTGTGGCGTAAGTTATGGATCATTGGGTTGCTGAACAGACTATGGTTATGTTTGTGTGTGTGTGTGTGTGTGTGTGTGTGTGTGTGTGTGTGTGTGTATGTGCTTGTGCATCTCTGTGTGTGTGTGTAACCCCTAGCGCTTACATCCATGAGGCCAGTGACCCCTCCCGGCAGCTGACGCTGATCGACTCGTCCTTGCACTCCCCTGAGGGCCTGGCTTTGGACTGGGTCCAGCACAACCTATACTGGACTGACTCTGGTGACCGAACCATCTCTGTAGCAACAGCCGGCGGAGCCAAGCGCAAGGTTCTGATTGACAGCGATCTAAGCGAACCACGGGCCATCGTGGTGGACCCAGACCGAGGGTGAGGGTAGGAAGGGGTGGGAGAGGCTGGAGATTAATGCCTCCCTCACTGGACTGCAGATCTAGTGCCTATCAACCAATAAACACAGTGGTGGCTGACAGTTGCAGTCTGCCAAGCTGTGTTGACTAACTGACAGTACAGTATTAGACTGTCCTCTCAGGAATTACTAGCTCTTATTTATGAGTTGGACAAATGAGTCTGAAACAAGAGCTAAAATTACAATATTGGGTGGCAAACCCAGGCCTGTGGTTTTAAATGTGCCCAAATGTTCCTTTAAATTAACATGTAGATTTTCCCCAGTTATTGAATTAGCTTAAGTTAGCCTCTTAGACTGTGCTGTTTGCCAGTCATTTAAATTAGGGGCCTGCATCTGTATGCTGCTATGGCCTCCAGTGGACACTGGATAATTCCCCATTCAAATCACTTGATGTAATCCAATTACTCTAGAGATGCTATCACAGAGGCCCCTATGCCCCATGTCTCCCCTCACTAAACGGGGGGTGAGTGTGCTGCAGCAGCATTTCAGCGGCCATGCTTGCGCTGTAATTCAGTAGCTGTTACATTTGCGCTAGCTCTAATTGCAACTGCACCATTGGATAGAGCCTCGCTCCATTTGCTTCCCATGGTGCAGCTTCCATCCCAAAAACAACTGAACTGAACAAGAAAGGCACAATTATGGTAGGGGAAAGGAAGTGCACAGACTCATGTGACAGAACTACAAAAAGAGAAAGAGAAAAGGTAAAGTGATTTATTTTTTTAAAGAGCACAAACTGCAATTGCACCGCATGACACCAGTCCTGTACAGGCCAGGTCAGGTAAGCAAATCCTTTAGGCCAGTGGCTTTCATCAGTGCATGAAAGAAAATGAAGGTCATGTGAGGATAGTGTGTATTTGCACCTCTCTACTTGGGCGCTTCAGCTCTCTGAGCGACTCCTGTGCCATCCCACAGATTCATGTACTGGTCCGATTGGGGCACCAGAGCCAAGATCGAGAAGGCTGGTATGAATGGGGTGGACCGGCAAATCCTGGTGTCCGAGGGCATCGAGTGGCCCAACGGGATCACTCTGGGTAAGGCTGCAGACTAGACTGGAGTGAGTGCGCTTTTTGGAGTGGAGTTTGAGGAGGCCTCTAATTGAATCCATCTGCATGGTGTCTGGCTTGTCATTCAGCTGTCAAAGGGGTTTTGTTCTTGCGCAATGGGGTATTGCCTTTGTTGCCTCTTGGTTGCATAGCAACACAAGCTTAAACAATGACTAGCTGCATGTTAGCAGCTACGTTTTTTGTCTTTTTTATATTCTGAAGGCTCTCATCCAGACTTTTTTTCCTAAAATAGCTATATTATTATATTCTTTAGCAGTCTCAGACACAAATGTGATTTCACTCACTGTACTGAGTCTGTATCCTACCCCATAGAATCTGTGTGTGCAGCTGTCTCTTTTGTTATGTCTGTTTTCTAAATACTTAGTCAGTGTGTCCATTTAACTTGTTTGTTTGGTGCCTCCTTGTGATACAGCTGCAGTGACAGCTTTGTCAGACTCTGCATTTCTCTGTGTTTTGTGTGTGTGTGTGTGTGTGTCTGTGTGTGTGACTACTGCAGATCTCCTGAACAGGCGTCTGTACTGGGTAGACTCCAAGCTGCACCTCATCTGCAGTGTGGACCTAAGTGGAGCAAAACGCAGAGTGGTCCTGGTTTCCACCGAGAGGCTGGGTCATCCTTACGCCTTAGCTGTCTTTGAGGTAAAAACATGTGTGTGCGTGTGTGTGTCTGTGTGTTTGTGTGCCACAGTCATCATCATCATCATTTATTTTTGCCAGACTCAGGGACCAAAAGAGCACACAGACTATACATGCCCGACATAAAAACTAACAAAAAACACAATATTCTTATAAAAGACATTCATACCAGGACCTCCACATTGGTGTCTGGTACCTCATTGCACTCTAGCTAGGATTATTCAGCAAAGTTACAGTGTTGTCACATGGTGACTACGTTTACGTGCAATCAAGTATCTTATCCCGAATATTAGGTTTACCCTGGTTTTAAAGTGTGTGAAGTGTTTACATGAATACTGAAAGATCGGGTTATTAATATCCCTGTTTTCATGATAAATAATAATATTCTGGTTACTGATTATAGCAGTCTTTGCTGTGTTCTCACATAGGATTCTAAAGAGCGCCGCTTGATTGTCTTGGCACTTATCAGCATTCCATCTCACACATCGCACTCTAGAATCTTTCTGTGCAACTGTCTGAAATCAGGATAAGGTGTTTACATGCTACAGTATCCCAGTTTCTTTTGGAGTACTCCACCTAACATATGCTGAATACATAGTGATTTCTCAATTAATAGAATACAACAGCAACAGTCACATCAAATCTAATGGTAGACAGGGGGGTTTCAGGTGTCTGTGTTTGTGTGTGTGTGTCTGTGTGTGTGTGCATGCATTGTGTAACTGTAGTCTCATGCTGTTTGTGGTGTGGCTCTTTGTTTATTCCTGTGGCTGACCCTCTGCTGAGAGTGAAGCTGGCCAGAGCCGTACCGCTGAGCTGGCAGTACTGAAACCTTAACAAGGCTCTCCCCACAAACACACATACACACACAGACTGTGATAATTTACGTATTCACACACATACACACCAACATTCATACACATGAACACACACTAAAGAGACTAAAATACTATACACACAGATGCACATATACTTACACACACAGGCAGACATGAGCAATCACACACAAACACACACACATACACATATGCGCACACATGAACACACACTAAAATGCTGTGAACAGCAGTGCACACATAAAGACACAGTTAATGTGTTGTTTATATTAGTGCACATACACATGCACAGTTTATATGTGTGCACTGTCACCAGATTTCCATAATGCTGCTGTTTCTCTTGGTCAGAATAATGAATGGTAAACTTATGGCACACCATTGGGTTTTTGGCCTGTAGAAAATATCTGTGTTTTTTAACCTAATTGTGGAAGAAATGGTTTATTTGAATAAAATGGAACTGTTGTAATCACAGTGGAACTGTGTGTGTATGTGTGTGTGTATAGTGAAGCTTTGTATTGCCCTTTTGAAAATCCCCTGTTCCACGCCATGAGGTAGATTGTTGCTCTGATCCCATGAGATGCCCCCCTACATACAAATGCAGCTGTGCACACACATGCACACACACATATGCAAATAACACACAGACACATAAACACACACACACAGTCACATTCACATATAGCCTAATATGTGTGCATACGCACATACATGTGCTCACATATGCATGCAATTACTCACATCTTTGCAAATACACATCTCTCTCTTTCTGTCTCTCTCCCTCACACACGTGTGTGTTTAGTCGTGGTCCTCTACAACCATCTGCTATTACACGCAGCCGCATTTTCCCTACTTCTACATGGAGAATATGAATGAACAAAAAAGGCAAAGGGAGTGGGAGAGAGAGATAGAAGGAGAGAGGGAGAGAGTGAGACACTTTGCCCAGTTGGGGATTGCCCAATTACTGTTCGCTCCCGCCGCTGTGGAAGACAAATGATTCCGGAATCTGCTTGATGCTCTCTCAAACGGAGCTTTGCTCTGGCGGCTGTGACTCAGATCAGATGGCAGGTCTTTAGACAAGAGCTTTGTCAGCCAGCGACGTCACCAACTCTTCCTCCTCACTATGTATTACTCACCGGGCTGTGTCTTATCCTAACCCCCAAACTCACTCACTTATGCATTCACTCAATACCTTACTCATGCCCAAACTCACTCACTCAATCACTTAGTCACAGGCTGAATCACAATGCCCCCACTAAGCCTTAAGTCCTGAATCTTTAAAGACTTGACTGGCTTGAGTCGGCTTCATGTTTGGTTGAATCTCGGTGCAATCATGGCTTATGGTTAGTGGGGACATTGGGTTTCAGGCCCTCACTCACTCACTCACTTACTCGGCCACTCACATGCGGAGAGAGTCTAGTCTTACCCAGTTTGCTATCAATGGGCATCCCGTTAGTTTAGCTTGCAGTGGTTGCTGTTTGTCTGTCCTTCCTCTTGTTACAGGTGGGGGTCCACTACAGATGGGGGGTCCACTACAGATAAGGTGGCTGATTTGCAAAGAGTGGCTGAATACCAATGCCCCCCCCCCAAAGGCCCTGAACCTGGAGGGACATAACTGAGCTAAGACTATGAAGGCTAGATGGCACATTGGGGTTTATCTCCAAGCATAGAACTAAAATAGTAGTGATTTCATACCGCAGTATGTAGGTGGGTTTGATGTAAGAAACATTTCAGAAATGTAGGTGTGTGGTCCATGGTTTCAGCAGCAGGCCCAGCTCAATGGTGTTGTGTGTGTTTGTGTTCCTGCTCAGGATCGTGTGTACTGGACTGACCGTGAGAAGGAGGCCGTTTACAGCGCCAACCGTCTGACTGGACAGGAAGTGACTGCCCTGGCCGAGAACCTCAACGACCCTCACGACATAGTGGTGGTGCATGAGCTCCGGCAGCCAAAAGGTGTGTGTGTGTGTCTGTGTGTGTGTGTGTGTTTGGGGGGGGTCTGTGCGTCTTTGACACAGGTTAAACACATTTACAAAGCAAGGTTTATTCATATTTGCTACCATATTTACATCCATGAGCACATATCTTATACCAGTGTATTAAGTGCACATGACGTCTGTCAGTGTTGTGGAGCAGCAACATCAGAGACTGACCATTAATCACCCTGGGTTTGAGTCCTGAGCTTAACATTGCAAGTCTGTTGATAAAATCTCTCAATAGCAGCCGCTTTATCATTTCATTTTGGTAGACAAGCTATATCTCTGTGTTCAAAAGCAACACATTCTAATATCTTCTTTCCTGGAAGAGACACAACCCTTCCTGTAGAGTCAGAGTGCTATCTGTCAGTGTGCTATTTGTGTTGCTGTTCTGTCCTGCAGGCATAGACAGCTGTAACATGGGTGGGGTGGAGAACGGCGGCTGTGACTTCCTGTGTCTGAGAGCACCGCAGATCACCGAGCACTCACCCAAGTACACCTGCGCCTGCCCCCACGGAGAGGAGCTGGGTGAAGATATGCGCCGCTGTGTACCCGGTAACACACATACAAACACACACACACACACGCACACACAAACAAACAAACATACATACACTCACACACACATAAACACATAGTGACAAAATTCTGTACCCAACAATATGCATAGACGCTGCCATATTAATCATGGAACACTAGCCTAGTTAGTGGAGCCCACATCTGTTACTGAACAGTGACATCACTGTGAACTCTCTCCACAGCAACACCATCTGTCCAAGACTCCAACTCCACAGCAACGTTGAACACATTCATGAACGTCACCATGGAAACCGCATCCAAGAACCAGCCAAATTCCACCTCCCCTGGCGATGGCCCAGTGCCTGCGACCTCAGCGATGGCTACAGCGAAGGGCCTCACACCTGCACCCCCGCTGACGAGCATGGCTGATGGTCAGGCGCCGTCCAAATGGACCCTGCTGCCCAGCAGCAGCAGCAGCAGCAGTGACAGAAGCAACACCTCTGCTGGAGCTGCCACCACCGTCCCCGGAGAGATCAGCAACCTGTCCCATCATGGTGAGCCCTTTTACTGATGCTGTGGCCCTCTCAGTGTGAGGGGTCCTCCTCACAGAGAATGTCACAGTGTGCAGCTATAGTGTGTTGTTTTAAAACACGGCTACATTTTAGGTTGTCTAGTGCACTGGTTCTCAAACAGGTGTCCGCTGTACGTTGCCAGGGGTCTGTGAAAAAGGTTGCTACAGAATATAAACTAGAGATATAGACCAAGTATAAAGCCCAATCACATTGTGTTTATTACTCCCACTAGCATCCTACATGATACATGACATCAATCTGTCAAAACACTTTCACGTTAACATCTGTTAACGGCAAGTAAAATCAGTATTATTAGTTGTGTGAAACAAACTGTATTTTTAACCCAGTAGAAAATATAAAAAAAACATCAGTCCTCCTGCACTGTCAAGTTTTGCCAAATGCAATAACATGCCTATTTAAAACTGTTGTTATTGGTATTAGCAAAATATGTTCAGTTCAAACGCATCTGAAAAAACAAATAGCTATGAACTTATACTGGGGGGGCGGGGGGGAGCAGAGTCGAGTTCTCACACGCTGATACAGAAGCTCATTGAAAAGTTTATATTGTGACACTCTCACTTATGCAGACCGGAACTCTTCACATTTGCTCCCATTGTAATGTATTATGTTGCTCTATCTTGGTTAGTGTTCAGTGATCTCTGGCGTAAGAGGTAGTATAGGGAGTGTTGTAGCCTGTCTGCTCTACCTCTGGTTCCCTGGTGTAAATGAAGGGAGGTCATCTACAAATGTATGAATCAGGTCTGCAGAGTGTGAATGTGAAGCTGAATAGATAATTAGATAATCTCTGGCCTAAATGACACGACTGACGAGTTTGGCCATGCTGATTAATGACTGCTGTAATGAGGCCCAATAGCTGACACAGCATACTAGGTGGGATGGGGGTGGGGGTTCACCGGCACAGTTTCGACTTTACCCGCAGGGCAATTCCATTTGCAGTGGCCGGCTGAGTGTGCTGTGTGGGTCTGACATGTTTGGCCAGAAACACTGCAGTTTATTGTGTCCTCACAGACGTCCTGCTCCTCTGTGTCCAGCAGCTCCCCCTTAGCTGTTTGAGGCTCCCTCTTTGGCTGGGGAAGATACAGAGCACTTCCAATATGCCATTTCCTTGGTTATGGAATCAATAAATCATGGAAATCCATGAATACACAATAATATACATTAAATACATTAAATTCATTAAATGCAGGCTTGTGGTGTTCGTACACAATTTAAAACGTGTCTCTAAAAATAATTTAACATGCATGTTATATGTGGGGATTTTTTTACTTCAATGTAGAATTTTGATCAAATTATGAATATTGTGTCATTGACACGTTTTATATAACATTTCATTGATAAAATTATTCTTTATTGTTCCTTTGTGTTATGTCCTTAAACTGTCTTTATTAGCTATTTTCACACTTCCCAAATATTCAAAATATCACTAGTTTCTGCTTTTCGCATTTTAATGGAGTAAAGGTTATTGCTAGCCCTCTCTCAGTCTCTCTCTTTCTGTCTTTCCCATTGTCTGTGTTTTTTTTGTCTCTCCTTGTAGCTGGCAATGAGCTGTTTCTCCTAGGCAACAATCTGACAGTGGCGGTGTTGGGCATTGTTATTCCCATAGGTATGTGTGCCTCTCCTCTCCTCTCCCCTCTTGCCTGTAAGGGGCTGCAGCAGCCTCCACTGTCTCCTGTGCTATTTATAACCCAGGTTGTGTGTTGCCCATACACTATGTAACTGGAAAAGGGTTGTGCATGTGTTTGATTGTTCAGAGAGGGTGATAAGGTGTGTGTGTGGTGGGGGGATTTATATTAGTTTGTGTATGTGTGTATGTGTGTATGAGAGAAAGCGCGTTCACATACAAGTGTAGGTGTATATGTGTGTATGGGGTAGGAGGAGCTCATCTGTGTGTGTGGACCAGTGCATCCGTTCCTGTTGTCGTTATGATCATTATAAGTTCACTGTGTGTTTTCGAGATGTTTTTGGTGTGTGAGACCATCTCTGTGACGCTTTAAGTCATACCCATTCTGCAGCTCGCTCTAGACCATCTGCTCAATTTCATGGATGAGGTGGACAGTCAGTGTAAATTAGATATGCAGTTTTAACTTTGCACATACATATGGCCAGGGACTTTAGCAGAGGAAAACACAAGCATCAGCAGTATATTAAAATAATTATACACACACACACACCGCCACACGCACACACACAGACACACACAAACACACATACACACGCACATGCATGCAAGCTTGCACACACACACACACACAGTATATTTGCATTAAATTCAAACACTGAAGGTAGACTTTGAGGTAAGCAAACTATGCAAATATTTGTATATGTCTAGAGTACCTTGAGTACCCCAAGTCTCTTGAGTCTATAAATGATTAACAGTAAACAAACAAGCAAAGGGCATAGGAACAGGACTTTCCACAGTGTGGTATATAGTGTAATAGCATTAGATAAAACATCCCATTAGCATCAGTCTCCCATGTTGTTTCTCATTGATAGATGACATGATATTGAGTCTTGTGTATGGCACTCCTTGGGCCTTTTCTCCTCCTTACTCCTGACCCCCCCGCACCCATCCCCACCCCTTACCCCACCTTCCTCCCTCGCCTCTCTTGCCTCCGCCCTTCCCTCTCTAAAGTCTCATCAGTTTAGGCAGAATGAAGCTGTACAACTTTGAGGATTGTGAGGTGCTAACTAATAACACTGTAAAGGGCTCTTAGAGTGAGGCTGTACAGTATAGCAGGTGCACATCTATGTTGTGTATATGTACACTACAAGAGATGAATACATATTTTGTAATTAGATCATTTTTAAGGGTTTGTTGTTAGTTCTATGTTATAGAGAGCTACCTCTCCAATTTCTTTTGAGGATGATTATTTTATTGTTGACCTTTTCCCCATGTGGAAGAGCGTTCATTCTGCCCTCTCTGAATGAGATGTGAGTCTCCTTGTCCTCCACCGCTGTGTGACCATTTTAACGCTTCATGCCTCCTCTCCTCCCTTGCTCCTCCCATCCCCCCCCCACCCTGGACGGCTGTGTGTTAAACGCATGCAGTTCCTGTTGTTGCCACAGTGGTGTTCGGCGTGGTGTGCGCCGGCGTCTACCTGGTGTGGCGCAACTGGCAGAGCAAGAGCACCAAGAGCATGAACTTCGACAACCCGGTCTACCGCAAGACCACCGGCGAGACGGAGGAGGACGAGATCCACATCGGCCGGAACGAGGGTCTGGTGGGCCCGCACCCCCATCACCACCACCCTTACCCGGGCCCCGTGGTGGGCATGGCCAGCGTGGGAGGCACCGCCGGCGGGAGCGGAGGCACGTGTCCACCCTTCATCGCGCTGCCCATGGGCAGTGGGCTGCCCGACCCCGCGACGCACTGGTACACGGAGCAGCCCACCATCGCCGTCCCAAAATGAAGCTTTGCGCCTGCCCCAGGTTGTCGGGACAAAATGGCTCCCAGGCCAAAGATTTAAGTGAACCTAACGGTCTGATTGGGACTGTGAGACTCATTCACACATGACATCTCTGAACACTCACGCTCAGATGCCCTCCAAACCAAACCACCACCCCACCCCCAACCCCCAACCGCTAACCCCCTTCTCACAGCTCACTGATGGACGCCTCACTGAAATAGTGCTGACAGTGGGGGTGGCGGTGGGGGAAACTGGCACCGGCGGCCTTTACATGACCCCTCGGGCACTGGAGACCAATGCTGTTAATAGGCATGAGGTGACATCTCCAGTGCCAGCCCCAGGCGCTCTGTTGCCAGGACTTTCTACTCGCCGTGTGTGTGTGTGTGTGTGTGTGTGTGTGTGTGTGTTCCTAAGGCTGAGGTGCAGGGAAGCTTCTGTGTAAGGCACCATCAGGTAAACTGTGAATGCTTTTTTTGTTGTTTTTTCCTCTTTTCACACTCTGAGCGAAAGCAGCACAAGACAGTAAGTGTGTCTGGTATTTGATGTGACGTGAGAACGTGGTGAGGTCTGTCAACACCTGCTCCCTCTGCGAGATCTGAATAAGGATGAAACTAGAAAGGGGGACCCTCAAGTCTTAGTTTATGGTGGCAATGGTCTTTCCTCTCTTTTCTGATCCCCAAGTGGATCAGCCTATGTATTTATTTATTTATTTATCTATCTATCTATCTATCTATCTATCTATCTATCTATCTATCTATCTATCTCGGCTCATTTTATTATTTTGTTGAAAAAAGGCACTGAACTGAATAAAACTAGCCAGCACTCGGTCAAAATACTTACTGTAAACTTGTATGTCATGGTTCTTAGAGCACCCTTGCGAAACCCTTGTCCATTGTGGTGGGGAGCAACTGCAAGCTTGAACCCAGTGGGAATGAGTAAGAGATGGCTTCTGTGGCTCAAAGCACATTTGCAGTGCCTGTGTGTGTGTGTGTGTGTGTGTGTGTGCGCGCGCGTGGGGCGTGGGTGGTGCGGGGGACAAGAGTCAAAATACTACATGATGTGTGAAAGGTATGAAAAAAGTTAAAGATGTATGTGGAGACTGCTCAAAATCAGCCGTGTGTCCATGAAATGGAACAAAATCTGCAGCCTGTGTTTGCTGTTTTAAGTCTAATGGCGTGATGATTTTGAGAAAAATGCAGTCAAAATATCCACACAGGCACAGGAAAAACTTTGCAACACATCCACAAAAATGTAGGTCCCCAAAATTAGACTGGTGGGGGCATAATTGGACATGAAAGGAGCTTCTCGTTTTTCACTTACCACATCTCGTTTGGTCTTGTGCCATCCGGCTCTTTGGCCCAGCGGCTCCCGTGGCCCTTGGGAGATGGAGTGTGACAGCACTACGCTCTCCTCTGCTGTGTTTACTGTCCGCCTGCGTTTTTGCCATCTGCTTTTCTCCGTCGTTCCACACTAGCGTATGCCGCTCACCCCCCACCCCCACCCCCAGGGCCCTCTGCCGCTAACTTGTGCTATTCTGTTCCGACAGAGAGAGCAGGAGAGGGAACGCAAGGGAGTGTCTGTGTGTCTGTGTGTGGCTCCCAGAAGCCTGGCTGTGCAAAGCTTAACATCTCCATCTCACTGATTCTAGCGCTGACACAAGGACTGGCTTGACTCACAGAACTTTTCAATCAGTGCAGTAACTGGAGTTTCAAGTCTGAATAAGTTACAGAGAAGTGTTTGAAGTTACAAATCTCTTGTTGTTTTGCCAAACAATCCATCAGTGTACATTCAGCGTTCTGTGTATTGTCTCAGGGAAATGAAGCATAACAAGTGTGTTAGGAAGGAGACAGCAAGAACAGAGAGAATGTGATTACAGAATGAGCAAGGGGCAGTGTGTGTGTGTGTGTGCGCGTGATGACTGATGTGCCCATGGAAGTATTGTTTGACATTGTAGAGCTCACATCAAGATTGCGTCATGTAGAGAAATACATCAAGGGCTTAACTAAAGGCTAATTTGCTGCCATTCAGTATAGCTATCTGCACGCCTTGCAGCATCTGAGATTCCTGATGTCTCTGTAACAGTAGCTGTAGAGCTTTATGGTCAAGCAGCATTGCAAAGACTGGATTTCAGAGCATTGATTCTGCTGCATTCCCAAGTCACTTACACTCTTATTGTGCTGCTCTGGCATCCATCTTGGTTCCCCTTACCGTGGTTTAACTTGGAGATGCATGATGTCCTGTCAAGCTGTGGAAGTGTTGATGGTGTGCGTGTGTGTGTGTGTGCATGTGTGTGTGTGTGTGTGGGTGTGTGTGTATGAGCGAGTGTGTAAATGTGCTAAATTTAATATCATTGTCGTGCAGTTGTGTTTTTGAATCCAGATGTGTAGATATGTTTTCATAAGGGAATTTTGATACATAGATGTAAAATTCTGTACATAAGATTTTAGATAAAAGTCTGCCCATACATTCATTTATTTGTAGAAAAACAAATAAACCAAACACTGGATTTTTTATTGTAACAATGACGTGTTATCTGCCAAGTGTTCTGTGTGATTTTTGATTATTTCTTTGTTTTTTTTCCACCCACAGTTTCACAGCACATTTTACATGTGAATTTATTTCACAATTCAGTTTGTTTTGCACCTTGTTTCATTTTGTATATTTTTTTAAGTCTTTGTGTGCTAAAATCTTTACTGTATGACAAAATGGTCTCATATTTCTATGAAATGTTTCCAAACAGCTCTCTCTATATTGATATATAAAATGGATTAAAAACTCCATGTGTCCCTTTTATTTTATTTAAGTTGGTTACTGTTTAGGAATATAGTCTTGATTTAGAACTGTCAGAACAGTTAGATTGTGGGCTGACTGTGACCTTGCTTAGTATGAGCTTTGCTTTAAATTTTCAGATGTAGCTGAGTAGTTCAGTGTATTGTGCAAGTTTGGATGTTTGGGTTCAAGGCAAGGTAACGGCTACGCAGATTAGGTCCATGTTTCTCCGTGTCCTCTGCACCAGGCATCTGCTGTGTGCGGTACAGCAAGGCTGGATTGAGCTGGACTGACTGACCCTCCTGCCTATTGCACTGAATACCCAGCAGACTGCAGAATGCCAAGATGATTTTCGGATGCAATCAATTCTGCACCAGCACCCCTCCCCCCTCCTGCTTTATGCCTTGTTCTTTAGCTTTCCTCTTTCCTAATGCAACCTCTCCCGCTCACTTATCAATGACAGCTCAATACCATCTTGTGAAAGAGAATGCCTCAGCTCGATCCAAACCCCAAAGGAGCAACTTAGATAGGTTGCTCTGATCCAACAACAACAAGAAGTCAGAATCTCTGAGTGAGATTTCTTGTTGTGCAGTCTGCCTTAAAAGTTGACTATTTTCCTTTATGTCTGTATCGTTTAAACAGTTTGATTCTGCCATTTGGAAACTAAACACAGCTTTAATCTTCCTCAGGAAGCAAGCAGTATTAAATAAACAAAGAGTCTGATTTTTATTCTATTGCTCTGGTCAAGGTATGGAATGTCGTATTATGCCTTTCTGTAAGAGACCATGGCAGAAGTTTTGCAGGTCCATGTAGCACTTTTAGATTAAGCAGATGTATCAGATGATGAAGTAGCACCTCCTAGAGGATGATCCTCCTCTCAGCTCAGTCTCACATCAAACTGAACTTTCCATGTGCCATGTGTTTCCATTGGTGCTTACAGTTGTTCTTGCTTTGATGCAGTCATCCCTTCAGAATCCACATTTTCAAATCAGTTAACACAAAGGCCTGAATAGGAGCACTTCATACATTTTTTGCAAAAGGCTCTTATGGTGACAAAATATTTAGAACATGCAGCAAAAGCAAATATTTCTTTCAAACAACACAATAGGTAGTCAGATCAGTGAGTACTCTCAGTCAATCATAACACAAAGGATGACAAAATGCTAAACTTTGCTTTCAAAATAAGCAGATTCTGCCTTGGGTTTTGCTATGTCTGTGTCATTTACCTGGTTATTGAATGTATAATATAATATAAAAGAGCCAGAATGTTACATAACATAAATTTTATTCTTTCCTCCTAAACTTTGAGTAATTGACATGTGAAACACATAAGAAGCACCTAGGCAAATAATACTCTACAATACAGTGTACTTCATATACTGATTTTCTTTGACCTTCCCTTTTATCCAAACATGGATAATTTCACAATTATTCTATATGCTGTTGGCCTCTTTAATCCACCCTAGCAAATAGCCAACACCATAGGTGGTGTCTTATATGCATGAAGAATGATTGTGGATTGAAGAATTAAGGAGATTTACCCAGTGACATACAGTAAGTAATTCATATGTCTGCAGACATATTTTTGACTGAATAAACGCTTTCCAGTTGTTGAAGCTTGTAATTCAATGGAGTTTGGGAACTTTCTATGAAAGCACGTGTTCACTGTGTGAAATATGTGAAACCAATGAATAGGTCCATACAATTGGAAGTGCTGGTTTCTGCTGCTTAGCTGTGTTAAGAAAGTGAGGATGATGCTCCAGTGGATCCGTTTCATGAAGCGATCTTTTGCAATCGAGAAAAACGTCAAGATGAGCATGTAAACAGTTGAAGCCCAGCTTTTTCACACAAGTTGCATTCTATGCAGTCCATGAAGACCAAAAAAACAGTTGATGGATTGACCTCCAACTATGGTGGATTGCTAATGTGTAATTTGTGCTCTATTGAAGTAAGGAGCTGGCAATACTGGCATATCCACCTGTGCACCAGTGAATGGTGGTCAGCCACAAGCAATGGAATAGCCACTGAGTGTGGTGAGCTCAGAAGCCCTTTGAGAGATCTGTGGTGTTGCCGCTCTGTTTTAGCAGCCGGTGCACATGGTGTATTGATCGAAAACGACAGCATTCCTCCCAGGGCCTCGAATGGAGATGACCTCTTTCATCTTTCATATCTTCATATCCTGTTCCATGGCCACAGCTGCAGGGTATTTACACAGATTCCACCACGTCTTGCTGCATATACACACAGTATATGCATTAAGCGTATTACTAAACCCAGAATCCTGGAACGCTGAAATAAAACTCACCTTATATTTGTGTTCCCTGAAATAGTCTTGCATGAAATAATATGCATATTACTGACTATTAAAAATATTTATTGAGATAGAGGCCACAGCGACGGATAAACAGTTCTGGGGCAATTGCACGGCGGTATGGTGGTTGGTTCCATTTCTTGATGGAGAGCTTCTTGCAGGCATCAGCAAAAGGCAATATTACAGTTCAAAAAATGCTGAGAAAGATAAACGGTGGATATTAAAACTGTAGGCTAAGGCACTGTAGATGATTTACACTGTAACTTATATTAACATTTACACATTCAATTCCAGCCAAACAAGGTCAGGAACTTGCAAAGAAGTCAAAGAGTCAACTCGGACAGTCAGCTGTCAGCAACTCTGCAAAAAGGTCTTTGCTGCTTCCTTCTCTCTTGCTGTCTCTACTTGAATGTTCTAGAGTGTGTGTGTGTGTGTGTTTACTGTATGTGTGTGTGAGAGAGAATCTTTTCATGAGATCTGAAATGTTATTGATGTACTGTCTGTAGTCTCTGGAGTGCTAATATCTGACACTGTCATGTGACCACGGACAGGAAACTGTCAGCAGTCACTGTTTATGCTCCAAGCAAGTTTCATTCTGGAATATTTGGTATTCAATGGATGTTTTGCAAAGTGTCCATTCAAACATTTAGCTGCTATCTTTGTTTTTCCATTAGGTCTGCTGTTGAGATTGTTATCTCAGTGACAGCGTGATCTGAGTGATAGAGAGAGCAAATATGCGTGTGTGTGTGTGTGCAAAAAAAAAAGATTAGCACAGACAGCATAAGCAGTCAAATCATGTTAAGTGTGAGCACGTAGTGTCAAGCAAATGTGTGGTATACTTGATACTCCACTTTAATTTAACTCAGTCAAGGCAACAAAATTACTTGATTGGGTCATCTTGAATGTGCTAATCTTTTTTTTAACAGTGTGTGCTGAGACAGTAAAGACAGAGCAAGTGTGTGTGTATGTGTGTGTGAGTTTGAGTGTGAGTGTGTGTGTCTTCTGGGTGACTGATCTGGCTTGGGCCTCAGCAGTGTCTCAGGAGACCATGCGGGCTTTAAGAAGGTCGGCAATGTCGGTAATGGACGCCTGGAGAGCTATTGAAAGAGCACTGCGTCCTTCCTGCAAACACACACACACACAAATGGGAGAATGCAGCCGTCAGATAAGACGATATACACCTTTAGTTACACTCGATGTCTAATTACATTTGCTGATAAACAATAGTCATGCTGGGTTAGACATCTCTGCCAAACCACCTAAATTACAATGCCATTTCAATTTCTCTTAACATTGCAAATGTATTTAAAAATTAAATACGGGCATTCTAGTCCAACAAAACAAATTGTGCAACTCCACATCTGTCTCGGCGCTGGGACTGACAGAGGTGCTCATTTGCATGTAAGTAAGACCTTGCTGACGGAGAGCAGAAGCCACTTTGACACATGCGAGTGTGGAGTCAGCCCTTCCCCTCTCAGCTTGGTCCAAAAGATAAGGCGTGTTGGAGGAGGATTAACTCAGGCGCTGAGGCTTACCCCTCACAATGGGACTGATTAAGCTTCAGTCATATTGTCGAGCTTTCGTTTCCAGTGAACTTTGCTAAAGCTCTTTAAAGACTAATCCTCACTCCTATCGTACTGCTGTTGTTCGCAAACATAAAAAAACTTCACATCCATCTGCTGGTAAGTGGGAGGAAGCAGAGAGAGAGAGACTGTGTTGTCAAGTTGTCAATTTATGACTGCTTTATAACACTCGGGTTGGGATGACTGAGAGTGCTTAACAGGTATAGTTTCCCTGGTGTGCAATGAACACTGCACTATTCTTAGTCTCTTACATGTGGCCACATGGAGACTGTTGGACCATTGGCCTCCTATTCTTTGATGTTCAGCTGTGTTTATTTTTATCAGCAAGCAGCTACTTACTGCCAGCCTTGTGCATGTGTGTGTGTGTCACGTGAGAGAAAGGGGAGGAGACAGAGGGGAACTGACCCTATCAGTGAGTGTGAGGTTGCAGTTGGCCTGCTCCAGAAGGAGAGAGGCGATGTCACCGTGCCCCCGCTCACAGGTCAGCATGAGAGCTGTCCTGCCGCCTCGGTCCTGGGCATTGGCGTCAGCGCCTGCTGCCAGAAGGAGCGGTACAATTACCCGGCGTCCGTGTCTCGCGGCCAGGTGCAGGGCTGTCTGCTCCGCCTGAGGAGAAAAGGAAATAGTCATCCAACCTAGTCTAAAGTGAAAATTTTAATGTTTATCAGGAGCACATGGTTCTTGTTTAATAAACAATAGTGGATACTTATTTCGTTGTATTAGATTTTTTTTATAAATGTAATGATTTACAGCAAAAACAAAAAAAAACATTGCTTTTGTTTCGGTGGTGAACTATAGGGCAGAAGCTACTTTTAGTCCAGTCCAGCCTCCTGAATTTAGCTACTGTCCTGCTGCAGTGGGCTGTATATGCATTAAGCGTAGTCCAGTCCTGCTGCAGTGAGCTCTATGCATTAAGCGTAGTCCAGTCCTGCTGCAGTAGGCTGCATATGCATTAAGCCTAGTCCAGTCCTGCTGCAGTGGGCTGCCTGCTGCTGCTGCTGCTGGTGCTGAGGGGAGGAGTTGATGGACTGACCTGGCCGGCGCGGACGTTGACGTCTCCCCTCCGCACAAGGTCACGGACCACTTCCAGATCCTGAGTGGAGTCAGCGGCAGAGAGAGAGGCCAGCATGATGGGAGTGTAGCCGGCCTTGTTCCGTACATCCACGTCACAAACACCTACACGCACACACACACACACACACACACACATGAATGTGGATACCACTGACGTCAGATCATGTGACTACTCTATGGAGGGTAATGAGAGGTACGCGCACACACACGCACATACGCATACACACTCACGCACGCACACAGAGCTGAAACACAGACCTGTGTTCAGTAAGGTCTGAACAATGCTGAAGTTGGAGTGAGATACACTATAGTGCAGGGTAGTGTTGCCATTGTCATCTGCCAGGTTAACAAGGAAGTGCAGAAGCGAGGGCACTGTGGCCCTGATTTTCTCCAGGTACAGCGCCACCGTGTGGACAGATGAGTCCTCCTCCGCTGTCACCTGGAACCAGTGCTGGAACACCACTGTCAGGGCCAGCCTCTGGGAAATCCACACGCTACACCTTAGCACACTACTACACAGATTTATTAAATACACACACTTCCTGTTATCGATTCCAATTCCGAGTCCCTGTCACCCAAGCTGAGCACTCTGAAGTTGTATTCCAAAGGTAATCAAATATTAAAAGAGCTATTGCACATTCACTTAATTGAACTTTAAAAGAACAGGAAGACAGGAATTGTAATGACTAAAAGTTTAACAGTGCTCAGTGCTCATTTCTTTTTCTGCTTGTCAGTAGCGGAACAGAAATATTACCATGTCAGCGTTCAGATTTGCCATTTCATCCATGTGGTCCTTCAGATAAAGACATGCAGTGATGAAGGCCTCATCAACCCTGTCAGAGAGATGGAGCAACATAATGATGCTATTATACTTAACATTTCCCAGGCCTCTAAAACTGCCCCAATTGTGTAGATATGTGCTGCAGTACATGTACTGAATTTGAGTCTGTTGCAATGAACTGCATCTCACCTTTTTGGTGCTTCTCTCGGTTCCTCTGTTTCTCTCGATTCTCCTTGCTGTCCTGCGCAGTTTCCCTTGGCCCTCTCCTGTTGCACTGCAAGCTCTGTTGTTTGTGATCCTGGCTGTGTCTGAAGCTTGTGTTCTCTTTCAGTCTTTTTCTGTGTGCCTGCTGCATCTCTGTTTGATGTGTCCTCTTTCGCAACCTCCTCCTGACCCGATGACCTGCTGAAAGTTGTTTTGTTCAGCGCGACAAAGGAATTGGAAAGTTTGGCCACACAGAAACTATAGAATTCTCCCCCTTATCATCATCACATGATGAGGATTAGTCGCCTGCCTCACAGAGTTGCACTGAATTAGCAAGGTGTGGCACGGCAGCTGGGCTTGACTGATTGTGTCTTCATAAACCTACCTATGGCTAGCACCACTGATGGTCTCCTCTACCAGAACATCCCTGTCCCTCAAAGCAGAGGTCTCAGCTTCTGAGAATGTAAAATAAACAAACAAACAAACAGCTAAGTGATTGGGGGGTATTCCAAGCAGATGGTTAAGTGATAAATCTGGGTAAGACACGCTAGAGGAAGTGGTAAACATCCTAGTAGAGTAGCCTGCTTGCTTTATTTAGTATAAGAGAATGAGGACTCCAGGCTCTTCTATTACCACTACCAGGTTTACCTCTACCTACAATTTAACTTACCCAGGTCTGTCACGTAACCACCTTCTTGGTATATCCCCAGTTCTCACATTATTACTAAGAACAGACCCTTTGTGCCGACAACAAACAAGAAAACATCAAAACAGACACTATTACCTTTTACTGTTAACTATTACTATTATTGGTGAAGATACTTATTTCAGACCAAGTATGCATGTCATGTGCAGTGTATGTTTGCGCCATGTATGCGTTGCGTCAGTATGTTTGTTCTAGCGGAAAGGTGAAACTTACGGGTGAGCTGTCCTCCTGTGTTGCTTGCTTGTCCAGGAGCCATGTAGGAGGCCAAGGTGTCCACCAGTCTCATCAGCTCCTCCTGGATGGAGCTGACTCTGGGGGGCAGGGATTCTGCTGGTGCCTGGCCTCCACACAAACACTCCCACTGCTTCTGGAGGAGTTGCCGCACTTTTTCCACGTGGTGGTTCACCTCCACTGGCACCCTGCCCTCCTGTCTGCAGCCACTGCCAGCACCTTCCCCAGCCCCCCTCCCCTCCCCTGGAGTAATTTCAGCTGTGTCCTTTTGACTAGGCATATCTTGCTGGTTGACTGTGGATGGGGTGTTGATGTTGTTTACGTTTCTCGTAGCATTCTGATTGACATCTGTTCTGTCCATCTTCACCCAAATGTCTGCCTTGGTGCTGAGTTCTGCTATTCTCTGGTCCTTCAGTTTGCCCTCTTCCACTTGAGTCTGCAGCACTGTCTTGGTCATCTGCAGCTCCTTTTCTGACTCCCTGAGTCTCTGCTCCAGGCTAGAGAGCCTCTTCTGGAGGGCTTCCACAGACTGGATCTCTGCTCGGTCCTTAGACAAGACAGAGTGAGGCTGCTGACCCGATCTTGAAAATGTCCCATCTCGGACTGATGACATCATGGCCTCAGTCTCCACCTGCACAGATGAGGCTTTCACCTTCTCCTCCAGCCGATTCAGTTCTCGGCTCATCCAGTCCTCCTCTGGATCTTCCAGGCTGCTCGAGCCGCGTTCTGAAATGTGCCTGTTGCCCGTTGAAACTCGCGGTTGGCCGTTGGCAATGGGACTGGAGTTATTCGCCTCCAGGCTGCTCCCCGAATCTGAGCAGAGTCTCATGAGGAGCCTCTCTTTCTCCTCCTTCAGGAGGCAGATCTGGGCCTTGAGCTCGGGGATCACCCTGATCTCCTCCTCCAGCTCGCCGACCCTCCCCAGGGCCACGGTGAGTCGTTGAAGCGTCCCCGTGCCCGTTGACGCCCTGCCCAAGTCGCTGAACACGTCCTCAGAAGAGCCGTCCTCCTGCAGCAGCAGGTGGTCCCTGGAGCCCCGGGGACTAGTCGGGTCGTCATTGGACTCGGAGCACTTGCGCTGCAGGACAGTCGCCGGCAGGCTGGAGGCCCGCAGGAGGTTGGGCCTCACATAACACCCCAGTGGCTGCTCATCAAAAGCCCGGATGCTCTCCTCCATGGGAGCACCAGTCAGGGGGGTGTAAGGGGAGCCTGGATGTCTGGGATAGCCGGCCAGAATGCCATCGTACGCGTGCTGGACGTCCACAGATCGAGACTTGGGCCAGAGGGAGCCGATGGAGCTCCACTGAGTGGGGCCGTGTGCTCGTCCGTGGCCAGGCAGGCTATGGTTGTGATGGGCCAGGGCGCTGGCGCTGGAGGGCCTGGTCCTCCTCTGAACTGGGACACGCTTGAGGGTGTTTCCCTTCTCAATGTCGTCCACATACTTGAGGAAGTCCAGGTCCAGGTGAAAACCATAGGGTGTCTCCACTGAGTAGGATGGCGGCCTTTTTGAATTCCCGTTCATGTTTGGAGGTATGCCATTTACTAATCAGGCAGAAACAATCCCATCTCAGACACAGCAACTTCGCATAACCATGTTTTCGTTTTTTTGCTCAAAGGGATTTTAATTCTAAAGAAATATATAAAAATAGAAATACAAAATTTACAAACAGACTGTGAAATGTACCTGGTTGTTGTTCCATTATTTGCAGGCTTCTGATCAGTTCCTCCTTGGAGAATTCTCACAGCCTGAAAACAATAAGATAGTAATCAGCTGCTGTTTTTCTCATTTCACGGCCAACGTTTTTAGAACTGTCCACCGACATCACTCTTTCCTCCCTTCCCCCTTTCACTCTCTCCCCTCTCACACACCATTCTTGCCATCTTTAGCCTACTCTGTTTTTTTTTCCTCAGAGTTTCTCTATCCTCCTATTTCTTGGAATGTGTCGGCTTGTGCCTCTCCCTCCGACTGTGTTGGCCTTCCCTATCTTTGACCACATGCTCCAACACAGGCACCACAGTGGCAGCCACAACCCAAACAATGTCAGCTATGCAATAAACAGACAAACAGAAAAAGCAACTGGACTCTCTCTGTCTCTGTCTGTCACACACACACACCTCATAAACACACAACAAAACATTATATACTAACAGCATATCAATGAGGACACATATTTCTGCTCAGGCATATGGTTATACTTCTCCTGTTTCAGGTCTCTCTAAGGCATACAGTCAAAGTCTATCTGGTAAATCAAGCAACCCTCATCCTATCCCCCCCACACACACATACACGCACGCACACACACTTACATCTCTTTCTCTCTCTGTCTGTCTCAGTTCGGCGAGACTGATGGCTATCATAGAGAGTGATGCCCATCAGTATAAGCCACAGACTATTTTCTTTCATTTTTATTTTTTTTCAGTGCCAAAGAGGAGAATCAGATATGTGAGCCTCGATCTGCTGTGTCAGTGGAAGCAGCCCGAGCCTGCTGCGCTGGGAACCCATAAAGCTCTGTTGTTGTAGTCATTTTTCACTTTCTGAGAGACAGGAAAGAGGGACCGCCTGCTGGAAGCGTAACTCAAAACAATGTGTCCAGTTCATCCTGAAGTATTGAGAGGAGAGGTTGTATAGTTTCCGCTTCAAGTGGTTCTCCTTTCGGACATTAACAGACCCTTATAACTCATACCCATACATCAACAAACACACACACACACACACAGACATAAGATGTATACATATCTTTAGGGTTCCCAGCATGGATGTGTCTGTTAAAGTGCTTTCACAAGAACTCTCTTCAATACCTCACGATTTTCATTTAAAAACAAAAAACTTTTTTTTTTTTAACGGCATATAAAGCTGGTGTGTGTGAAAAAAAAAAACTTCAAAAAAGATGACTGCCTGAAAATTAAGCCTGGACACACAACAGTCAGCTCATTGGTTTCTGGATATCTGACTCAAGGTCTGCCACTACATCAAACAAAGCTCCTTTCTTCATGCACAGTGTACAACGTAGATCACAAGCTTTGTCACTTTGTTCATGTCTAGCTTTTCAAAACTCAAACAACAAATGGTCACTTGTGGCTTGGGTGTCTTTTGTGTTTTCAGTCTAGCACTTCTGCAGCTGTTATTAAAATGTTATGTAGTCTTTATAAGCCTTTATATATGGTCCTGGTTTCCCACACAGCCTGCTGACATTTTCCCATGAGGGTCACATACAGACACAACTCTACACTTCCTCCGTGACTGGCGCAGCTTTGGATGAAAGGCTCATACGGTAAATAGAGAAATGCTAAAATAGCAGCATCCGCTCCAAACTGTTCCGAGACAATTGAAGGAAAAGATCACTTCTTTTGGCCGCGGTCACTCTCTCGCTGGTTAGCCAAAGGGGCGAAGAGGATGTTTAGCTAGGCCTCTACTCACTCCTTGCACAGTCCTCTCTGCTGTCCTCTCATAATTATAGCTTTACTGGTGCAACTATACTTGCTGCGCCCTTTGCGAGGGGAAAAAAAGAAAGACTCTCATTAAATACATTTCTTTCCATTGCATTCTTTTGTCCACCACAAATTGAATTTGAACTCATGACAATTTAGAAACTGCTGGCTCCCTCGCTGAAATAAACTTTAAAAACACTGCAACCTCTGGGAAAGAATGGCTCATTTAAGCGCAAACTTGCAGGAGAAAGAAGAGGGAAAGAGCAAGAGAGAAAGACGTGTAAAAGAGAAAGGAGTAGAGGAGAAATGAAGGGAGCGAAATGGAAAGTAAGAGGAACAGCAAGAGACGCAGTGAGAAGAGAGACCATGGAACATCTGATGCCAGTATTGGCACAAATTGCTCTGTTAGAGTCAACCACAAGGATTCTGAAAGTATAACCATGTTAAGAGATCATCTTAATGCCTGTGGCGCTGACCTCAGCAGGCCATGGGTGACTCAGTGTACAACGCAGTCATAATATATATATCCATCTTAGATGGCATATACAGATGGAGGTGCACACACACACACACAGTTGGCTTTATAGTGGGAGAGAGGTATTTTATTCTTCCTGTTTGGCCCTGTTGACCGAGCGTTTTTTTTTTCCAGCATACAAATTCATTCCTGCTCCTCAATTTGGAGTCGGTTTAAGGACAGCTGCCAACCTCTCTCTCTCTCTCTCTCTCATTCACCATAATCCACTCTTGTCCAACGCCTTATGTTTGAAATGGAGAGAGAGAGGCAGTGACGGGCCCTGTTTTCCATGCGTGGTTCCTGCTCTATGTGCGTGTTTGTCTCTCTCTCACTTTCTTTGAGGCATGTCCCTGGTCAGTCCCACCACTTCTCAGCCATAGCTTTTCTGTGAGCTGTGAGCCACACATCAACCCTGCCATCTCTCTGGTGTCTCTTCCCTCCCTCCATCAGAGCCACTAAGCATAGCCTTTTCTCTCCTTCACTGCTTTTTTCCTTTCTTCACTCTTTCCTCTCCCTTCTTTTCCATCTCTCTTGCACATTCTTTGTGATTTTTTTTCTTTGGTAATCATCTGCAAAACTTGACCATCATTTATGTGACATGCCAAGAGCAATACGACTTGCATGTGTATCAGTAACATGACAGCAGCATGTGAAGCTGTGTTGTTATGCATCAAGGTATGTTGCTGGTTTCACATTACTACAGCAACATTTGGCTGTACTGCTCTTGACAGTCTACAGTGTGAGCCCCACATGCCCTGTGGTGAAAAAATGGATAAAATAGAAAAAACAAAAAAAAACTTTGCATAGTTGTTTTTGGCATTCCATGGACTGACTGACTGGAACATCTAACCACTGTCCAAGCAAAGAGTAGCCATATGTGTCTACCGTACATGTGTATACGCATGTGTGTATGTGTGAGAGAGAGAAAGAGAGAAAAAGAAAGAAAGAAAGTTTTGTACGTCTGTATTGACTAAAAGACGGCTAACAAATCCACAGAAAAAAATGAATTATGTGTGAAAGTCGCTCACATGTCTAGTCACTGATAAGGAAGTTGCATCATGGAAAAGAACAGACTAATCTGATCTGTGCAAAATACTGCAAAACATTCAGATAACTTTGCACCACTCACCACTGCAGAACACAGCACACTCACTTTGAAGTTCCCCTGTTGTGGGGCAGGATGCTTGAAAGCCAAGTTTCCTCTCGTGTGGGACGCTTACCTTAAATACCTCAGCTTTGGCATGGCTTCTCCTGCTTTCCTGTTAGCAAACGCCTGTCTCTGGCTGGGGTCCTTCAGAGCCTTTTCTCCTCTCCTCTCCTCTGTCTCAGCCTGAGGTGTGCGCAGCAGTCTGACACCAGTTGGAGTGGGAGGCTGCCGCTGCTCAAGGAAGCGCAAGTTAGAAATTCTTCTAGAACATAAAGCTGTGTTGTTGTGCGCTGACAATAGGGGAGGGGAGGTGCTGGCAGCCATGACTCCCCTCTCCTTCTCCTGCCCAATGACAGACAGTGGGTGTCACTGCACCAAGGACTGTCCTGAGCTATTGTCCAATGGGAGTGAGAGGGGGTGGTCAAATAAAGCTGTTGGAGCAGCTGGAGCAACTACTTAGTGACTTTGCTTGGGGGACAGTTCTCCTAACCAGGCTCATGGCTGAGGGTATCAACAGTGGATAGAGGCAACTTTTCAAAAGGTTTTCATGAACACGTGTGTGCACTTCACATAGCCTCCTCCCCACTCACACTGCACTGTAACTCTATCCTGTGTTATGCAGGGCCTGACTGTCCTCTGTAATCAAGAGAATACCAGAAGGGACTTTGGGGATTCAGAATGTTCCTAGTCCCATGGGGCAGCATGCCATTCATGCTTAGGGTATCTCCTTTCGACTTTTCCCCAGTCCTAGGCCACAATCAGCCCCACATCCAAGGCAGTCATTGTCCCACACACGCTGAGCCCCACCCTGCCTCTCATCATGTCCCCAGTGGTCATCCATCTGGTTTCAACAACACTGTTTGATGGCTCGTTTCTGATGGGTGCATGAAAAATGTCACAGTGCAGTGACCCTGCTATAACTCATCTGAATATTCGAATGTGCAAAATATGATAATCACAAGTGTTACTAAATTACTATTACTAAATTACCATGTGATGTGTGTTGAAATTGTAAACACACTAGTAAATCATTAAAACTGTTTCAGTACAATAACCACAAGCATTTATTTTGTGGTTTGGAACGGACGGACAGACAAAAAAGATGTGACATTTCTAAATATTACTGCTTCCCATGGGATCAAAATAGTGGCACTATATTCCTTAAAACATGAAGAGAAAATTTTTTGCTTCACATCCAGAAAAACAGCTTGTGTAAGAGCTGAGTTGAGGCCATCTTTACAGGGTTTTCACTTAGGAAAGGTGTAGGACAGAGAGAGAGAGATGTGAATCTGTCTGTTTGCCATGAACACTGAGATCACACTGAAACTCCTGTGCAGCCAACCTCACTGAATAAAATCTCACAACATGCCAAAAATGTAAGATAAGAAAACAGAAACAAATGTCTTATATGTAAATATAAAAAGCTGCCAAACTATTTCTGTGTAAGCTATATCAGAAGGCCACCTTAAAGGCTGATACTGTGCATTGTAGTCAGATACACGTATTCCTGCAAGACTCGAGTCTTAATTTTCAGTGGGTAGCATGTGTGTATTCATCTCAGCATCTGTATATGGAATAGCATCTGTATAGGAACATCAGCATCTGTATAGGAACTACAAAGGTGTCTGAGAGAGCCTACCAGTGTCGTCCTCTCATTTTGACATCACTCACTTTGATTGAAATTATATAACTCAAAGTGGATTGCTTAGGTCATGGATACACAAAAGCACTCCAAAATGTATTCTGGCATGGTGCCCTCTGTAGCAAAAGTCTTCTATGACCTGAAGGCCAAAGACCTGAAGGGCACCTTCAAATACAAGTCTACATTCAATTGATTTACATGTGACCAATAAGGTCAGGAGGGGGACAAAATCCCCCAGTGACAAAAACATACCAAGTATATAAAACTCCTCCAAAATTCCCTATTGACACCCAATACTAATTTATGCATATGGCCATTCCAAACTCTGCAAAGTATGCAATCTATATATTCATTTCATACATTAAAACCCAGAAGTCATATTGTGTAGTAATTAAAATAAGTAAGATTTCAATGATTTAAAGGAGAAATTTGGTTTGAATCAATCCACAACCCTCTGCCGGATCACCGTGTGCGATCTGTAGGAAAAAGAACTAGGGGCCGGTTTCCCGAAGCCTTCTTAACGCTAAGATGTTCTTAAGTTATACCTTATTTATACCTTTAAAAAATGTTGATCTCAAGACTTGTGTACTTACCACCATGGAAGATCTGATATGGTTGCGTTGCATTTTGTGCTTAATTTTATATGAAGTAAAAACTGCTAATATAAATAATTTTCTTTGTTATTTTCAATACCTCTAAAATGCAAACATGTCACCTATACACTTCATATTGATGCACTCATTATATTTTCACTTGCATTTTTCTTGTTGATACCTGCACTTTAATCCCATTAAAACTTATTTCATGCATGCTCAAAAAGGTGCAAATGACAACAATCGATGCCAGAACCATGGAGGCAGCCTCATGAGAGATAGTTAAGAACAACTTAGTTAAGAAGACTCTAAACAGAGTTCAGGGAACACTCATAGAAAAATAAGGTAAGATATGTCTTCTTACAGCACTAAGAGTGAACGTTATCTGGAAACCAGACCCAAACAATTTGCTGAAACAGACTGAATAACACACAAGCAGCTATAACATTAACTGAACTGAGCATAACTGAGCACTTCATAAAACCAAAGTAGGTTACTGTGTCCCATTAGGTTACTGTTAGCTGTTGGTTCACTATTCAGTCTACTGTATATTGTATCAAATTTTCACATTATCTGTCCTATTGACAGCACTAGGTGACCTGGAACAACAGATCTATGAACTCATTTACACTGCTTCTCCTTTAATCATGTGTATGTGTGTGTGTGACAGACTAACAGATAGGGCAAATATTTTGGCCTGTTATGAGTTAAATAAAATTGGCTATGTAATCAAGGCCGATGGAGGTCCAAGAAAAGCCGGACTGATAACTAAATATTTGGACACTTAAATCAGATCCAACCATTTCAACCAATAACTTGTGCTAAGCACTCTGTCTGCAATCCAGAGGGTAGCCTATTTACTGATATCTATGAGCCAGGTATTTCATTATCTTACTTCAGATAGCAAGCCTACTGGATGAAGCAATAAGGCATATTTATTATTTGTCATTATTTATTGCTACCAGAATTTGGTAATGTTTCATTCTTGACCATCTTTGATCATTCCATTTTTCAATTAAATACCAAAGCCTTTACTGTACAAATAGCCTACTTATTTATTATTTAGCAAATGCGCTGTAGGACATGACCTTTGGGGTGATTGCATGATTTCAGATATTGTTCAAGGTTTCATTGCTGGGTGAAAAACTCTCAAACACTGCTTGCACGTGAACTCTGTTATTTACTAGAACTGCCTGACCAAAAATAAAATAAAGCAGTACACAAATTGGTCAATTTTGTCAAATTGGTCAAATTTATGTCAATAAACAATTAGGCCTTAAGATTAGGCATTATATCCATTATATCCAAGCGAGTGCGTTTGATTACAAAAAATGTAACTGAATTGAATAAAAATATGTTTTATTAAATTTTCCCATAAATATATAAATAATTGTCAGGACATATGACATGTTCATGTGAACATCTGAGAAAAAAAATAAGAGTGACCACCACCCCATCGCTTTACTTGACGTTGGTCAAAGTTCAGTATTTAGGGCTAAAGAAAAATACATAAACTACTATTTGCCACCACAATTTGCTGCCGCTGCGTTCTAGAATCTTAGATGACATCCTCTGCTCACACTCAAGTTAGCCAAGACAGTTTCAAGTTAGCAAAGAATTACCGTTAGCAAAAGTTGAAAAAGTTGACAGAACGCTCATCACACCTGCCAGTGGTGAGTTGGTGAACGTCATCTCCTTACAGGCAAGCTAGACTATTAAGATTTTTTCCCCTTTTTCCCCAAAGTAAGAGTGACCAAGCTACATCTAAAAAAAAGGTCGTTTAGTTCTAGGAGGTGAGCTAAGTGCCTTTCTTCATATAGTCTGTAGTTACTGTAACTTTCGACAAGAACGTTAGCTAGCTATGATGATAGCTGAGCAAAGACAGTAGCCTGCCTTTGCTGTATATGGCATAAATATGTTATTTAGTGGTACATTTTCAATTTGATGAGTTTTTCGTGAAAAAATGTGACATAGAAATAGTAAATGATCATGATCAACATTAGGCTAATTAGCCGACTGCTGCTGTAAACCTTTGCTATTCCTCAGATATGCTGATCTTGAACATTGAGCTCCTATTACTAGGGGTGGTGTGTAACCAGCATGAAATTTGAATATAAAGTCTCATCGCTAACGCTGCTCAGAAGAGTAGCAAACCCATGTTTCATGTAAATAGCGGTTGTAATTACTCAACTCGAAGGAAAATATAGCCTATGTCCATACTTACCATACACGGAAGCACACATGCCTTCCTTGTTTGTGCACATAGAAAGTCCACTCTGTGTCTGAAATGAAGCATCATTGCAGGCATGAGTAGCATCTCTACAGTTTTCACTACACACTTGACGCGTCATGACGTCGTTCCGTTCGCGTTTGCGTATCTTGCGTACCCAACCAAGCACCTTCATTGCTCTACACTTTAGGGTCACTTTGGACACTTTTTCAGGTCAGCCTGAGATCAGGGCCAAGGTCTGTGTTTGATGTGCCCAAACTAGACTCCATCCGAAAAGTTAACATTTAACGACTGGCTTAATATGGTGAAAAGAGGTCCCAGTGACCTTGATTTGGTCTGTAGATAGGCTATACAATCAACTGAATGGTGTTGCTGGCCTACACTTTCACTGTAGAGATGCATTTTGTCATATCATTCGAATTTGCCATTTGATAATATAAACACAGAGTCTTGAATCATAATAACAAGAATGAAATACCGTAATTTCCCATCTATTACCTGAGGTTAATACATTGATTAGAAGAATTTCTTATCTATGAGGTTAATAAATGTGTAAGGGCTATCTACAGGATTGCATTTCTTTTCATCATTCTGCTTGATCTGATCTGATTGTGATTCAGTAGGTGATTTTTAGTAAACTGAGGTTAATACATGGGTGAGTTTAATACAAGAGTGAAGTCAATACATGGTTTTGTTTTTTTAGTTTGCATAAAACACCTGAGGTTTATACATGGGTTTATATTCAGGAAATTACTGTAACATCTCATTGACATGCTATTTTGCCACTGGCTCAAATTGAGAGAGTTGTTTATATTTTTAACCAGTACAGCGTGAATGACCAAGTCTTGTAGGCTTGCAGTCTTGTAAATGAATAATTGTCCAAAGGTTGGGAATTAGTCTTTGAAAAACAAATAGAGGGATCTCTTTCACAGTTTGATTGACTGATCTTGACACGTACCTGGAACTCAAATAAAACATCATCCTAGTGAGTCATGTCATCTAAAGATGACTGAGGGTACGTCTCTTTTGACGCAATGAGTAATTACCACAATGAGTAATTACCACAATGCGCCTACTCTGTTGCAGTGATGATCTCAACAATGATCAAGAAATTTCTCGAGTGGATTTCAGAACAGTTCCAAGTTTCTGAAGGTCAGAATAACACACAACATGAATGGGCCTGTTTGCATTTGGTGAGATCTGTTTGATTAGTGTGCCACCCTAAGGCAAAAAAAACAAAACAAAAAACATCAAGGTTATTTATATTGCGTCAAATCAAACCAAAATAAAACATAGAACAATATATCACCATAGAACACTAGTGTATGCATTACAAGTAATGTCTTAAAAGCAATTTTATTATTATTATTATTATTATTATTGTTGTTATTGTTATTATTATTATTATTATTATTAGGCTATTATTATTATAGTAATTAATATAATAATTTGATAGATTTCTAGAATCTGTTATTTCATCCCTTCAGAAACCTGAATGTATGTGCAAACTGTTTACCCATAACATACGGATATAAAATTGTATTCAACAAACTAGCCTAATTTAAGGGAATCTGTTTCATAGTGTACAATTCCCTTTGATGATTGGTTTGTCTTGATGTAAACATCCTTGCTGTCTTAGACTGCTTAAAAAAGTGGCAGTCAATAAGGACAGTCCACCATCTATCTTGTATGGAAGAAATTCATTCCAAAATGAAAAGTGACTCCCTGTTAGAGAGCAATAGAAAACAAACCCCACTGTGAACCGCTGAGAGCTCTATACTATTTGAAGATTCTGGATAAAAGGACATTTCTAATGTGCACAAGAAACTTCCTGGTGCACAGTTCCTGCTCATGGCCCCTCAGGGGCTCCATATGTTTGGTGTTGAGTCAGTGTGTGAAATGCCCTTTGGTAATAGGCAGAGTCTAGAGTCTAGAGCAGAGGAGACTTTTAAAATCTCCATTACTGCAGCTGTTCACAACAGGAGTGTTACATTGCAGGAGACCGGGAGTAGGGTGATACTGGCCTGTTGTGAATACTTTGTTTGCACATTGAAGACCAAGCAGGGAGTGTGGGGGGGCTACTAAAGTTCAAACTGAGCGTTGCTTAATAATCAACCTCCCTCCTGGAAGCAGATATATAAGCTGACATGGCACTGACTTGGTCGGTCTTTGCTTCCAGAGAGGCGGTAGAAGAGACACGTGCAGACACCACAAGGGAAAGATGAAACTGCTGCCGCTGCTCCTGCTGGTGCTCGTTGCCGTCGCTCATGGCTTTCCTGCCACTGGCGACAAGGAAACTGAGTCCCGGTCTCCCTTTGCGCCCCTGGATGACGTCCGCCTCCTGGCCAGTGGGCTTCTCCAGCTCGGCCGCAGCCTCAAAGACTTTGTGCAGAAGACCAAGGGCCAGATCAACGACATCTTCCAAAAGCTCAACGTGTTTGATCGCTCGTTCTACCAGCTCGCCACGCTGACCAGTGAGATCAAGGAGGAGGAGGAGGAGCTGAAGAAGACTACCATCGTCCTCCAGGCCAACAACGATGAGATCAAGACCTTGTCCCAGGAGATCAACTCTAAGATGGAGGACATCATTCAAGAGCGGAGCAGACTGCAAAGCCAGGTGGGCCAACTGGAGGAGAAAATGAGTGGCTTGTCCCAGGGCCTCCTTTCTGCTGACCAGCTTGTGGAAATCTCCTCTCTCAAGGTGAGTCTCCCAAAGCGGCAGGATAGCCTAGGTGCTCCACCTTATCTTCAGCCTGTCAGGATATGTGAAAACAGCCATTTTACAAGTAAGGTTGTGAATTTGTTTAAAAGGGAATGCCCAGTCTTAGCTTTTGTTATATATAAATCCAGTGCAGTGGATATTGTAAAAGTAAGGAACTGTGTACATGTCTAAACTAAGCGAAGGTGTATCTCTCCTGCAGGAGGTCATTTACACACAGGAGAGAAGCATCACAGACCTCCTAAAGGCCGTGAGGGAACAAAGCGAACAACTCACCTTCCAAAGAACCCAGATAAAGGGTCTGGAGAAGAAGGTAATGTCTTCGCTATACATTGTCATTGTTAAATCCTCCCTCCAACACACTCACTGTATAACATAACTAAACATAATGATCCTGCCAGTTTGATCAGCTTCATGTTTTCCTTTTTTTTGCTTTATTTAAGGTTGCTTCATGTTGTGCCAAATACAAGTTATCCCAGTGATTAACAGCCTCGTCCTTATGCCCCCACTAGGTCAGTGATAGCAACCTCCAGGAGACTGTTTTCAGGTGGGTCTGGAACAAGGAAACTCACAGTGTGTCTGGATACCTGTCGGACAACTCCACCAGTGATGGCTCTCTCTGGGATGGTATGTGGCATATTTGGGCATGATATGCAGGCACTCAGGTGCCTCCTCTTTGGTGCCACCAATCTGTATTCCTCTGCTGATGCACAGTGGCCATTTTGTGTGAAAAACAGTGATCTTTGACTGTTTTTGTCGGGTCATGTTACAGGTCTCCCAGTTCACTGTGGTGAGGTGTATGCCAGAGGCCACAGAAGCAGTAGTGTGTACCCCATCAAACCCAACCAGTCCCAACCTTTCCTGGTGTACTGTGACATGACAGACGGTAAGACAGACTGAGGTAGCCTCATCTTCGTTATGAAATGAATATGTAAGATTTGATCGGGAAACTGTTACTGTTCTTTGGGTATAGTATTTCGCAGTGGCTGAATCCAGTCCACTACCGTATTTTCCCGATGATAAACTGCGGTTAATATATGAATTTGTAAAATTACCGCAGCACTGAGGTTAATCAGGGGAGGCATACCAAAGACGATTTTTTCCATTATCCTCGCTAATCAGTAGTTTTAAATTCCTTCTTTGGGAAACCTGAATGTTAATAAATCTCTACTCTCGCCACAGGGTGGCGGTAGTGTACCGGAGTCTGTTTACTGGGAGAGAGTAAACATGTTCGTCAATTTTGAAGTACAGTGCTGATAGAAACTTGCTAATTAAATAAAAACAAGTTGATCTTTTGTCTTACTGATCTGTATGACCACACGAGTAATTAAAATAAATGAGTGATAAGTATAGACGAGAATTCAGGCAGTTTCATATCGGCATGCTGAATGCTAACGTAAGTATAGTCAAGAAGCTAACGCTAGCAGATAACTTTCTTTATAACTGGATTTATTCTAACGAATTTGGTTATCCAGGCCAATCAGCAAACATGTTACATGCCCATCCGATGGCATTTTAATCGATCTCTTTCTTGACTTTGATGCTTACTTGCAAAGCTACGTGTCAGACTAGTTACATCTCACACAAGTTATATTTAACTCAGTTCCAAATCACAACATGGGTTCTATTCGTTATTCTAACCTTTTGATAATTCTCTACAGCCATGTGGCATTTAGTTTCTTTTGAAAAGGGGAAGGTACTTTCTGTAAGTTATATCATCAGCCTTTGTGGGACTTCAGGTGGCGTATCTTTCTTGAGTGAAGACATGATAGTGGCTAGCATCTCAGCAGAAATGACACTAATAACCACTTGTATGTACGAATTTAAGATTTTAAAATGCGGCTTATACACGATTTCGGTTAATATACAATTTAAATTTTTATATTTACATTAAAAAAAACTATCATGCGGCTCATTCACGGTGCGACTAATATTGAGGAATTTCTTCTCTAAATGTTAGACATTCATGTTGACATGTTGAGACAATAGGTGACTCCTAATAGTCACCTAATGTGACCCAACACTCTCAGCCTGAATTAGACCACAGTTGTTCTGCATTACTTCATCAAAATGAAATGGTGAGGTAAATCAGTCACTCAATTTTGCATGCAGATGGTGCTTCTACTGTCATTCAACGAAGACAGGATGGTTCTGTGGACTTTGACCAGACCTGGAGAAATTATGAAGAGGGTTTCGGCAACTTCAAAGGTATGTTAACTGTGTAGATTGTGGTTTAGGAGTCCCAAGTAAAGGACAGTCTCACTGTACTTACTTGTAAACCCAAGTGATAACATGGCAATCTTGGGGCACAATCCTGTCTTTTCTGAAAATCAACTCCACTGCCTTGTAGCCTGTTGTGAGTGAGCTGTCACTCAAGAGTCTCTGGAAGAGGCTTCTTGTTCAAATACCTGGCAGATGTGTTTGCTGTGAGACAGAATTCCATCCTCCCAGAGAAGCTTCTTAAAACATACCTTGCTGCTATGGTAGTAATAAACTGAACATATGAAACTACAGGAAAAAAAGAACTTAAACACATAAACATGAATGTACATGGTCATTTCTCTGTCAGTATGCCCAAGGAAGTGAAATGCCAGATCTATGTAACATATGTGCAAGAAATTATATAAAGAGCATATCAATGAGATACAGCTGTATTTGGCAGGAGAGTTTTGGCTTGGCTTGAAAAAGATCTATGCTCTCACCAAGCACAATGACACTATCCTGTCGATCGTGGCTGAGGACTCGAAGCAGACCAAGCACGTGGTGGAGTACCACTTGATGATGGGAAATGCCAGCTCTGACTACGCAATCCACCTTTGGCAAACAGAAAGTGACCTGCCACACACCATGGGGAACGCAGCAGCCATAAGGTTCTCCACCAAGGATCGCATAAATTATGGGAATCAGGACTCCAGCTGCATCAATGACTACACTGGTAAGAAAGTGTACAAACTTTGAACAGGAACAGAACCTGAATGTTAGTCTCCTTTGACTTGAGAAAACAACTACGTTTAAACCCATTGTTTCAATGGAAGATATGTGTGCTTGTCTTACCAAGAGTTTTGGTAGTGTAAAGGGCATACCAGGCTAGCCTGCGATCTCCACTGTCACCCACTGTCACAGTCACCCATTTTTGGAAAAACTAACAACATTTTACATTCTCAATCCATGTAAATTTACTTGCAAACCAAAGAATAGGAATCATTTGTTACGTTGACTGATAATACCGGTAATAAATGCAATTTCGATATCATTTACTTTCCGTTTTGTTTCCTCAACCTAGTATTTTATACTGCAAGTGTAGTAACCACGGAACTTACGCTAAAGGCAAGCGAGAATGTTGCCTAGTGTGTTGCCTAGAGCTCTATAAGTTTGTGCCCTCTAGTGTGTCATGCTAACATTGCAGCCGCAAACCTGAACAAAGACTTGTGGGTTGACATGTTGAAGAGCCAAACTAAACTCAGGGACCGTCGGACCAGCAATTTTCAGTAATACAGTGACATAGTTGGTATATATGTGCATTAGCAATCTGACTTCAGACCCTTCAGACTGAACACCTAACAAGTCTTCTAAGCAAGACTAGGTAGCCGGTAGGAAAATTTGATACAAGGTATACCGATTAGTGAAGCCAAGGCTAACTGATGAGGGCAACAAAACTCTGTTTCAATTTCATTTCCCTGTGCCCAGTTCAGTTAGCATTAGCTACCGGTTCACAAATTTGGTCTATGTTCTTATTCCTACAGGGCTATGGGTTGACTGACTCCAGATGATCCTTTTAATCTAAAGATTGGAATGCCATACCTGTTGGATTTTAAAGCATTTATATTATTGCAGATGAACATACAGTATAATGATTACACGCGGTATTATGCATGAGCACACAGATGCATTTATACTTTTGTTATCTCTTAAGTCAGTCATGGTTTTGACTTGACCAGCAGTTGGCCGGGATCTAATCCCAGTGTGTCTATCCTGCTTTGAATGAAAGGATCTGTGAAACATCAATCGCCTTTGCCTTCACTCTATTGCCAGGCTGGATGTGTTTTTATAAACATGCAAACTATATATTGGATAGAGAAATTCACTCATAGTAGCAGTGACAGTCTGAGGATGCAGTGCAGTTACTAGCGGGACAGTGGCCTCTGACCATCAGCAGAATTCATGTGTTGAATCAGGCTGAGATCTCTGGAGGCTTTGGCCAGAGCTGTCGGGCCTGGGAGAGGGCTGTTGTGACTATTCAAATCTCCATCTCTTCTCTCTATCTGTGTTCTTTCCCAGGGGGCTGGTGGTTCAGCACCTGTGGCGACATCAATCTCAACGGGAAGTACACTAACCCAAAGCCACGGGGGCGTACCAGTCGCAAAAGGGCAACGCAACTGAAGGCCCACACACTTAAGTCCTCACAAATCACACTACGGCATACCTCAAGCACACATGACCTCCCGCTGGGAGTGACGGAATAAACAGATCCTCTCCCAGTTCTCTCTCTAGTCTCTAGCTTTGACACTGACTGCCCTGACACAAGTCCAAACCCAAATTAGATACGTAATATTTTATAAGGCTCAGAGGCTGTTTCTGAATATCAGAGAAGTTTCTTTATCAATAAAACAGTGGTAATGTAGATCTGTAATAACACATAATAGAAATATCCACTATGTTTCTGTTAAGTTTGTATGGTGCTAACAGGTAGGAGCTGACTCACAGGGATAGGTTCATTTAGATTGCCATTTTAAGCCATGTCTTTTCCAGTCGTCGGACATACTGGGCAGCAGCCCGAGAGTTGTGAACTTTCAGCTTAATGCATGCATGGTCAGCGGAGTCAGTCACAGGTGTTTCACTGAGTCACATTGACTTCTAAGAATACATATTCATACTGTATATACTTTGTAGCATGTGGTGCCATTTGTATCGAGCTTGGAAATAAACAGTGTTTTTAGAAAAAAGAATGTGTGTATGTGTATTTTTGTGCATGTGAATATGTGCACAAAAAAAAGAAAAAAAGAGAAATTGGTCAATTGGAGAAGGGGATGATACAAGTACATTTACCCCCACATACACAACCCTTCAGCCACAGTTTGTCACGAAATATTTCGTAATTAAACTATTGGCCCTATGCCATGGCCCTTTGCATAGTCATTTCCTTGCTGGCAACTGGTGCTTCTGTGAGTACACCTGAGGCTAATGAACTTTGCTAGCAGGACATTCAAGGCTCTCTAGCCTGTGCCAAAGGAATCAGAGACAGATTGCTACATGGCTGGAACTGTGCTGGAGCCATTATTTACTGATATTGGTCTGACTGGTTAAAGGCCAAGGAAATTATATCAAGGGACTGGTTTTCATCCCCTTTCACCTTGGTGAGTTTTTTTTTTTACTTTGATAGATATATGTACTTAAGGGTATGTATGTACTCTTGGTTCACAAAGCTTCAAAACAGGCAACAATAATCTTAAGGGAATACTGGCAGCATAAATTTAAACAGTATGTTCTAAAAGCCTACACCCTGTTAAGATATGTCCCACCCCTGCATATTCCCTGCACACCATGGAGCACGCATATCTTGTAATGTATTTCATTGACATTGAAACACATTAATTTTCAATAGACAGCTAATCATGGGCTATTCTGGATGGCTACAGGAATAACACTTGTATTTATCCACCCTTCATATGACTTAATGCCATCCAAATCATGTTAAGAGATGGTACCTAAAGAAATTGTCTGCTAAAAAGGATACCTCAGTTAGTGGCAAAAGTTACATAGTGTTGCTTTACCATTCAAATTCACATTCAGCATAGTCAGACCTTTAAAAAAATTACTTTAAATTAAGTGTGGAGACTGGGGACGGGGGAGGGTGCACTGTAAGTCTATCTGGCCCATGCCCTAGGTGTTTCATGTAAGTATTACATTATGTCAACAAAGACCAGTGACTAAACTTAACTCAGTTCTCTCCCAAGAGAGAGCATGTGCATGGATGTATTGCTCTCCTTCTATGAAGCAGCATCTTCCTCTGCTGATGGTCCTTTCATACTGTCCTTATCTTTGTCCCCAAATAAGGGGCAAGAACAGGTATCTCAATGTGTGCCTGTCCACATGAATTTAAAAACTGCTCTGATTCCCTTGTACAAAGTAGAGGATTGTATCTGTATATCAACCAAACAATCAGTAAATCAGTTCATTATTTATAGTGTAATGTAACCATGTGAGGTAGCCACAGTTCTCTTTATAACTAAACAACAGGTAAAATATTAATTCAAATGTATGACAACTGTGTTGTAGATAGGCTACATAGGCTACATAACATAGAATCAGTATTGAAGTGGTAATAAACAATAAACACATTTAAAGGCCATTAATAAAAGGATATAGAGAAAACTAAATAAAAACAAGCACATGACAATAATACAGAGTGAATACAGATACATATACACATATATATACATATCTTTTTTGGCTGAATTTAGAAATATCAACTGAGCTCCCTGATGTTATGGAAGGCTAGAACAAACAAGCTTGTTTGTCTTAATATGTCACATACTGTACATCAAAGGGGAAGTAAATTACATGCATTTGCTTTCAGTTATTCACTTGGTTGACTGTGAAAACTTAGATTGAATTCTTCTACGTGTCCCCCAAACTAAAGTTTCTAGATTTCACCAAATGAATTGCTTTTCTTAAATATCCACTAACTGTGCACTTCATAGTTTTCAATGAATCCCCAAATGGCACACGAGACTGACCGATTTAGCTGAGGATGACTCACTATGTCATTAGTGTGCAATTAGAGCGCTCTCCTCTCAGACCACCAGAGTACTCCTGACTGCACTAGCCACGCTGAGACCTCAGGGGACAGCCGGTCCTGACAGTGATGCCCAGACACATATGTGTAGCAACGTCTTCAGTTACCAGTCCGCCTTTTGCTTTATTTTTGGACCTTCAACTGTCCCTGCTTCCAGCGTCCAGAATGCCTGGGGCAGCCACTAGGCTTTCCTTCACTTCCTCTTCTCTCCCTCCCAGTCCCCTCTCCCCTCAAGGGGGGTGTGCACCGGCAGCCTTCGCTTCATTGTCTCTCTCCACCGTTTCCTTCTCCGGCCCGTCAAGCGATGGACGATAGCCCACTGCAGGTGTTGTCTGTGCCCACTGCCCCATACCCAGACCAGAGGCCTGGGACCAGTGGTTTAAGGAAGAAGGTCTATGTCTTTCAGTCCAACAGGGACTATCTCCAAAACTTCATTCAGAGTGTCCTCTCCTCCATAGACCTGCGTGACCGCCAAGGATCCACCCTGATTGTTGGTGGAGATGGACGCTACTTTAACAGGGTGGCCATCGAGGTGATTGTTCAGATGGCCGCAGCAAATGGGGTCAGTTTTACCACTACCTACCGAGTTGATGCAATTGCATGTGCAAGCTGCAGACAATCTGGGATGGCTGCATGGATCTTTTTGGTATTTGCATGCAAAATATTCAGTCTAATCCATTAACAGATAAACAGTTTCATTTTAGAACTACTGCTGTTGTTGTTGTCCTCAAAACTCCCAGTGTCAAATGGTGTGATTGCAAGAAACAACACTACCAAAAAAAGAGCCTAAGCGTTTATCTAAATCAAGAATTTTTGTTGACATTTTATAAGACATTCAGATGTTTTTAAGTATGCTAATGCATTTAACACCATGGGAGATTACCAACCTAAATGGCGCATGCACATCTAGTTATTTCCTCTTGAAATAGACCCTGGACTTGGCACCTTACTGCTGCTTGCACACTGTGTGCACACTGACTGTAGCCAACAAACTTGGACTCTGATCAAGATGGGTTATTTATAGGGGATTGAAAGTGAATTATATGTGTACTGTTAATACATGCATTTCTAATTTGGTGAATAAAAACCTGACCACACAGGTGCATGAGAAATCAGTCTCAGTGCCACCTATGATCATCTTGTAAACATTAACTGACAAACTACAGTAGTTTGGATGATAGAGTTCAGTCTGTCTATACTGTCTATACATCAGGTAGGACGTGTTGTGATTGGTCAGAATGGGATCATGTCCACGCCGGCCGTGTCATGCATGATCAGAAAGATGAAAGCCATAGGAGGTATCCTACTCACAGCTAGCCACAATCCCGGGGGACCCAATGGGGATTTTGGCATCAAGTTCAACATATCCAATGGCGGTAAGACACGAGAACAAAACCTTCAGAGAATGTTAACATTAGAATGAACAATTAAAATTTTAATTGCATCTGAAAAAAGAAACACTTGGCTATAGTCCAGTTTGTGTTTTCACACTAATCCACTGCAATCTCTTTTTGCTTCATAAATTGATGTCAACTTTACTTATCACTCAAAATGGTTTCTAACCCAGTCACACAGCTAGCAATTAGACTGGTATATATATAAGGTCTTTTCTTTTGTGAGAAAGCAATTTCAGCACATAAAAGCTCATTCAGTCCATTATGGGTTCCCGTAGGCTACTATATAGGCCTTTACATTTTTATGGAAGTAGTCATCATTTAGTATTTAAGAAGTAATTCACACAACCCCTAACAGGCCCTGCACCTGAAGCCATCACAGACAAAATCTACCAGCTCAGCAGGATGATTGAGGAATATGCCATATGCCCAGAGCTCAGGGTGGATATGGCCACTCTGGGGAGACAAACGTTTGACCTGGAGAACAAGTTCAAACCCTTCACAGGTCAGCAGAACCTCTGCCACATAGTTGAGTACCTAAATGTGTGCTTCCTCCTCATGTGTGATAGTATGCTGTTCTCTGTCGCTCTTTGCAGTGGAAATTGTGGATCCAGTTGAGTCATATGCAAACATGCTTAGAAATATATTTGATTTTGCCACACTAAAAGAACTCCTGTCAGGCCATAACCATATCAAGATCCATCTAGACGCCATGCATGGAGGTAAGAATGTAGGTGTTACTTTTTATTATTGAAATGTTTGTGTTGTGTTGTAACTACTTATCAAAATGTAAACAAAACTAAATATAAACCTTAACCTCAACCTAAATAAATAGTCTAGTATCTAGTACCTAAATATCTAGTTTTGCATGACAGAGCATCATTCAGCAGAGTTGTACAATGTACACTGAAGTCAAACACATCTACGGATATTGAAGCAAATCCAGCTCATTGAACATAAAAGCACCTTTTGAAACATCAATATGTGAATGTACTTAAGGATGTTGATGAATGTTGATGATTTAGGGTCTTTGACAGCTTAGCCTGTCACTCATTCATATCTTTAAGCTAAGAGAAAAATGACTTTGTGCTATTAATACGTTTAGATTTTCCCACTAGCATTACTAAACTTGATATGATGCTAATTGTTATTCAAACATCTGACAGAAACACATTATGGGTGCAGCTGCTACTTCCAAACTCATCTGATAACAGAGCAAATGGGACTGCCTTCTTTTAGGATATTGGGTTTCCGAGCTCACAGGGGTCTCTAGGCCATCAGGGGAGTCCTGTGCGATAACACTGAAACCTGACACAGATTCCTCAGACACCCGCCCTTTCACACACACACATACAGACACACACACTCATGATCCCTAGAACCTCGCCCTGTTGGCATTGCAGACACTCCTGACACGACTGGCATTTTAACCAGGCTTGACGACCAACACCTTCTTACGTTAGCCTTGTTTCATTCAGCATATGAAGCAGAAATGCATGCAGCTTAGAGCCATCACTACTAAAACGTTGTAAAGGCTCCAGTATCAGATCTAACTATTGCAAACCTTACCATCAAGCGGAAGCACACAATTTCAATGTATTTCCCCCCCATTTCATTTCACCCCACTCCTTTCCTATCACTGCTAATACCTTCAGCAGCATGTTACTTGTATTACACACAACATTCATTGAACTGTATTGCTACCATTTTGGCACTTACTTTCACAGTAATGGGACCCTATTTGAAGAAGATACTGTGTGAGGAACTTGGCTGCCCTGCAAATTCAGTCATCAACTGTGTCCCCTTGGAGGACTTTGGGGGACAGCGTCCTGACCCAAACCTCACCTACGCCGCAGAGCTTGTTGCATCCATGAGAAATGGCCTGTGTGACTTTGGAGCAGCCTTAGATGGTGATGGTGTATGTGTCGGAACTCTTCTAACTCTTCCTTTGGCGCACTAAGTATAGCCCTGTGAATCAGCTGTTTAAAACACATGTGATACTAAACACACACAGTGGATAGTTTTAAGAGATGCCAGTGCACCATTGAGATATCAGATTAAGTCTGTTGTGAGTCAGGTTAATGCACATCCTAATTTACGGCCTCTCATCAATCTGCCCGACCTGTACATAACCCCTAACTTGACTCCATGTCCCCTCCAGGATCGCAACATGATCCTGGGGAAGCATGGCTTTTTTGTCAACCCGTCAGACTCTGTTGCTGTCATCGCTGCAAATATTTTCTGCATACCCTACTTCCAGCACACTGGCGTGCGAGGGTTTGCAAGGAGTATGCCAACAAGTGGCGCCCTTGACAAGTAAGTTTCTCCACAAACCCAAGCAGATGCTTGCATTTTCATTTAAAAAAATGAAATCTTCTTTCTGTTTTCCACCAATCTGAATTGGTAGAATTTGAATGTCATTATACACTTGATACTATCTGCATGTGCTGTAATGCCAATGCCTTAAGCCCTGAAGCCTTTCAGACTAACTGGCAGGAAAAACAGCCAGTCATGGAGTCACTTTGAGTCTTAGTGGGTTCATGGCTTTGGTCTTGGCGTACTGGGACCCAACCAGTATAACTGGATGTAATTTAGCTGTGGTAACAGATTAAGTATAGCTTAGTTGTGGTAATAGGTTAAGTATAATTTAGTTGTGGTAATAGATTAAGTATAGCTGTCAATAAAAGTATGTTCCAATGCAAATAATCTCAGTTTAAAGCGTTTAAACTCTAGCCTTCTCGTTTCTCTGTGCAAGTGTGGCCAAGGCCACCAAGATTCAGCTGTATGAAACACCAACAGGCTGGAAATTCTTCGGGAATCTTATGGATGCCGGAAAACTTTCCTTGTGTGGCGAGGAGAGTTTCGGCACAGGTAGCTTATGAGTGAGTGAAACAAACAAATGCACATCAATGTGAATGCCCAGAAAGTGTTAATAAGATCATCCTATGCACATATGCAGAAGGTTTTCTGTCCTTCTGTGAGTCCAGGCTCTGATCACATTCGTGAGAAAGATGGGCTGTGGGCTGTGCTGGCATGGCTCTCCATCTTGGCCACACGGCAACAGAGTGTGGAAGAGATCATGAAGGAGCACTGGCAGACGTACGGCAGGAACTTCTTCACCAGGCAAGAGACACACAGAGAATAGGCTCTGTGCACGACAGACGGAAATTCCCAGAAAGACTTTCATTCAGGATGGTCACTCTTTTCCAGTAATTAGTTTTTACGTTGGTAAACAATTGTGTATTGAGGGTATAGCTACAAGCTAACTATGAAATGAACCCTGAACTGGAGAGGAATGTGGAGAGCTTATTATTTAGGCTTACTTTGGATAGTAGACTAGTATAACTACACTATACAACTCATACTTATACCTAATATCAATCAAGCCTACTGTACTTCACAAAAATAGACGTTCACCAGAAAAGAGTGACCATCCTGAATGAAAGTCCTTCATTAGCCCATTATCTGGCCTTCACAGTTTATCTTGGAGGTTTGTTATTCAGGCACTCACATTTAGACACTACACTGAAGTGGCTGGGCAAGTCAATGTTTCAGCCTACATTTCATTATGATCTCATTAGTGCACTCACAAAAAAAAAAAAAAACATTAGGCAAATCTGAATAATTTATCAATAGCCTTATATTACTGGTGTAAAAAGGCTAGTGTTAAAGGAGACATATGGTGTGAATCAATCCATAGCCCTGTTGTTTGAGGTTGCTCTCAGTAGGAAAAAAGAACAAAAAAGTAGTGGACAACTAATACTAAGTGAATGGGGCACAGTCTCTTACTTCCAGTTTCAGTCCACTATGCCCGATGCAGTTAACATTAGTTATTGGGTTACAGGGTTATTGACTGATTCACACCAGATGTCTCCTTTAAGTTACAGAATTTTGGTCAGCGCTTACTTATAAATGTACTCTAAAAATACATTGACATATTGGCATAATGCCTCTGAACAGTGACTGAAACTGGCCATGGACAATGTTTACTATCTCTTGAACTGAAATAACCTGTCCAGAACTCTTTAATTCGGGGTTCTCAACAGGTATGACTATGAAGATGTGGATATTCTTGCAGCTGTTGAAATGATGGAAGATTTGGAGGCTATGACGTCTGACAAAGCATTTGTTGGACAAAGTTTCTCAATTGGGGAAAAAAATTACAAAGTTGAAAGGGCAGACAACTTTGAGTACAGTGACCCAGTGGATGGAAGCATATCCAGGCATCAGGTGATTTCCAATTCCCAATCAAAATCCGTCTGCCCCTCCGATAGGCTTCTCTCATACTGTACCCTATTTCTTCGACTATGATAGATGTTTCTATTACTTTGCATTCAACCACAGGGAAAGTTTGTGTAACATTGTGTACATCTTTCACAGGGACTACGGATAATTTTTTCAGATGGCTCCCGTGTCATCTTCCGTTTAAGTGGAACAGGCACCTCTGGGGCCACTATCCGCCTCTATGTTGACAGCTATGAAAACGATGCAAAAAAAATATTCGAGGATCCACAGGCAAGTTTCCACTCTTGACTTGGAGTTTATGTAATTGACACTGATATGTAATTGATAGATATGACTGTAATGAAAGTGTGTTGGACATTGAACCTGATGTTTTGTATTCAAACAGGTGATGCTGACTCCTCTAGTGAACCTGGCTCTCAAGATGTCAATGCTACAAGAAAGGACAGGTCACAGTGGCCCCAACATCATCACATAGACCTCTTCATTGGATTCATTCAATAGGCTACAAACTCTTCACGGAACATTTCCAGAGGCTGTAGCCTATTATTGCCCAACACATACAATATATGGACAAGTTCAAAATTAATAAATGCATTCTGTGGTACAACAATATTTTCTCTGTGTGACTCTTACCTGCTGTATAGCCATTGGGCATATGTCTGTGAGCAATATTGTTGCAAAAACGGCAGAGAAGCCCTATACACTTACGCGCATTTATCACATTCGCCGGACCTGTTGCTTGACAACGCAGGAATCAGGAAATAAACAAAATAGGAAGATCAAACTCATAAATTATTGTCTAAATTACGATTAGTCTACTAGCATATTTACTATCAAAATAGTTGTGCAAAGTCAAGTGAACGTTAATGTTACCTACGCCGCCTCAATGCCCTCTGATGGTTGGTGTCCTCTTCTGGGTCGGAATCAAAACAACGAGTCCGAATCCATATGCAAAACTGTGAGTAGCCAGAGCAGATAGTCAGTAGCCTAGCCTAGCAGGATAACCTAGGTCTACAGCACTTCCTAGAATGTAACGAAGGTTAAAGTCTACAGTGTAGATGTAGGCCTACTAGATAAACACAGAAACGAAACTTTCTGTTTCCTTTCAAATTTCATATTGCCACCTTAATTAACATAATCTGTTATTACAGGAATTTGCTTCTTTGAAAAAACACTTGGGGATAGAAGCAACTCCAGTCAGGAGCGACCTACTTGAGTGGGTGGCAAAAATTAAAGGATTGGAAGGCACATTGTGGGAAGGCAATGTAACAGAATGTTAAACAGTGTTTACAGATACTAACCTAATGGTATTGTCTTTTAGCCTAAATACCGGGACTATACTGATGGATCGCAATATCTTATTTTTACACTAGGAGGCGTGTTGAGGTTGTCATTATATTACCACGAAAGGTCCAGCAAGTTTCCACCACAAGTAGTGTTCAACACTGTTCCTTTTCACCCCAATGGTAAGAGCAGAAAGGAGAGGCTAAATTCTCAGCCCTTCCCTATACTTATGGAATGAACTAAAGTGTTTTTCTCATTTCACCTTCATCTTTCTAGTGAATAAAGACACAGGGGAGGTATGCAGCTCTTTTCCTCACACTGGATGTAAATGGGACTCCAGTTCCACCTTCAACATCCTTAGGTTCATTCAGGTATCCTAAAATATACTCAAATGTAAATATTAGATAAATACCAAAATGAAGTTAGCATAACTAGACCAAGTTCCTTTTTGAGCTATCATCAGAATGTTGGACTATACACAGATCATGTACAGGACTATGCCAGGTGATCATAGTTTATTTGTGTCCTGCTCTGTCATACAAAGAATAGGCCTGCTGTGATTCCTAATGTTGTGTTTTTGGTGTCCAATGCAGCACATGCTTTCTTACCCCCACCTGGAGGACCCCATAAATCTGGAAGCAGCTGAAATGTTTTCAAATAGGCCACATGTCTACAGGGATGTGGTCAAGCGATGTCTGAAAGTCAGTCAAGCACTAGAAAGAAAAGACAGTGCTGGTAAGACAATAGGATGAAATCTATCATTTTAGAGTAGTAGAAAGCTTAGAGTAAAAATTTACCTTTTTTTGTGAAAAATCCAGCAAACGAAGCTAACCCTAACCAGCCTTTAAAGAGTGGCAGGTGAGTGGCATTAATGAGTATGGGAATTAATTCAGTCCTTTCAGATTTCGTGGTGTAATTATCTTCATTGTTGTGATGGTCAGGTTTGTCTGGATGATCTCCTTTGAGGAGTATCTGCATGCGTGGATAAAAACAGCCACCAGCAAAGGAGGACCTCATAATGAACGTATGGGAAACATTTATGAGGTGGACAATGAGAGCAAAAAAGGAATTCAACTGAGATATTGTCTGAAATTATACATAGTTTTCTCTTCTCTGATTTCCAGTACTCCAAAAATGTTACATCACATTGAGTTTTATAGTAGTTACTGTAATAAGGTTATTAGAGGTAATTTATTGTGCTGGTGTTATCAGTAATTCATATTTAGAATGTAAGATCAATGGAGTCACTCACACAATTGAAACACATAAGACGAGTCAACTGTCAAACAAGAAAATGAAATCATATAGGCTATGTTGAAGCCTAGCTTGCACAATAATTTTAATGGCACTCAATTATAAATGTGAAAACTGGATCCTTTTAGTAATTTTATCAATCAGAAAGTTTGCGATTTACACATTGTAGCACTGGTCAGCTTTGCACAGGTGTTTTCGCACCACTGTGGAACACCAACCCAAAAACAGAGTTCCTATACAGAAGCCTGTTTTGAAAAGTAAGTTTAATTTCAAAATGCCTTAAAATGCTTCACTTTATCATCATACCAACTGCAATGTGTTTCCGGTTGTACCAACTGCAGTCTGAGATTAAAGTTGTCTTTTTGTGCAGAATCAAATCTTTAACGTATGGACCTCAACAAAAACATCAAAGGAAGAGAATAAACAGACAGAAAGTGGATAAACACAAACAGATTCAACAAATGAGGAAGCTATACCAGCTTTACAGCACAACAGGTAGGTTTTCTTGCAACAGAAACCAGACAGTTTACAAGAAGTGAGAGCTTTGTAACGACTACATTTAGACAGTACATTTCAAAATGTTCCACGTTTCTCTCTTTCGATGTGTTCTGTCTGGTCTGTCATGTCCAAATGCTGCTAAGCAAAGTGCTACACTGTGTTGCAATGCTATGATGCAATATTCAAATGTGGCATCAATCCAGAAAGATCTGGCCTTGTTGTCCATTTGTTTGTTTGACTCTTACTGTATTGCTCTGTTTAAATGTCTGTGGTTCAGTGGCTGAGCCACTACTGGCTTGTCCTGCTGCACCCCCAGCCACAGCGCGGTGTCCAGGTGGGCCCGAGTGCTGGGAGACAGAGGTGGACACGCTGGTGGCATGGACATACTCCTTGTCTCTAGAGGAGCTGGAAGAAGACCACTCATCTAAAGTGATGGTGACACCTCTGAGGGCATAATTAATGAAACATTAAGTCCACACAGTCCACACTCTGGATCTATCCATTTCATATTGGCTAATAAAAACATTCATGGGGTACTTTTGGTATTTCAAGTAATTCAACATCAAGTGTTCAATTTGTGTATCACATAGTGGACAAAGTACACACTTTACCAAAAGATACTTGTCTTCAAATGTTATTCCAATAAAGTACTAAGTAAAGTTAAAGTACACACATACTTACTTGCTCAAATTCATCATGAAACGTACTACAAACTATAAAAGTAAATATATTATTACATACTGTATTTGACTTGGTAGTTCCTTATTTGTAAGAATCAGAAATCAGATAAGTATTCATGGGAAATCCTGACTTTATTTCATTGACTACAGTGAGATACAGTTCTTGATCCATTGGTACCATTCAAGGGCAGTAAATCTCAGTATTTTTTGGCAAGGTGTATCACCTGAGTTAGAAACTAAATGACAGCATTGCACTCAGGGTAGCTTTTGCCGTTTCATCATCGTGTTTATACCTATGCTGAGTTTCCAGGAATGAATCCATGCAACAATTTAAAAATAGTCCTCTAACAATTAAAAAAAGGCATCTATTTATAGTCTCTTTGCACTGTATTGTAATGCATTCATTTTCAATGTACACCAATGTGGCTGAAATAGGTAGTGCATCCCAAAACTGTAAATATTAAAATTCAAATTCATATTCAGCATAGCCTTCAGCATCTTTCATGAAAAAAGGGTTGAGAAGGGTGCACTGTAGGCACCTCTAGCCCAAATTATTGTCTATTTCAGCATATAATGGCACATGTATGTACAAACCATTTAAAAAAAAAAAAAATAATAATAATATAATAATATATATATATATATATATATATATATATTGTCTTAATGTAAATCAGCTCAGAAGATTGTAAAGGAATATCTACTATTTAAATTTTTTGCCCTATTCATCAGTAAAATGTCCACCCACATCTGTAAAAAGGGTCATAAAACACAAAATGCAATGCTGTCATTTGACACAGAAATGCAAAGCTGTCATTTATTTTCAATGCAATGCTATCATTTGGTTTTAACTATTTTTTAACTTTTTAACTAGGGTGGTATACAATTCCAAAATCACAATGAGCTGGCCCTCAGACGGTATTGACCAACCCTCTTAAGGGCTAACCAAGAAAAATTGAAATTGTCAAGAGGTATACAGGTATGCATGTATATAAAAGGTATACTAATCTTAAGAAAAGTATATATAGTTATTATAACACTAGGCTTATAAGATGAAAGCATGAAAGTATATTAGTCTGGAAATAAAGTGCATGAGGACAATTACTGAATGACATACAAATACATGCAATTACATACACACACATGCACACACACATACTGACACAATCCAATGCAAACCGCACATTACAAACCGCATACTGACTCAAACCAATACACAACACACAGCACGCACACAACACAAACATGTCTATTATCTCTATATGTAGGTAAATGTGTAAAAAAAAACATGTAGCGTCACAAGCATACAATTATGTAATGTAATAATTCAGTTCTCAATACTCAGTTCTCTACTGTGAATAATGTATAAAATATCTAAAAATGTGAATTGTATATGCTGGCTTTATGGGAACTGTATATGCTGGACTACTGTGAGTATTACTCCAAGCAGGTCAATTGTGATTATTGCCAGGTGCTGCAGTCTAAGGGTGTCATGGGTTGAGTGCCACAGACTCTGACTGCAGTCTCTTTAACTCCCTGATGAGGCCTTTGAAGTCAATGCGGTGTTCTGGGGAGCGCTCCCAGCAACTCTTCATCAGGGCATAAACCTGGGGATGGCATCAGAAGTGCACAATGCATCACCATTTACTTGGCTCAATCAAAGCTGGGTTCGAACTGAAACACATGTGCTAACACTAAGGGCCACTAAGCCCTCTCCAAGAAACTCAAAGGCCATAAACCGGTTCCAAAACAAAGCACACCAGTAGGAATAGTGTTACTTTACTTAGCAATACAACAAATTTTGTGAAAAACAGAAAAGTACATTGAGAACAATCTTCCCACTTACACCTGACTTTTGTATCCCCCTACCTTATCTGGGCAGTCAGGTGGGCATGGTAGTCTTCCCCCAGCCTCAAGGAGAGTGACCAGTCTAGTGACAGTCATTTGACCTTGGCTTCGACCAATCATGTCCAAGAACATCTGTTTTTTAGGGAGGAGAAAACACATAATTTATGCCTTTCAAATATGACCTGAATATAACGTCTGACATCAATCAGTATTGGAAATAAAACAGACCTAGATCAAATTATGCTGACCAACACAAAAAACAACCCTTCAGACCATCCAATCCAATCCAAGTATTCAAGTGGAAATAAGCATAAGTGGTCTTAATGATGTGCTGTCTCTTTCATATCAGGTCAAGGGTCTGGACAGGGTGATTGTAAGGAAACAGGACTTACTGCAGGAGGGCTCTTCTTTGGGTCGCAGTAGGTCATGATCTCAAAGAGAGTCACACCAAAGGACCACACGTCAGACGCAAGGTAAAACTTCCGATACACAAGACACTCTGGGGCATACCTATGGGACAGAAAAAGTCGACAACAGCTGAATATTTTACAATATCATTCAACTAAGATGCTCAATTATATCTGACAACTCTGGTTTTCTGAGATTGATGTTGTATGACAATGCAAAACATTCCTCAAGGTGCTGATGATGACATACAAGGGTAGACTTTGTAAGAAATAAAGGGTGCACTCTAGCCCCGCACTGCTAATGGAATAGGACCACAAATTTAGCAAGGTACAAAGATCAGAAGCGCATGAATTTTGACTGATGAAAAGGCTTGACATGCCGGTCATTTGCACCTAATGAAGAGTTTGGAACTTAAGCGTGCACTTTGGATCTTTGCACTGAGTTCAGTCATTTGAAATGACGTATTGTGCCTGGCTGTGGACAGCTTTAGCTGCATCTTTGTCAGTCTAGAGAAAGCTAGATTGCATGGAATTGACTACCCTTTCACTTCCTCGGCTAAGCAGCGCTAATTACTTCGCTTCGCTGCCCTCCCATCCATAATTTGCCTGGCTCCAAACTGAACAATGTCAGTAACTTGAAGTCAATTGACAAGAACATTAAAGGCATTAACATTTTAGCAATCAGCAATCATGAAGTAATAATAAGAATGTATTACAATAAGAGGGCAAAGAACAGAAAAAGGGCAGAGAAGTAATTCTATTCCACTTGAAATAATTCAACCATTTAGCAGGCTCAGACAGAATCAATAGTCCGGCACAAGGACGTGGATGATGACAAAGTAAATACAAGACATTGGAACAAACAAAACTAAAAGTCGCTTTTGACAGAAACAGAACTTGAATAACATGTTGTACTGCTTGGCAACAGGAGACACCAAAGAAAGCTTGGCTCTATTGAGGGGGGCAGAGGATGAATGAAGATAAATGAGAACTACTGGTAAATAGTGGAGAACACAATTCAGAGTCTTAAAACTTCCTTAGTTGGTAGCAGAATTGTTGTATAAAAGCAATGTAACATTTGTGGTTGTGAGGTTGGTAGAGGATATTGCCATGGCTATGGTTACCTGTAGCACTAAGCCTTTTGTGCCTGTGACCACAACAATGGCAATATCTGCTACCAACCCAACAGCCACGAGTTTTAAACTGCTTAAACATTTCCTAAACATACATCCTTACCAATATACTGGGCTTTCCTGTTCCTCTTTGACTCTATAGTATTCCTCATTCTCTTTGATGCTCTTGGTTAGACCAAAGTCCCCAATCTTCACCAGATTTTCACTTTCCACCAACACATTTCGTGCTGCCAGGTCCCTGTGGATGTAGTTTTGGGATCCCAAGTAGTCCATTCCCTGATGACCATAAAACAGACTCTGAATTACCATTCTTTTTGCTATACTGGGGCCGTTTCCCAAAACCATAGCTGCTAACTAAGCTGTTTTAGGCCATCACAGTTCAACTTTGTTTATGCAGGATCACTTTGGCAAAGTGGAGCTCTGCCTATATGACCCGCATTGTGACTGGACAAATGACCAGTGACCGGCATTTGAAAGTTTGCCAAGTTGTTTACTGGTTTGCAGTTATGGTTTTGGCAAACCCAACCCAGCTAAACTGATTCAGCTAAATTGCTAATTCTGCTGAACTCCTCACTGTATATATATATACACACACACATACATATATGTGTGTGTGTGTGTGTGTGTGTGTGTACATTACCTGACATATCTGTGTGGCATAGAAAAGCAGTTTATTGTGGTCAATCTTCTGCTTGTTGTTGTGCAAATACTCTTTCAGGCTGCCCATTGGCAGGAACTCCATGATCAGTTTGAAGGTGGTTCCTCCTAAATATGTAACGGGTTAATATGGGGATCAAAAGCCAATGTATTGGTAGCTCAGTAACTCACTTTTTGGCTGTTGCAAAAATAAAACTGGTCAAATGCTACACTTCTCTCTTTAAAGTGTGCAGACAAGCACACTTAGTGAAACTGTTCATCCACATAAACTAGCCTCACCTTCCTCTGTGCACACCCCTTTGTACTTGACAATGTTCTCGTGGTAGAGCTCTCGCATGGTGTTGATCTCCCGCCGGAGGTTACAGTTCTCTGACTCCTCGCTCTCGGACTTCAAGGACTTCACTGCCACCAGCTCTCCTGTCCGGTCACCGCGTGGGTCATACAGGCAGAGCTCCACCTTGCCAAAGTGACCCTGGAGAAACAAAGTTTGACTGTAACAGCTTGCACAAACAACATACAACACAGACAACTATAGCAAGCCAGAGAGTCAGTCTAAACTTAAAGTACTTCCACGGGGCTCCTGTAGGTCTGCACCTAAGTCAAAGGACATACCTCTCCCAGTGGTCTGATTCTCCTAAGGAACCTCCTCTCAAACACAGTTGGATCAAGCTCCACATTTGGAATTTCATTTGAAACAATTGTAGGGTCTGTAAATATGAGATGGGAGAGAGAACCATGTCAAAATTCTAAAATGCTGTGTTCAACAAACTGCACATCATGATAAAATACTTTTTAGAGATTAGATCTGTATTCTCAAATGTTTACGTCAAACTATAGTGAGATCTCTGTGAACCCCCTATGACTCATCTCTTTCATTTACGAACACGAAACTACAACTTTAAACCTCCATCTGTTGTCTGGCAGAGTTATTTATTTGTTTACTTATTTCTAAAAGACCTTACCTTGCTCCTCAATCCAGACCAGGCTGCCAAGAACAGCTCTGAGGCATGGTCTCTGCCTGGGGTCATAGCTCATGCATTGGGTGATGAGGTCGGCAAGCTCACTGGCCTGCTTGTTCACCAGCTTCCCCTTGGCTGTGTAGAAGCGCTCCTTCTGCTCAGGGAAGAGAGCTGTGTTTAGACTGCAGTTTGAAAGCATCAAAGCATAAATGCTATTATATAAATAAGCAAAAACTCCTTTCCAGACAACAATTAGGGTAGTACATATTGTAACTGTAAAACATTATATATTTACTACAATAGCCATTCTTATGAAACAAATTGAAAAATTGACAGCTGTCTCCTTAAGGAGACAATGACGCGATGGCCGTACCTCTATGCGCTTTTTGTCCTTGAGGGGGCGCTCTCCATTGTGGCAAATTTCCCACAGAGTTACCCCAAAGCCCCACTTATCTGCTGCCATGCTCACCACCTGGTGGTTTTCTGTGTACTCAGGTGCTATCCAAGGAATACGGTCCAGACGCTCTGCACAGAGAGAGAGAGAGAGGAAACAGTGAGCATTGGGTAGCAGGCCCTATGCCACATCACAGACAACCAAGACATCAAAGGAGAAATTACTGCAAAGACATGCAGCCTGACACAGCTCTCTACAGAGCCTTGACATGAGATGGCCTTAGGTTGGTGGTCTTTTAGAAAGGTGAAAAAACTGTACAGTTTGTATGCAGCCCTGAGTGCAGTGCTGTTTCTATCATGCTTTATAACATTGGTGTTAATGTAAATATTAACATCAGTGTTTGACAGCTCACTCTGGTACACTATTTTCTACGTGCTGTGGTGGGACAGGAGGTTAGTTTAGCAGCTACTGTAGAAGTGTCGGTGGTTGTCACAGTGGTTTTCAGCTGAAATTGTAGGAAGCGAATGTAATGTTCAGATAACTTGGGTGCAACTATAAGTGGCCAACTATATTACTCTTCATGCAAAGCTGTAAAAGAGGGAAATATCCACTGATACTCAAGTGGTACAACACAATGATGTTGAGATATGTATTTCATGTGTATTTCAGCTGTGTATTGTGTACAGGTCACCATGCTATTTGTCACCTTCTCTGGAGAGAGACGTGCTAGGGACTCCTGGGTGGCTGAGCTTCATGAACGGGGCATCTCCATCCAGGCCACCCCTGGCCAGGAGAATGTTCTTGGCACAGACAAACCCATGGATGAGTCTCTTGTCCTCCTACAAACGGAACACAGAACATTATATTGCACTATACTGAACATAATTTTGCATACAGAGATATATGAGAGTATAACAGGATAGGTATAGTGAGATAAAGCCTACATTCTCTTTCGTTCGTTCTCTCTCTCGCTCTCTATCAAACCAAAGATCACTAAAACCATGACGTCATAGTGGAAATCCCCATTCCCCTAACATTTTCCTTGAGCAAGCTTGTACAGTGACATTTATTTCTGTTAGTGCAACACATAGATGATAGCAGATACATTAGAATGTATTGTAAAATGAAACAGAATTCATTTATTTATTTAATTAATGATTTATTGTGAGGACCACTTTTGGCCTTAAGTAAAGTCAGGTTTAAAAAACAAACACTGCTTAAAGTTATATTTAAATAGCAGTCATAGCACGAAAACAGAGAGCTTGCTGGCAATCTCACCAGGTAGCTCAGGGCACTGGCCAGTTGCTTGGCCACCTGAAACTTCCAAGCTGGGCTGAGTCTGGCGCCATTGGCCTGCATAAAGAGGTCCAGAGGACCATGCTGGAGAAACTCCTCCACCATTATTACTGCAGTAGAGAACAGGGGCAACAGTGTCAAGAATCAGCATTGCATAGCAGTGACCTTGATGACGATAATGACATAGCAACATCTTCTGTAGAGGTCTAATTGACAACTTGCAGGAATTTCATTGGAATACTGACACATGCCTTAAGTGATATACTACGTCTACTTATATTGGTGACTATACTGAACTTATTATAAACAATTTAAAAAGTCAATATTGCTTCAATGGACAATTCCATGAGGCGTTCGCTGAGAGACATTCAGAAGTAGGGAAGTGCCACTCACTGTCCTGGTTGCGCATGCAGATCCCGTAGAGCAGAGCCATGTGCTTGTGAGAAACCAGACGCATCATGCTAACCGTCTCCAAGAAGTCCTGTCGGGTTCATGGAGACAAACCCACTGTTAAAAATCTTTATATCTTTTGAACTACATTTTGCAATTCTTGAAGACACGCACACACACACACACACACACACACACACACACACACACAGACACACACACACAGTTGTCAAGATGCTCTGAGAGTCATACATAAAGAATGAACTGTGTGTGTGTGTGTGTGTGTTTAGGTTTGGACCATATCAGAAGGAGAGAGAGGAGTGAGCAATGTGATTGGTAAGATATGGGCCTACTCACAGACATGTCTCTCTGTCCAGCGCTTAGAGTCTTCAGCACCACATCCACATCCTGGTGGTCCTGGGCAAAGTCTAGATAATTGTCCTCGTCTCGCAACCTCAGCTTGCCGGCGTAGATGTTGGTCCGTGTGCCCCGGCCCAGGTGCTCCCCCTGCCCCGCAACAGTGACGTTACAGTGATACTGTGTAACTAAAAAGCACCCTGGCAGAACAAGTCAAGCAACTTGTTCCGCGCATTCATGTCCCACCTGAACATAAATGGGACACATGCACACAGACACACACAAAACACACACACACACACAGCTTTGCAGCAATACCTCAATCAAGTCCTCTTTCAGAATTTTGTGGAAGACAAGGTCAGGTTTCTGGATCTCCTTCTCTCCCTGTGTCGCAACGAGCAAGTTGGAAATCTCTACAAATCAAAAAGTCAGCCACAGACAGATGTGACTAAACATGACAATCTCAATCACACTGACTTCCTCTTTTAATGTACTATACATTACACCAATGCCAACGGCAACAAAATATGGTAACTTGGAACCCAAGGATCACAATATAGAACATCTGTGAGTCAACAACACTTTAACAGTTGAGGAAACAGGACATACTCAACAGGAATACTGTCAGCACAAAATTGTCGAGCAGAGAATTTCTAAGGTTCTCTATTGATGCATGTGTACTGCCAACTCAAGCCCTGTGAGTCAGACGTAGAGATGGGCTCTGGCTGGTGGTGGTGGAGGTTGAGGTCGTGGTGGATACCTTTGGCCTGGGGTGGGAACCCCCTGTCCAGCTGCAGGAGGGTGTTGTCCGAGCGCAGCTGCTGTCCCTCCAGTAGCTCCATCAGTTCCCTGAGGCTGGGGTGCCTCATCTCCGTACCGCACAGTACATAGTTGTCGCCCTCTTTCGCAATCTGGAAGTGCTTGTAGCTTTTAGTGTCCACTGTGTCCATCTGAGCCCACCACACACATTACGAGCACAATGGAAAAAAGAGACAGCAAGTCAGTGGCAAAATGAAAACTGTCTTGTAATCATTGGCATTTTGATTGCTGGCAACAACCAGATAGAAGCTTTGTGCTAACAATATTCCACTGATGTGTGGTTTTCACAATATCTCACATGCCTGATTCAGCACACTCCCACTGATTCCCATTCAGTATTACACTACATGTAATTCAAGGGTCAGTGGTGACATGGAGACATGACTTAATACAGTGTTCTTTCACGGGATGCAAACCAGATAGTCTTACAGTGCCATTAAATGGCATGGAAATTCACTACAGAACTGTTTGACCTAAACGTATGTACTCTTGGTTCACAAATCTTTAACACAGGCCTATGTGTGGGCCTCTCCTATACTCTCAAGGAAAAATAGGCCCACAAACTACACAGTATCATCTCTGTTTACTACTTTGTTGACAAAGTAGTAGTGAGTCATGTAGTAAAGACAATGAGCACAGTTTGTACCTCATGACAGACCACAGTCAGAAGGATGTGCTCGTAGTCTGTGCTGCTCTGGCGAAGTAAGTAGAGGCCCTCTTCGTTGCCTGCCACACGAAGCTTGTGAATAGCGTAGTCTGTGCTGTGAAAAAAAAAAATAACAGAGAGATTTAGTTGTACAATCTTTACTGCACAATTGCACCTCGACAGGAAGTGCAGTTGCAAGGGCGTAAAGGCATGCTGAGCCTGAGGTCATGTCTTTTGGAGATGTGTGCTCATTCACCTGATTGGTCCATGACATCCCTCAAGTTTGTTGAGGTCCACAGAGGGTGGTGCAACCTCTCTGCAGAGAAATTGATGCGCATCTGATGTTAGCCGGAAGTACCCATCCACCAAAGTGATGAAGGAGAATGCCTTTTCCTGTTTCTCTAGGTCCAGCTCCTGTCAATGTGATTACAGAAAAATATTCATGAGGCAATAGTAAGTAAATAAGTAATGTGCAATATTACAATTAAGACTCAAGTAAATGTTGGTTTCATATTTTACTGGAAATAGTATACAGCATACCATCTGTTTGTTGTCCCGTTGGTGAACTGTGACCAAAGAGTCTTTGATGACAATATGTGTAATCTCGTAAAAGTCTGAGAACAGGATCCATCCCTGCTTGGCTTCTGCGTTGTCCTTTTCCAGGAAACTGCCCCTCTTGACCTTTTTGGAGTTGCCTTTCTCCTTTGGAGGTACTTCAGTCTAGGGATCAGTTCAGTTCTCAGCATCAGTTCTCAGCAGTATACATTTTCCATAACAATATTCTTGGTTTCTATGCTAACTTCAGTGGATAACTGGGCGACACAGTGCCTTTTTTTTGTTGTGTTGTTAACATAATGTCAATATTTTTGTTTCGTCATATTCTTTATGCAGGTAATTTTGGATATTTTAACCCAGAAGTATTACAAATAGCTCCTTTAATCTGTCTTAACATTGGTGACTATTCTGCATAGGGATAATCCAAATAACCTAGACAGCAAGCAGCATTATCATGTGCTGCACCTACGACTGTCTATGTTCCAAAGTCATTCTGCATCTGTGACAGGTAAATGCTGTTACGCGTATCGCTTCTTACCTCTGATGGCTTCAGGCGCCACTGGATGCCAGCTGTCCCCGACACTAGCACCTGATAGCGGGCTGGCTGCTTGGGATTCTGACTCTGGTTGTGTCCTCCTTCAGCGTCCAAAGTCCGAAGAGAGACAGGCTCAAAGACCTCACACCCAAAGCCTTCTGTCAGCGTTTCAAGCGTGGCAATGTACTTCAGCTTCAAGTCAAGCTGGGTCACAGACCTGTCCATCACCGTTTTCTGGCTGAACTCGCTTAGGAACCTCTTAAAGACATTCATTATCCGGAGCCGGACTAGAAAGTTACGCTGACAGATGGACTGTTTCAGGGACTCTGGAATGTGCTTCTTGTAACTGTAACAATTAATAATAAAAACAATAGGTTAAGTCACCCACCATGTCTCGCTTCTGGCTTGATTTCTGCTTCACTATCAAATCCATCAACAACACTTTAATAAAGTCTTGCCTTTGATTTTAAAATCTAAGGCTTGAGACATTATACTGCCACACACCTCTCAACTGCACATTCAGTAGAGGGATACGTGAGTGTGCGCCACATCCTGTGATGATCAAGAATGAGCTCTTAGAGCATCTAGAATATGTGGCATGTGCGATTGAGTGGGGGCCATCACAAGAAGTTTAAATTATTTTTACCTTATCTTCTTTGATATGAGACTTGGATCAAGGTGCTCTTTGTCTGCTGAATCATGTGAAATGGACAACACAGCCATCCCCAGACACTCATTCTCAATTTCATGGGACTCTTCCTCGTCTTTGGCTAGACGCACTGGAGCCAAACCATGGACAAAGTCATAATGGCCCTGTGGAGGGTGCACACAAGAGTGCACATTCACATACAGACAAACAACAAAGCAAGCAAAAAAGCATGTTTTCCCTCTGCAACTGGAGAAGCTTATGCAGCAGATACTGGTATATCCAGTAGTAATAAATATACTATAGTTTGGAGTTTCCATTAAGAAGTTTTCCAGCATGACTTCAGGTAGTACTGCAGAGGATGTTTCATTAGATTTCATATATTGGGCAGCAGACTAATGACACCGCTAGTCAACACAGGCAAATAGGACAGGAGAAGAAAGAATGAGGACCAGGGAGCATAAAGGACTGATTTGTAGTGCAGGCGTAACATAAGGTCTGACACATCTGGACACATCGCTCTGAGCTTTGTGTGCCATAACTTAGACTGTGACACATGTAGCAAATGTGGCTCTATGACATCTGTAGAGTCATGTCAATATGTGGTTGCAGACCTGTGCATAAAGGTATGTGAGTGAGGTCGCGTCCAGGATGGAGGTGCCTTCAGGTCCCATCCGCTTCAAACTGTGCCTTATCATGGGTGGCTTATTCTTGTGGGTGCCATGCCAGTTGGTAAAGTAGTACCTAGGACGCCACACACTCTGGTCAATCACTTATCTGGTTTCGCTTCTACTGACAGCCAAATATATCAGGCTCTTCTGAATATCAAAGGTCCTCCTATCTTACCTCATTCGAAAATACAGCTTCAGGCTGGCACCATCTGCTTTGAAAGTGTGATTTGGTGGGTACCATATGGCTTTGTCCTCATCATACAGGGCATACAAACTGTGACATAGTGGAGAGATTCCTACACAAAATAAAAACCATACTGTATGATGTCATCTTTGCACTGATCACTGAGCAGAGTTTGGTAGTGTTAAGTCAACATGAATCTCTACCTCAAGTGAGGAACTAACAATGAACATTATTCCAACAAACAGAACGAGAAGTTCAACTTATTTCTCACTGTATTCCAGGTAAATGCGCAAACTTCAGGTCTAAGGTCAGGTAAACGTCCCACTACATTCGACTGGATCACTTACCAAACATTTTGGCACACTCAATACACAAATCCTCCACAGTGTGACATCCTGTGGATTTTACCACTGGCTGAGTGGCTTGGGTATAAAAGTGGATTTCTAAGCCTTTTGGACCAGGTGGGCCTGTGTGATCGTTCTTTCTCTTTTTCCGCATCTTTGCTAGAAGCTGTCTCCCTATATCCATGTCAGTCTCTTCTGATCCACCAACACAACCTGGGAATGGGACAGATTACAAGAGCACAAATTCAGTAGATCGAAATATGCCCCTCTCTCTAAAAAGGATATTATAAATTCCTATTGTAACACTGTTCCTGTAAAGAAAATAGGCTATATCACCTACTTAAAATCAGCTTTCATAGAACCACATTACCAGGCAGAACCATTTTAATCTCATCATGATGTTTACCATGTTTAAGTAGCACTTCACATGAACACTGCCTAGATCCAGACTTTTATTAAAAAAAAAAAAACATGGGCCAGTTCAGATTAGCCGGATTAGCTTTTCAGTTTTTCAGTTTCAATAAGATTTTCAGTTTACATGGCCCATGCACTCTCTACTCTTAACTGTATTTAGTGCTAAAATCAGTTTATAATCAATGGCTATGCTCCTCCAGGTGTAGTTCAGATCTTCGTACCTCTACAGGTTAATTACCAGGTTAACAATAATTACGATGAATTTTACCTAATAACACAGACTGTTATGAGAAAGAGACAGGGGCCGTTTGAAAACAAAGTCGGGGTACTTTGGACATGCATGTTATGTATGGGCAATGTGAACTGCACGTCCATGCCTAACTAAACTTCATAAACTAGAAAAGTTATTTGCTAAACATCCAACGTTCCTATACATGGCATCAAACAAGGCTGTAGTTTAACTCATACGTAAAGACAGAAAGGGCTAATATTAGCTGCAGTATACGAAAAAAACAAACATTTTTGTGAAAACGAAAGCAACTCACCTACGGTTCCAAGCTAGTGCTCATATGTGACCTATTTCCTATGACACCGCATTCACATTCGGTTCTTCCTTTTTTAAGATTAAGACCAATGCCTAATAAAACAAATGACTGTCTACAATTAAGAGAAAATCTGCCTAAGTTCGACGTTTTCTTCGATCAGTAATAACAGTTACTGTATCATTTGGCTTCCTGAAAATCGGTCACTGATTATGTCAATTCCCGTAAATTCAGGCACACTGGGTCCGCCCCATGTTTCGGTGACACCGCTGATTGGTCTGGAAGTCACGTCAGTCATGATTTGTTTCGTTTCTTGTTATTTGTGGGAGTTTCTCAGTTTCAGTGATGGTGGAAAAAAAGACTATGAGCAAATAACTGTTGTCTTATTTTTTTGTATCTTTATATTCTATTGATGAGTTTGTCTACCGTAACAGTCAAGCTGTAGGATTCGAAGAAAGATCCTCTTAAAATGTTGTCTGCTTGACAACAACCAAAACACGTGAAAAGACAGATAACGCATTGTCCGAACGTACATTTATGTAAGTGAAACGTCCACAGATTTGGAGGGGAAATAACAATGGCTATGTTCGACTAAATGGTTTTATGCTTGTCGGCAATCAGCGCCGCTTCTATCTATCTCTCAAGAACACAGATAATTTCAGCAGCTGTTTCTTTAAGATCATCAGCTGGTGGAACACCACAAGAAAGAGGAAATAGGAAGTGGATTCTGAAGCCTTAGCACAAAGACAAGAAACTGATTTAGCGAAACATGGCTGGGATTAAAGGTAAATAAATTACTAAACCAGATTTATATGTAGATATTTGATCTATTGTTGTACAAAATTTGATGGAGGCGTAACTTTTCTTGATTGGGTTCCTCTAAGATTACAGGTCTTTTGAGTGTTGATTTACGTCGTCACACAGCAACTCCTATCAGACTGTCAAACGTTCTGCATTTTCGCCGTCTATATCACAGACTATTGACAATGCTCTTTTATTTGAGTCTTCAAAAAAACCTTCACCGGTTGCGGGTTGCGGGCGCATTGACACCTTAACGGCCTTAGCAATACAGTAATCTAGTCGTCGCCATCAGGTTTTAATCGCTGCACGTAACGTTACATTTGAAAGGAGAATGTCATTAACTGAGTTCTTATAAACGACGCGACCCCTTAACCTTGCAAACTTTTCGAGAAGTTGTAACATTGTTTCGTTGTTCTGCATGTACTTTCCGCGTCCCCTAGGAGGCAGCACAGATTTCCAAATGAGTGTATTGATGCAATGGGCCTGCCTTGATAGGCCTGTAATGGTAATATCTTTATGCCAACTGAACAGTGTTGCATTTGGGTTCTCTGTTTTGTATTTTATAGCATTGGTGGGGCTGTCCTTCAGTGGGGCTATTGGTTTGACATTCCTTTTGTTAAGCTGTGCATTGGACCAGTATGGGTAAGTAGCATGCAGATCATCCATGTTGGTGGATAGGAAACTAGTAGCCTACCATAACTTTATGCAAACTGCTGTCTGGTTTCCTTCTGACCAACAGAAATGTTAATGATGGTTTTCCCTCTGAGACCGTGTAGGCTACAGTAGGTATGAGAGCGAGTTGTGATCTTGTGAGTGAGTTGTGAGGGATTTTCAGCAATCTCTCTTGTGTATTATGCATCATGTATTGTTCGCAAGCCTTGTGCTTACAACCAGCCCCGTTTCCTTCTGTTCTGCTCAGCTTCCAGCACAGTACTCAACCTGTCCTCTTCTTCACAGAGTGTATTGGCCATTTTTCGTCCTCATCTTTTACGTGCTGTCTCCCATCCCTCACTTTATTGCACGGAGAGTCAGTGATGATGGGGACTCTGGAAGCAATGCCTGTCGGGAGCTGGCATACTTTCTCACCAGTGGCATTGTTGTGTCTGCGTTTGGTCTGCCCATAGTCCTTGCCCATGCACACGTGGTATGCATCATGTCACTTTACTCACTTTTCTTTTTTCTCATCTCACTCTCTTGTTCACTTTCTCTCTTTTTCTCTGTATGTGACCAGTTTCCCCCTTTTCCCTTGACAGATCCAATGGGGAGCCTGTGGTCTGGTGTTAGCAGGCAACACAGTCATCTTCCTTACCATCCTGGGTTTCTTCCTGGTGTTTGGTCATGGGGATGACTTTAGCTTTGAACAGTGGTAGGGAGCCCCCCACCCAACCGAAGACAGAGCTGGATAGAAGGGAGTGACCCCCCACACACACACACACACACCACCACCACCCTACCCCCACCCCACAACCCATATGGGAACATCAAGGCCAAACTACTGCTGGTGCAAGTGTTACTATGCTTTTGCAGCAGAGACCCCCCCCAACCCACCCCACCACCCACTTCCCACTATGGGAAGATCAGGACATGAGAGGGCACGTGTTGAGGAGGCCAAAATAAATAGAAGGGATGGATGGACAAAGGTGGTTGGGTAGCGCACTAACACAGGAACCGACCCTTTCTTTCCTTTTTTGTAGACCGACAACTAAGCCCTGTCTATGTCTGAGTCTGCCTCTTTCACACTCCTCTTTTCTCACACACACATACATATAAACATAGGGAAAAATAACTATACTGGTGGTTCCCCTCCACTTGTCCCCTTTTCAGATCGTCCTGTTTTAGCAGAGGTGCCTGCTCTTGTCTCGCCTCATGCAATGGACCATCTTCATTTGTCATGCCTCTCTTGATGTTTCAAGTGACCAGGATGGTCGTACTATCACCACTCTACATGTGTAATGTTTGCTATTTCTATGGTTAAGTCTTTTCTGATCAACTCTCTTTCAATATGATTGTTATTCATTGTGGATGGTGTTAAAGTCACTGTTATGCAAGCTAGCTGAGTTGACATCAGTCTTGTAATGGACATAACCCATTCTAATCTCAGCTGTGTTTTCTGATCAACTCTCTTTCAATATGATTGTTATTCATTGTGGATGGTGTTAAAGTCACTGTTATGCAAGCTAGCTGAGTTGACATCAGTCTTGTAATGGACATAACCCATTCTAATCTCAGCTGTGTTTTCTGATGTGTAAATGATTATAAGGGATTCTGTATTACATAAGGTTTTCCATCACACCCTCTTGTAATATGGGATAGTTTAAAATGTAAAAGTACACTACATTACTATAACCAAAGCTGACGGAAGCTGACTGCTCGGACCTGCACCTTTTCCTTAAATGTGCCCTCGCAACACAATCATGCTACAGGATTTGAATCATTTCCGCATTTATGTACGCATTAACAAATTAACAAAGGGACTTACTTTGATGTACAGTTGTCGCCTTTTGTAAAACTGACAAAGTGAATATATTGAGTGTATGACTGTCTTTGTTGAGTGAAGCTGAATTATAAGAATGTGTATTTTTATTGCTGTTTGAGTTTATCAGTAAATATATTACATTTATACTTATGATGTGATGAACAGAATTCCCATTATTCCTTCAGTCGTAAGGGAAGAATGTTACACAGCAATATTCCACTTATACACCATAATACGCTGGTAATAACAATTTAACGATTCAGCTGTAACACAGCTATCAGTGATTTGCTGCTAGTTGTGGAAGCCAAACACAGCGATAAAAAAAACACTCAGTTAAAAGGCACTTAAATCAGTGAGAAAAGGAAAAAGCAACTTGCTGCATTCTGTGCTCATCAAGTAACAGGCTGTGGATTCACAGCCACATCATTAGGGTGTCTCAGGAAAACTTTCAGTCCCACTGTCAGCTGCTGAGACCTTAATGGAGAAGGTGGGTAATGGTCTTGGGGGTCAGTAAATGTTTTCATAGTTTTATTGGTGATGCAAGAGCTGTATGGAGACCACTGTGAAGACCTAACATGAGTCACAATCACACTCTCACTTTTCACTCCTGTCTTCATTCCTATAGACTAATATAATGTGTTCATGAATCAGATAGGTTTTCACAAAATTAATCCATCTAGTCATATGATCAATCTTCTTTTTTCCAATGCATGGATGACTTATGTATGCAGGTATGTGAACATGGTTTATTTTTACATTCTTGCCCCCTGGCTGTATCTGAAGTGTTCTGGAGGAGGGTTAGTCACACTGTCACCACCCAGTCCTAAAACGGGTGTTGTGCTTCCTTAATGTCTGTAAAAGGCATTTGCCATTCCTCATTACAAGTGGTACAGTATTATGGTAGGGTATTTTCTGTTCACATCATGATTTCTTTACATCTCCCTGGTTTACCCAGTCCAGTAACCATTCAACCATTCTTCTATGCTTTCTCTGGAAAGAAACTATTAAATCACACACTGCCAGTTCGTTCAACACAGTTTTGCGTCTAATTACCTCCCCTGGTGTCTCTGGCAGTTTTAAAACAGAGCGCCTGACAAGACAAGGAGTCTTCTATAAATTGGAAACAAACTGAAGGTGCAGCCAAGAATCTTTCGTGCTAATTACTTTTGATAATGAATTCGTTTATTCAAGTTATTTATTATCTAATAGACTATTATGGAAAAAACGATTGACCTGTTTAGACCTATCGAACGAAATTATATGCCTGTTGAAATCGATTTCAGGTAGCCTAGCCTGTGCATCATATATTCATGGTTAGGACGAGAACAGGTAGACGAGCAATCGATATTTGCTGAGCAGGACTGTGCTGTGATAAAGGCATAGGCTACTCTCGCAGCGAGCGAATGAGAGGGAGCCGTTGTAGGTTCGTCCGCTCAGATGGGATGCAAAGCCTGAAGCCCGATTTCACCTCTAAGTACAATTACCGTTTTCTGAAGGAGACTATCCAAGTGAACAGCGGGTAAGATTCAGACTTTGTCTCTAACCTTAATGTCTCAGAACACTTCGTATGCTGGTCATTTAGAGTAGGCAGTTTGTGTTTAAGGTTAAGGATAAATTGCACTTGCACCGTGTTTGAAGTGTAGACTATAACTTTTCAGTAAAGGTGTGGCTGTAGTCCACGCTAGTCTCGTGCAGCATTCTGATTTCTGCCTTGACGCACCAAAGACTTAGCCGACTTGAAGATTTGACTTACTTCTTGGGGCAATGGCCCACTGTTTCACCTGTCGTCTACTTGCATAGGCTGGTGCGCTTTATGCTGGTAAAAATGACTCGGTTTTCTATGTGCGTTCAAGCGTCCCACCAGCGCATGATTCGACAAATTCTGACTGACATCCAGTAGGAATTCATCAGAAAATTCAGTGACCATCTCAAATGAAGGCAATACCGTCAACATGACGGCTTGCATCATCTCTGCCGTAGGCTAACCTGGTCATTATTTCTTGCATGCATTCTTTACAGCTGCTATAGGTATTCTGCATGTAAGCTACGTAGCCCATTGCTGAAAGGTGCATCAGAACAATAGCGCTGTGCCTGTGAGGTAGCCGAAATGCCACTTTTTAGATTAAGGCTACATGTTACAATCAGTCAACCACTAATTGATTTTCCCCCTTCAACATTGTATTGCTCTACAACAGCCCGATGTTGCACTTTTGCATGGTACAGCATATGGCAAGGTCAGACAAGCAGCAGGACAATGATTTCTATTTTTTCATTCTTTCATGGTTAGAATCCTTTTTAATAAGCACACCCTATTAGTTCTGTATGTAGGCTTTTTAGTGTGCTGTGGCCATCAAGAACTTTTCTTCTGGTCTTCTGTCAATGGAAGAGTCCAATCAGACGAAGGTGATAATTTATCTTTACATAAAAGGTCGTTTTGGTTTGGTTTTGTAGGGTTTGGTTGTTTGGGTATTTCAGCCATATGCCCTTGTCCTCCTAAATTACTAGCCACAGGTCAATAGTTAAGAGTCTGTGGCATGGTGGAAGAGATCTTAAGGTGGTCTCATATGTGTTCTTTAGGTTTGTGGTTTCAGAAACAAGGTTCAAAAGCCTCTTTGTGTTATGCTGTGTGAAGTTCAGTTTATCATGAAAATGTGGACTCTTGTACACCACCTTGTCTAGAAGTCATTTTCCACCAGCTTATTTAATTCATTTGTAAGACAGTGTTGGGTATGATTACTTGTGTATGCTGGGCAACAGAGGCATGCTTTGTTCAGGCTTCTGAGTGCAGTGTGGTGGTCATTACTTTGCTCCCCACAGACAGCCATTTGTTAAAAGTATGTGTGGCTTGTGACTCATTGCTCAGTGGGTCTGGGCTTTTTCTGTGGCTGACGTCTCTGTCTCTTGACTGCTCGTCATCGTGGTGTTGTTTGTAGATCCTCAGACATAAACAGTTAATGGATAGCACATCGGCTCACTAGACTACCTGGAGGGATGAGAGGCGCTTTTTTTCTGACAGCAGAGATAAAGCCTTTAGAGATAGTTGTTGATAGTGCATTTACATATGACAAAGGGTCATAGATGCCAGCCATAGATGGATTATGGAATTCATTCTCAGTATGGATCATACTTAAAGGGATAGGCTAGTCCTGAGTCAGTAGACCCACAGCCCTGTTGTTTTGTAGGAATAAGAACGAAACAATTTGGTGTAACTGTATTCACCAACCTGCAGCAAATATGAAATGAATGAGTACAAGAACACGTAAATGAAACAAAGTTTCCTTGCTGTCATCAGTTAGCATTGGCTGCCATTTAGCTATTCAGTCTACGTTGTACTAAATTGTCTCGTTCTATTCCTGCCAACCTTGAACAACGGGACTATGGGTTGATCGACTCCTTAAGACCTGCTGTCTATTGGAATGGACATAACATATTTCTGCGTCTAAACAAATAAAAAAATCTGTACATTTTCTGTAAAATCACAGAAGAACCTTATTTCCTACCTAAAAATGGTCACAACCAAAACTATCAATACTTTTAATGTTTCCAAAAGCATTCGAAGACAAAATGTCCACTAAGTCTGATAAAGATATTTCACTGATGTATTGACGAGAAGGCAGAAAGATGCTAAAATTACAAGACCATTTTTTTAATCTCCCCTAGAATTAGAGTTTTGTTTTTTTGTTCTTTAGAATGATAGGTGAAAGGCAATCAATCACCAAAACACCATACCTAAGGTAACCATGTTGGTTGACTGAGAACCCTCTGATTTGAGAGACATTCCATGAGCCCCTATGAAAGCTCCAAATAGTAGCCTATACCAAATTGAATTTTTGGCACATGGAAACATTCAGTTGTTAAGGTCATACCTGATTAGTTATTATATGAATACCATGTTAAAAATGGTCTTTTTGCTTCCATTTTTATGTAATTTCACACTGACGTGATGTCCATTGTAATGGACATGAAAAAATACTGATAATACACGAGTAAGCAAAAATGCCTTTTTCCCCTTCATTTCTATGCTGGAGAGGAGTAAAGATCAGCTGGATTAAAGAAATGCTCAGTAGAAAAAAATAAGGTCTGAACAGGTTAAAGCAGCACTAAGTACATTTGGTGTAAAACCAGTGGACCAGGTTCCTAAAAGGCACACAAAACCTTCCACACTCCTCCCAGAGCACTGCACTCTGTATGTACTGGATGGCTGGTTGGAATAGCCCTAACATGTGTTAATCTACCATTCATGTGACTGCATGCCATCCAAATTCATCAGTATAATAGCAAATCCCATTTAATCCCATTTTGTCATAGTGCAATATTTGGGAAATTAACCCATTAATGACCAACAACTAAAAAAAGGCACTTTGAGGACAGGGTGTCGACGTGGCTTTAAAAAGCTTTAAAAGGCTTTAAATCAGATTTGCCAAAAGTAAGGCCATTGAAAGTATTATAAAGGTAGAGGTATTCTTTTTTCAGTGATGTACCGTACAATGAACGGTCCAGTTATTTAGTTTGTGTGTTGAAGAAGTTCATGTGATGTGAGTTTGTTTATTAAAATGTTCCGGGGCTGAATTTTGCAATTTAAGAATGTTAGGACGTCTTGCCACGTGTAGTCTACAAAATTATTACAAAGGTTACAAGTTTCAATTCACAATATCCTGATGTCTCTGATTCAGTGTAGGCTTGCTCACTGACTTACAGTAGGAATGTAACAACTCTGTTGCACATACTGTATTTACTCATATCACTATTATTGAATGTTGTATGTGTGTGGGATGGCGGATGTGTGTGTGTTTGATTTGGGGGCAGCAAGGGGTGTCATGAAGAGGGCGTTTGTTCAAAAAAGGTTGAGAGCCACTGTCCTAATTGGTCAGAAGACGTTTAATAGAATAGCTCACATTTACATTCTGCGAGAAAATGACAAACAACTGTTAGGCCTACATAAAGATAGCTGGCAAACTAAACTTTTGTTTAAGTTTGCCATTTAATAAGCCACCATGGGTTTGTGCGGGATTTAGAACAGCAAAGGGGTGTTTGCATCGTGTCATTAAACCCCCTGTTGTAAATCCAGCACAAACCCATGGACTCGAGTGGCTTATTGCTTTTTTAAACTGTTGCAACAAATCTTTGATAAGATTTTATTAGATACACCATACAAATTAAAAAATACTTCTTCTTCCGAAACATATAGTTCCTTTGGGGAAGTGGTTGCCGGACAACACTAAACTACAGTGAGATGGGCTGTGGGCTATTACTTTGAAATGTATTTTTAATTGAAGTTCTCTGCGGAACTTCAATTTAAAAATTTGGAACGCCAAATCAGCCAATCACAATCAAAGAACCAAACAAGCAGTTTTAGAATTAAGCGTACTGCATCAAATGGAGTAGGCTAGCCTTCAACTGTTTGTTACTTAAATTGGCTGATTTATTTTCTAATCAAATCTAAATATTTCCAATATTTAAATAGATTTTCTAAATAAGGGTGTATCTAAATACAATCGCCTATTCAGACCCCCACATCTAAAGTTTCTATTCAATTAGAGATGTTTCATTGAAAAGTTCGGTGTGAATCAATCCATATCCCTGTTCCAGTTCGGCAATCGCTGTCGGTTCACATTCTTTCTCCTGTCGACAGTGATTGTTGAACTGGAACAGCAGGGATAGGGATGGATTCACACCAGATTTCTCCTTTAAGAAAGCCATCCTGCTTATATGCTTATATGCTTTAAAGATAGCATGACATTGTCCCCACACATCCTTGACTGATCCCCTTGACTGACATACAGCTTCACCCACATGGTATCACCCACATGTATCATTAGTCCCTGATGATACATTTTGCTGCCATAGCTGACCCACATGGGACCCCTAGCCCATGTACGTGTCACCCAACTCAGGCACCCCCCCAGAGCTAGAGATCCCAGCATACACCACAACACGGAGACAGTAGGCTGGGGTAAAATGTTACAATACTTACAATACTACAATACTTTATTATAGCAACTCATAGATTTACCGCCCTGTGGACCTAGGAAAAGGGAGATAGCAGGCCAACAGCAATTGCACAGTGTATCTAAAATTATAATGCAGTGACAACTACACACAGAATACACAGCAAACACAACAAACACAAATAATGGGCCAAGCACAGCAGACAAAATAACTCTCCACGCTCTGGTTTTCACACGTGCTCCAATAGAAAAAAACCCACTCAGGCGGCTGACAATTCTGTTGCCTACTCCGCGCCCAGACCAATGCCCAAAAGAATAGGCACAGACCTCACACACAGAAAAAACTGAGAACAAAAACACATGTATAAAGTAGTAAAAGTAAAGTACTTCCGTCCCTTCCGACCGAACACAAAACACCCCAAAAAATACACAATACAATACAAACCCCACTCGCAGCCAATAATAGACTCCACTTATAATACAGTCTTTCCCCACCACAATTCCCAAATGGCAGAGCAGAAGTTGAGTTCAGTTCGTAAGAGCAGGTCTCTTATTTTGACTCACACGTTGCCCGGCTCTCGTTAGTGTCCCACGTAAGATCAGACATTACACGTAGCCGTGCTGATTTTAGTAGTTGTTGGACACACGGGGTACTTTATGTATAATTTCCTCTTTCACACATAGTCATACATGGTTTTATGCAAGATTTGCTTAAATTTAGTGAATGTTGCCCACTATTTGAACAGGTCTCAAAATACAGTGGTATGTAAATACAATGGCTGGAAGTAGTGTGTCTGTGTGTTTGAGTGTGTGTATATGTGACTGACGGTGTTGGTGTGTACTTTTTGTGTGAAGTGGGTCTGTGTGAATAAGGCATTAGGAGCCACACATTTGGGGTGGAAATGTGAGATCTAGAACAAAATGGAGTTGTTGTTTTTTTAAATATCCTGAATGAACGTTATATAAATATATGTACACAGAATGGCTGTTTCTAATATTTCAAAACTGATGTTGTGGATATTTGTATTTGTATGTGAAAGGGAGGAAGAATCAAAGTGTTGATAGTTCTTGCAAAAAATAAGTATTTAAAATGAATGCTTTATTCGTAAAAAATCCTATAGAAAATCCCATAGGAAATGGGTCTGATCTCTGCTTAAAGGCAATATCACACTAAGAAAAACATGCAATTATGATTATTCTGTTACTAACACATCTCTAACAGTCTAGTCCATATGTATATCAAATCTGATGAAGATCTGACATTCCTAACCTGAGTTGTAGACACCTTTTCATGGAAAATAGAAAACCAGTAGCCTAACCTCATGACCAAAACCTAAAAATTGCAATTTCAGAAAAACCTTTAGCCACATACTTTGAAAAATCCAACTGACTTGTGCTCAGCTCAGCTTTAGTTTAAGCGGTGAGAAGGAAATTTTACAATTCCACTATGGTCATTAATTAATTAATACAACAAAGTCTGTCTACATTTTCAGTGTTTTTTACAGTGTTGAGGGTGATGCTCAAACCAGAAAGTCAGTACAGTAGAGGTGTGTGGTAGACTTGCACCCTTAATTTTGATATGTCCACATTGTCTGCCACTTTGTAATGAATAAGGCTTGCCAACTGTGAAATGCTGTGGCCTAGCCTTGACCTCACCAAGCAATTTTCCCCACCACTTTAGTGGCTGACTTGCAATATCAGAGCTGTAATTGAAAGGACCAGACTATCAAAATGGAATCAAACTGAAATATCCTCATAGGAACTATACCATTAAACTCCTATCTACATTATATCAAAAGCAATTGCACAAGGGATGCCCATGGCTGTGGATCTGAGCACTCAAATCTCATCAGTGTGGGAAACTATATTTTAAAATAAATTACCCCTTAGACATTCTGATAAAATCAGTGATCACTTATCATTTACTTGCCATGGAAGAGGCTGTCAGTGAAAGCAATATTAAGCAGGTCTATATGGTAACTTGACAGATAAACAATCATTGTCATTATGACCTGTCATTTATCATCTTGTTTGCTGAACAGAAGTTAATGTGCTGATTTTACTGTGGTCTCGAACTCAGCCAAGTGATGTCACTTTTCACTAATGAAGCTTTGAGACATATATGGCAGTTTGGCCGTTGCAATGCAATGGCATTTTTTTTCTCTTTCTTTTGTTTTTAAATCATGTATAGAGCTCTATCTCATAAGGCCAACATGGCTTATAAGTCAGGGATCCTTTTATCAAGAAAGTTTTTCCCTACCATACTATCTATCTATCTATCTATCTATCTATCTGTCTATCTATCTATTTATGAGAAAATACAAAAATACAACAATTTTACTCTCTTGCACTAGTATAATGAGATGTAATAAAGACAATCTTGAATCTTTACAGTTTTACAGTATTTAATTTACAGTAGAAGCACTTCTAATGCCTGCTATGGGAGAGTGTAGTTGTACACAGTCAGTACACAACTATGTCTGAATTAATATTCACAACATATTATAGTGATCATTAAATAATCGGCGAAGCGAACAACGATGTATTTTGTTTTACATTGCGACTGGGGATTGTGGGATATGGAAGTGAACGTATTACATACAAAACAGTAAACAGCACATTGGGCTCCGCGTAGCGTTCATTTTCCAAACTGAAGCTACCTGAGGATCTCAGTACGACAGTGTCGTCTCTCTGGACTTGCTACACTGTTAATTGACAGTGCCCATGCGCGTCAACTGGATCTTCTGGATGTGATCGACTACTAGCCAGGTAAATGGAGTAACCATTTTCCCGTGAGTTCTTTATGGTGCGCCCTTTTTCTTCGTCGATGGTGCGCCATCACCATTTCTTTTCTATTTGACGTGGTGCAATTAGCCTACTTTTGTTAATCGTCTGATTCATTCTAGCTACTTTAATGGCCTGTTAATGGAATTCGTGGACATTGCGTCATCACACGTTGTTTAGGGGGCCCGGCTTGATAATCTTGCTAACGGGCCCGGTGTTGGCTTGTTAAGCCACTGCTAGGCATAAACAACATTTTTATTGGATGCAGTAAATGGCTGCCACATTGGCATATGCACTACATTTTTATACATATGGTTACTGACTGTGCTCAACTTTGCCGGTGTATTCCTCCAAGGAACATTGTCTGGAACTGCCAACCCTACACACACAGCTGTCCTCATTTGTTACCAATTACCAATTAAGCTATACTCCCAAAGCAAAGGCATCAAATATCTTCTGCCACTCACTGTTTTCAAGAAACTTCTGAAGACTGAACATTGACAACTGAATGGAAATGAGAAGACAGACAACTGGACCCGGGATTGAGAAAAAAAACATTTGAGCCTGCATTTTAATGCACATGTCTGTGGAAAAATATTTGGTTTTTGAAGGTTCAGTTAAGACTTAGAACATTGACTAGGCTCCTGGAATAAAGACATTTATGTTTTATCAAAACATATCCATTTTTTATTTTTTTTAATCAAACTGAGGATCCTGAAGCAGAGTTGAAACTGGATTCAAGACAACCTCACTGTGTACGTCACCAAACATATCGACTAACATTTCTGTCTCTTTTGAGTTCCCCTCTGGCATGGTGTCCCTGTACTCTCATGGTGTCCCTGTACTCTCATGGTGTCCCTGTACTCTCATGGTGTCCCTGTACTCTCATGGTGTCCCTGTTCTGTCATTACATGGTGTCCCTGTACTCTCATTACATTGTGTCCGCTTAATCGGCTTTCTTGTTTTCCCTGTACTCTCATGGTGTCCCTGTACTCTCATGGTGTCCCTGTACTCTCATGGTGTCCCTGTACTCTCATTACATGGTGTCCCTGTACTCTCATTACATGGTGTCCCTGTACTCTCATTACATGGTGTCCCTGTACTCTCATTACATGGTGTCCCTGTACTCTCATTACATGGTGTCCCTGTACTCTCATGGTGTCCCTGTACTCTCATGGTGTCCCTGTACTCTCATTACATGGTGTCCCTGTACTCTCATGGTGTCCCTGTACTCTCATGGTGTCCCTGTACTCTCATTACATGGTGTCCCTGTACTCTCATTACATGGTGTCCCCGTACTCTCATTACATGGTGTCCCTGTACTTTCATGGTGTCCCCGTACTCTCATGGTGTTCCTGTACTCTCATGGTGTCCCCATACTCTCATGGTGTCCCTGTAGTGTCATGGTGTCCCTGTACTCTCATTACATGGTGTCCCCGTACTCTCATGGTGTCCCTGTACTCTCATGGTGTCCCTGTACTCTCATGGTGTCCCTGTACTCTCATGGTGTCCCCATACTCTCATGGTGTCCCTGTACTCTCATGGTGTCCCTGTACTCTGCAGTTATAACATTTTATGTCACAGTTTCTGAAACCCTTTGACCATAATGACACATGTCTGAATGGTATAACCTTACTTTTTGCTTTTAGAAGTTATTTTCTCTAACTGAAGGTCAGTTTGACCTTTCCAATCCAAGGGAAAATCACTGGCTGACTTTGATCTCTATTTTTTATCATTTGTCTCACTCAACCTTCATCTGTCAGACTCAACCTTTTGAAATCTCTTTGGGCATCTTGTTTGAGCATCATGTCTGAAAATAATGTTATTTAACAATAGTAGCAATGGCTAGGTGTACATACTGGTGCATAGTATGTCCATCATGTGGTCAATTTACAACATGTACAGGGAGGTGGGAGAAGGTGGATTTCAGGTTTGTGTATGTGTAAGCTATACGTGTACCTCTATTATTGTTATAATAATATCACATTATCTAGCCTGCTGTTCCCACTGAAAAAAAAGTTAAAAACAGATGAAAGACTTTAACATGAGATGATGATTTGGGCATGATACAACAAAATAGTTCTTATAGTAAACAAACAGTAAGAGATTGGTCCACTCTTACTAGCCGTACTGTAGAATTTAGTTTTAGAATTTAAAATGTATTAAGAGATTATGATGTATTGTGTGTGTCAAATAGTCTGTTACTGTCCTTTCCCTCAGATCTTTTTCCAGGTGTTCCATCCCTTTGCCAGTTAATTCACAGAGGAACAAGGTGTCAGCTGCGGCGTGCCTGTCGGGACCTCGTCACTATGCGGAAGAGTCTCAGTGCACTGGCGGTGACACCCAGTGAGGTGAGAAGCAAACTCCTTGTCAATTACCATATATTCCTCCCAACAGGTGTTTGATGCTTGGTCTCCACAGTGTGCTCCTGCTTAGCCAGGGAAAAGGGAATATGGCTGTATGTACAGTAAGGTGCAGTCACACTTATCCCAGGCAATCGGCAGGGGAACTAGGGCAGGAGTGTGGCAGATGAGTCACAGGCCCCATGACTGCAGGAACAGACTGGCCACCCACAGGGTGGACAACAGAAAGAGCACAAGAGGCAGAGAAGGCAAGCTAACCATCTGTTAGCCGATTTGCAGGAAAATAATGGTCATCATGCTTCTTTATTTTCAGTCAGCGCTTGAATATGTTAATATTTGTCTAATGTCTAATTCACTAGGTTTTCTTTTCTCACCTTTGCTTCTGTCATGGAATGGTATGTTTCAGTTGGTAGCTCCCCAACATGGAATATTGAAAAGGAGCAGTGAAAGTTGCCATGGTAACCTCACTTGTCCTTGAGGGGAAGAGAGAGCACTTCTGTGTAGTGTCTAACAGCTTCCTCCTGTCCAAATGGTTTAAATATGATTCAAGGCTGACCTGGCCCAGCTGGACAGCTGTGTGTTTTTGTTCATAATTTAATTTGAAGAGAGGCTTTAATAATGCAGTCTTCCAGAGGCTAAAGAAGAACCTTTTCTACTTTCTTACTCTCTTTTTCATTTCTTGCTCTCTTGACTTTCAGTAGATTCTGGCAAAATTAATTTTTTTTGTGGGTACTGGTTTCACCAGACATGATCATCTTTTTACCTTTATTAGGTTAAGCTGAAGAAATATGATATATGATGGTCATTTGTAATTACATTGACACCCTTACAAATGCTGTACATCAAACTAAATATGCAGAGATGCATCACTATTTAAAAGAATAATAAATGAACTGTGCTGGCAGAAGAATGCGACACAAATCTAAGTCAATGTCATTGTCTATGAATAATTTAAACTCCTCTGGCAAGCCTTCACTTTGAAACATCAAAACCATAAGGGTGCTCTGAGACACAGTGAAAACACTTAACACCATAGATACAACACTGAATACCACACTTTGTCACACCGCAGACAAGCTTCACAGTACTACCAGTAATAAAACATTGTTTGGCATGAAATGTGCATCTAGTTTTATTTCTTGATAATCTTGTAAATAGACTGGACTAGTATTGGTGAAGTAGCCCATAGGCTACAGCATTGTAACGAGAGGTAGGGTATCCAACTCCTCTGCTGCATCTCTACTCCAGTGGCTGTAATCTGATAATCTCTATATTCTCTGTATTTTTCTCCCAGAATTTCAGTGTACTCACTCCAGTGGCTCCAGAGATACTGACCATTATCTTTCTCAGGAGTGCCCTCTGGTGTTCAAACAAACAAATAAATAAACAAAAACAATCCACTCTGCGAGGAGGGTGGTCAATCCTTAATGAAACACTTCTTGATGAAGAATATTGCTTAATTTGTCTGGCAGCCAAAATACCTGAAATCTCTCAAGGACACAGTAAACCAAAAGATTTTAAATCACTTTACCACAGTCTTTAATGCTTGCGTTTAATGCTCAGCTCCTATGTCCCTAAACCATGTATCTTAAATGCCCCATCCACTGGTCAATACCAGCACCCCCCACAACACACACACAGCACACTGCCCACCATCCTTGTCATCACCAGTAAGCCCACCCCTACATGCACATGGCACACTACCTCTCCATCCTTATCCTGAGGCGTGGATCTGCCTAAGGTTTCTTCCTTGGATAAGGGAGTTTTCCTAGCCCCTGGTGTTCCTTGTTGCCTTGTTGATGTGTGGGAGTATTAACCCCACACCCTCTTTAATGCACAAATAGGCTGACAGACACAATTTCACTGCATTTTTTACCCCCAGCAAAATACATGCATGTCACCACAAACTTTCCTTGCAGTTTTCCACATTTTCTAGAAAGTTTGTTTGGTGTTTAACAGCAGCACTCTGCAGCATCAGTCATAATTGCTGTTCATACTGAATTAGGAGCTACATCTGCGGACATGCAGATGTAGTGGTGAGCTGTAAAGAAAAATCAAGTGAATATATGCATTACAAAGCGTTTCCACCAGTTAATGTTTTGAAAATGTGTAGTCAGTGGTCTACTTTGCACTGGTTTTCCTTCTGATGAAAGAACAAAAACCACCAGTCTTTTCCCATACACTGTGCCCTCCACAGGAGAATAAAGATCTCTTGGGGGTGCCTGGCAGCACTTTGGGGGTTGACCTGCGCCGTGGCCACAGGCGCCACTCGGGGACCTTGCAGCTGCCTCCATTGTCTTGGAGACAGGCGGAGAGGGCACGCACCCCAGATGAAGACCACGTGTCCAGGCCTTCTTCTCTGGTTTTCCCCACACCCCCGTGCATCAACATCACACCAGTCCCCAATGAAGGGTGAGTCCTTGACAGAGCCTTTTCTGAAATTCTCCCTCAAGCTGATGGGAGTGCCACTTAGATATGTAGGCTGCATTCAACTGAACTCAACTCAACACACATATACACACATAGGTCTTACGCACACACGTACACACACAGGTTTCACATACACACACAGGTGTCACGTACACACACACACAGGTCTTACGTACACACACATAGATCTCACGTACACACACACAGGTCTCACGCAAACACACAAGTCTCACGCAAACACACAGGCCTCACGCAAACACACAGGCCTCACGCAAACACACAGGTCTCACACAAACACACAAGTCTCACACAAACACACAAGTCTCACACACACACTCAGGTCTCACATACACACTCAGGTCTCACATACACACACAGGTCTCACACACACACACACAGGTCTCACGTACACACACAGGTCACACACACACACACAGGTCACACACACGTATACACACACACACGTACACACAGGTCTCACACAAACCCGTTGGTGCCATAAGAAGTGTATAAATTACTTGCTGTCCCAGTTTAGCAGCATTTTTCTTTTCATTTCCATAACATGGTTTGCAATCGTTTCCTTTTGCAATCATATGTCCCATTATGGTGTAATGTGGATTGAATCACAGTTTCACCCTAGACACTTGCATTGCATTTCTTATGTTAACTCAATTGGAATGGTTTCTTTTTTAATTATAGTATATAAAGTTTTGACGTAGATCCTATGTGGGTTTGTGCACGTCCATGTTATAAAGAGAAAATTATATTTTATGGTGTCATATCACATGAGCAAGTGTCTTGACAGTCCCTGAGGGACAGCGAGAAAAGAGTAAGAGAGCTGGAATGGAATCCGTTGTTTCTACATCCATCCCAGATGCAGTCCAGGGCAGAGGCCACAAGGCACACTGACACAGACGGATTGCTGAAGTTGACACAAGAGTTTATATTGCTGAAGACGGTAGAAGCAGAGTGAGAGAAACGATGCACAGAATAAGGCACAGTATGTTTTAGTTAGTGACATTTGCCTTTTGGGATAAGAGACATGAAGAGAGAGTAGTGGAGGGTGTGGAGTCATTGATGTGGAGATGCTTCTGTTCTCCGTCTGCTGCTGTTACAGTCAATATGTCAGCTGAGGATGTTAGAGCAAAGCTCCTGGAGATAGATGCTTCCTCTTGGTCTAGGCATGAACTGATACCAGCGCAGCATGATCCAGAGGATCATCAAAGCAGCTTTGGGATCTACAAGGAACTGGAGACTGAACTCAAGGCTTTGAAATCTGTTGACACAGAGAATCAATCGTCCCCAGTGAAAGTCTCGCCTAAAAGTTCACCTAGCCAGTTCCGAAAGCCGGTTGCGAAGAAGGTTGTCCGCCAACGCCGGCGTTTTACTGTTGCCCATACCTGGTAAGACTGACAATTGTATATGTGCAGTGTATATGTGTACAAGGGAGCTGTGAGAGTTTTCATAGTGTGCCTCTGTAGTTGTGAGATTTCTGGCAAACCTTGGCAATCTTTTCCTGGGTAAGTTGCTGACGTGTTACTCTGAAGTTCTAAAAAAAGGCATAGATGAGTGTTGAAACAGTTGTTGGTTCAGAGGCTAAAGCCTTTGTCTACTCACTAAGTTTAGCATCAAACAAGAACTAAGGTCCATCTGACATGTACAAATGTTTTGGTTTTGCAATAAATAATGTAAAATATTGTGGTGAAATAATGTGGTTGTGGTGAAACCTAATGATTTACTAATTTATTCAAATAACTTCAAACAAGTAAAGTAAAATCATAGGTTATTTGACATTTAAGGATTTAATCATTTTATTCAGAAGGTATCCAGAAAGACAATAGATCTTTCAATTACCTTGAGTTTCTTAAAGATTATCATTGGCCATCATGATCATCTGTTTCTCTGTGATTGGTCTGCCATTCGGTCTCGTTGCCTTTGGTCTTCCTGCCCTTTGGCTTCAATCTGTCTCATGTAAATGTGGAACTCCCCAGCTCTGGGCCACTCACTCTCTTCCCTTTTCCTCTTACAGTAAATCCCTGCTGTTCTGAAATGAAACTCTCAGAACATGTCCACAAAAAGTCCTGCACTGAATTTCAGCTGTAGGTTTCTTGCAACAGAAACAAATATGGTGACCATAATGCAGAAGCTTTGGCTTTCAGTGTATCAGCCCCTGTAAATGTCCTGCTGGGTTCATGTGTCAGCAAAACAGGCTTAATCACCTCTTCATGATTTGCCTGAAAGAGTGTTGTGATGTGTGTTAGTTAAAGTGTGTCAGATGTAGTGTAAGGGAGATTTATGACGACAGCAAGAGTAAAGCAAGAGAGAGAGAGAGAGATTGGGAGAGAGAGAGAGGGAGAGGTGGAGTGTAGTCCATATTCCTTTAATCCACCCCAGATCTACTCTCTCTCTCTCTCTCCGTCTCTCTTTTTCTCTCTCTCTCTTTCTCTGTTTGTGGCACCCATCCCCTCAGCCACTCTGCTTCACTGTGCTCTGTGCTCTGTGCTCTGTGCTCTGTGCACTGTGCACTGTGCTCTGTGCTCTGTGCTCTGTGCTCTGTGCTCTGTGCACTGTGCTCTGTGCTCTGTGCTCTGTGCGTTGGCGTCCCTCTGACAGCACTGAAGGAGTTGTGGTAGTAGGAAGAGGAGGAGCTGGTGGCTGATGTGCATGAGGCCCAGCAGGCTGACTGCCATGTTCAGGCTTTCCCCGCGCCCGCGGTGCCGGCCCCACTTTGACTTCAGTGAGGAGGTAGTCAAAGGGGCTGAACTGTCCGCTCTCAGGTGAGCTGCCCTCCGCTACCTACCTCACTTTCTTTTCTCATTTCTCTCCCTATTCCAAAAGGAATGTCTGATCAGGAAGGAGGGAAAGTGTCAGGATGTTTTAATATTTGTCAGCAATTGTTGAGTTATAATTATAGAGGACTGTGCAATCCAGGACTGGCTACTGGAGCAGTGTTGTCATGAGTTTTGTGTGGTTAGACACACTGAGTTATAGTTTCAGTAACCTGACTTGTACTGTGAAAGACGGCAACATCAGAGGTTGTGGACTGAAACACCACCGATGAGACACGGTGCTTGAGTGTGACTTTGTTGAGCCATATTTCCTCTGTTCCATGTTAATACATCACGCTTGTTGAATGTCTTTGTTATCCACACAGTTAGTTTGGCTGCACATTGAGAGGAGCATTACTTAGGTGTTTGCTGTTAGTTCCATATAATTCTGTGTGGATAATCCCTCTGTGTCAGATTAGTGGGGGGAAGTACCATAGAAAATTTCATTTGACTGAAATGCCATAACCATGTTGGAATGTCTTAATCCACCTAGAAAATGACATGGGATTAAAATCATGTTCTGACGGAGGTGTTCATAGTGTGAATCTAATTGAATGTATGCTGTAGTAAACAAAATGATGGTTCACCCGAGCACTGTGGTGGTTGGTGTTAAACTGAGTTGTTATCAACACCATGTTAGCTTATATATTATCCCTAAATATGATTATAGTAGAAGAACAATTTATATTATTACTGTAACAGGTCTTCTACTATCATCAATTTCATGTTAATGAAATTTCATGTTTATTTGTACGAGGCCTGAAGCAGTGAGAAGCACACATGTTTACTGAGATGCTTGATGGCATAACATTATCAGACATTATCAGTTTCAGGCATTTTTAGAGATTCAAGCAATACTAGGTTACTATTGTGTTATTATGTCCATTTTGTTTTATTTATTTATTTGTTTGTTTGTTTGTTTGTTTGTTTGTTTGTGGAGCTGTGGGCATGGTAGGATTTACTGTAACCTAATGTCTTAATGTGTCATAACATCAGGCCTTGATGCATGCCTAGCAATGCTAACAACATTTTCACCACCGGCAATAACAATGGCAATATTGTCAAATGGATATGAATTTGTCAGTGGTTTAGTTTGGTTCTCGTATCCTGTGATGAGTTTGAAGAGGACCCAGTAATATATTTCCTCTCTGCTGTTCAGGCATGAGTGAGTTGTTTTACTGTTTACTGAGATGCTTGATGGCATAACATTATCAGACAAATGACAAAGACATCAATAATTACTGAAAATGAATCAATCCTGCACGTTTATGTTGCAGTTTTGACGTTGAGAATGGGGCATCAGGCAGTTGCAGTCCTCTGGACCCCCAGGTGTCCCCCAGCTCTGGGCTGGTGCTACACCCCAACATGGCCAGCCACGGCCAGCGCCGTGAGTCCTTCCTCTACCGCTCTGACAGCGATTACGACCTCTCACCTAAGTCCATGTCCCGCAACTCCTCCATTGTGGGCGAGCTGTAAGTTGCAGCACACACACAGACACACATGCTCTCTTTCTGAAACACACACACACAGACACACATGCTCTCTTTCTGAAACACACACACACAGACACACATGCTCTCTTTCTGAAACACACACACACAGACACACATGCTCTCTTTCTGAAACACACACACACAGACACACATGCTCTCTTTCTGAAACACACACACACAGACACAAACATCAAACCCTATCTGTAATGATCAGTTTCACGGCCACAAGGGAATATCTTTGCTTTGGCAAAGCCTCTAGGCCCCTGTATGTCATCAGACTACTTTCAACACTTTTTCTACAACAGAAGAAGTACGTTGATATTTACATATTAGTCGAGATTGCTTGTAATAATGCTACATTTTTAAAGGTCTTAAAACACCTATTATTTGTAGGTCAGTTCTGGTCACTGTCAAACATATTTTATTTTCTTCTTTTTCTCTTTCTCAGCCATGGGGAGGACCTGATAGTCACACCATTCGCTCAGGTAAGAGAGATGTATTTTTTTGTTGTTGTTGGTTTTGTTGGGGGGGCATGCTCATGGGAAAGTTTAAGGGAGAATTAGAAATGTATGAGTTGATGTGTGACATGTCCTGTTGTAGGTGCTCGCAAGTCTTCGCACTGTAAGGAATAATGTCACCATCTTGACGAACGTCCCATGTCCATCAAATAAGTAAGTATGCCAAGTATTTCATCAGATCTGGGTTATGTGCTTTCCCTTGGAGATTTCTCTATAGATGCCTGTAGATTGACAGGCAGAGATGGTGTGTCTGAGAAAAGTAGAATTATTTTAAGTTTCTTCTCTTTACCATTAGGGGGCACAAGCTGCTTAGTGTTTGCACTCACTGGGTAACATTTCTGCTGGCAGAGGTCGCTAGACAGACAAAATGGGACACCATACAAGTTAGTAGTCCATGTTGAGTTAGAGTAAACACTCTCTTCCCAAAAGAGCAAACAAATATAAACATTCCTGTTTCCTAAATACATGGTGTCTGATGAGATTAGATTTTTGTGTTAAGGTGCTTACCATTACAAACTCACTAAGATTTTATATTAGGTCAGGCATTTTTAGAGATTCAAGCAATACACCTAATTGTGTTATTTTGTCTATTTTGTTTTATTTATTTATTTGTTTGTTTGTTTGTTTGTTTGTTTGTTTGTGGAGCTGTGGGCGTGGTAGGATTTACTGTAACCTAATGTCTTAATGTGTCATAACATCAGGCCTTGATGCATGCCTAGCAATGCTAACAACATTTTCACCACCGGCAATAACAATGGCAATATTGTCAAATGGATATGAATTTGTCAGTGGTTTAATTTGGTTCTCGTATCCTGTGATGAGTTTGAAGAGGACCCAGTAATATATTTCCTCTCTGCTGTTCAGGCATGAGTGAGTTGTTTTAATTGTGGGTCCTGAGTCCATGGAAGTATCAACTAGCTCAGTACAAAGCATACCATGGAAGGAGAATTACTGGAAACAATAATTTGTTAATATAATTGAGTTTTGTTTTATAATATAAACATTTTAGTTCAGTCCTCATTAGGTCATGAACTGGGAAAGTTGGCTTGTATTGTAATTCTCGTAGACATAGTAACTGTCTGTCAACTCAGATATGTGATACAGTATTCATTGTTTTGATTATTTAATTATTTTAATTCAGGTCAGGTTAGGTGTTATAATGGCCTGCCTGATTTGCTTTTCAATGACTCATGGGTTTGTAGCCAGTCTTGACCTTTTTTAAATCATATCTCTCTTGTCGGTACATTAAAAAGGGAAAGCAGGTATATTAGAAATTGCTCAGCCACAATGATTTTATTTTCACCCTGTGTTGTTACTGTAGAACTGTTGCTATGGTGTGTGTGTGTGTGTGTGTGTGTGTTTGCTGCGGCCATGGGGTGGTTGGGTGCATTCAGCAATAAGTGGGCCATGTTGGGACATTGGCATTGACAAATCAAATATACATAATCAAGTCCCATCTCCGGTCAGCATTTTTGTGCTGGGATGGCCAGGAATGCAATGCAAGAAGTTATTCAGCGCTGCCTGCTCTGCTGGGAAATGTTTAGCACAGCCTATGACAAACACACACAGAACCGATGTTTTATCGATGTTGTCACCTTTTCAGTGTTTTTCCTGTGTAGTTTATCATCATGATGGCTTTGTGGTTAAGGTTCTGTTTAACAAGAACCACAGACAGTTAGGATATCTGATGATGTAGCACCATGCTTACATGTCACCCACTGACTAATAAAGTGTTTTTATTTAACATTTTCTTTTCAAGGCGGTCCCCAGTTGGTAATCAGCCTGCTGCAACAAAGGTCTGTCCTTCAGGTGAGTGATCTACCTGAGCAACTACACATACAGCCATTCTGACAAAGATGGCAATGTTGAACAAAAACTCTTTTTTCATTTCCATCTTATGAGTTCTTTGCCGTGTGTGGCATGGATGAAGTAGTTTTTTTAAATAGCAGTGGTATTTGTGGGTACCTTGTGAACGTTTGTGAAAGTTCTTTGTGACCTGTAGATCCTTTTACATAAAATAGAACCTACAGTTTCAGTTTAACATGGACTGGCATATGCATGCATCTGTCTGTGTCGGCCTGTGTGTGTGTGTGTGTGTGTTCGTTCTTGAACTTTTTAACACAGTCTTACAAAAGCTTTCCACAAGGGCAGCCTGTGAGTAAATGTTTTTGCGTGAGCGAGATGGATGTATGTGTGTGTGTTTATTAAATGCCACGTGCAGTTTGTGCACATGCTCTGTGTGTGTGTGTGTGTGTGTGCGTGCGTCTGTGTCAGTGTGTGTTCATCCACCACACAAGAGCAGGTGGAGGTAGCGGAGAGGAGGGGATGTTGTTTCGGTTCCTATTTCACGGCTGCATCCAGCCTCATTGACGTCAGCCGCGGCCTACTCTCAGCTCCCTCCGCTTCCTGTCTGCGCAAATCAGCACACACTCACGTCCTGTGCAAGGAAAGAAAGCAAGCGTGCATACACACACACACACACACACACACACACACACACACACAATCTCTCTCTCTCTTACTCTCCCTCGCTCTCATACACACACAAACACTCACACACACACATACACACACTCGCATAATCTCTCTCTTTATCACACTCTCCCTTTCTCTCATACACACACAAATACACACACACACACACACCCACACACTCATACAAAAGCACACACGGCAAATCAACCCATGAGGTACCTAAGCGGCATGCACACAATAGACCTCACACATGTGCTCTGCTTTAACCTCCTGCAGGGCACATTTCAGGCAGACTCGCTGCGCATGGGCTACACTCTAAAGGAGCGGACGTCATAATGCAGGCCTTTCTGGCCCACACATGAGCTCTCATGCACATACCATAGGTGTGCATGAACAGTCCCCACTGTTACACACACACACACACTACCTTATGGCTTAGAAGATGTGGAAACAGTGTCTTCCATTAGTGCAAATTACTGTATGTTTCATGAGGAGAGAGAGGAAGGCAGAAAGAGAGAGAGACAGAGAGAGTGAGAGAGCGGTGAAATAAAAATAAAAATATACATTCACACTACATCAGAAGCTGCAGTTGTGTGGTCTCGCCAAAGTGCAGTTGGTTTGTGACCAGGGGACCTGTGACTTGGGTAAATCTGATTGGCTGGTGTGCAGAGGAAGTGGTGCGGAGGGTGTCGCCATCAGTCTGCACCAAGGGTCAGCAAGGAGTGTGTCACTACACTGGGGAACCTTAGGACCCTTTCTCAAAGGTTTTATTTCCCAACTGCTTAGAACTAGGGCCAGTATATAAACACACATAGACACACATTTCAAAGTTTTATTTGCACAGTAGCTTAGTGCTCACAATGCCTGTAGGCAGGTTTGCAGTGGGGTACCTACTTTCCTACGTGCCCACTTGTGAACACCGTTGCTCTTACATCCAGTGCCTTTATCCCAGTCTGTGTGGATGTGCTAGTGGAGACATTGTCCCTGGGCTGGAAAAGAGCATGTCTGTGCAATCCTGGAGTTGTCAGTCTGAGGCGACCATGTGGGCGGGTGTGCATGCCTTGCGCTTGTTAATCCACAGGGCATGTGGATGAGTTTACATAGGGTCACAGGGGCGTGTGTGTGTGTGTGTGTGCGTGTGAGCAAGCTTTCTCTGAAATATAGCACCTTCATGGCAAATGTGTTGGCTCAGCACTATCCTCAGCTAGCGGAAAGGTGATGGAGCTTCTGTTTATGCTTTAGACATGGAGGCATGGAGGTGCCATAGGCCACATGCACGTACACACACACGCACACACACACACAAGCAGCCCCTTTACTCAACTAAAAACAGTAAAAGTCGCATGTTACTGGGGGAAGCAGATATGCACAGGATTTGGGTAACATCAGCCACTGTGCCTTTCACGTAGTATATGTAAGCATACACCTATTTATTGTTTTCACATGGTATTAGGCTGGATTTTGTGGTCACTACATATCGAGATCCAGCTGTCTCCATTTCTGTCCCTGATGTGAGCTACTGGATTAATGGATTTCCCCCGTCTTTCATTCTTGCCATCTCTCGCTTTTTCCTTCTCTCTCCCCTCCTCATCTCGCCTAGTTCCTCTTCCGCCTCCACACCATCTACGATCCGGTCCACAGCTTTGCTCGGGCCAGGCTGCAAAAAACTGGTTCCTCCGGGCTGAAAACATGCGCCCTGGTTTGTGTTTGAATTATGCCATTGACGTCAGCAGAGCTGTAAAGCTGACTGCAGCCCTTCCCCAAAGTAATCCCCAGCCAAAAGAGCTCCACGGCGCATTGTGGAAGCTGTCAAGCAGACACGGGGAATAGTGACAGGCACGAGAGAGAGAGAGACAGACAGAGAGAGAAAGAGTGTGTGTGTGTGTGTGTGTGTGTGTGTGTGTGTGTGTTATGGGGTGTGGTATTTTAGCCATTTGTTGTTTGGATGCCAGCTGAGATAAAACCTCCAACGTAACCTGTATGAAAAATCCCCGTGGCTGAGGGTTGTGGAGTGGAATGTTGTCATTCAATTGCTGTGACAGGAAGCACTCCATCAAATATGAACACAGAAACACTGACACCCTGTTTGTGTTGTAAAAAGATGGTTTTGAACGTGACTTGCACAGCTGTTGCCTCATGTTTGTGCGTAACACAGCATATTACAGAGAACCGTGTTTAGCTCTCTCCACACAAAGATACACAGAGACACACATGGCAGTGGAGTCCAGTGGTAGGGGAACTACTGACTTATAAAGTCATAACGGATCCTGAGGTTCCTCTGGAGGAAAATGAGTGTCTGATGTGTCAGGCATGTCTCATATCCTAGCACTGAGTCGGAGCAGACGGCGATGCCCTCTCTGACTGAGACTTCAGTGATACCAGCCCTACTAACGACGGAATTAGTGATCTTGATTGTTGGTACCAGCCTGTGTCGGCATCATCACAGACCCAGGGACAGACAGCTGGCCACTCGTTGGGCTTGTGTTCGGGTAAGTTAACGGTTCCCTGCCATGGGACAGCGGGCTGCTCGGCTCAGCAAGGCTGGGCTGGCTGGGCCCTTGGCTCACTCGTTTGTTCCTCTCCTCTGAAAAGTGCCTTCATGTGCTCGGAAGGCTCAGCTCCATGGAAAAAAAACAACAATGTCCACGTGAGTGAGTGTGTGTGTGTGTGTGTGTGTGTGTGTGTGTGTGTGTGTGTTGGGGGGGGGGGTCGTTTATCAGTCAAGGGCTAATCAGGCACTCTGGGGGTGAAGTGTGCCGCCTGCGTGCCTCTCTCCTCTGGCTGTCGAGCGTGTTTACTCCCTCAAGTGCGCACACAGACACGCAGGCACAGGGCGCAGCAGCGCGAGCTGTCTGCCAAATCACTCTCCTCAGGTTCAGCCACCAAGCTTTTTCTCACCACACACACACGGCTACAATAACAAGCTGGCCAGAGGAAATTAGTGGTTTTTACGCCAGCACCAGGGTCAGCCACAACAACTCACTCCAAGGTCACAAATATTTGGGAGGGGGAGACTGTCCAATATCTTTCCAGTGCACCATTGCTCCTAGTGTCCTTGTTGCGTGTGCTTCTGCCATCATTGCATGCACAACCTACGATAGGCATTGTATTTTAGCGTGCTATTCACTGGTATTGTTTAATGGTTATTCCACATTTTTGAGACATTACAATGGTCCTTGGATTGTAGCTGAACTGTACCTCCTCCAAGTCCAAACACAAAGGCATCTGCTCTTCAACAGCTTTGTGCTGGCGTGGAACACCATTCTCATTCGCACACCCCATTGGGCTGATAAAAGCTGCCAATGCCAGAGACCCTTCAGGCGATAAGTGAAACAACATGGCAGCCAGTTCTACGAAGTTCTAGGTAAATATGTAATGTTTTACCACAGACTGTTGTTGTTTAATAGTTGTGTGTCCTTGAGTGTCTACACATCAGTGGGGGTCAGCCAGAGTGCAATATGGGGAGACACCATAGCATGTTCTCATGGCATACTGTATGTGCAGGGAAGGGCACAGTTCACCAAGGTGGCAGGCAGTGTGTGACCGCATAAGGTAAAAAATATATAATTGTTTTTTATTTATTTATTTTAAATCAAGATGTCAGTGGACATGCAGACAAATGTTAGCCTTCACTGCAGCAAGGGAGGGGAGTATGATGTTTATGTTTATGATGACAGTTTAATATGCTGGAAAAAGGCGTAGAAAACCAGATTGCCCTCACAAAAGAGCCATTTGTGGTGGGCTAGAGGTATTTGGGTAATGGAGGAAAAGCCACACTGGAGCCTGTTGTACCCAGAGCATACTGGGTAAGCATCTGAGTCAGTCATCTGTGTGTGTGTGTGTCTGAGTGTAAAAGGTCCTGAATGACCAGGCTTTCATGACTGAAAGAGTGACAGAGTTGAGAGTCACAGCTTTCAGTACTACCCCCCTTGAAGGAAGTGCGTCAGAGAGCTAGGATTAAGAGTCTCATTGTGAAATTCTCACAAGACACCATCATCATTTCATTAATAATCAACATCAGCTCAACGGACTACATTTAAACGATTCCCTGCCGAATAGACCAACGTCATATGTCTGGGCAAACATGCAACAAAGGTCACTGGTTTGCTATTTCTGTCTTTCCAGCTAGGCATTGACTTTGTTTGAGTTGAACTGACATTGGTTTCAAGCATTTGAGATTGGAGCTGACCTCCTTCACAAAGGGTCATCTCAATGCTAACTGCTCAAGTAGGCCAGCCTAAACTCTGTTTTCTTTTGTTGAAATCACCTTTTTCCTCTCCAACTGGTGCATGCCAAAGCCTGTCGTCAGGCAAACCTCATGCGGCAGATGTATAGTAATAGGCATGAATTGATGGTTTCCATTAACACGTTTGCCAGAATGGCTTTGGCTAGTGTTGCTAAGGACGTTTCATTAAATTTCATGGACTGTGCTGCAAACTAATGACACACACACACACACACACACCCTTGTGCACACACACATGCTCAAGCGCGCGCACACACATATACACACACAAACAAGCACACCTACATATGCACATGCACAAGCCGGGTACACATGGTGCTTGCCTGCTCTGATGTGGCTACTTGAGTGTAGCCGTGCCAGCCGACTGACTTGCACATGTGGGCTCAATGTGTTCCATATGTGAAGCGCAGGAAACCAGCGCACCCTCCCTCCCCCTCATATCAGCCCCTGGGGCCTCCAGTGGCGTAAGCATGGTCATCCCATAATACTTTGTGGAACTGCCTTGTTTATTTAAACCGTAATTAGTGGCATGCTGTTGATATCAGGCTAGGAACTGATGACTTGCACCCCAATCATTGGTGACTTTTTATCACTTTGCTTTGGACATAACAATAATGTGTGATATTTTATTAAACGTCTTCTGAGATATGGTCATACTGAATTGGAAAGTCTTGGAAAAGTCATGGAATTGTAAAGCAATACCATGGAAGAATTGACATGTATGCCCACTGGCAATATTCACTTTTATTTAGTGTTGACATGGTTCTCCGTTAGTTCAAATGTGGCTAAAACGGTCAGGATCACAGTCAGCCAAAAACAGTATATTAATTATATTAAGCATTTGGGCATTATGATACAATGGACATAGCAGACACAACAACAGGACCAGTTAGGGTTGGTGCTGCATCAGAATAAGTTTTTTTAGATAAAGTAACTGCACAGTGTTACTTTTAAACTGCATGCCTGAAAAAGTAGGCCAAAATAATAATTGAAAGCTTTTTGGAAAAGTCAATGAAATTTAGTTGAATATGTGTCTAATTAAACTAAGTATGCTATTGACCTCTTCATGGATAATGTTTTGTTGTGTTAATTTCAGAGAGACGATGTGGTTTCTATTTGAATCAATGTAGCCTAACTACCCTAACGAAAAAGGACTTGAAAAAGCAGTTGTTTAGATTCATTGATTAGGCCCAACCTAAGTGGAGTAAACTACAAACATTTGCACTTGTAGTTCGTGTGAGGTTCTTAATGGTCCTTGAAAAGCAATGGAAATGTTCTGAAATGTTCTTCCAGACTATAAACACCACCGTTGCTGTCAGCTTGAGCTCAGCTTGATTTATTCATTCACGCCAGTCCTGTAGATTGCTGCAAATCAGACTCACTAGGGTCTCTGCATGCCCGCGTCAAGCTAGACTTCTAGTCACACAGACACTCTGAGTTCAGGTAAACAGAATTGTCACTCTTTTTCATTTACAAGCACTTTCCACAGTTCATTCACCATTTGATCTCTGTGTGAAATGTATAAGTGTATAAGTGTATGATGCATGTTTGTCTTTTCGAGATTTATAGTCCCGCTCTAAAGGCAGACTCAGTGTTAAGAGCTCCTATGAGACTGTGGCTCCGGAGGCACTCCAGGCCAGCCTTTCCATTTGTCTTTCGCACGGAGGGGAAGTGGATCTTGTTTCTTTGGCACAGACTCCGCTGCCGCTGGCCTGCCTCCAGCTGAGGGAGTAAAGTTTGCCTCTTGCGTTGCTCGTGCAAACAGAATCCCAGCTTTGAGTTCTGCCCCCACCATCACCACCATCAGCTCTGCCACCACACATCCTCCACCCCCTTCGTTTGGGTGGATCAAAGAAAAACGGTGCAGGCTCATTAACTTGCGTCTTTCTAGTTGCCGACACATTTGTGAAGGGTGGTAATGTGGAGAAAGAGACCAGTAACATCTGCCTCATGTTACTGAGTCTATCCCTCTCTCTCTCTCATTCTGTCGTTGTCTCTCTATCCCGCTTCTCTCAACTCCATCTTTTCTCTCTCTCTAACACACACTCACACAAACACACACATTTCACACATTTCTCCTTTTGTTCTTGGTATTGCACTTATTCATTTGTTTCCACTAACTGGTCGCACCCACAGTCTCTGACTGTAATACATCTCACACCAGACACAACAGACCTACCACAGAGCCACTGACTGTCATCCATCTTCCATAGAAACTAAGAGACTAAGGCTGCCAAAAAGCATTACACTCTTGACTCAAAACAAGAGACTTCCTCCGTCTGTCAGACTAAAAGCTCTTTGACAGCCCAGTGGGACAGAGAGAGTGAGAAAGAGAGATAGAGAGAGAGAGAGAGCGACAGAGAGTGATGTACTGCAGTTCGGCTGAAGAGTGTGACTTTGTGAGGGAATAAACCAACAGCAACAATCCAAGAACATGAGCCTCGGAGAGACATAGAGAAAGAGGACCGGGGGCTGGGAGGGTTGCGCAGTTAACACAGGGAGCAAGGCTCCAGAGGTGACGGTAAAGGGGATTTTGGCAGTTGGAAGAAAGAGAGAGAGGGAGAATGAGACAAGGAAAAAAGAGGGGGAAAAAGAGAGCAAAATAGAGTGAGACAAAGGGCAGTCTGGGAATGAGTCGCCTTCATCTCTCACTCTCTTTCTCTCACGCGCGTGCATGCGTCAAGGAGCAGTCTGGTTTGGTCTGGTGGGCTGCAGGCGACCATCGCTTGTCTGCCATGCAGCACCTTGAGCCACTGAGCTCGCTGGCCCTGCTGGGCGCTGACTGTGTGTCTGTGTGTCTCCTGCATCCAGACGAGTCCTACCAGAGGCTGGCCGTAGAGACCATGGAGGAGCTGGACTGGTGTCTGGACCAGCTGGAGACTATCCAGACATACCGCTCTGTCAGCGACATGGCCTCCAACAAGGTGAGTCTGTGGTGGCTAGAGGGACAGAGGTACTGTGTGTGGGGAGATGGGAGGGTCTTCACTGGAAGTCATGTCAGTCATGGGACCAGAGCATAGGAAATGACTAGTGTAGAAATTGTGAATTTGTCTGGAAATAAATGCTGCTGAAAAACATACATGTTAGTGTAATTGTAGTGTTCATACAACTGTTCCTGTACTGTACTGTACTACTGCCTTATAAGCCCCATACTAACCAAAGCATATTCAGATCACAATTCATATACAACAAACTTACAACAAACATATAGCTTACTCACAATGAATAAGCAGTAATTAGGAGTTTATATTGGAGACATTCTATGTAAATGGTTTACTATGGGTAGAATAAGCTCATGCAGAATTAGGTATTAATAAGTAATGTGTAATGACTAACAAATTGCTAGTATGTTACTAATGCTAAAGCATAATGCTAATAAGCTAATGTGTAGCCGAATCTAAAGTGTTACCATGTAAGTATACAGTGCAAATCCTGTTTAAGTCTGTGTGTGTGTGTGTGTGTGTGTGTGTGTGTGTGTGTGTGTGTGTGTTTGTTTGTCTTTCTGTAAATGGTATGTGGTGCTGCGTGCTCATAGACTAGTGCTTTCTTGTTGTTTCGCTCAAACATGCTACACTCCCACAGGCTTTGTTGTGTCATTCCTTGGGGGCAGCTGTGAAAATGGCAGTTATGTTTGTGTGTGTGTGTGTGTGTGTGTGTGTGTGTATGTCTGTGTATGTCTGTGGAGGATGGGTGATTGCTGTGAGGTGTTTGGTCTGCGCACAGAGTGGTCGTGCACTCGACATGTATGGGTTTTATGGGGGCTGCTGTAAACTTTCCCTGCGTTAAATTTGCATTAAGGATTAATCTTCTTGTATAGGGGGTGGTATATGGTTAGGCTGAAGTCAGGCCCACTCTCTGTAACCCGAGCACTGCTGCTGAGAAAGGTCGGGGGGCTTCGAGCCAAAGGCTGTCTTGGAGTCCTGACAGTTTCAGGAGATTGGCCTAATTACTGTATTGTAAACTTGGCAAAAACAAATGTGATATAACCATTATGCCACAATGAGTAATGAGTTTTGTATAATCCGATCTTAATATGACTTTGAAAAGCATTGCTGTTAGTGGATACAACAGCTTGTCACCAAACGTCAGTGATAGATTTAGATTCAGGGCAGGTCATTTGTGCTATAAAGACCACTGTTGAAATGTTGATAGAGTAGAAAATAATGATATTGTACATGCTCTTCATATCCAGAGCATATCCACACAATGTAGAAAGTGCACTTGTGAACGATAAGTTCAAGTTTCAAGTTAATAAGTTTGTAGTTAATACATTTAGGTTTTATTCAGACATATTATTTGGTTTTGACCTGTTCTGTGATGTAAGGTTTGCTTGGGACAGTTTGTGTGTGTGAAATGAAGCGCTGGGAGGCCAGGCTTTGGTGAGGGGTTAAGTTTCAGATGCCTTTCCTCTGCAGTGCTGTGTGTGTCTGCTTTAGCTGTGGCTCTGACAGTCAAACAGAGCCCAGGAAACTCGGTCTTCTAATAGAACTAATAGAAGAGGAAATTCTGTGGTGTTTCCCAAAGTTGGTGTGCAATGACCCCTCGTACTTTCTCTCGAAACCGCAACTCCAGCCCTCACATTGCTCCACATTAACCTCACTGCACATTGACCTTAGTGGCAGTTTTTTTCACAATACTCAGTTACAGCAACAGTATCATGTTCTGCTAGAAACATGTTGGAATAAGTTTAATATTAGAATTAGAATTATTTCCTATTGGAAGCCTGGTCAGGTAGTATTTACTTTTCTGAAACGTAACCCCTCCACACTCACACCATAGCCTCGGGCATAGGGAATGAGTTGGCTTGGTACGGTAAGGTGCAAACAGACACTATCTGACCCCATTTTGCATGAGTCTGTTTGCAGTACCAACAGGTCAGGCGCGAGCAGCCCGCACCGGCACTGAGTCGACATGAATCAGTGACCCCTGGGGCACTCGGCTAAGAGAATGTCAGAAAGTCCCTCTACTTCTTAGTTTTCTCAGTGCAATGAGCCCGTGTTCAAGAAAACTCCACTAGGATCATTTGACAGCAGCGTGGCTGGTACAGAGATCTCTGCACACACACATCACAAATCTGTCCAGTCTGAAATATATTAGTTGTAAAATTCCAACAGGTAAAACAAACTATTCCTCCTCTTCCCCTTCCCATTCTGGAGGTCATCTTGGTCATTAATAAAGACCTGAAACAGGTGTACAGATTGGAGGGGGAGGTGTGGGTGGAGTTGTGTGCTGTTAGAGCCATGGACTAGTGGTAGTAGAAGGAGTGGGAGGGGGCTGGAGGCTGCAGCAGGAGGAACCGTCTGTTGCGTGGCTGAATCAGCCGGTGCTTTGTCTCATGCACTTCCTGGCAGTCGTCAGAGTGTGCCGTCTTGTGTGTGAGCGAGCGAGTGAGCGCAGCGCAGCGCAGCGCAACACAGCAGCAGCAGTCAGACAGGCAGACAGACGCTGGAGTACCGTTCAAACAGACATGGGATTGTGTTGTTCAGAAAAGACCCAGAAACCAACAGGAGTAATGAAAAGCTGGAGAGAGGTGAGTGGACATATAAACAATACAAAGCAACTCCTATGGATTTTTTAAGCCTTAATCCTAATTTTTTAAAACAGTCTAAATAGTGACCAGTGAAAGGCAAATTTACAACAGTGAGTCAGTGCCACCGGTCATATCTGTACTGGTTCAGATGGACTTGGTCTAGACTGGTTTTATTCATTTCTATGTGGTAAATGTGTTCCAAAAAGTTCAACTTCATGGATCTCTATTACTGTTGAAAGTTTTATAATGCATTATTTAGAAGCAGTGAACATGGACAAAAAAAGGATTTAAGGGCCAGGCAACACTAAAGGCAGTGGGATCTTCTTTAGCTTTCATTGTTTGCGGCTGATTAACTTTTAAAGGAAATATTCACTGTGGTTTGCAGAACATACAGTGGCTGTATAAGTATATGGTCATTTAGTCATTTAGTTATTGACACATATGGTGTGTTAGTTTTACAGAATTTTTTAGGAACATTTTATTTAAGGATTTTTGAATGAATTTTTAATGAATGATGATTCCGTCATAATAATCCATTTTAAACGGATGATCTGATTTTATTGGAGTATCTTGAAAAGTACCTAAAAGAAGCAAGAGGGGACAAAGTGGAACTAAACTTGCAAATGTTGTGCAAACAGCTGAATCTCAATTGAAATTAATTCGTCAGTGTTTTGAAAATTGCGAAATTACGAACATCCGCTTGAAGACAGGAGTTGATTTTGATAGCCTTCTTTGCTGAATGATGTAAATGTAAACACTATAATCATTTAAAGTGAGCATGATGTAAGTGTAAACAAACAGTTTTGTAAAACTGGAATGCTTTTGTAATGTGGCGGTTGTGTCATGTCACTATGGAGACGGTGAAGCAGAAGATGTTGGGAGATAATACTAGAGTTTAGAAAAGTTGTACCTCTTTGTGTGTGAGGGAGAGGGAGCCAGAGTGTGTATTTGTGTATGTGTGTGTTTAACCTTTTTGAGTTATCAAGTAGGTTGAGCCAGATGACTAACAATATGAGATGTAGGTTAAGTGTGTGTGTGTGTAGTGCTTGAAACACTTAATGTAAAGGTCAATGCAATTCAGAAGTTCAGTCCCAGTTATGAACATCAAAGCGCATGATGATTCAAGAAGCACCATCGATTCTGAAACACTGAGAAGATGCGTACAGTAACCACAGAAGGAGTGAAACTAGGGGAGCAGGATGAGGGCAGCATGTTTATAAGATGTGTAGGAAAGACAAAGATGGACTATATGTGTGTGCGAGGAGAGTGGGAAAGAGGGAGGAGAGGGTGAACACGCGAGAGAGAAAGCTCTGGAGATGCATGTGTACTGGTGTGCCGACTGGAGACAATGGAGAGGGATGCAGAGAACGCAAGAAGAGAAAGAAAGAGCGAGGCATACGCGGCTCCTCTGGTTGAAGCAGAGCAGAGCGGGCTGATTTCTCCTGCCTTTGGTGTGACTCAGGGTTGCATCCAGCACAGTGCTGCACAGTCCTGCTCTCTGCCGTAGCTTGAGGAGACGGATGGAGATGAAGGGGTGGGAGGCGCGGGCGGATAGCGAGAGGGGAGCGGGAGGCTGGATGGAAGCTGCTGCTAAGGGATCTGCAGGTTTGTCTGAGAGAGACAGAGATCGCTAGATTAGCCCAAGCAATCAGAGCTTTTTGGATATCAAAATGCCAGAGGCCAGCTCTTCACTCTCTGTGTCCTGCCTGGGGTTATATCAAGGTTTGTGTGACCACTGTAGGAGTGTGTGTCTGTCTGTGTGTATGTGTATGTTTGTGCGTGTGTGTGTGTGTGAATGTGTTGGTGTTGTTGTGTTTGTGGGCTGTTTGTGTGCCTGCATGTTTGTTGGTATGTCAGTGCATGGCGTGTTAGTACTTTGGGTTTTGTGTGATTTGGAAGGATGTACCGATGATTTGTAGGAAGTGCCATGTCTGCTTTCCAAGGACGTCCAATTTAACATGCCCCTTTGTCGCACAGACTCTCCTGATTAATTCATTTACGTTTTATTTTGTCAGTTCGTTGGAGTTAATTAAAGTTCAATGTCCTATCAAATGGCCCGTGTAAACTGTGCACACCTGGCAACCTGATGACTGACCCCTCATTTATCGCTGTCTTTCTCTTTCTTTCTCTCCAGTTCAAGAGGATGTTGAACCGGGAACTCACTCACCTGTCCGAGATGAGTCGTTCTGGCAACCAGGTGTCTGAATACATCTCCAACACCTTTTTAGGTGAGCGCCACCACTGTTCAGCAACACGCACACACGCATTACACACAGAGCTTTTGGCTTTGGCCACTGAGTGCAGAGGTGTTTGAGAGTGGATGTTTATTAATTCACTGGGAGAGCTTCTAAACACATGTATATGGAAAGCTGCAAAACTAGCAGAACCTGACAAAATCCTCCAAATGAGAGAGAGAGAAAGAAAGAGAGAGAGAGAGAAAGCAAGGGTGCTAAGTGAGAGAGGGGTCTGCAAAGAGGGTATGGGTGGAGGTGGGTTTGCTGTTGTTCTGCGGTTTTGCCTGCAACACTGTTTTCAAACCAGTCTGATCTGGTCTGCAGCTGCTGCACAGCCTTCGCTGCAGTGTGTGTGCGTGTGTCTGCATGCCATGCATGCACGTGTGTTTACCTGTTTGCTGTTGTGTGCTGGTAGGGTAGCTATCAGTGTCTGGGGAGGTAAGTGCAGGCTGTGTGCATAGAAGGGTTTCTAATAAGGATGGATGTGGTGATCACATGACCAGGGCTCAGAAAATCATCCCCTGTTATTAGCGTCAGTGTGCCACACAGTAGGTGGGCCATGTAGGAGAACAGTGCTTCTGGTTCCACTTAAATTGTTGACATCATTGCCATCCAGCATAACTCATCCTTTATGGCTCTTCAGATGCAAACATTATCCCAGAGCTGCACATAAAGGGCCTCATAAAGTTACCTGCATGTTACCTGAGATTTATGGCTAATTAACTAAACTCAGGTGTGTTGTCCTGGACTGCGGGTTTATATAATACTCGCTAGTCAGCCGTGACACCAGCATGAAACAGTTCCGCGAACTTGTTGCCCAGCACCCATTCCAGCATTCGGATTTCTCTGTATTATTTTGAGTTTGCACACCTATTGACTTTCAAGTCAATAGTGGTTTATTTTGTTTTGAGCCTGAAGGTGTGCGCGGATCTAACTAATGGAAACTCACCATCCAAGGATTAATCTAGCTTCCCCCCCTGGACTGTTTTACCTACACAGTGTTTTCTTTAGCCTACTTACTGAGTCACCTGCCCATCTGAACAGCATAGAGATTCATTTCTTGTTGGGCCTCTTCTTGGTCACAGACAAACAGAATGAGCTGGACCTTCCGCTGCCCTCGTCCAAGGCCCGCGAGAGGAAGAGGAGGCATCAGCACCAGCACCAGCAGCAGCAGCAGCTCTTGATGAGCCACATTAGCGGAGTGAGGAAGGTCACGCACGGCCCCAGCATCACTGGGGGATGCAGCGTTGCCCGGTTCGGAGTTAAGACCGACATGGAGGACCTGCTCTCCAAGGTAAAGAGACCCACACCACTTGAACCTGCTATTGCAAGACTAATAGGCTAATATCGCTTTTATATATACACCACATTCATGTATAGGGATTCAGATGATTATTTTCCCCTAGGTAATGTTCTGTTTGGAAAGGCATAGGCATGTCATGTGTTCCTTTTAATCAAAATGGAAGCACATGTGGGAATGGCCTCTTTGTTTTGTTTCCTGAAAGGACCTTGAGGACATCAACAAGTGGGGTCTGAACATTTTCAGGATAGCGGAGCATTCTCATCGGCGGCCACTCACCTGTGTCATGTACGCCATCTTTCAGGTGAGTGGAAAATTGTGTTCTCACCCAGTAATGTCCCTGGCACCAAAAAGACCCACACACCTTGGTGCGAGCCTAATATAACAAGGGCTGAACTCTTTCTTTGTGTCTTTAAGGAGCGAGACCTGATGAAGACATTTAAGATCCCTATGGACACTTTTGTGACCTATATGATGACCCTTGAGGACCACTACCATGCAGACGTGGCGTACCATAACAGTCTGCACGCCGCTGATGTGGCCCAGTCCACACACATCCTCCTCTCCACTCCGGCTCTGGATGTAAGGAGAAACACTCGCCCACACGCAGCAAACAGTCAAAACAATTATTAAATCGCTCCCAGCGCAGCTCACACATTGTGGAGTGGAGAGGAGGACTGGTGTTTACATAGCTTTTGTAACCACGTCCTAGAGGAGAGTGTTAGTCAAAGATGGAGTGTTGGCTGGAGTTCATTTTGTGCTTGTCTTTTTTTATTGTCTTTAAATCGTATGCATAAACCATGCATTAGTAAATGTACTGATATTTTGTGTAGCGTTAAGAGAGGGTGGGAAGGCGATGCCTCCTGATCCAGGATAATCTCTGAACAGAATGCGATGTGTGTGAAAAGAAATGGTGTTATTCTAACTCTTGCTTGCTATCGTCACTGCTGTCTCCTTCACTAAATCCCCCCCTAATACAGACAAACAGTGGGTGATGACTCACTTTGTTTTATTGGATATAGACCATAAAGTGTGGACATCCTCTGTCTGATGAGGAGGCTGGCACTTTGTGTGAACCTAAACATAATCCCTAAATATTCCTTAATACATTTTGTCTGGAGTCAGGATTCCCAAAACAGTTTTTCTCTGAGAGCAGCAGTCAGAGCTAATTGAGCTTGTCAGAGAGGGACTAGAGATCTTTTGTTATTTGCCCTTTCATGTAGTGATGTAAAGTCAGACAAGTTTATACTTCCAGACTCTATTGACCCCCCTGTTTGTCTGTCTGTCCAACAACAGGCAGTTTTCACTGATCTGGAGGTTCTTGCTGCCATCTTTGCCGCTGCAATCCATGACGTGGACCATCCAGGCGTCTCGAACCAGTTCTTGATTAATACAAGTGAGTGGCACTCCCTGCTGTTCCATTATATTACTGTTTTCTAATTCTATAAATACTAAAGCCATTTTGGCACCAATTACAAATTAGCTTTCAAAATGGTAATATGTCTTAAATATAGTCTTTATAATATAAAATAATATAATACATCATACCACAGTTTTCAATGTAATATCGAAGGATTCTTGATATTTCTTTCCCCTTGATGTATCCTCCCATAGACTCTGAATTGGCTCTCATGTACAATGACGAGTCCGTGCTGGAGAACCATCACTTGGCTGTGGGCTTCAAGCTGCTGCAGGGGGAGAATTGTGACATCTTCCAGAACCTCACCAAGAAGCAGCGGCAGAGCCTCAGGAGGATGGTCATTGACATGGTCAGTAACCAGCGGACCGTCCCGGCCTCTCCGGCCCCGTCTGTTTAGTTGTGTCCTGTGTAAAGAGCTTGCTGTTACTGGTGGTGTTATTGAACATGCGCTATCTGCGTGTGTGTGTGTACAGGTTCTGGCCACAGATATGTCCAAGCATATGAGCTTGCTGGCAGACCTGAAGACCATGGTGGAGACGAAGAAGGTCACAAGCTCGGGAGTGCTGCTGCTTGACAACTACACAGACAGAATTCAGGTAAATGATTGAAATCTGTCTCGCTGCATCTCATTTTGTTGACAATTTTTTTCCCCAACTTCATGTCATCAATGGCATTGAGTAGCAGCCTTGAATTGTGTCAGTTATGTCACAGCTCACTCCTCTCTCTGCGTCCGTCTCCACCCCTCCAGGTCCTGCGTAACATGGTGCACTGCGCTGACCTCAGCAATCCCACCAAACCACTGGATGTGTATCGCCAGTGGACTAACCGCATCATGGAGGAGTTCTTCCACCAGGGTGATCGCGAACGCGAGCGTGGCATGGAGATTAGCCCCATGTGTGACAAGCACACTGCCTCAGTAGAGAAGTCCCAGGTAAGCTCCCTCCCAAACCTCCACCCCCACCCCCATCTTCCCAGTGACAGAGATGTGTGTGTGTATGAATGTGAGAGTGTGTCTATGTGTGAGTGTGTGTGTGTGTCATCTGCACTGTAGTGAAATAGCCTCCAGAGGATCCTGGCACGGCTGTGTGTCTGTCATAGTCATGACGAGTCATGACAAGAGAAGCTTTAGCTCTTGCGGCTATTCTTGGCATAGCGCTCTAGAATCTTTGGTAGAAACAGTAAATGTGTGTCACAGTAATGAGGAACAGGTGAGAAAAGTGATGTTAAACAACTACCAGAGGCTCTTACGTTCTCACTTAGTTGTTTTTCTCAGTCTCACAGCTCTCTCTCTCTCTCTCTCTCTCTCTGTGTGTGTGTGTGTGACGTAGGTGGGTTTCATTGACTACATTGTGCACCCGCTGTGGGAGACCTGGGCTGACCTGGTGCACCCAGACGCTCAGGACATCCTGGACACACTGGAGGAGAACAGGAACTGGTACCACAGCATGATCCCCCAGAGTCCCTCCCCACCTTTCTGCCATGACGGGACGTGTGCTGGGGGGAGGAAGTTCACATTTGAGCTGACTTTGCAGGGGGACAGTGAAGACAACGTGGAGCAGCACGGCCTACGCCAACACCAACTCGCCCGCCACACGCCTCCGCCGCACGTGGAGATCGTCACTCAAGCGCCATCGCCCGTGGACACGTAGTGCTGCCTACAAACACTCACTTGCGAGCGAAATTTTAATTTCTTCAAAAGGAGAAGCGAGGGAAAATAAAAATCTCTTCGCCCCTTGAGCCTTCAAAGGAAGCCTCAGAGCACCTGAAGATTGTCACCGCATGACCAGGTGGCCGTGACGCTGCGGCACACACACTCGTTTCTGCCTCGCGGTAAGATGGGGATTTCCCTGGCTGAGTTCCTCCTGCGCTAGTGAGGCACAGGGACCTCACATTGTGCTGTGCTCTGGCAGTGCAAGGTTAAGGCGGACATTGTTGGGATGAAAGACAAACTGGTTGATGAACCTGCTGGTATACTGCATTTGGACTACGCACCTACTGAGTGCTGGGATTTTATATCGGACAAGTTTACCTTTTGTAACCAATGCATAATGGACTCTGTCTTTACAGTTTTTTATGTAATTTATTTTGAATCGTGACTCCTATTTAATGAGTCTTTTTTTAAGTGCTATCTTGGTACTGAGAGCAATTTGTCTTCCAGGATTTTGTACAAAATATTGATAAATAGTTATTTCTCATTTAACAGTTTAAAAGACAAAATACGTTTGGCACTTCACGCCTCTGCACAGCATACTACAGGAAATCAAAGCTTTTCTTAAAAAGAGCCTGTTGTGTGGGTTAATTTACCAATATCCTACTAAGTGTACATATTGTTGTGTTTCAAAAGCAAAGCTTCCCTTTCACAGTACAATGGTCATTACCCCCACAGAGGCCATTGTTTGTTTGGTCGACTAGTGGACATACTTGTGTTTACAAGAAAGGCAAAGCAGCACCCAAAGGATCACAAATAAAGCACTTTAGAAGTGGTGCTTGAACCACTTTGAGAGAAACTATATAGCATCTAAATTAGATGTAAAGGCTCAGTGTAATGCATACCAATTTTGAAATGGATCGTGATAAGACAAAAAATCTCTTTTTACAGTGAAGAACTTGTACATTGTCAGTAGTGAAAAATTATCACAAGTCATCATCTTTTGGGAGTTTTTAAATGTAAAGGTTTTGATGCAATCAGAAATAGTCCCAGTGCAATTCCTGTTGTCAGAGTAGTTACCATTAAGCTCCATTCTAGGATTTTAATTCATACACACCACTCATTATTATGTTCTAAATTCAATATTTATGAACAGTGTAGTCTTTCAATCATGTGCGTTATGTGCTGATCTTTCAGCATGAAATTGTATGCTGTATTTATAATAATAGGTTTGACCTTGTGTATGCTGCTATCCTAAGCTCTGTCCCACCTCATCTTTGAGTGGATGCATTTCCACATGTCCATTGGTGAACAACCCACTGTAACTGTCGTACTCCAACAACAGAATGCACTACTGTGGACTTTATGAAATGAGAATTTTGGGATTATTCTTTTCTTTTTTCTTTTTTTTTTTTTTTTGGTTTGTTTTTGTTTGTGTTTGGGTTGGGGAAATGTGGAGCATTTTTGAGTGATTTATTGCCTTTGGAGGAAAAAAAACAAGCACAAAGAAAGAAATTTGAACGGGAGGACAAAACTGTTTCCTCAAACGCAACAAACCATGTATAGCCCAGAAATGCACAAAGATTTTAGTATAGGTATGAGTAAGTTGTCATTGTCCTCTGAACCAGACACACATTTCTTGATCAGCCATTAAATAACAAAACCATTCATGAAGCTCTGCACCATCCAGTCAACTTGTTAAAAAATGTCTCCATCTTTCCAATAAATGTATGGTTACACAAGACGTGATTTTCTGTTGTGGTAATTCTCAACTTCACAATATGGCAGATCACACAGCTTACAAAGGCATATATCTGTTGGTTGAACTGCAGTGACAGTTTCTTCACAAGAACGCCATTGTCACTGGAAGATATACGGGTCTCTTCTTCTGAACCTGCGTCACACTGACAGAGGAAGAGACCTGACAAAGGTTTATACGTGAGACGATGGAAGTAGCAGTGGCATACACACAAGTCCATGTCTGGCTGCCATACTCCCATGACCAACTGGAGATAGTCATCAGAGGACGTGACCGGCAGCTACAGTAGAAACTCCAAGGCTCAAATGCCCTTTTCTCAACAAAGCACAGGAGTTCATGAGTGGCCTGTGTGTGTTCTCCATGCATGGACAGGAATGGATTAGAGTTTACAAGTGTAACTTTAAAATAAAGATCAAATTTCACGACACATTCACATGGGAGATTTAGATAGAGTGCTGAGAGTGAGGCCACTTGTAGTGATTGAGAGAGCAGGCTGACAAACAAAACCAACAGTTTCAGTGATGGGGGGAGAGAGAGAGCGAGAGAGAGAGATAAGTCACACAGAGTCTCTTGAGACTGTGAACTTCAGAGTGTTTAGCAAATACGCAGTGACCCATAGGCCAGTATTTTCCACCCTGCGCATGGAAGCAGCCGAGAGTGTGAGAGAGTGGGTTTACTCACAAACACAGTGCTTCGTCCACAACAGGCACAGCTTTCACTTGAGTAACCCAGCTGCGGACCCAAAATGAAACTGCTCCAAGGGGACAAAGCTAGGCCATATCATTAATGCATGTTGCTCATTAGCCATCATTTTATAATGTGGTAGCAGTATTATGCCCCACAGTTCTTCAGTGTTACAGTAAACAGTCTGTTAAACTCTTAACTCTGTTAAATACAGAACAGTACTGCTCTTGTGCTATAGTAATTCATTGATCTTTGGCTTTCCTCTGTACAGGCCCTTAGGAATACAGTTGGGTGTTTATATATATATATATATATATATATATATATATGTGTGTGTGTGTGTGTGTGTGTGTATGTATATGTATATATATTTTTTGTTTGTTTGTTTGTTTTTTTTACAGGAAGATACAATGCTGGGTATCAGTTTTTCATTCTGGGAATACATATGGGAGCTTTGTTTTGAGTGAAACAAATGGTAATGAAGGTGATTTATTGTTTTGCTGCTGCCACTAACTTCTTCTATGGCCAGGGCTAAAGGGAAATGGCCTTCTCACCTTTCTTCATTGGAATTCATAACAACCACGTACCAGTCACTGCCTTTCTGTGAAAAAAGCTTTACTGTTTCCTTCCTTGTTTGCTTGTGTGTGTGTGTGTGTGTTAGTGTGTGTGTGTGTGTGTGTGTGTGTGTGTGTGTGTGTGTGTGTGTGTGTGCAAGAGTGCACGCATGTGCTTGTTTACTGAGGGCTAAATTGTTGTTTACAGTTGTGAGTAAACATAGAGAAGCAAGGGCCATGTATGGAAACTCTGAAATGCATCATTAGTGGTTACATTTATCTCACTTAAATACTCAATAGCTGCTGAAAACCAACACTGGCTAGAGTAACAAAATGCAAATTACTTATCAACAATTTCCTTATCATCTTGACAAATAACTCTGACATGCAGAAAATGTCATCTGTACAGTCAACAGTCAAATTCTTTTCTTAAGCACCCTCATAAGAAATGAAGAATACAGTGAGTGGAGTGGCTGTTTGAGTCATATGTTTTTTAATGTTTGCAGAAGACTATGGAGGCAGTTTGTCATCTTATGAGCCACCCTTAAGCCATGCTCAAGACGTGAGGGACACACACACACACACACACACACAAAAGGAGATGACAAAAAAACAGACCCACACAGACATACAGCCTAGCACCTACTTCTAAATGCATCTTTGTGTAAACACACACAGACTTCACAAATACACACATACGAGGCCAAGTTTATTTGTGAATAAACATGTTGGAATGGTGCTCTCTCTTTACACTCACTGTAAAATATTAACAATGGTGTGCCCTGTATCAGCCTGAGAAAAGGAAGGATGGGACATTGGTTCATTTGATGCAGGTGGAGGTGATGGAGATGCTCTCTACCATCTGGGATAGCAGCTCTATACCCCCATCTGCTCACCCCCTGAGAGTGGGTCAGCCTTTAAGGAGGCCTTGAGGTCTTGCAGTGTCTGGGTCTGTCCCCACTGGGAGTTCTGTTTGATTCTCACAGTAATTTCCTAATCTCTCTCTCCCACTCACTTCCTGTCACTCTTCACTGTCATATCTGAATAAAGGCAAAAATAGCCCAAATGTTACTATGACAGTAAACTATTATCCCTGGGCGAACTAATGAATGCAATTCAGCTAATATTTCTAAAAACAGACAAGAGTGTCCTAAAGCAAATGACTGACTGCTCATGAAGCTGAGAACTGTGGATCATTTTATGCATATATGTGTTTACATTGTCGTATTTACAGTGTATGTTGGAGAATGTGTGTGTGGAGCATGTGTGCATGTACGCATGCCAATATCCATCAGCCTATTGAACAAAACTTGACATTAAGTCAGTGCTGTGGTACTGTGCATTTGTCTATTAGCCTTGTGTAGATAAAAAAGTTTAAACTTTTAGGAGAATGCCACATACAAGGTCAGGTTTGTTTTGTATCCTCAGCTCACCTTCAGTCTTTGCCCGCAGAAACACAATCTGTAAACTAAATGATAACATCTGTGATGATAGTTCTCAAGTCTGCTTGCACTGCTCTGATAGTAAAAACAGCATTTCCTGCACTATCTACATTCCGTATTCGCATAGCCCATGGGACGAGCCCATGTAGTAAACACAAATCTGCACGTACATGCTCCTGGGAGTCTTGGGCTGATCTGAGACCAGCTGGCTCCTACACCCCATTACCTGACTAAACCTTGGCCATAGAGGCCTCGCTGACCCTGGATCAGATTAAATGAGAGCAGGACCAGACAGATGGAACGTGCCACTCAGTGCACATTGCAGAGTGTAGGGTGATGGTTGTTGATTAGGCACTCTTTGTGATGACTTATCCCTCTTGTCATGGGAATCCAGCTGTGGCAGGATCACAATTACAATCAATAACTCATGCATGTGAATGAAATGTTGCCAACTGGTATGCTCATTTGTTGTACACTTCTGTAAATCTCTCCCAAAAATGTGTTTACAGATGATTGAATTGTATGGCATCCTCATAACTGCAATTCTCTCATTGACTTGATTTTTGAACTAATACAACTGGCAGCATACTGAAAAAATCTTGCTGTTGACAATAAATAAACCCAATCCTTGACAACTGTTGATAATGGAAAGTTTCAAAGGTTGTGGTGCATGGGACTGTGAGAAACAGTTTTGGCTCCCTCTAGTGGCAAATGTGTAGAGAAGGGGCTCGGTGCTCAGTGGGGTCAGTAGTTTAAGATAGATTAGCATTACCTAACTGTGGTTTATATATATATATATATATATATATATATATATATATCTATATATATATATATATATATATATATATATATATATATATATATATATATATATGTGGTATTTATGGTTATTTGTCAGTTGTCATTAAATACATCATCTTATTATGGATGTTTTGATACCTTGAAGTTTGAGCCTCTTCAGATCATCCATAGACATCCATAATGATGATGGATCAGGCATTTCATATGCTTTCCTGCATGGCCATTTCGGTGTCTCTCCCCTTGCTTTTCAGCATTACCACTGAGTATGTACCGTGTACTTACAACACTGTAGTGGTCTAGTCAGTTATCCGTATTAGTGGCATAGAGTATACTAATTGCTTGAGCATCCTCTGAGGTTTGCGCGTAAACAGTTTAGAGGTTAGAATCACTGCTGTCTCAGCTTAAGGTGATTACTGTCCCACACTTGGCAGCAGTGGAATACAAACATAACGGTTCTTTTCTTAACCCTGTGTTATATAAGACCATCATGTCCCTAGGAGGTACGGGGTGAGGGGATAAGATGCCACAAACGCACACTCACTTGAAGACAAGACATCTTACTACACCAGACAATCCATGCGCTCTCTCTCTTGGATTGTAAACTGCTAAAACAGCTTTCCCTTTAACTTTTTATTCTCTTCCTAGATGTTTGCTGACATATTTTCGAAAATACAATTCTAGACCTCGTCACATTCCAAGCCACGATTTCCCTTGTCAACAACCATAGGCTAAGGCAATTTCCTCTGTATGCGAGCTTTCTGTGAGAATGGCCGGAGAGCTGAAAAATCGCTTGTGCTGCGGGGATAATGTGTCTCTGCCTTCTGTTGTGCACCTGTAAAACGATTTGCCCTACGCAAGACATCAAGAGGCAAATGCCATGTGACAGAAGTACAACACATCTCCATTGGCTCAGTGGGAATGTGACATCAGCACATCTCCCACCTTCTCCCCCTCCCTCTCCTCTTTCATCTCTTTCTAGCTGTCTCCCATACTTGCTCTTGTTCGTGTACGCGTCTTCCCCTGTCCTCAGAGTCCCCCCTGTGTGATGGCGTGTGTCTCTACTGCTGCAGCGGCGACCGGGGCCTAGCCGACGGCCTTGCCCCTGCCTATCATAGTCGGCGCCAGCAAGCGGTATACGAACCCCGAGGGTTGGTTGGCGCAAAGTCTGCACGGGATAACCTGCATACTCCCCTGCTGCGGTTTAGAATTATGAGGTCTTCAGCATCCTCTCTCCGTTGCTCGTAATTGCAAGTCCAGCTCCTTTCAGCTCTCGTAAGACTAAGGAATGAAAATCTGCAACAATGATGGAAGGTATGAAAAACGGAAACACCGATCCGTGTATTATGTTCTTATTCCGCCAGCAGTTTGGAGACTATTAATCTCGCATCGTAGCCTACAGTGCTCGTTCCTGATTAGCTGTATCCCTGCAATACAACGTCAACACAACATTCAGTTACGTCTGTGTTGACTCTGTGCAAAAATTAGAAACGAGATGTGGTACAGTGGAAAGGACGTCGATGTTAAAGATGTGCGATTCTGTCCCTCAAGGTTGCCCCTAAAAGGCAATTAAGGGCGTTGTAATGAGGTTGTTTCTTTTCTGACAAACAGGATGATACGCCCTCTGCTTGTCCTTTCGTAGTTAAATGCAGTGGACTAATGAAACAGTACTCTATATATTAAATACGTGGGCGACTATGAAATGTTATAATGGAAATTGTCTCTCCCACTGCTAATTATACTAAATGCTGTTAGCCGACTCCAAATTTCAGTGGAGGTCCAGCCGGATGGGCCACAGCTAGTGGTGTTCGCTTTTGAAAATCTGGACTTTCAGAACGGCTGTGGAGCTTACGACATTTAAGCCCATTCTGAATAGGGTCTTCGTAGAAACATAAAAAGCTTACATCGCATAACATTCTTTTGTACAGTGTTCCTTTACAGTAGCCTGACTAGCAAGTGTTTCTGAATACGAACATAACGCTATTTAGCGTAATATACAAGCGTAAGTGTATATATAGGCTTACATGTTACATTACTGTGCATCTTACTAAGTGTGATGGCATTCAAGATGATGCTCCACTTGTGAGGTAATTAGCAGAATCATAGCTGGATGATGCTTCTGACATAGTGCATGTTTCTTTGTGGGTTGACAACTGCTGCTCGTAAGGTGACTTTGTAGCATTGAAAACACTTCAGACTTTTCACCACCTAACATCATTGTCCAACTTGTTGCACTGAATTGACAAAAACATGGTAGCAACTCCTGCCCCTTTAGTGTGTGGGTTTTCATACGTACCATAGTAGTAGCCTACATATTACCACTCTGAAGAAGGATTGATTTTGTGTGAGGTCATTAGTATTTCATTGTTTGCGCTCTTTTGAGTGCCAAGTAGATCAGATAAACAACACTGATATTTAAGGCACTGAATCTGTGAGTTATCGTAACTGCTGATCCAGAATTACTGCTGGGATTGAGAGATTTTGACTTAAGGGCCTGTTCATCCATCTGGTGCGCTTTATGTGTTTTGGGGCTTGATTACATGATTAAAGACATGGCCAGCACCGGGGGCGTTCATATGGGTATGTAAACAAAACCAGATAAGATGTTAATTGGAACGATATTGCCCAGTTATTAAGGTTTCATGTAGTTTGTTGAGTATTGTGTTGTTCCATCCAAATATAACTCTTTCCACTGGGGTGTTATCATAGGGAATAGACTTATCTTGTACATGTATTAATAACATGTAGTTATTATACTACACTAAAGAGTGTACCATAATGTGTAGTAGGCTTATAGCATACATTTAGATCAGATCAGGAGTCACAGTAGTTTTTCACAATGTGATTGACCATTTTGAATTGTGTATTATTATGCAACATTATGAAATATCTCTCTCTTTTTTTTCTCTCTCTCTCTCTTTCTCATCTCTCATTCATCAATCCTCTCTTTGTCTCTGTATCAGGACTGAAAAAACGTACCAGGAGGGCATTTGGTTTCAGGAAGAAAGATAAAGACAGTGACTCAACGTGAGTGTGGCTGCTCTCAGGTTCACTTTTTTTTCAGATGGAATTACACAATACAGCAACCATCTGATGCAGACAGTCCAGGAAGTATGGCATTTAGTGCATGTCTAGAGTATGGTCTGAGAGCACAGAACATGCAGAGAGTTCAGATGCAAAACCGATGCCCATTTGCAATGAATTTACAGGAATATATATATATGTAACTTTATTATCAGTCCATCTCCAGTGTTTTGACTTGATTTTTAAAAATTTGATTATGATATGTAAATTGCAGTTTGATGGAGATTACTTGGAAATTATTATTAAAACAATAAAATTTTTGCATATTTCTGAAAATGGTCTTACAGGCTTTTGCTTCATATCAGTCAGAGAAACATCTCAGCTCACTTCTGCCCTTCTCTTTCAGGGGCTCGCCTGACAAAGACAGATCTGTACGTATATCAGCAGGGGCTGAGCTGTATCCTCAAGTTATTGTATGTTCTCATACTGGCAGCAGTCTCAGTAAAGGCTGTTGATGTGTGTCATATTCATATGCAGTGTTTGTTTTACATTAATTTTTTTTTTTCTCCATTTCTTAGAAAAAGAGCAATGGCGCTCCAAATGGGTTCTATGGAGAGATTGATTGGGATCGCTATGTGAGTGACTACTATTTGCTCTTTGCCCAGATGTTTTTTTTTTTTTAACCAGTAATCCCAGCCCTCATTCATTGGGTACATTATGATCTGGAAACATCTCACTTGTTTCGTTTGTCAGTGGGTGTGGTTTGATGTGTGTAAATGACTTGACTTAACACTTAGGTTGCATCCTTTAGATCAAGAGTGAACAGTTTTTTTTATACATTTATCCATACATATATCTATATATATATATATATCCATACATTTGTACACAACAGATTCAAATCACTTTTCTAACCTTCTTGACAAAACTGTACAAAAATAGGTTGAACCAGTACTGAAATAACCTGATGCATTCAAATCAAATGGGAACCTTTCAAAAATACGGCAACACTCCTTTGTTTTAAACAGAGACATTAAATGCATCTGTTTTTTTTTTTTTAAATTAATGTCATTCCCTGTGGTTGTGTACAAACACGGGGCCTTTGTCTGTCTACATACAGAGCCTGGTCTACAAAAGATAAGTGGTTGCGATCTGATCAATCTATCTGTGTTGAGCGTCATCTAAGAAAACTGTGCTTGCAATATGGCCGCCAGAGGATATTTATTCTGTTGCAGTCTAAACTTCACATTTTAGAATTAAGCTCACAGTGGAGTGTTCAGGTCTCACCCTGAGAATATGTCTTTTGTTTCATTTAGGCACAGCCTGATTTCAATATTTCCAGATTAGCCTGACATATTCCAGGAACCCCATCATCAGTCCCCATCTAAAACAGACTTGCAGTTATTCTCATGTGCAAAGTGCTCTAACAGGCTGTCTTCAAATGGAACATTATAAAAGACTGGCGAAGAATTCCTGCACCCTATTTGCTAAATGGTAAAAAATATTGATGGTATTTGTCAGAAGGTTCATGCAGGGGCAGAGCCTTATGTGACCTTTGTGTCTGACAGACAGGATCACTAGCTAAGGACACAACTAGAGTGATACATGCTGTCAGTGTTTTTGTACAATAGTGTATTCTATATTGCCACTTCTCCTCTCCAAACTCCTTTGTTAGCTGTTGTCTTTAGCTCTTGTAAATCTCAACAATCTCAACTCTCAAACACACACACACACACACAGATTTTGTATTGACTGTTGGTGTTTGCGTTCTCTCAGAACTCCCCTGATGTGGATGATGAAGGATACAGTGTCAGACCAGGGGACCAGTCTGAAGATATCCTTTGATTTCTTTATGCTGCTTTGACATCTACTCTCTGTCTCTGGAGAGGACAGGACAAGTGAGTCAGGACTCAGGAGGTTAAAGTGGAGAGGCCACAGGTCAGCCCAGAGAGCAGGCCCCGCGAAAGGGAAAGGGAGTGGTGGCTGTTGAGGAGTCTGTGACCTGAATCTTAACTAGTTATTTAAACAGTGGATGTGCAATGTGGATGTGAGATTTTAGAGTCCGCTATGTGATTATGAGGAGTGGGATAAATCTTTAAAAAATGACAGGAAATCTCTCTCTCTCTCTGTCTCTCTCTCTCTGTGTTCTCTCCCCCCTCTCTCTCTCCCACTCTATTTACTGTGTATAACTTACTATATACTATAACTATACATGCACAATAAACTTGCACTTAATATACAGATATACAGAAGCTCCTTGACAAATCCATACGTGCTCCTAGAGCCAAAGCCTTCTCATCCAGTGAGTCAGAGGGGGAGGAGGACCACCTGAAGAAGTTTAAGATCAGGATCAAGCCCTTGGCTTCAGACAGTTCCAATTGTTCTGTGCCTACGATGGATGAACTAAAGGCTTCAGTGGGTACCTTAGCACTTTCTCCCTCACCCCTGGTAAGTGTCAGGACATACACACAAACACTCACACACACACACACACACATACACACAAGGCAATTGTGTCAGCGCTTGATATGATTTTATGTGTCTTCATGTGATTTTTTTGTTAATCTAATGCTCTGTAAAGCATGCAGTGTAAAGATGTAGCCCTTACTGTGTGTCCTCTGTTTCTGCTGTCCTGTTTCCCCCACAATACTTGCATTTGGCAGAGAAAAAGTCCGGTACGCTCAGTGCATGTATTTACACATCTTCTCTTATTACTCTTGCCAAGACAGAACCAGTCCATAAAGATGTAGCAGCACTCACACTCACCTCATTCTGACTCGGACATATTTTGCTAGGATCTTATGCCACATTTAATTATGTGGCATACCCTTTCTAACTATGTGTTGTAACGGATTTAATAAACCAAATGCTTCAGTCACCTCTACTGAGAGTATTTGGTCACAGCAGTAGAATCACTACTGATGGCTTTCAGAATGTTAGCATGGTACTGTGGCTACCAACCTCATCCATTTCTTGTCTTTATACCAACTTTGATTTTCAGTTGCTGTAAATATTGATTGCTGCATGTAAAATGTTAATTATACTTTTATGCATGGCTTAGCTAACTTATTTTAACTAACTTTTTTAATTTGATTCATTAATCACTCTGACCAGGCCTATTCTTTCTTCCTTTTTGCTGACCTCAGAGACGAAGTCCAGTGAGTCCAAACCTCTTTTATCTGAATGGCATAACTGTCACTGTTGTGGTCCCTGCAGTTCATACTAGCATAGCAACTACACTGTATTCATGTGGATGCATCAGATACATCATGTTGTACATCCAACCTGATGCCCACCTAAGGGCCTGTGTGATGGAGATGCTCATTAATACGGGTTGGTGGACTGTGGTGTGCAAATGTCTCCTCATGTGATCCCATGTGATGCCTCCTCATGTGACATTGGTGAAGAAAAATGAATTGTCTCAGAGCCCTGGCTTGAATAACTGGTTTGGTTGAAATGTATGATGTTTTGGACAAAAGTACTTTATTTGCTCATAAACATAAACAAATGTAATGTCATTCAGCATGACTGACCTTACCTTTAAAGTCTCTGGTTGGTCTCATTTGTCTCATGTCTTGAGATTCATCCACTGGAAAAATATCTAACAAATGGTCTAATCTGTTCTTCCATTTTACCGCAGGGCCAAATGAGAAGAAATCTCTCAAGTGAGTTCATATTTCACTGTTTCAAATGGACAGTGCATAGTGTCATAGAAATGCCATGCAGACAATCTGTGTTTCTAGGTTCCTGTTTTGGTTTTCTCAAAGTAGTGGAAATAGAAAAAATCTAATAATTTTTACCAAAACAATTTGAAAGTATTCATAGACGGATGCCCAAATATGTTATGGTAGAAAAACTAAACTGGAGTGCTGAAGTAAGGATCTGTCCACATAGGTGAAGAAATTGCCAGACCCAGGCGCTCCACCCCTACACCAGGTCCTGAGCCCGATACTCCCAGGTTTGCCAATCACAGCCTACAGCTCTGAGTTTCAGCATTCCCCGAGTCCAGGAACAATGCTAAAGTGTCCCTGCACTGAATCATATTTGTCTCTATACTGCTTGATTTTACATTACAGCAAACGATCATCAGAGAATACCAGTGCTTTCTTTGGTCCACCGTTTGAAGCAAACTTTGAAACACAGCACTTAGAAGGTATATTGTTGAAGTAGATCCTTTAACTGTATACAGTTCTTTCTGTTTTTTGTGCTTTGTTCTGTTTGGATTCCTGCAATGAACTTTGATGTTGACTGTAATTTTGTTAGTGTGTAAATATGTGTTTCGTAAGACTTCTTACATTTGGAGTAAAGTTTTTAATGTAGCAGACTGAACTTAAATATGTTAATTTCAGTGTTCATCGTAGAGCCAGACTTCTGGTGTCAAACGAAAATTCAACCTCCTTCACCTTTAGCCAGACCCTTTCCCTCTGGAGGTAACCCCTGAATGTCATTTGTTAATCTGTAGATTATATTGACACAGGTTGAGGAGATAGTCAAGCTGAATATCCTCTGACAGATTCACAGTATTAAACACACAAAAAAGTCTCTCTGCACCATAAATAAAATCAGTTTTTAATAGCTGTTAATTGAAGTGGACATGTGAAACACAGTAATGGCAGTGTTATACATGATCATAGGGGACCCAAGTAAGTAATGATAACCTCCTTTAATCCAAGGTTTCCAGAGCTACCTCCCTAACCCACCATCTGCAGTGTAGCACAGTGCTCTGAGTTAAATGCTAAAGCTTACAACATCCCCATCCCCATCTCATCATTAGCCTCTTCCCACGCTTTCACATTGTTTCAATTGATTCTTCCTCGAGGGCAGATACTTTCTGGGAATTTTAAAACTGTAGGGCATGTCAGAGCCCTCTGTTCATTGATTGGTCAGCTAAAAATTTCCTGAAGGAAACCTAAGCCTTTGGAGAGATCCCTTACTCAGTACTGTAGTGAAATGCAATACTGAGCGGAAGTACAAGGTGGCACTAGCCTGGCTAGAGTTTTGAAATCTTTGTGCAGAAATGTAAAGTGGATGGACTGGTGCAGTCACTCTTTAATACTGTGCTTTGATCAATGTGTTAGCACATGTGGCCGTGCCATTCCCAGTAAGCTAGCAGTTGCTTGTTTTTGCAGCTCCTCCTCCTCTTCCTCCGAAGAACATTCCAGCAACGCCTCCTGGTCGTACCTCCAGCTCAGCAGGGTCCTCAGGTACAAATGAACACCTGTTCACACATCTGCAGCCTATAATAGCATTGTCTTACCAACCATTGCATTCAAATTATATAGATTCCACAGTAGAATCTCTGCACTGGAATTTAACAGGGCTGACAAACAAAAATTTGTCTCAGTGTGAACTGACAGAAACCTGTTTAGCAAAGGTTCAGCAAAGGTTTATTACAGACATCCAGTGACAGTACTTCCTTGAATATTGCTTAGGTGTTAAAAATGTGAAGCCTCCTGATAGCTCCTGACACATTAGAGAAGCTAAATTGTTCTAGATGGTTATGCAATATCTTTTGAGAGCTTTGGTATTTCTCCGCAGGTTACTATAGTGTGGTCCCCAGCGTGAGGGCAGATAGCTCTGCGTATGCTGATGGCTTGTTATCAGAGGCTCCCATGGCATCGCCGATGCCCGATCTGGACAATGTCTTTGGCCCCCCCGACCCACCCAAATCTGCAGATGACACATTCCAGTTGGGCTGGACCAGCTTTGGCAAGGGACCAGGCTCCCCAGCTCGACCCCCGCCTCCTGACGAGCCGGCGCCTCCTCCTCCTCCTCTCTGCTCCCCACAGCTGCCAGACTCCCCTCTGCTTCCTCTTCACGTTCCCATCCCTCCTCCGGACTCACCGCCACCTCCGCCGCCTCCTTCCTCCTCCCCTCCCCCACCAGACTACACCCCCACCAGCCCCCTGGGCCCGCCTCCCCAGGCACCCGTGCCACCGCTGCCTGCTGCCTTCATCCTTCCGGAATCTTCCCCCGAGTCTCTGCCACCCCCCTCGCCACCACCACTCTCGCCACCACCACCACCTCCACAGCAGCTGGATGAGGAGGAAGAGGATGAGGAGGAGAAGGAGGTGAAAGAGCTGTCTTTGGGCTGCTCCCCTCCAAGCTTCCCTCCACCTCTGCCAGCAGAACGCTCCCCCCTCACAGGGGCTCCCCCTCCACTGCTGCCGGGCATAAGACGGACCCCGGAGACTGCCGTGGGCTCCTTAAGGGAGGTGTTCACCGATTCACCCAAAGAGTTCAGTCCAGGAGTGCGTGGAACACCACCACCACTGCCGCCAGTCACATACAGGGGCGTGGTGTCCTCTCCAGGACCAGGAAGTGGTAAGCATGCTGACACACACACACTTCTTCTCTCTGTCTCTCTCTAACTTATATACACATCACATCATACACACACACACACACACACACACACACATACACTTTACCATGACGCACTGTCAAAGACACAAGTTTGGTGTGTGTGTGTGTGTGTGTGTGTGTGTGTGTGTATGTGGTGAAAACAGTGTCCATACAGCATTGGGGTCCGAGTATCCATGGTGATCTGTGCTCCACTCCAACCCATAGTCATTTCCTGGTTCCTTTGTATCTCTCTCTCCCACTCATGGCTCAGAGGCCACATCCCAATCAAAAGGGGGCAAACAACAAAAAGGGTCAAATTGAAAAATTTATTTTATAAATTAGCCCAACGAGAAAGTGTCAGTGAAATGAATGTCAGTGTATCATTTAGAGTGCATGGAGGAAACATGGACTGAGATGTGAATGTGTGGATGGAAAACAAAAGCAAATAATGCCAGCTCTCCAAAAACTGCAGCAGGCTCAGCCCAGCCCCCTTCCAGCGGTGCATGGAGTGCCCTTCATGCATGTGTTAGATTGTAGCCTAATGCAGGTGCATTCGCTATGCCCGTGCCTCCGATTACCTGCAGGGCAACAGAGACAGAGGAAGAGAGCACAGGCAAGCAAGCAATCAGGATGTGGCAAAAGGCAGGTGCAGATGTGCAAAAGTTAGGGCTAACATGCTGTTCTCCTTAGGGCCGTCGTCCCCGGGCCGGCCAGGAACACCACTGTCAGCAGGCAGCCCCGTGCCTCCGCTTCCACCACGGCCTTCATCAAGACCCAAACTACAGCCAGGGAAGCCTAGCGTTAGTGACCTGGTATGGAACATGGTCATTATGTGTTACAATTCTTAAACAATATCAGAGGTTTTATATAAAATATAAAGATTTGTCTTTTTGAAAATATTTTGATCATAATGTGTTACAATTCTTAAACAATATCAGAGGTTTTATATAAAATATAAAGATTTGTCTTTTTGAAAATATTTTGAAATATCTGTATTTTGCATAGTGTACATATAGCGCACCATGTACCCTGTGACTATGATGTATATAAACTATACAACAGTGCACATTAAGCTAAACTGATTGTCATATCACTAACATGACTCTCACACCCTAGACTATGGACTCTATTATTCCCAACTGTCATGAAGTTGAAGTGCAGGGCAGTCACAGTGAGTTGCACTCCGTGAAGGCATCTGCTGGTCTCTCACGAGACTCTTGCACTCTCTCTCTTGTGTGTGTGTGTGTGTGTGTAGTCCCGGTCGTTCAGCCCTCCAGTGCACTCCTGGAGCCCCCCGCCCTTTGCACCACTGGCCCGAGCAGAGAGCACCTCCTCCATCTCCTCTGTCACCTCCCTAAGCGCCGCCTCCACACCCACCCTCTGTCTGCCTGTGTCCAGTAAGGAACCCTCCGGAGTCTCTTTGGAATGACCAGCACACCTGTGCTTGTTCAGCTAATAGAGCTGTGGCCTGTGCTGGTTCAGTTAATAGAGCTGTGGCCTGTGCTGGTTCAGCTAATAGAGCTGTGGCCTGTGCTGGTTCAGTTAATAGAGCTGTGGGCTGTGCTGGTTCAGCTAATAGAGCTGTGGCCTGTGCTTGTTCAGTTAATAGAGCTGTGGCCTGTGCTGGTTCAGCTAATAGAGCTGTGGCCTGTGCTTGTTCAACTAATAGAGCTGTGGCCTGTGCTTGTTCAACTAATAGAGCTGTGGCCTGTGCTTGTTCAACTAATAGAGCTGTGGCCTGTGCTTGTTCAACTAATAGAGCTGTGGCCTATGCTTGTTCAACTAATAGAGCTGTGGCCTGTGCTTGTTCAGTTAATAGAGCTGTGGAATGTGCTGGTTCAACTAATAGAGCTGTGGCCTGTGCTTGTTCAGTTAATAGAGCTGTGGCCTGTGCTGGTTCAGCTAATAGAGCTGTGGCCTGTGCTGGTTCAGCTAATAGAGCTGTGGCCTGTGCTTGTTCAGTTAATAGAGCTGTGGAATGTGCTGGTTCAACTAATAGAGCTGTGGCCTGTGCTTGTTCAACTAATAGAGCTGTGGCCTGTACCTGACCAGGAGCTTTGTGTTGGAATAGAATTGTCTTTTACAGTGTTTTCAAACCATGCAGAAATGTTTGGTGTATGTTGAGAGAAATGCATTGCAATAAGGCATCTGCATATGAGGGATTATCAAATCTCTAGTAAAGTAGATGTTCTCTCTCTCTCTCTCGCTCTCTCTCTCTCTCCCAGCATGCTCCAGAGGGCCTAGTCCGCTCACCATGGGACCCCAGGACACCCTGCCTGTGGCTGCTGCCTTCACAGAGACCATCAGCTCTTACTTCAAAGGAGCTGACCCCAGCAAGTATGTGTGGCACACTCAAACACACACACACACACACACACACACACTCCACTCTGCTCGTTCAGTTCAGTGCTGACATAGCTTGGATGGCCCCCAGTGCTTAGGTAAATACTGTGAGGGAAAATGCAAAGTACTGTTTATCTGATTCTTACTAGAAGAAACTCATTCTAAATATGTAGGTAGTTCATTAATGATATCAGATGTAGTTGTTGTGTCAGTTCTTTGCTCATAGACATTTTTTTGAAGTTTAACAATAACTGAACTATTTAATTTCTGTTGTGTGTGTTGTTTGGGGTCTTGAGGGGGAACTGAACTGTGTTGGTTCTGTAGTTTGTACTGTAGCTTGGGGTCTAGAGGGGGAACTGAACTGTGTTGTTTTGCTAAGGTGTGTGGTGAAGATCACTGGGGAGATGGTGCTCTCCTTCCCCGCTGGAATCACCCGCCACTTTGCCTCCCACCCCTCTCCACCTGTGCTTGCCTTCACCATCACACACTACACCCGACTGGAGCAGGTCCTGCCCAACCCTCAGCTGCTCTGCTGGTAACCACACACACACACACATAGGCACACACACAGTAGTGTCCTTAATTTAGCTTTTACCACATTAGTTTAAGTACTGTATGATATTGTGGAACACTGACAAAATGCTGTATTTTTTGCTTAAATTTTCATAAAAAAAAACACTAAGAGAGTGTATGTGACAAGCAGACCCAGAGGCACTGAAATACACTGCTACTGTCATTCTCATTTTTAAAAGCCATAATCATGACATGATAGCTCCACACAGATAAATCACTGCTGTCACCATCCATACAAAGCCTCCACTTACACAGCAGATGCTGCCTCTGTAGCCTAGTAAACTATTAAAAATGTTGTGAAGGCATAATTATTTAAAACTCCTCAGCAATTGCTTTTTGTCTCATCAGCCACTGTATTTGTTACAGGATACGTGCCAGTATGCATCGCTTGTGCTGATCCACGGCATTCTTATCATGAGAGTTGCCAACATGCTTTTATGAAGTCTATCTCTTCAACAGCCACTGTAACCCATTTAATTAGAGGTGTGTAAATACAGCTGTTGTAAAATTGCACTCTGATTCACAGTGAAACGACAGAGCCCAGCTCTGACACAAAGGAATTCTGGGTGAACATGCCAAACTTGATGAGCCACCTGAAGAAAGTGGCTGATCAGAGGCCTCAAGCAACATACTATAATGTGGATATGCTCAAATACCAGGTGAGAATTGCCACCTGCTGTACATCACTACTTGTTAGCATTAGCATACTGATCGTCTTCAAGCTCCTAAAAATGCATACAACTTGCACCTTGACTACCATGACATGGACGAATGAGAATCTTCACAGACATTAGCATGCTGATATATGTTTCATTTTTGCATTATGTTGAGCGGACATGTTTCCTTTACATATTTTATTTATGTAATTGTAACTAAAATATGTGAAGTAACAGAAGCTGTCAATCCCAGAAAGCTTCTAATGTTTAAGTGCACATCTCCAATCTCTAGGTGGCAGCAGAGGGCATCCAGTCCACCCCACTTAACTTGGCAGTTAGCTGGCGTGGTGATGCCACCAGCACCGACCTCAGGATAGACTATAAGTACAACATGGAGGCTATGCCTGACCCTGTGCCCCTTACTAACATCCACTTCATGGTGCCTGTGGATGGTGGCGTCGCCAAACTCCAAGCCATGCTTCCACCTGCTATTTGGTAATGTCTCTCAGAACCACAAAAGCTTGACATGATCATCTCAAAACTAGTGTGATCTCTGCAATCACTGCAAAGTTGTTTTATATGACATGGGGAGGAGTCAAACAATATATCTATGTCTAGCCGTGTTTGATTTTATATCTGAGTCATGAAAGTTTTATAGAGATTTTCAAAGAAAGGTATTGTCTGTAAAAGCTCTGGAGGGCCAAGACTACTTCTCTCTAAGTTGTCCAAATACCCACAGGTTTGTTGTTTTAATTCACTGTTTTATCTTTAAAGGAATCCAGAACAGCAGGAAATGCTTTGGAAGATTCCAGAACTTTCTCAGAAATCTGAAAATGGAGGTCAGCAATGTATATGTTTAACTGTACATATATAGTTTTTGCGAACATTACTGCTGATTCCTGAACAGGAACAGGATTTACTGTTATATAATAACATACTGCTATATATAATATAATAACAGTCCATTGTTTGACCTAGTAGTGTGTCTCTGGGCTACGTTATATGTCTTACTTTCTTTTAATCACAGTATTTAGCATCAGTATCTACAGGAGACTCTCTCTATCTCTCTCTCTCTCTCCAGGAGTGGGTGCTCTGCTGGGTCGCTTCACGCTGACAAATGGCCCCAGTAAGCCTTCCAGGCTTGCAGTGCAGTTCTCCAGTGAGGGAGCCACTCTCTCAGGCGCTGACTTTCAGTTAACAGGAATTGGATATCGACTCTCCCTTGTCAAAAAGAGATTCTGTGCAGGTATACTATATACCTTTATGTTGAATAGAAATGTCTCTAGTGCTCTGGTGACTTTGTCAAACTGTTGTTGATGTTTGAGCTTGCTATTAATTGGCACATCTCCTGAAGACATGTGTTGTTTGGGTGAAATAGCATGTTTCTCATGTATAGAGCCAGCACTGTGTACAAATACCATATTTTTTTATTGCACTCACACAGTGGGGAACTCTAGAGTTGCAGTTGGTTGAATTTCACAAAAAGGGTTTGGGATAACATTCATAGCCTTTACCCTACATTTTTGTTTCTTTATTTTTTTCTCACAAGTACTTAGTCATGCATATTCTGTTAGAGGGAAACACTGTTGTACTTTTTTTTTTACAGGGAAATATCTGGCTGATAATTGATGCTGCAAAAAAATATCACCATATCTATAATGGCTTTAGACTGCTCTGAAGAAGGAAGAATATTTGTCTTTCATTCATGCGACAGACTGAGAACAACAAAGAGAAGAACATTTTTAATTGAAAAATTCATCTGAGACTCTTTATCTTAACTAAATAATGAGTGATTGATTCATATTTAGAGAATAATGTGTGGTGTGTGTGTGTGGTGTGTGTGTATGTGTGTATGGTGTGTGTGAATGTGTGTGTGAGAGGAGAAAGACACTGAGAAGGAGTAACATGAACCTTGTATGCATACATTTATTACAAAGTGCAATACCACAACTCCACCACTGGGTTTATGCAAGTTGACACTACCTTATCTTATTTTTCATATCCTACTGAATTTGTATACATTTCTCTGTTATTGTCCCACCCCTATTGGTTAGTGTAACAAATGGGGCACTCCTTGGGGGTAGTGCTGCTTAAGCCCTGTTTGAAATGCTAAGGGAAAAACGACCTTGGACTAACTGCCTGTGATTATGATAACCCAACTATGTGTATGGACTCATTGTGTAATAGGTTTATCACAGTACATGTCTTGGCTAGGAGTGTTCAATATTAACAGTGGAAAGACAGCAATATGTATTTATAAATGGCTGAAAGACTATAGTTTTAACATCACAACCATAGGAAAAGGATACTTATGAACTAGCATGTCGAAACACCCCCAGAGTCACTTAACAACACATCCCATAATGTTGCTGTTGTATTATGTGATAGCACTTTTCTCTAGGTCTGTAATCCTGAATGTGGAGTGATGGCAGTTTAGGTCAGAGAGGTCTTGAGTTAACTTGGAATCATTTAATGAACTAGGTAGACCTGAAAGAAAGTTACACCAACCTTTACAAATATTGGAATAATAACTCATCATTTCAATTGACAAGGGCAGGGTGCCTTGCTGACAGTCGTTATTGACTAAATGTAGTTTTTTGTTGTTGTTGTTCCTCCAGTATTTTTGTGGGGAAAAATCCTTTTAGACTATTGTGAACATCATAGTCTCAAGTCAGTAGACCCAAATTAGGTGAAGTGTGTCAACATTCTGTGTTTATGGTTAAATGCACCATCTCGGTGAGGGGGCACACAATTTGTTTTTATATTCTTTTTCCATTTCACTTTAAAATTCTGAGGATGTGCAATGGCTGTTTTTCAGTCAGTTTGCTCTTGAAATTTCGCACACAAGAACAGCCATTAACTTGTATATGAGAAAGATTTGGTTACAGAAATACAATTTTATGTCATACTGTATGTTAATTTGTTTTCCACAATGTGGAGTATTTTGTTTACCATCTTCCTGTAGCAATACCTAAAGAAATGATATGTACAAATGTAAAATAAAGAATAACTATTGATATCCACATGAACATAAGGTTTCTATGTGTGATCATAGAAATGTTATAAGTTGCTATACAAGATGTCTTAGCCTTTCCAACACATGACAGCACTTTATGATTTTTTGTTAATGTTAATTTCTTATTGTCTATCAGTGACCTCATGTAAGATATGTCATGGATTTAAATGGAGCTTCCGTCATTATCACTAGGCAGTGTTTGTGTCCCCATTCATCAGCTGCAGGAAGCCACTGTGTTCTGTATGGAGTTATTGTAAGTTTATTTGCACTGTGTTCTGTATGGAGTTATTGTAAGTTTATTTGCACATGTTTGAGTATCAAGAAAAAAATGTTTTATTCATCTTCATATTGAGGCACTTTGCATTAGGCACTTTGCAAATTAGAGCAGTAACAGGCAAACTGTGTGTACATATTTTATCACAGTTTCTCCATTTCCAACATGTTTACTCTGCTCAGAGAACTCAGTGTCATTATAACTGGCATGATTAAGATTCAGAGAAACACACCTGGATATATTTGAGTGGAAAATGTTTGTAAATGCCATCAAACAACCTTGCACCTCATGAACATTAGCCCGGGTCCCTCCCTTTTCCCTAAAAATAAAAACTAATTCAACAAATAGCATATGTGATTGAGTGGTTTATGGTTAACATTTCAAAAGTAGACTAATAGACTGTTGTACCATAGGCTAATCACATCCAGAGGTTAGGCCCATAGGCTCCTTTCAGAAAATGTTTTTTTTTTTTTTTTTAGATATTTTTTTAGGGCTTTTTGCCTTTCTAATGACAGGACAGTGTAGAGTGACAAATGAGTGGGAGAGAGACATGGGGATACCCAAATCAACCAAACGAACCAACGTTGGCCCGATGTTATTGTTATGGCGATTGGGTCAGACAAACACAGCTGACCGTGTCAGCGTTGGCCCAGCATTGTGTTTATGTCATGTAGGTCAGGTCAATGCATCCAACCAAATTCAACAACACAACGTTTGTTTGCTACCTGGGGAAGGATTGGGAAATGACCTCTGTCAGACACAATTTTGGATCGGATCACTAATCTGCCAATACCATGACTATACACTCACCTAGTAAAAGATTAGGTAAACCTCTCTTGGAACAATATCTGATTGTTCCTCCATTTTGCCTTCAGAACTGGCCCTGGAAACATTCCTGTCTTCACTCCTTGTTAAAACAGAAAACGTAATTATACATGGGCCATTTTAATCTTCATATGGATGTTGCAAATGATAGCCCAGCAACTGTGTCAATCACACTGGCTTCTGCCAAAATGTAAATGCACGTACACATCAAGATAACCACATCATTGACCTTACACCTAGCAATCATACCTCAACATCCTACCTTAACAGACCACTACTTAATAACTGACATTAGACTACGTAGCACCTATCAAAATACTACTACACTTAATTCAATTAAATTTTATTCATACAGTGCCTTTTACAATAGTATTGTCTCATGGTGTTTAACACCCAAGAGCAACAGGGGCAAGGAAAGGTAAGGCTCCCTTATGTTTAGTTAGTCTAACAAGAGAGAGAGATTATTGAGAGAGGGAGCAGCAGGTGGCTCAGGAAGAGGAAATGAAAAGAAAGACTGAGAGAGAACACATTGAGAAACAGGAAGATTTGGACAGGCTGCATCATGAGAAGGCACAGCAAATGGAAAAAGAGCTAAAAAATCACCAAGGAAAGAGAAATGCTGCAAACAGAAAGAGATGGAGATGGAGAAGGCAAGAGAAGAGTGACGGAGAAAAAAGATAGAGAGAGAACAATGTGAAAGGCAAAAGGAGTTGGAGATGGAGGCTGAAGACAGCAGGAAGAGAAGCTAAACATGCTTGAAGAAGAGCTGGCAGAGACTGAGCGTGAGAGAGAACATCAAGAGAAAATTTAGCAGAAGAATCAGCAAGTACACAGAGGCTGAGAAACGACAAGAGGAAATAAGGAAGAGGAGGAGAAGCAACATAAGCAGGAGCACGAGGAGAGGTTCAAGGAGCATGCTCAGCAGGAGATCATGCGCCAGAAAGACGAGGAGGTGATGAGGTGGGACCCTGAGGGTTGGCACAAGCACCAGCATGAGTTGGAGATCAAGCACAAAGATGAGCGCATGAAACAGTTGGTGCTGAAGTGGGCATGGGAGGCAAGGCGTAGGGAGAGAGACCAAGAAGGCGGTTACATGCCCTAAATAATCAGGTTCAGGAGGATCTTGTACTTGTATTTTTATTCTTATTTATTGTCATTAGGGTTAGTAAACCTCTCTCCCAACACTTTAAGAGCAAGTTAGTCAGTTGACTGGCAACCCAGGCTCTTCAGTTGACTGGCTAGCATGCTTAACTTCTGATTAGATGTTGCTGTGATGTCGCAGGTCCAAGGTTGGACTGCATGTGATGACCATGGTTACTTATGTGTGTGATATTCTGCTGGGTATTCTGCATCTGGCCTTTTCCAGGTACTTATTATTATGTGCTTTATAGAGCTGAAGAACACAGGGCCTTGGGAGCAAAGCGGCCCTGAAAACATAGGACCTTTTAACAGTGGGACAAAGGACCCTGGGAAAATTTACATTTAGGCATTTAGCAGATGCTTTTATCCAAAGCGACTTACAAAAGAGGATAACATTCAAGCTACAACACAATGAAAGAACTAACAAAGAGTGCATATTGCTAACATAGAAACTGCACTATTTTAAGTTGAAAGTGTAATAGTGTAATACAGTGCAGAGAAATTAAGTTGTTAAGTGCATTCTCAGAAATGTATGCCAGGAGATTGTCTTGATCCCATTGGTTACAATGTAAAATTGGAGAACATGGGGCCTTGGGAACATATTTAGGGCTGACTCCAAATGGGGCATAGGAAAATGAATCTGAAAGAGAGTTTCTGTGCCCCATTGTGTTAATGCTAGCTGCCAACTCACTATTCATTCTTTTGTATCACATTTTCTCAGTATGGACAGTAGCCTACTTGGTGTGTCCTTGAACTACAGGGGCTATGGATTGATTCACGGATTTCTCCTTTAACTAAAGAGATTAAACAGCATACTAGATGTTTTCTGAAAGCCTATAACCTCTTGATGTGATTTAACATGAGTAATGACGTGCCCCAACTTTGGACTATGCATAGTTCCGGCATTCAGCTGTTCATGGAGCTGAAACAGGTAGTGCATCCCCAACATTTAACATTCAAATGTACATTCCGCATGACCAGAGCTTTCAAAAACAGTTGGTCGCGTTGAGTGGTGATGTCTAAACCTTTAAGGCAGCGTGGATTCTCGAGCGCAATATTGAGGAGAAAATGCATGGTCTGAAAGATCAGGAAATAGAGGGGTTTAGGTAAGGTAGGATTCTGTTCCAGTTAAGAGCAGTCAAAGAGGAAGTCTGTGAACGTAACTCGAAATCCCTCCCCGCGTTGTCAAGACAACACAATGCTCAAGCTGACTGATTCGAGAGTGTCTGGTCGTATGTGAGTCGCGCTCTCTCCTCTTCATGACCACTTCATGTAGCAAGCAAAAAATGTTTCATGTTTTATCCAAATTTTAACAGGTTATGTTGTATCAAAAATGGTGGTTGGGCTGAAGTTTATGTAAGGTTTCAAAATCATGCTGCTTGGTCTCTGAGCTTTGTCTCCTCAGCTCTTCAGTCTTGTCGATGCACACAATAATAACCAGTCTAGTTCTACCGTTATTGTTTTATTGAGCGGACAGATCCATTATCTTCTATCACAGTCGAACTGGTCACAACAAATCAACGAGCTTTGCGCACATTCGAAAAGACCAGTCCTTGTAGGAACCTTTGGAACCTTTGTGCATCCGATGTGGTCGGGCACAAAGATCGCAACAGTAGCCAAATGACTTGCACACAGTTTACTTCTACTGTTAGTCAGGGACGCAACCTACTCGAGAGTATACACCGAAGCGATATACAAGGAACAATAGTTTAATAGTGTACGATAAGGACCAATAGTTTAATAGTGTAGGCTAGGTATTACATCTATGGTAGACTGTCTAGATTATATCTATAGCATAGGCTTCCTTGCCTATAACTTAAGACATGAAACACAGAATTTGAGGTCATAAAGTATTTGTCATGTGCTGGATAAACTAATAATCGATATGTATGCTTCAGGTTTATCTTATAGGAAAGATGTCTGATCTTGCAAAAGAGAAAGCTGCCAGGTTGCTGAAGAAGAGAGGCAGTTTATCGTCTCTTGGCAGTCACGACATTAAAGGCAAGGAGACAGCTGGGAAAACCAAAGAGTATGTAAGAGTGGTTCTGTTCTTTCTTTTAATACCATTTAGTTATGACATTGAGCTCCTAAAGGACATTCTTCTGTTTTCACCAGTTTCTCATGGGCACATGTTTTTCTCCTTGTTTGTTTGTTTGTTTGTCCGTTTAGGCACATTAAGTATGTGTTGCATATGAGGAAGTTTCAGATCCGTGAAAAGAATACCTGAAACAAATTAAAGAGTTGTTTGTCGATATGAAAGTATGTGCCTTTTTTCACCTATAACAGCTCCATCAGCACAGTGTCCTACATAGATGATCCTGGCCACCATGATGATAACCGACGACCAGCAGTACAGATGGAGAACACCTATCAGCTCAGTAAGTATATATACCATTTTAATCCCTGAGGAAAATTCAGCCTCTTCATTTTACCCATGTGTGAATTAGACACACACACAGAGCACACAGTGAACAAAAATACACTAACCTGGAGCTGTGGGCAGCCTGCTACTGTGGCCCCCAGGGGCTAGTGAAAGGTTTGTTGGGGTAATGTTCCACCAATTCTCTTGTTCACATTTTTCATACTAGTTGGGGATCGAACTGGTCAGTCCTTGGCCACAGGGTCCTAACCAGTAATTTGAGGCCCTAACCACGACCGACCAGTCATTTTCTGAAATAGTGTTCTCTGTTCTCTGTTTTCCTTAATATTCAGTATGTTTGACAACTCACAGACTGTACATTTCAAAATTGTCTTAATAATAGTGCACATACAGTTCTCAATGTCCTTGATCATGTATATATATCATGAAAAATCCCTTTTGCTTAATTTCCTCTGACCCACGTGAAAAGGCCCCACCCGACGTTTCCCTGTGACAACAGTCAATGACATTTTAAAGGATGTTCTGGCCAGCTACCTCCAGGAGGAGAAGTATGAGGCAGAGCTGTGTCGGCAAATGACCAAAACAATATCTGAGGTAAATGGTCAGAGTAGACTGACTTCTAAACATGCTTTTGTATGAGTTATGACTATCTGGTCTTAATCCATCAGTGACACCCCGCAGTGACCAGCTGTGTTCTGAATGTCAGGTGGTTAAGGCAAGAGTGAAGGACCTCATGATCCCACGCTACAAGATCATCGTCTTGATCAGCATCGGTCAGCTGAGCGATCAGAACATGCGAATGGGCAGCCGCTGCCTGTGGGACGCTGCCAACGACACATTCTCCTCACACACCTTCAAGAACAGCTCACTGTTTGCCATTGCAAACGTTTATGGGGTGTACACAGAGTGAGTTACTTTATGGGGTGTACACGGAGTGAGTTACTTTATGGGGTATATGTGGAGTGAGTTACTTTATGGGGTGTACACGGAGTGAGTTACTTTATGGGGTGTACGTGGAGTGAGTTACTTTATGGGGTGAATGTGGAGTGAGTTACTTTATGGGGTGTACACAGAGTGAGTTACTTTATGGGGTGTACGCAGAGTGAGTTACTTGTTGCTAAGTAAGCAAGATTATAGCAGCATCATTGCAGCATGTGTTTGAGGTGTAAAACATAGCCAAGGGAACAAGGCCCACAAGTTGTTTGTTAATGTCCAGGACTGTGACAACACATCTTGTATGGGTTAAATGCATGTATTATTGCATTTCTACAGTATCTAATATCAGTAATATGAGACAAAAATAATGTCATTCATTTCTTCCATTATTTATGCCATCATGGAAATGCATATGTAAAACTGTTGGATTTAATCATGATGAATATTTTCAATACTGAGTTTTTTTGTAATATATTTTAATGGAATTCATTTAAACCATTTGAGCAATGCTATAGCTGTTACACAGAAAATTGTAATATATTGCTCATCACTACACTTTATATGTTGCCTCTGTGAACAAACACGTAGGCCTATGTATGGATGACTATACTGTATGTTGCTGTGCATTTTATATAGTAGGCATATGTTAGATAATAGAACTTTGAATAGTTGTGATAGATGGAGTCAGTGGACTAGCTGGTAACCAAAGGTTGGTTAAAACCAAATGGTTTTCAGTTTTTTTTTTTTTTTTTTTCAGAATTATTTTTGCTGCTATAGCTGACAAAATCAAGAAAAACTACACTACCTACTTCACTGACACTGACACATTTTTAAACTTCTTATGAAGATGAAAAATAAAACAATATATTTCTGCTTTGTCTTTTTTTTATCAAACATTTCATAATAACACACTCATCCTGAGCATAAATGATTTAAGTCCAACTTTATTTTAGATCCTTAGATCACAATATTTTAGATCATGAGAAAACAATATTAATAGCATGTACTGTATAAAGGAGTTTATTGCTGAAGAAACAGTGGTAGTTCAGATGGTATCAGTTGACTGCTGTGTCTGAGACTGATATATGGCATGCTGGTTAGATTCCCATGTTGAAAGTTAGTCCGTATGCGGCTATCAGCACAGTTTGATGATGTCGCTCTTGCGGCAGCCCACCTGACAGCACATGTTGCTGAGGAGCTGGGTCATATCTCGCCGCAGTCGGTGTGTCTTGGTAGAGTCAGCTGATTCCAGACCTGTCAGGTCACTGTAATCTATAGCCAGTTAAAAAAAAAAACATCAGGATAGAGATTATGGGCCTGTTAGTCCACTACTGTGTATTTTCCCATTAGGATAAATAATGTGGTGAAAATACAATAGTTTATCATATGTATAATGTAACAGAATATTCAATACAGTGATTCCAGACCCAGTTTCCCAACACACTATACTTTAAACTATTTCACTACACTTTACACTATACTACACTATTTCAGCTAGGAAAACAGCACACCAAGTATTCATCCCATAGATGTACAATATATAAATTAATTTACATCAATCTCCCTGATGCTGCCCTATTAAGTGGATATAGCAGCTCTGACCTTCAGATGCTGGCTCAGTGACTGTCCGTCTCCACCTGGAACCTCCACACATGTAGACCACAGCCCGCAAGAACTCCCGTCCGCACAGCCTCAGACCTGTATTTACACTGCTTTGAGCTTCAGCACTTGTGGCCAACAGCAGCATACTCAGAACCATGGCTGGAAGCAGGAGGGATCTCATGTTTTTCTTGTTTTGTGCAATTGAAGGTTGATTTTTTTATGGTTCCCTGATTACTTAGCTGCCAGCTGTTTTCTTTCTTGTCTGGCTCAGTGGTCAGCTCTCCGCTTTTGATCTTTTGATTATTGTAAGAGGTCCTGTAGGTGTCTCATTTATACTTGTCCTGTTCTGTGTGTTTTCTTCTCGTGATGCTGACTTCCTCACGCCAACACATGTCCTTTTTCCATCATCTTCCCTAATGAGCCTATTCTGACTGTCAGGTGGCTTTTTCTCTTATTCACATTTGAAAAGGCCTAATTGGGATGGCGTCATGATTTTGTTTGTGGAATCACAAGGAAAGGCTATTAGGGCCATCCCCTGAAATGTCAGGACCTTCCTTGGGAGTGAATTTTAACAGCTTGGCTGCTTTAATGACAGGCATTTCTGTAATGTAGTGATTTAATGGCTCTGTTTAGATAAAGTGTTCCTTAATGGTCAGGACTTCCTTGACGCATGGTGACCCATCCTCTCATAAAGAAGGAGTTTCCCGGTTTTGATGGGGCTAACTGTCCACGTGGTTCCCTCCCTCGACCCCCAGACCTTTGCTCTACCTCGGAGGACAAAAACATGGCAGCAGTCTGTTGGCTGTGACTCAGCGGCACATTAATGTAGTCAGTGCACAATACGTCAGAAAATCGTCACCAATGTTTTTTTTTTGTGAATATTTTTTATTGACACCGTTTATGCCTTTGAGACTCATTATACATGCACCCAAGCACAAGAAAACCGGTGTCTACATGATCGTGTACAGAGTACTTATCAGATGGCGTTGTAAAAAACGTGTAACGGTAAATTTATTGGACACTATCTCTCTCACAGAGAAAAAAAAAAAAAAAAAACAACCAAAAAAGTCTCAGGAAGATTCATTCCTGGTACTCCATTACATTTGAATGCTGATCTTAAGCACAGATAAATGTAAAATTATTCTGAGCTCCTCAAAGCTCAACAAACCCTTTTCATTGAAAAGTTGCTCCAGTGTTTTTCTCTCCATTGTCTGCATACAAAGGGCTTATTACCAGACATTAAGTGTGTGTTCTGTCATAAAGGAATATGTCTGTGCCACATATTAGTATATTCCAAGAGTCCTTCTACCTGCTTAAGATTAGCTACACTGTTGGTGATAATAGAGTCAGACAGACACCTGCAAAGTTCTGTAGTCTTATGGGTCCAATAAGTTGTTGTTCTATTTCTCTCCATGGGACAGTGAAGTGGTCCATCCACACCCTGAACTCACATAACTGAAAGGCCAAGTGATACATTTTAAATGGGGAATGCTAATCCTCCATTACTTATGGTGTGTCACATAGTAGAGACATTTAGTGAAGGGTGTTTATTTTTCCAAATGTACGGCAAGCTGAAGAGTCTTTTTCAGAATTTTATTGGTGGAGATTGGGGAATCATAGCACTTAAGAAATTCACACAGGGTAGAATGTTCATTTTAACAACCACAATCCTGGACCATATGCTGGCAGAGCTGACCACTTGTTGAGATCCCTTTGGCTAGAACATTGGCTAGTAGTCTCATAGTTCTCTTGGACAAATCACTGCACTGATATGATGACACCCAGGTATGTATTTTTGCTTTAAATTGACATCCTAAGACACATTGGTGGTTTTACTGGCTTGATTATTAATTTAAGTAAATTAGAGTTATCCCAGTTGATTTTATAACCAGAGAGTGAGCCTAATTCATTAAAGATCTTAAGAATATGGGGTATGGAGTCCTTAAGGTCATATATATACATTAAGATGTCATTGGTAAATAATGATTTTGAGCTTTCACTTGATTTAAGTGGAAAGCTACAGATTTTGTTTTGCCTGATGGCTTGCGCAATGGTTCCAGTATAGGTGACTGTGCTCATCCCTGCTGGGAGCCCCATTCAATGGAGACAATGCATGCTGTTTTAGAATGAAGCAAGTTTGGTCGGAATTGACTAATTTGCCAATAAATAATCACCAATATTTGCAGGTGTGAATGTACCAGCCTAGACTAGATTCTATTCTAGAGCACAATATATGAGTATTCTGTTTACCTTCTGTCCTGTTTATAAAGAATACTATGGTTGTCTACTTTTCTCAGTAAAATATACCATTTAGAATTTCACATACTTCTTTGGAAGAATTATTTTTATAACTTAAACTATGACTTAAAAATAAGTTATCATCTATTGTAAATCTTCACTTTTTGTTCTCCATTATCAATTTTGCTTCAAAAACGGTGGTATTGACATGTGTAATTACTACTGCATCCAGTAGATGTCAGCACATGAGTAGGTTCACATGTACTGCTGGCATCAATGTGCTTGACTCAAGTTTTTGTAAGAAGGATTAAGAATTGAAAGTATACCCCATAGAACACAAACAAAGAAACATCCAGTAGTAACTAATTGTAACATCCAGTAGTAACTGATTGTTGGCTGATTGTTTCATTCAGGTAAGTCAAAACTCACCTGAATGCAAAAACTCAATTTTTACTAATATACAAAAATATAATATACACAAATGTTACTGAACATCAAAAAGCAAAAACAAGTATACTACACTGAATGAAGTACGTTACTTCGGACACTGGTCCTTTATAGCAAATGTTCTGATTTGCTGTTCATTCCATTAAAGCTCTTTTGTAAAGTAACAGTGAGAAGAATATAAGTGTATATAAGTAAATATATACACTCTTTTGATACCAACTGCATTTAACCTATCCGTGAATTAATGCCACACATACACAGCACACAGTGAGGTGAACCACACTAACTGGGAGCAGTGTGCAGCCACCTCAAGGAGCAGTGAGGGTTAAAGTGCCTTGCTTAAGGGCACCTCCACTGTGGATGTGGACAGGACAGCGATGTTCAACCACTTAACCCGCTAACATTTTTTCCTTCTGTTTGGAATTTGAAGCGGCTACCCTTCAGTCATAAGCCCAGCCTTAGCTATTTATAGTCATTAATAGCAAGTCTGTCTAATTAATAGCAGGTGTACAGTGTAAACATATATTAACATATTAAATAAACATATATTAACATATTAAATAAACTATATTGAAACGCCTTGGCATCATAAGATCAAGAAATGAAAAGGGTGTGTATTAATCATGAATGTTACGGTCTCCGTTAACTCACCTCTGTGACTATATCAGCTTGTTATCACACTGGATTAAGTCAAATAAGCTAATCTTGCCTCATGACATCAAAATCCACCCTCCCTTCCCTCCACCCTACCCATGACTGCATAACCAGCATACAGCATCTGACCCTGCATGACCAGAAACTAACAGAGACATCTGGTCTCTTCCACACTACAGGGAAGATCTTATGCCTATTTATTTGCTTTATTTTGCTGTATCTTTCTTTTTCTCTTTTATTGAGCTAATACTATTACTTCATGCAATTTCACTACGTGTCTTACATTAGTATTTCAATGTATGTGACAAATGAACTCCATGATCCTTGATCCTCACATAAAGGCCTCTATTAAGAATGAGACTCCCAGAGTCACAACAGTATGTTCACTTTCCTCCTGTTTCTACCCCTATAAATGCTGTTGTTGGTGTTGTTGGTACAGTGACATGCTAAACCGTATTTCTGTGGAGGAATGGAGGAAAGTGAAATTTAATTGTGGGTCAGCATAGGAGTTTGCTTTTGTTTTTAAGGGTTTGTGACCCTTTCAAACTTCCTTTGACCTGAATTTGGATTGAGGTGAGCCAAAACGTTCAACAGCTGAGAAAAGAGCTGTTTGTGACTAAGTGTTTTCAGTTGTCTTCCAGGATAATGGAGTCCATCGAATAGATAAAAGGGACACATGACAGACTATAGTCATCATGAGATCAGATCATGTGCACCACCAGTCCTAAGCTCTGTCCCATTTTTACCACTTCCACTCGTTTTTGGCCCTATCACTCGGTTTCACGTGAAAGGGTAGGGTGTCCCAATACTGACCAAGGGGAAGTGCCTTTCAACCCTTAAAACCACCCCTTAAACCGGAGGGAGGTCAGGTGCAAACTTCGAACGAAGTGTAGGAATACTTACCCAGGATACCCAGTGAATTTGAAAGTCTAGGAAACAGTCGAAGAAAGATGATGGCGGGAAAGAACTAACATTGTAGCAATTAAGCATGCAAATTTCAAAATATGTCGGGATATACACATGCAAAGAAATGCTGTTGAGTTGGAACAGGAACGTTAGGAAATCGCTCAAAATATCTGGCTATCTGTTTTGAGAGACCACCGAATGGATACAAGTACCAATGGGTAGGCAATTCATTTTCCAACAATAAATATGCCTGCGTTAACAGATCAAAATAACCCGAATTTGGGGCCAATTTGCATAATTTTGTGTTTGATGTGGAGAAAATGTAATTAATTCTGCGGACATGAGCCGGTATTTTCACACTAAGTGAAATCTAGGCTGCTATCGGTAGCCCACGTTGTCACTGTGCGTTACATAGGCCAGGTGAGGACGTCGGCTACACAAATTTGATTGAAGTGGTGTCCCATTTCGTAGGTACACATTTCTAGCTCTAAGACTTCTCACTTAATTGTTGGGTTTTCTTCTTTTGGAGGGTGTTCGAAGTGGTAAATGGATAGTGTTAACAAAGGAGAATACGACTGTATGGGTTACAGGTCAAAGAGGCAAATTTTGAGGAAGGATACACTGACATCTGAGAGGATTTTTATGATGAAACCTCTTTAACATCCTCTTTTCTTACATGAGCTGTGCTTAAAATGTTTGCACTCTTTCTGGAGATTCTGTCCAGTTAAATAAAATTTTGCTGTAGCTTTTTGGCAAGACATCAACAACAAAGAACCTGAATAGGCATTCTCACACAACTCTGGGAAAATCCTTATATTTATTAGCCTATATGTGTTATTTTGTTATTCCCCTTTTTCTTTACTTGCTTATTTTAACTGTTCAAATTGTTTTAAGGCCATGGTCAGTGGTGTGACTGCACTATAAACAACAAATTGAATTGATTTGGGTGTCTTTATGGAAGACACACCCAGTTATGCTAAATAAAGAAGTGCTTGAATATCTTGATAATGTGACTTGTTTGTTTAAATATATTTGGAGTGGTTTTGTTCACATATTGATTCTTCTAGTTTCACTTACTGTTCTGCTTCAAATAATTTGTTTGGTCTACAACTGCCCTCTTCCCTCATAAACCTGTTCTGCTGTAAAGCTGTTGACTCCATTTCACATTTAACTATTTGCCATGGAAACAAAGTGTAAACAGACGCAACTTTAAACTTCTGCAACTGTCTGTGACACACTGTTGTGCTATGGACTTATTCAGGATCATTGTGTCCCTCTGCAAAAGCTCTGGATGTCTGCAGCCAAGAAGCTTAAGACAGCTTGTGCTTGCTGAAGTGGGTGAACATGTCTAGAGCACACTTTAAGGGGGAAAAATGACTAAACCACAAACATTCAGAAACAACAAAAAAAAGCATAGTTCCATGACGCAACTAAAAAAGCAAGCTCTAGACAGTAGGTTTGCATGGACACAGAGAGAGCTAAAGCTAAAGCCTTCAGAGATTTCCTTGTGACCTCTTCTTGTGATCACTGCTGTAGTCCCACTGGCCAGGAGCAGGATGAGCCACATACTGAACATGACTAACAACTTGATTGTTTCAGTTTCTGAGACACATGGTCTTGTGTATAATGAGGCCAAGGGCTCATGCCCCCTTAGATTTCTTCATGGTCTGGATCATTTGAAACAATCCTTGCAATAGTTTTGGACTATGCCCATAACACATCTTTTTTTTCGGAGGAACTCGTGCTCCACTTTGTGCTTTGCAAATTTTGGCTTGTACCACACCCCTGTTTGAGACCATTGTGATGCAATGAGACATGCAACACATATACTGTGCCAGGTGAAAGTTTGACCCAAGCACATGTGATCACTTTTGCAGTGATCACTTTTTGTTACGATGCCAACAAAAAGAACTTGCTGTGAAAATTGCTGAAGAGAAGGTTGCATACTAGATTCATACTGTGATTGGTTAGCCCTGATAATTAAACTTATTGCAGTCATATATTGAAGTTTTACAAAAACCTGTTGCCATTAAACTGATATAATGATTTATCTCTCTTGCTCTGTGTGGGTGTGTGTTCATTATGCAATCCATTGTCGATTTTTTTTTCTTAGATCCAAATTAAGCTACACAATGTAAAGTAGCCCAATGGTAACATAGTGCATTTATATATACTTCTATCCTGTAAGGGCTTCCGAAGCCAGAGTAAGTAAGTAAGTAAGGCCACAGCACTCTTTAATGCTCTTCCACTGTAGTTTATAAATGAGAATGAGACTAATGAAACCAGTTGTCCTTGAACATGACACCAAGGCCACAGCATGCCTACTGAACGCTCTCAGGGCTTAGCTTCCAGATGGGGACAAAACAGAGCAGAGTGTAAAACAAAACAAAATAAAACTAAATAATGCAGCTAAGTGGTAAAATGTCCTCCCAGCAAACCCACCGTTGAATGAACATGAATTTATATTGCACTCATAAATGTAAATATGTATCTAACTACATTACATATAAATGCATTATATATATTGTACAGTTTTTAATTATTGACTTCTTTGTGTACTCAGCTGTTTACACAGTAATGCCTCACACTCAACCATTCACTCACTTTATACACAGGCGCCTGCAGTGCAAGACATCAACCAGTGATTGAAATCCATTTGTGGTTCAATCTAATTCTTATTACTGAGCGACTCCTACACTCCTGAGTCACTGCTGAGTATCACTGTAAGCTTCCACCAAAGACATGGAATCTAAAGCTTTGCTTTTCACCACAGATGAACTCTGGTGCTCAGAGAGAACAAAAGTTCAATTCAGCACAGTAAAATGAGCTTTACAGTTTTTTTCTAAGCACACACACAGTATGCACTGTACTTTGTCCTCTATCTGTTCACGCTGCTTTGCTGTTCTCTGATTAAAGACATACTGCAGCTCCACAGGATTAGCATGGAAACGTGATCAATCTGAGAACACGTTTAAACAGGTGTTGACAGGCCAACACATGGGGTTTCCCTAAGAATGTATAGCAATTGCATGTATTTTCTAATGTATAAGAATTATGGTCTAAAGGCCCTCTGTTTTGAGTGCATCAACCTATATAGTGAGGGTCCTGATACAATCTCCCTGTCAAATATAAGGAGAACTTAAGGTGTGATTTGATTCTTGGTGTGCTATAGTTTTGACTTGAGGCTCTGGAGCATCTTGCAAGAGGTCATCAGTGCAAAGAAGAGGGGTGTAGTGGTTAAACAAGTGGTGGGTAAACTGTGAATTCTATGGTCACTGTGAAGTCGGCTGCTGTTCTCAGATGTTTAAAAAGGCACACAGAACATGTTCAGCGATGCGTGGTTATTGTCCGATGTTTGTATAACAACAGTGCTATTCGTAAATGTGGATAATGTAGTGTGATTTTGGTATGTTAATACTGGAATAAGTACTGTTCTATATATTTCTGAAATATATTAAGTATATTGTTTATGCTGTTTAAGAGACAGACTCTGGGTTAAAGACTGCACTTCATCTTCCCTCCCATGAGTGGCATCCTCCCTAAACGGCTTTCCACTGTAGAGTGCAATGTCAGTCCTGGTCTTAGCACAGTAGCACCCCAGTCCACTACATCACACAATCACACATCAATCAGAATCTGTGTTTGCCAGTGCAAAACTCCACACCACAAGCGTTTATTAATGAGGCATCTGTAAAAAATAAATAAATCAATCAATTTGGATCTAATGAACACATGGCTGTGAACTGGCTGTGAATTCAGTTGGTTCCCAGTGCAGACAGTCAGAGGGGCTTATACTGCTGGGCTCATTAGCCTTCTACATCCCAACACAAACCTGGTCGCCACATATCTCCCAACTCTACACTTGGTGCTCTGTTTGCTTGTGTACAGAGTGTTAACCATTGAGCCAATTCCAATTCTTAATGGTCTTTTATGGTTTAACCGGTTGGGCCAGACGGTGACATGTTGATGTGACCAACTTATCAAGCTGGCCATGATGGTAGGCTATTAGAAGCCTCCCATAGTGAACACTGCTGGCCAGGGTAGTGTAGACAGTAGGAAACTGCTGGTACCAAAACAAACAAGGCAAGACATGTCTTGCAAAACTGGTCAGCAGAATCAACTAGAATGAGAGCAAAGCTGGTCAAACCACTCACGCCAACAAAACTCTTGTGTAAACACAGCCTACCTTAGGCTGGTCAAACCAGTTCATACCATCTTAACCCTCTTACGATGGACAAGATGTTTTGAGAGGTAGGCTACATCTAAGCTCGCTGACTTCAGATAATGGATGAGCACCTAAATGTTTGACGAGTTTCCCAGTCCCGTATAACTTCCAATATCACGCTGAAAAAAGTTTCGTAATTTCTCATTTAGCGTTCCAACCTCATTCTTCCTGTCACTCTTGACAGATGCTTCTAACTCACTAAGTGAAACTCGACTTCATACGTCACCTGTGGTTGTACCACAAACGGGGGTATTGAAATAGATTCACAGACTCACACACTGCAACGTTTTTCAAGCGGTGATGTAGGCTACGTTTAAATTAGGATCACTTGATAGTTGGCTAAACTAAGCACTTCAGATAAGTAAATTCAGACTTGATAACAATGATAAAACCAAAAAACTAAATCGCTCTACTTCCCCTACCCTTACGAAATGGTACTGTCTCACAAGCTCATTCCGAGAATTAGGCTGTCAAGATTCTCAGAATCAACTTTCCGAGAATTGCTGGAGGACACTTCGAGGAAACGCAACAGGTGGATTTTTAAGAATTTTTACTATTGGCATACATTTAAACAATTAAGGCCATTGCAGATAAGTTTATTTATTTTACAGGAAACATTTCACTGCATTGATTATTCTGCATGTATATCTGACCATAAGCGGACTAGCAAAGTCTTAATAGTCAGTTTTTGGATTAATCATAGGCTAACATTTTTGAATTAAGTAAAGTGTATGTGAACATATGAATGGGCTATTTAGCCTTCAAGAATGACCTGACGTTGTCAGATTATGCTTAATCCGATTGAAATTGACAGCCTTCTTTGCGGATTAGTTTCTTGATTTCATGTTTAATCTGCTTTGATTGTTGCCGCAGGGGGTCATGATAAATCTGTTAAGTTATGGCCACGGATAGTTATTCAACAGTTAGTTATCAACCTTTCCGTGTGTAAAAGCACGATGTGATAACCATGTGAAATATTCCAAGATTTATGGCTGGGGGAAAAGACCGTTAGGACTGTAGGCCACCTAGTGTTAATGTAGTAGAATAGCGCATAGGTGAAAAAAATGTAGCTTATGGAGTTGCATTGTGTTCAAGACAGGCAGGTGGATTCACTTGAGAGTTGTTAGATCAATTCAAACATGTATTTTTCATTTTTAAGTTTTGCAAGAAACTGCATTAGGTCATGCTACAGTTATAAAAAGGAACATGTCCACCTACTGAGGAACTCTGGATAATGAGCTGTGTTCCAGCCTCACGGCCAAAGTGTTCTTTACCTACTCCACTCCCACTTACCATTAGTGTCTATTGATAAATAGGTAATGAGCATGGTTTTCTACACAGTGTTCCTGCTTTCTAGTGTCTTGAACCTGTAGGCTATCTAATGAACCCACACATGCCAAATGCCCACTCAAATGCCAAACTACTTAAAACTTTACCTGTCTTTGTCATGAACTAAATAAGCACTTTTTCCTACTCATTCCATTCAGTGTTGTGTATGACAAGCAGTGAGTGTTTCTTTGGCTTTCCATTTCTGTCTTTTTAGTAAATAAGTGTTGAAGATAGACTTCAAAGGCTACAGCTTAACTATTGCTGAACCATTTGTTAAACTATCTGGAAACCGATACAACAGTTCAGTTGACATTTCTCATGCTTCCATCCAGGTTGTTATTTAGATTATGTCACAAATTATACCTGGTCTTCGACGTGCTAAAGGTGAAATGCGTTTTTTCAAATTATAGGATTGAGACCTACCTAAGGTAGAATGTTTTATGGGATCAAGGACAAACTTACTCTCAACAAATGTCATTAACCCTGGAATGAATGTACTGTATATTTATTTGTGTTGTATGTGTGAAGAAAAAGATCTTATAAAATGCTGAATTACCAGTAGATAGGAGCACAACATTATCTTGTGCATTGTTCGGGGCTGTGTAGGCTAGCAATTAGGATGTGAAATAGCTTGAATAATTAATTGAGCCTAATGAATGGTTGTCAGCAATCATTTCTGTTCTTTCAGCATAAAACATTTCAGCAACATTAAGCTGACTTTGGTAAGTGAGTCTGATTTTCTGTTGTTGTTGCAGATCCCACGCTATGGCAAACATGGCAGATGACTGCATTCAGTTCACCCGGCATGCTGGAGATGTGCTTTTCAATTTCAACCGTCTACGCAGTCGAAATATCATGACAGATGTCACTGTGATTGTCAGCGGACAGCAGTTTCAGGCCCACAAGGCAGTTCTCATGGCCTGCAGGTAGGCTGTGTGGTTTGAAAAAGTCAAGGGAAATACATCAGATGTCATGACAGTTGGCCAGAGTATAACCAGACGGAGAACGTAGTCAAATATGAGGTATCAGAATCACCAAGTGTGGTGACAAACACAGAGAATACTGTCAGATTTTAAGATGTAGATGAGTTCAGGGCATTTTTCTTAATTATTGGACAAGCTGATTTGGGGATTTCTCAAATTGATGTTCTCCTACATTTTTGAATACTTACCTTTCAACATATATACTACCATTTTTGCTGAAATGTGATCTGAGGCGGTTCTCTTTGCCCTTGATGAAGTTGAATGAAATCCAGATCTCCTCTCCAGATACACATTCCATTTGTATAATTCCTGCCAACTGTTTTTTTTTATGTGGGATGCAAGCACCACAACAGGCAACTATTTATAATGTATTCTCTCTCTCTCTCTCTCTCTCTCTCTCTCTCTCTCTCTCCCTGTCTGTCTGTTGTCTTGTTCTCTCTTAGTGGACTCTTCTACTCCATATTCAGCAGCTCAGACAAAAGCAAGGTGGACACTATCAATCTGGACCCCTCTGTGGACTGTGTGGGTTTCTCAGCGCTGCTGGACTTCATGTATACTTCCTGTTTGGCTCTAAAAGACAGCAGCATTCTCTCCATCCTGAGTACAGCCAAATACCTTCAGATGGAGCATGTGGTAGACACATGTGAAAGAGTTGGGAAGGCCAGGTGAGCAGCCAGCTACTCTACAGTTACTATTGCAGAATATTCATTATGGTTTCCCTGGGATTGAAGATTCAATGCAATTCAATGATATTTGAAGATGGACTTCAATTTATTGCATTTCATTTTTGTCTATATTCACCTGGTGTTGTAAATGTAGAAGATACATATGTGCGTGTGTGTGTGTGTGTATATATGTGTGCGCGTATGTGTGTATATGTGTATATGTGTGTGTGTGTGTGTGTATGTGTGTATATGTGTGTGTGTGTGTGTGTGTGTGTATGTGTGTATATGTGTGTATATATATGTGTGTGTGTATGTATGTATATGTGTGTGTGTTGGTTGGGGGGGGGGGTGTTAGTAACTGTTCAGTTCTATTCTCTGAAATGAAGTAAACTGTTATCTAAAGTAATATACTTTGTTCTCACTCTTTCTCATCCAAAGAGGCCTACATATGCGATCTCCAAAAGAGGAAGACTTGGCACGGGTGATTTGGCAGGCACAGGACCTATCTTCTACGCTCCGTACCAGCAGTGATGCCCCCTCCTCTAGTCATGGCGGTCCCCTCAGTCACATCTACGGACACATCCCCATTCCCCTGGTGCCAGTGTCGCCATATTGGCGTATTCCCAATTGCAGTAATGCGTCAAAAAATCAACAGCCTTCTGCGCCCAACGCTGTGAATTCACCTACAATGAGTCGTCTCCACTCCACATTCGAAAGCAGCCTTGTCAGGCATTCCACCTCCTCTCTGTTCCCTATGGACTACCAGAGGCAAATACTTCGGCCTGTGGCCCACCCCAGGCTGGAGCAGAGGCAGGCACAGGTGACCGACTGCCAAGAGCTCCAGGTGGTGAAGAGGGATGAGGAGGAGGAGGAGGGGGAGCAGGGTGATAGATCGGACTGCCGGCCCAGCTCCCCCATGGAGTCCAGCGGCTGCAGTAAGGAGGCCTCCTCATCATCATCATCATCCTCCTCCTCTTCCTCCCCTCCACTCTGTCTTCCCAGTGGGCATGAGGAACCAAAGGTGCATAACTGGAAGAAGTACAAGTTCATTGTCTTGAATGCATCTCAAGAGGGAGAGCAGCGAAGAAAAGAATCTACCTCACAAGTTCACCATAGAGACAGGGAGGAACAGGAGCTTCAGGCCCAACAAGGCAACCAGCTTAGGAACACCAGCAGGTAAGTACAGGATAGGACTGCACTCCATTAATTTGTGTGTTTGTGTGTGTGTGTGTTTGTGTGTGTGTGTGTGTGTGTGTGTGTGTGTGTGTGTGTGTGTGTGTGACATATATATATGAAGAGAGAGAGAGAGAGAGAGGAGTTTAATGTTTTTTTTTTTTATTTCTTCTAGGATATCAAAAGAGCATCATCAGAGAAATGACTTGGCAAAACCTCTGGTTGAATCCTCAGAATCTGATTGCACAGTGTCAGGTCGGTCGCAATGCTGTACCTACCAGATTGCTATTTGCTAGAAGATTTCTTAGATGGAATGGAATTACAAATTAGAACAATGTATCAAGAGGATATGCAAGAGAGTTTCAACCTAACTTGCTTTGCCGTTTGTTTATTTCACTGAAAATTTAGCTGACTTCTGCACAAAATGTGACTCCCAAACCACCAAGGGAGATTGTTACCAACATCAAGATGGCTTCAAACCATACAAATGTGACTACTGTCCTGCAACCTTCCACTGCAAAGGAAATCTTGCTGGTCATAAGCCTGTTCACACAGGTAAAGACTCTTAAAAAGAAAAAAGGGTAACTGTATAGTGTGCAGAAACTTATTTTTGTAACTCCCTCTTATTTTTTCTCTATGCTAGACTTTCAGTTTTTTTAATTAGTTAAAATTTGTTTGTGAAACTTTTTGTTTCATTTGTAACATGGGTGACATCAAGCCAGTATTACAAATACCAAAATAATCTACATCCCAGCATCCCAGGTTGTTGATAATATCATAGCCTATAATGTTTTCCAGGAGAAAAACCTTACCGTTGCTCTGTGTGCGGAGCTCAGTTTAACAGACCAGCAAACCTCAAGACACACAGCCGTATCCATTCTGGAGAAAAGCCATACAAATGTGAAACGTGTGGTGCTCGTTTTGTACAGGTAAGCCTTACAACTGCATAAGGCTGATGAAATGTGGTATTACCATACACATGTGTAAGTAGAGTTGGATGTTGGATGATTTGTTAAAAAAAAAGACAGTGACATGATAATCCCACTGGCATCAGATAAATTGCCTTCACTTTGCACTATTACGAAGGTCACAGGGGATGACTGTGCTATGGAATTCCATCTATGTTTCTCTGAACCCTCTCTCTCTCTCTCTCTCTCTCTCTCTGCAGGTGGCACACCTCCGTGCCCACATCCTCATCCACACGGGAGAGAAGCCGTACCCCTGTGAGGTATGTGGCTCTCGCTTCCGTCACCTGCAGACTCTGAAGAGTCACACCCGCATACACACGGGGGAGAAACCATATCAGGTGAGTTGGCGCTTGTGTTCGTTATAGTCGAATCAATTAGATATAGATGCAGTAGTGTAAAGCGTTCCTTTTCTCTCCTCCTTTGTGCAGTGTGATCACTGCAAATTGCACTTCCGTCACAAGAGCCAGCTGAGGCTTCACCTGCGGCAGAAGCATGGCACTGTGTCCAGTGGCAGGACTCCTCACCTCAGGACTGGCAGCGGCCCTCACAATCCTGCCATTCACACCCACTGAGCAGAGTTGGGGTCTACCTCAGAGAGAACCGAGCAACACTTCTACTCAGGGTTACATGCTCCAGTTTCTAGTTTTAAACTTCGTCAGCGATTGTGAATTGATGTTCAAAATATCATTTATTCAAACATATTTGACAGTCTTTCAGCACAGGGGTAGAAAATAACCACCCCATATTTCCCTTAGTATCCTCACATATGCCTGTGAATTAGTGAGTGTAGTACAAGGGGGATGTTTATGACATTGTTTGTACTTAAGGGTTTTCATTTTGCGTTATGTGTATTTGTGTGTAAATACTTGTGAATATTTAAGACAAAAAGTTTGTATTTTTGAACAAAAGCCAAAATGAAAAAATGTCAATTTTGCACCAGGATTATGCCTGTTAAAATGTTTGTCAAGGGTGTGATATTGGTATGGTACATTAGATGTAACAGTTACTCATCAGTATGCTGTACACATCCATCATTTAGATTCACTGAGATGTTGGTCCAGTGTCCAATGGTGTTGAATGTTTCTGTGTAGACTAATATGTGGAAAAGGTATCAGTGGTTGCAAAATTTGCCTTGGGCAGTAGAGCGGCTCATTGGCAGTCACCACTGGGATTCAGTGTGATGTAACAGAATGCAACCCCTGAGTGTGCTTACTGCTGACTTGCACTTCTTCTGTCTGCAATAGTTTCACATTTGAAGTCTTTAAGTTTTGCTTGTGTAATTCTTTCTCAGTGTGACGGTCAATGAGTCTCAGTCACTAAATAATTTTCTGAAAAACATTTGTAATGCAAAAGGTGCGAGGACTTCTCCACTCATTTAATGTTAAACACATGAGTAGATACACAGACAAGTTATCATGAACTTTGTCAACTATACTTGCTCTTTTTTCAACCTCTGCTTTTAATAGTCATTAAGATTCATGGGATTCAGTTTGGTCTGCACTGATGCACGCTATACTGTTGACACTGGGATTTCTTCTGAAGAACAGAAAAATGCATAGTGTGTTAAAATAAAGAAATTACATGGGACACTTGTTTTTTCAGTGTGATCAATCAGATAACTACACAGAGGAGAAATGCTAATACTGTGCATGTATATGCGAGAGAGAATGAGAAATGAAAACACACTTGAGGTGAGGGAGATAATTAAGAACAAAACCAAATCAGACATATTCAAGTTTTCAATTAACTGGTCCTTTTCCTTTACTAACTGTCAACAACAGGTGTTGTTACAGCACAAACATACACATTAAGAAATAGCAATTTGTGTACTTGTCACTGACTAATAAGAAGACTTGGCGTACAGCAAATGGATATTGGAAGAAAGGGGGAGAAAAAAAACAATTACTGGCCACTTGTTAAACAAAGACCTGTTATTGCAACTTTAGCTGGCTAGATGCCAGATGAGATTTAATCCGGTGTTATTAATTGCTCCGTAACCAGCTGTTCTCTAACCTCATGGTCTTCTTGCTGCAAGATCACTGCTGTCAGACTACTTGTACTCTATACAGAATAAGCAGATGTTTCATTTGCTTGCAAAAGGACTTGCTTTTAGAACCATGGTCTGTTCAACAGCATGGGACACTATCTTTATTACATGAAGATGACAGTGATTGAATGTAAGGAAATGTCTTTGAACTAAATAACATTCTACTGTTACAAGACAGAATCCTCAGTCCAAATCCTCATGATAAGGTTTTAAGTGTTGAACTGGGTACAGATTTTCCCAAGCAGCCCAGAGTGCCTTTCCTTCATGCTTCCACAAAACTTCCAGATTAAACGGCCTGATCTGGAAATGGCATCATCAGTTAATGTTAAATCTCATCCTAGTATCTGTAACATGAAAGTCAAGTCAAATTGGCAATAAATCAAGACGGGCAAATGACAGAAAAATTACCCACAAGCCATACATCCATCAGCCATTTCATTCAAGGGTAGTGTTTGTCAAGAAGAACTGTACCCTTCACAAAAACAGTAAATTTTGGCCATTTACGGTTATCAGATACGGCACTATGCCTAGACATCCCTGAAACTCCCGTTCAAGTGTAAAACTATATCTTCCCAACTCTGCTCTGCAGCCTTTCTCAGAATGGATCTTGTGCCTAGATTTAGAGTGCCTCTCATCCACAAACATGCATACTCTCACACATTCACATTCAAGCATACAATCACACAAGCCTGATTTCTACTTCACTAGACTAACCTACCAAATTATATATATATAATTACATGAGTAAAAAGTCAACAAAAAAAAGACGTGGACACAAGAGCCAAGCAGGGCATTAGCTGACGCTGATAAAAAGAACATGTTGAGTCACTGAGATGGACACAGTCCTTGGCAGCATAGATGTGAGAACTCTCAGCCCTCCTTGTCAAAGACACTTTTCACATCCTCAAACACCTAGACCAGACAGAGACGGAAAAATGATCAGGTGGAACCAGTGCAGAGCAGGGTGATACCGCAAACACACACTCTAGTGTTGTCAAAAGACCAACATTATTACTATAAATACAATACTGACAAGTGACAAAAACCTTAAACATCAGTAACAGAGGTGGCAAAATAGTCCTTGATAGCAGAAAATCCACAATATAAATAATATTTTATACCATTAGCAATTAATTGTGATTATACCATCACATGTGATTATGCCAATCACAATTGATGTAAAACACAATTTTTGTGTATGTGTCGGTACTAATTAAATGGGATATCATAAAATTTCCTCTCTCTGTTGCTGAGATTTAAGGTTTTTGTCACTGTATCTCATCAGTATTTGCATCAAGGTACTAAGGCATGCATATCATATTAGGCATGGCCTGGTAATGCACTAGTCCCTCGTCTACACTTTGTTTTGTGCAGAGGGTCTGGACATTCAATAATGAGAAACAACTGTTTGCTGGAGGTGTTAAAGATTAACCCATTGACTGATAGTCCGCCTTGACTGATAGCTATCTAGCTCTGCATTCACGCCTCTCTCCGTTTGCTGATCGGATGCGGTTTAAAATGTCACTCGAGACAATGAACTCAATAGGATCACTGTAGGAAGATGGTAATTGAGTGGAGGTACGAATTGTGTGGCCAGGCCATAGTAGGCAAGGATATCAGTATACTTTTCGGTACACCATGTAACTTCAACACCATTCAGAGACACCTAAATGACATTTCACACATTGACAAATGTTCTGCGACTCCCCGTGTGTGTACTGTATTGCTTATGTAAACAAAGATGTTAGACTCACCTCATCCACATTGCGAGAGGCGTCAATGGTGCGCACTTTGCCCTGCTGTTGGTACAGATCAATAATGGGGCGGGTGGACTGCAGGTATGTCTGGATCCTGTCAGGAAACAGGTTACAATTTGTTTTCATCCAATAACACCTTAGCATCACAAAGGCAAGTCTGTAATCTGACCAAGTCAGTATTACCCACTGCTGTTTACCGGCACATTTAAAGGATTTATCTGAGCAGTGATCAACAACCTATGTCCAAAATTGTGCCAAAATTTCCCTGTAACATCACCGCGAAAACACCTGCAGTGAGTTTTGACAGCATTCTTCACCTCTTCTCCAGGCTCTCCCTGTTGTCATCGGTGCGGCCACTGCTCTTCCCCCTCTCTAGACAACGATCAATACACACCTGTTGGTAAAGATACAGACATGTTATTTTAAAAAACTTTTTTTTTTCTTTAATTAAATAATGGCTTTGTCTGATGATGAACCACCTCATTGCTACAGTCAAAGAAGAGGATGAATTTCACATCAGCTTTGCCATCCATGACTGTATTCCAGCCCTGCAGATTGTCTTGGTTACGAGGGAATCCATCTATTAAGAACCGGAACTTCTGCTCATCTGCCTGCATGGTGGACTCCATTGCCTAGGTAAAAGAGTAAGGTCAAAATGAACACATATATTGCTGACAAACAGACAAACAAAGTTAGTTCCTCTTTGTAAATGTCAACATTTCTAGTCAGGTGTCCCAACCTTTCTAAGCAGGTTGATAGTGATATCAACAGGCACAATTTTTCCCTCTTTGATGTAGCTGTCGATGAGCTGGCCAAACTCTGAGCCAGTTCTGGAGCGTTCCTCCCTGAGCAGGTCCCCTGCAGATAGATGGGTGTAGCTGTAATTCTACATACACAGAGAGGACAAAAGGTTAGCCAGACAGCCATAGCTTAACACATGTTTTTCAGGGCACTCCTATTCTCAAATGGAGCAGTGATTCATTGCTACCAATACCTGAGAAGAAGGGGTAGTGGATAGATGAGGTTGAGGTTTTAACCTTTGCTTGATCTGATACCAAAAGCACTTTGCACCATGTACTGATGTGGACAAAATATGGTCATGGTTATGGTATTTAGTCGATGGTGTTGTCTGCTTTAACATACAACAATGAAAAAATACTACACAGTGGATGCATACAGTACAAATTAACGTGGTATACAATAGTATTTTTATCCATCTCCATCTAAATCAACAGCTGATGCATACAACTACACTGCTGAAACAATGAATCACATAAAAAAAAACAAAAACATGGCATTGAGGAATTGTGAAACACCCAGAAGTCATTCTGTGTTCACATTATACTAACAGGTCCCAAGAATTGTGGAAAAATCTCCTAGACTTGACAATTGAACTGAGACTCACATCCTGTTCCTTTCAGGACCATGAAGCCCAGAACGTCATTAACGTTATGCTAGGCTACCACTGAATGACACGTCGCCCGGCGTCCGTCAAATAAATACGTATACGATTAAATCAAGCCGAGGAGGAAACAGTGTGTCAAAAATGAAAATTTTGAGAACATCCGCTAGTAACGTTGTAACTCCTCTCTTTATTTTTGGAGGACACTCGGAAGTTGGGTTAGCTAATGAATGGTGCGTGCTAGCTAACTTTACGATGGACGCCGAAGGCAAATGACAACTCAAGGGACCTGTTTAACCCTACATCCCTTCCACGGCTAGCGTTATGCACGTGTAAAAGGATAACATAAAATAGTCCAGTTACAGTGTCAAGGACTTTAATTAAGATCACCAAATCGTTGCTCTCCATTCACATTTCTTACCTCCACGATTTTAGCGCATTGTGTCCCTTTCCCCGCGCCAGGTCCGCCCAGCACAAATACAACTTGAGGCTTCATGGATGAAACGACTCGGTGCACTGCACTTGGAACTTTCTCTGAAAGCCTACCTAGTAGTCTCAAAATCATAAACTGATGCCAGTAGTAATGTGTTCAAACATATGAATGACAACCAACCCCAAAAGAGTCAGTTTGCTGAAAACCCGGTTGTGTCGTGTCACCAGGGAAGTTAGCAGCAGTGATACCATATCCGCTATGCACGTCTTCGCCCAATGGGAGAAGGGAGGGAGTGTTCATAATGGTAAAGACCGCGCCTCCTCATTGACAGCGATTCTTTCAATGCAGAGGGCTATGCAACTGTAGCACCCCACCCCCGTCTCCCCCTCCCTGCGCTTGTGTTCTCTAGCATCAGCACCTTACCCCCGCTGAACAGCGACCGTCCTCGAAGATACATTATCAAGCGTGCTGAACGGACAGCGACATCACTAATATGATGACGACCGTCCTGTCAGTCGCTAAGCCAATCATAAAACATTTCAAACAACGGGGAATTTTAAAAGAGTGACTAAAAGATCGCGTTTGTGTTTGTGAACGTTTCATCGGCGCTTTTGTTTCTTTCCTTGGCAGTGTATGGTCTCTGGTGTGGATGGGGATGGCAGCGCACAAAGAAGAGCAAGGAAATAAGACCGACCCAGCATAGGCCTTGGCCTCCTGTTGTGCACAGGTGACATGATCCCTTTCCCTCGTTTCCAGATTTTGGAATTACTTGGTTAAGCTTAGGCTATACGTTCAATTTAGTCAACGGTGTCTCTCCCTGATACCAGATTTTTTTAGGGCGCCGCATCCTGACGATGTTGGGAATGTCAGTCACCGCGGGAAGAGGAACCCGGACACCCTCCCTGCCTCACCAGCTACCTCCACGCCACTGACATGACAACGCGTGGCAGGAAAACAAAGATCAAAGGGCTCAGACCTATAGCTGGACGTGTGGATTGGAAAAGAAAGGGTCTCACGTCAGTTTACCACACTGGAGGAGGCCAAAACGCATCTGTTGGGGACAAGCACCAAGGGCAGTGCGGAACTCCGACGCACCGGAGAAAGACTGGGAGAGGTATCGGTGTATCGTACCCTCCTTACCCTGATAAGGTTGCATGTTTTTCTGTAACTGTTAAGGATGTCTCAAAGGCTGTGGAAGCATGATTTTATGTAACAAGATGTGGATGCTTCTTTCGCCTGTGCTTTTCCACATTTGTCCAATTTAATATTTTGGTCCAGTGTTCAGTGAAGATGATCATATTCGGAATTTGAGGTTGATTATGGAACAGCAAAGGCACCGATGAATAAACTGGTTAAAGCAGAACTCATTCTGCCGTCGGTGGTCGTTCTGGCACTGCTTCTAACAAGCACCATGGGTTGCATTCAAAGCATCGCCTGTAAGCCGCGAATCAGACGGGAGAATATCGTTGTGTATGAGGTCTCGGCCTCTATTGACCAGTGCCCTACAGTGATTGAGGAGAACTCACCAATTGTGCTGCGCTACAAGACGCCCTATTTCAGGGCTTCTGCGGGTATTGTGATGCCTCCCGTGCCACGAAATGAGACATGGACTGTTGGCTGGATTCAAGCTTGCACTCAGATGGAATTCTATAATACATATGGAGACATTGGAATGTGAGTATATTACTCTAACATTTATTAAAAAAACGTTAAACATTACAAAAACAGACTTCAAAATATTTGTTTAATTGTATTGTATAGTGTAATGTCTTGTGTTGTGTCATGAGTTAACAGTCAGGCACTTAGCTTACATTTCTGTTATAACTATTTTATATGAAATGATCTTGTAAATAATAATCAATGTAATAAAATGATGATATCATTCATGCCTTCACTTCCTTTCTCTGCCCAGCTGTTTCCCTTCTTTCATCTCCTAAATATATACATGTATTTACTCTTATCATCTTAAGTCATTTTCTCTCTCTCTTTCTCTCTGTCCGGTGGGTCTCTCAGGTCCAGTTGGGAGCTCCCGGAGTTGCGTGAGGGCCGCGTCAAAGCCATCAGTGACTCTGATGGCGTCAGCTACCCCTGGTATGGCAACACCACCGAGACAGTGACACTGGTGGGCCCCACGTACAAACCCTCCCGCTTGACTGTCAGCATGAATGACAACTTCTATCCCAGCGTGACCTGGGCCGTGCCTATCAGCAACAGCAACACACCCATGCTGACGCACATCACACGCGACCAGAGCTTCATCACCTGGCTGGTGGCACTCAATGCTGTCACCAAAGAGCGCATTGTGCTGCAGACCATCCGCTGGCGAATGCGTGTGGACATCGCCGTGGACCCCGGCATGCCTCTGGGCTCGCGTGCCTCACTGGTGGGTCGGCCGCATCAGGAGCAACCCCACATCCTCAACAACCCAGAGCCCATCCCGCCCAATGCACTGGGGCGGCCCAACGCCAACGACGCACAGGTGCTGATGTGGCGGCCCAGGAGAGGTGCCCCACTCGTGGTCATTCCCCCCAAGTAGCCGCCAGTGTACCTGGAGAACTCATGAGTGGGCCCACCCTACCCCAACCTAAGAGGCAAAAGACTGTGCGGGGAGCAGAGGAGAGGGCATGGTGATGCCAAACTGGATTTGGGGTGCAGAGCAGTTTTGGCTGAGTTGGATGTGGACGGGTCTGCACAGCACTAATTTGCAACCAATACACTGTACACTGCATGAGAAGAAGAGAGAGAGAGAGAGAGGGAGCGAGAGATAGAGAGAGAGGGAAAGAGAGAGAGAGAGAGAGAGAGAGCTCTGAAGGCAACACTGGTGATTGGTGTCTGGCAGCATGAATTTCTGCTGGTCTCTGGGACAGTGCACCATAAGCTCCTGCACTTGGACAGAAGAAACCAAATAAAACAGTGCTTGTAGCCAACAGGTTTGTGGTTCAAGAAAAAAAAAATACTATTACACTAAGAAAACCTTTCATGGACTTAAAAAACATACAGTAATTTAAATTTTTCTCATTTAATTGGTTCAAAGAGAATGAAACAGTTTTTGTTCAGTTGACTGATTTAGATTCTGAAACAGCTCCAGGAGGAGGGAGCAGGCGTCACCACTACAACCACTACCACCACTAACGAGCATTACAATACCACCAACACATGAACACACACTTTTTTTGCCTTGCATGAGAATGTCTGATGACACATCAGACATCTGATGATGTCTGAATACAATAGGTTCAAAGTGGAGGTGTAGCACTTTGAGTACACACGCACATGCACACACACACAGGTCTAGAAACATATTCACATGCGCACACACACACATACACAAACACACACATTTAAACATGCGCAAACACACAAACATTTACAAACGCACACATACTCTCACACACACACACACACACACACACACACACACACACACACACACACACACACACTCCATCTGTGCCGCTCCCTTGCTTCCATTATTCCCTCCCATCTGTCTTTTTTTCCAAACCTCCCCCTGATTTTTCCATCTTCCCAACCCACACCCCACTCTCTCTCTCTCACACACTCACACACTCACCCCTCCCATCTTCCCTGTAGGTGTGTCTTACATTGTGAGGACCTGGACCATGCCCATGACCAGGACAAGCCTGGTGTCATTACTCAGTCTAAGTCTCTGACTCAGCATCCCCCCTCCCCAGAATCATGTTTGTTTGTAACAACTCCCCAAGGAGATGTAAGGGAGATCAAGGGAGAGTAGTTATAGCCAAGCCAAGTGCATGTTCTTTTCTTGTCTTTGTGTTGTTTGATTGTATCACAGTATTAATGTAAAAAGAAAAGATTGGAAACTTTGGTTATATATCATGTTTTTTTTTCTTATTTTTGGAGACCAAACCAATTTAAATTTCACCAGAACAGCAAAAAAAAAAAGGAAAAGAAAAGGAAAAAGAAAGAAAGAAACAGGTAAATACAGCAGATTTTGATAATCTGACTACTGTTCCTGCTGACTTTAATGTGAATATCATACCTCAATCTGTAATAGCGGCCATGAGCTTCTGAAATGCTTTGTACTTTTAAGGTAACCACTAGGCCTATGTCAAGTGCTCACCACCACAACCATGTAGTGGCATTCTGCAACCTCTGTTATGTAGTAAGTTCAAATGCCCAATTCTGTTCTGCACTTCATGGATGTCTGCTCAGTTTCAAAGTGGTCTGTATGACTGTCTGGCCTGAAGTGTGGTGTTTTTTGTGTCTCCAGTGCTTTTCCTTTAAGAACATCTCTAAATAATGACACTTCTTGTGAGTTCCAGAAGTGTCCAGTATTAGCAGATGAAAAAAAATCTAGTTTGGAACACCAGCACCATCAATACAGGGAAGAGACTGAGATATTTGATACCAGTGTTTTTATACCATGCCTGTACTGTAGGCAACAAGAATGTCTTTCTCTGATTTGAGAAGACATTAACCTGTAACTATACTATGAACCACTGAGTAAACTTCAGGTAAAAAATGTCATACAACACGATTGCATGATGATAATTGATTTAATCTTTTACTTTAAAATAATTTACAGATAAAGAAAAACTATGGGGAATATTGGTTTACTGCAAAAGGCGAAGACAAATACAATCTATTGGTCTTACAAGAAAATTGTCCTAGACAACATAAGGCATAATTGTTCTGAGATGGCAGAAATCTCTCAAGCCAATTTATGTTCTTTAAACATTATTTCAACTATTTTACTTTGGAAGAGCTTAAGTGTTGTAGCTTGCACAGTTTCAGTGTAAAATAACAAAGATTGAGGCACTCACTTCTGTCCATTAAGTCTCTTGTTTGCATAAAAAACTTGAACTGCAGTGTTTTCCAATTTGTAACAGGTTGCTCAATTCCCAACATGTTTTTTTTTTATTTTATTGATGCTTTTCCTGTGGTCAAACAGACTGTCCATATTTTTCACATAGAAACTGTATTACAATTCAGTTCATTCTGTGTTGTCTTACCTCATTTGTTTTGTCTAAGGATGCTCACATGAATTACAGCTTAAATTTGGGGATGTTTTATTCTCCTTTTAAATCATTGTTACCTCAATTCAGCATCAACATACATAATGTAACATTATCTGAAATGCCACATCATAAAAACAAGATTGTATTTTCTGTATGATTTGGACAGCAGTGCTGAGTGTGGATGAATGTAGTATGATGAACAGGTAATAGATCTCCTTAAAAAATAATCTAAACAGATGAGTTAAATGCATGACCTTCTTTCTGTTCTCTTGACATCAATATGAATAGACAGATAACATTGGTAATAACTTTCACCCAATGAACACAAGACTATGCAAGGTAAGAATGAATAATGGTGCTGAATCTTTAGGCATGACTGAAAAGTTGACTTGAATCAAAGGTAGTCAAACTATTGTTTTAATTGTTTTTTTTTTCTTTGCATGCTTTTTGGCATAACATACCTGTGACTGTCTCCATATGCTTTGTGCTGAGTGCACAAGCTAAGAGCAATGAGGTTTAAACGCTTTACCTGAAAACATCTAATAAATGAACCTGTTAACTTTCCACTGTCTCCATCAGCTTTGTCAGTTACAATTAATCAGAAAATCATCAAAGCATTACTTGTTAGCTCACTTGTCAGATTTATGACAAAGATGTATGGTAATAACTTTTTATAATATAGCACTAATTTTTATAGTATTTATTCCTACACATTCTTACCACCTTTTATAGGGTGTAATTTTAACATTCCAACAAATGTATGAGAAAGTACCCATGGTGCATCCTGTATGAAACGCAACATAACACGCAACAGAGAAGACTCTGGGGTGTGTTTCCCAAAGCCTTAACTGCTAACTAAGTCAGTAACTTTCGGTTACAATGTAATTGCACATTGCCAAGGCATGCAACCTGAGAACGGCCTTGACATAAAATGACATTCTTATTCATTTTTACTTACAAGCTTATTAGTTTCAGTGCTTAACGCTGGTGTCCATACATGGTCAAATACATGAGCATTGTTGATACTTGTAAACACTGCATTTTACACCAAAAATGAATGTTAACACATAGAGAGGAGGATCTTTGGCTTAACACTTTTTGAATTGTGAGCTAAATTCATTGAGCAAAATTTTTTTCCTCTATCCATCTTTTCATCATCCATCCATTCACATATTCCATAGCCCAAAGGCATCCTCTGTAACAAGAATTGTCCTAAGAACAACAGACCCTGCCATATTGACCCAGTGTTCCCTAAGCCCAGTGAACCTGTTACTGCTGTACTGAGCTCAGTTCTATGACCTGATTGTTGTATGGTGGGACAACAGAAGCACCATACAAATGATTAGCTATAAATCATTCCATATCTAGATCAGAAACCTCATCAGAAAAGGCATCAGGACCTCAATACAGAGAAGAACTCCATCAGATTTTTGCTGCTCTGCAAGCCAATCCTCTTTAAGTACATCTCTTCTCCTCCTTCTCTTGGACCTCAGCCTTCCTCCCTGCTGTGGATCCTCCCATGCTTCCCTCCCTACTGTGCTCCACTTCCTCCTGGATGGTGCCTGGCCCCCTCTCTATACACTCTGCTGACTACTGGCTGTCTCTGTTCTCTCCCCATATCCGTAAAGAAATGTGGCAGCAAGGACCAGCACCGTGCCAAGGAAGAACAAACTGTAACAGAAGAGATCACATATTTAGCTTGGACAAGCATGTGAGCTGAGTAAAGTATAATCAGACCTCTGTTCCAACTGTCCATCATAGACAGTCCAAGAGGGCTTTTTTGTGGTTGAGATGCCAGGATGCGCTATAGACTCCCACTGTATTCTTACCTGCTAGGATCAAAGTCTGCAAGCCAGAAGTAAGAAATGATACAGGACAAAATGATTGAGAACGATGTGGCAAAGCTCTTCAAAATGTTATCGGCATACTTGATTACAGTTGCTATCACCAAACCACCAAAAGCCTGTCAACAGAGAAAATAGGAGTAAACATTGCAGTCGCATGTGGTTGATTAAAGTCTCCTCTTGGAATATAAGAAAACACCAAATTGAACCACCTGTAATGCAACAACAGTCCAAGTGAGTCTGCTGTACCCCTGAAACATACCGGACTCCATAACAGCCTCTCCATCATGAACATACATGACTGCCAGACCAAATATGAGCCCTGATAAACCTGAATAAACAGAGAAATATGCATGGCTGCTGATGACAAGCTCCTACTACATGTGTCCTATGTGCGTGTGTGTGTGTTTGTGTGTGTGCATGTGTGTGTGTGCGTGTGTGTGTGAACATGAACAAATGAATGATGAGACAGTACTCAAAGCCAAAACTGGAAAGATAGGGCAAAGCATTTTTACACACACTGTGAGGGGTTAACTGTTCAAAGAATAACTAGGTTGCCATAGACAAGGCACTTAACTAAACGCGAAGGTCCATGACTAACCAAGCTGGATGTTCCGCACCCATACACTTTCCGTGGTCTCCTTGAGAATCTTCTCAAAGTAAACACCAGCAAAGCCACTGGAGCAACACGCTACCAGAACTGCCAGCACTCCCACCAGCTGTGAGCTGGCCGACGACTCGGTTTGCTCTGGATTTCCTGGTGCCTCTGCTGGCCACTGGTTTAGTACCAGGACACACACACAGACACACAGACACACACACACACACACACACACACACACACACAGACAGACACACACAGGCTTTTTACACAAAGCTACATAGCACATTTACATATAGAAAGCTTGGGGAGGAAATGTATCATAATCAGTTTACTTGTTTTATTGAACTGATATTATTTCAAACTGTTGAGGCCTTTGTATTCTAACAGTAGCAGCATTTCCATCCAACTTGCAAATTTATGTTATGTGAACAAGATATCCACAGCTGGAAAGACCTGCAAATGCGCATCAGTCCCCTAATGCAAATATAAATTAAATTAGCTTGATGTGAGTGGATTAACTCTTGATTTGAAAAAGGCAGAATGCTCTTAAAGTTTATGGAAACAGTTTAATCAGCATTTATTCACATTTACCGCATTTCTATCCATAGACATTCTATCCATAAAGAATCAATTTCTGAAATATACAACTGTATAACAACAAACAATTGTATTTCATGGTGTCAAATCAGAAAGCTATCAAATGCATCACTGTGCATGTTGGAGCAAATGACATTTTCAAAGAACAGCTCGATGTCAAAGAAGATTTCACGGAGCTTTTCTTGGCTATAAATAAGGTTGGAATGCAAACTTTTATCAGTGTCCCACTTCCAGCACAGGGAAGCACTATTCAGTCTAAACACTTTGCTGGCAAAGACATGTCGTTCCCTTGGGATAAACTTCATGGACTATTTGGAATCACAGAGAATTCTTCAGACCAAATAGCACAGAACTCATCTGGACTGGGGCCAAAGTCTTAGCAGACCTCTCTCCACCATGCAATCTTTGTTACGCTGACCTTGGGTCTACCTACTGATAAGTGGTCTGTAACAGTACAATCATGGTTGATTTTGACAGAACAAATCATGGTTGGGTTGGTGTAAAAACTGAAACATGGATATCAACAAACACTGTTATGAACCTAACCAATGACTCTTACGTCCTGTGAGAAATACCCAAGTGCCTCTGCGGGCCCCGTGGCTCTGCATGTGCAGCCGTACACATTGCTTGAACTAAAACATGGAGCTAGGAGGACTATAATGTTCAAAAGCATGACACAAAGGACACTGCTGGAATGACGCAAAGCCAAACATCAGCATTAGGTCATACTAACTGTACATACTGTATCTGATCTATGCCAATTAGGTCTCTCAGATCTCTGCAGAAAATGTGTTGGTAAAACCTGCTGCCTGAACTACATGTGGTGAAACAGCTTTAAGATGCAGTTCAGTTCAATTTTGGAACCTGTTACTGTTTGCAGTATCAATCTAGACCAAACTGTTCTCTGATGAATTTTGCTAATGATTAATCTCCACTCTCTATTTGATCCTTTATATCCTGTACACTTTTATTGTCATGCTCATCCTTTCATTTTTATTTATTTTATCCTTATCTTATTTTTTATCCTTTTTATGAATTTGTCTATTATCATTGACTGTATCATGTTTATGCTTGTGCTTTCATCCATTAATTTATGCTTTTACCTACTATTACTATATTTATTTTACTTTGCTTTCATTTTTGTAAAGCACATTGAACTGCCTCTGTGTATGAAAAGTGCTACACAAATACACTTGTCTATTCTTGAGATGAACTTTCATTCCGGTGAATATGAAATGTGAATGAGTTAAATGGAAACCTGACTAGAGACATTTACCTGGACAAGAGCAATCCCAGTCATAAGAATGAGCAGAGAAAGCCACTGGTAGATCCCCAGTCTCTTCCCTAGCATGGAAATGGAGAACAGCGCTGTGGTCAAGATCTTCAGTTGATAGGTCACCTAGTACACAAAAAATATGTGAATGTGAATGTATGTGTGTGTGTGTGTGTGTGTGTGGTGTGTCAGGGGAGACTATTGTTGTGTATGTGTGGTGTGTCAGGGGAGACTATATACAGACCATAAAAGACCTACAGACTGCTCCATCTGGGGTGGCCAGTGGGAAAAAAATTAAAGGTGGAAGATTGCAAGCATCCCTACATGCAATGGCACTAGACACACCACCATAACACCCTGTGTGTGTGTGTGTGTGTGTGTTTGTGTGTGTGTGTGTGTGTGTGTGTGTGTGTGTGTGTGTGTGTGTATAGCCCTCTCCTAGTGTAGTCCATTCTCATTCTCATTGTTTGGCATAAATGCCATTGGTATCCCACAGAAAAGCCTCTGATCTTATGGGCACAATGACCCATGAAGACAAATAACCAACACAGTTGAGTTTGTTTACCTGGTAAGTAGCAGCATCCAGGTGGGAAAGGGCTAGATAGAGCAAGTTATTCTGTAAAGTGTAGATGCCAGATGGAATTGCAAGCTTGATGGTTTCTTTGGGCTTGTTCATAATCTCGTCCCTCAACACATGATTCAAAGCCCTCCAGCTAAATGCTGAAGAACAAAAACAGGAAGTGGCAATCTGGAGTAAATCTTGCAGAAATGGTTGTACATGTTTCATATTTATGCATTTATCAGATGCTTTTAACCAAAGTCACTTACAAAAGAGGATTAACAATCAGGCTACATAGAAGAAATAGCACTAGATGTGAATAGAGGGCCCCCAGATGGTGAGAGTGTACAAGTGGAGTCAAGGGCAGGAGGAGATAAGGCAGCAGAAGGGAGAGGAGCAGGGGACAGAAAGTAGAGGGTAAGTGCTAGGACAGGAGGTGGAGCAGGGTTGTCAAGAGCTTCTTGAGGATAGATCACCAGCATGGGATGACAAGAGTCTGGATTGTCTTGTGTGAGGTATTGGGACTGCCAGACAATATTCCTTTGACGACCAGAGTAGCCGAGGGGTACGGTAAATGAGAGCACTTAAGTAGGTGGGATTAACCACCACAAGACAAGGACTTACTTTTTTTAATTTCAGTTAACAAGACACAGCAGATAAAGTGATGAATTCAAGTAGCCTGATGCATCAGCTGCCTTTACATCATGTCACTTTGTGCAGAGCGTCTTAAACCTAGCAACTGGCATGTATTCCCTCCACGGTGGGCAGATACTTTCTGCTTCAACCGATCGTCTGCTTGATTGTGGCGTATGTTACACGCTGAAATGCACTGTTTGAATTCAACGTTATCGCTTTCAGTCCTGCTTCAGTTCACTGATTGGCCTGTCCCAGCCCAGAGACGGAGTGAACTCACTGACACAGTTGCAGAGCTAAATGAAATTGAGCAGAAGCACTAGGTGGCGCTAGCCTGGCTAGCATTTTGAAAGGCACAAATAAAAAGAACATTCCCTGGAGACAAACACAATTGCACAACCACTTTGCAATCCCATGACAATTACATCTTCAAGCCTGCTGAATTTACACCTTCAATCCATGAATTTAAGAGCTATCTGAAAATTGCAGGGAGATTTCAGAGGGATGATGGACCCAAAGCAGATTTTAGCACTTACTATGGTCCTTGAAGATGAGAAAAATGCAGCCGACAATCTTGAGAAACTCTGCCGACACAACTGCAGATGAGGCCAGATAGCGTGGGCCATCTACTTTGAGAGTGCGAGAGTAGCGCATGGTCAGCACCAGAGACGTGTTCTGCAGGATGAGAACCCCCAGGGAGATGTACTTCAGTTTTGTCGGGTGGGTCGCCCCAGACGAGGAAGACATCTCTTTGTTACCACTCGATGACAAATAAGGGGACTCCGGTGGGTTAAGCTGCAGAAGATACAAAGAGTCAAGATCAGCACGAAGAGCAGCACATATTTTTCAGATGCAAGCATCACTTGATATTGGAAAAGACCAGGAAACCCATTGAAGACAAATGAGGAAAAACATGTATATACACCATTTTAATGAATTTAGAAATCATTTTTTACATTTTGTTTTCCAGGTATATCAGTTGATGTATAGCTGGGTGGCATTTAGGTGAAAAGCAACACAAGATTTGAAAAGCAACAAAATATAAATGCCCCATTTAATAAATGTGACTTATACGTACATATGGCGCACATAGAACAGGAAGACAAATCACAATACATTAAACAAAAAACATTCACAAATTATATAAAATATAGTAAAACATAAAAATGTAATAAAATAAATCTATAATAACCTGTCCTTTAAAAAACTCAAATTTTGAATAATGCAGGAGAAATCTCTGCCAAGAAGCAGGAAGGCAGAGGGAGGCAAAGGGAGGAGGAACAAGTAAAAGGAGGAGGAACATGCCTTTTGTTGCTCTTTAATGAGTCACAATCTACACAAACACCATGAGAGCACAATCAACATAACACACTGCATGTAAAACTTCATCTATGAGCAAATGTGAAAGTCCTTTTGAAACATTTACTTGATTTTGTGCAGGGATTCAAATCAGTACTGCATTCCTAAACCCTTGTCAGATCAATGCCATATTTACTATACTTCTGAAATCTCAAGCTCATCAGAAGAAAAAAATCCATTCTATGTTACAGATATTTTGTGCATTTGAATATTTCAGATTTATATGTATACTGACTATAAGTTACTTTTGAAAATGATTTATTAAACATAGGACCAGTGGAAGTGTTTTTTCTTACAAAGAATTATTTTAATTTCTATACTCCTTTGATCCCATAAGGGAAATTTGGTCTCTGCATTTAACCCAATCGTGAATTAGTGATGCACACACAGCACACAGTGAAGTGAAGTACACACTAACCCAGTGCAGGGTTAGGCGCCTTGCTCAAGGCCACTTCAGCCATGGTCTACTAGTCGGGGATTAAACCGACAACCATTTGGTAAGGGTTCCCAAAACCCTAACCAGTAGGCCATAATGCTGACGTTGAAATTATAAGACATTCTAATTCAGAACACACAGAAATCAAAAGGAATGAGAACTCTCTCTCCACAGATTTACTTCCTCAAAGGAGCTGGATGAACAGTGCTTGCATTCCTGCTTCTCTTCTAAAAAACTACTGACAACTCCACTCCCTCCCTCACTTCCATCTCAAAGCTCACTGAAGTGACAAAGTGTGAAGTGTGTTGATGCTCATAAATGTGTGGTTGTATTTGTGTTTACAAGGCTTTGCTGTGTTAATATAATTGCTGCTACTTCAAGAGCCACTCCCTTGTACAAGAAGCCGGATAATCAGAAGGATATGATTTCGAAACTGTTTGCTCTCTGCTTTGTGAGAACTGACTTATGTGTGTCTTCTACTTATGTGTGTCTATCTGAAAGTTCTCAAACACTTCCTCACTGAGTGTGAATGAAATGTTAGATGACTTCAGAGAGGTGTGACTACAGAGTCCAATGAACCAGGAGTCGTTCATCAACAGGAAAAGAGACTAGTTGACCCTGAGAGTTGTAGTATCTTATTCAGCACTACCTCAGATTTGCTATGCTTATGTTTTTTAAAAGGCTGAAATTCTGTCTCAGAGTGAGGCTAACTCTCACAGTTTAGAAAATGTGAGTGCCCAGCTCAGACAAGCCAGGTAGAGCGAGAGCATGAAGCACTCCTTATTTTGCCCTGCCCCAGCCACGTCTGTACTGGGACCGCAACCTGTACAATCCCTCCTCTGTGCTCTGGAACCCACTCTGGGCCTTTCAGACGAAAAAAGGCCACCAGCCCAGCTCTCCCCTCCTCACAGGGAGTCCCACCCTGCTTCAAGCATGCACAAAACTGAATTATTTCTGAAAAAGTACCAAGCTGAGGGTCTACTGAGTGAGCCTGGGCTCTAACAGCTTGTCTTAATGCCTGTTACCACAGCATTCACAGGATATTGACAACAGTTTCCTCTCTACAAGACGATTCCAGAGGATAGAAGGATTCTATTCAGTCTGATTTGTCAGGTGATGACATCCAAAGATTTTTTCTAGTTTGAAGTTTGTACACATGGGAATAACAAAACCATCACGCAACAGGCATGTGCATATCTACTAATAAATCAAGACAACATTGTCTGAGACTCTGAAACACATATTTCTCAACAGCTTTGCCATAGTCGAGCTGGTGTAAAATCCAAACTATGGAAGACCATCATTAACTAGCTTTTTTCCTACTATAAGACCAACAAGAGCTGCATAAAACCATCAAAAAACATCTTAGAGCAGCAGAAGAAAAAACCAGAGATTATATATTGTTTCTTATAGGTGGTTAAACAACACAATTAATCGGTCTACATATTTTATAAGATTATCATGCATACTCACGAGTATGGTCGGCGACAGACAGATGCTGCTACACACTGAATAGAGTTTTGGTTAGAGTTCTGCTGTGATCTTCCTGATTGTCAACAACCATTGTGCCGCCGACGACGGCACAACAGGAATTACTTGATCTATGTCGTAATCAAACGTCCAATGCTGCTCGAGTGCTTAAATTGACCATACAGGAATGTGGTATGGCACATCCAAGGTGTGGACGCATTGGTCTTACCGAGTGTCATATTTCAGCTCATCGATGTTTCTGCTCACCTGTTTCAAAATACCTGTCTAGCGGCATCTGGTGGTTCAAGTAGCGGTACGCAGTATCGGCCAAACCCGCCCATACCCGCCCCAGTACACACGTAACCACCCACCACAACTACACCCCAAAGCAAAAAGCTCTATTCTTGTGTGCAGTCAGCAACACTGTAGCAGGAATTTACTGGGAACTCCACAACCAGAGATTGATGTATTCTTATGTTGACCTTATAAGACTGAAGTTAGTATAAGCTATATAGCCTGTCAAAATGCTGTCTGTCAAATGCTGTCAAAATGTTTTTTTATTCAACTTTTATTCAAAACTTGTAAGATGCCACTGCATTTACATCTCAATGCTTTCTGGGTAAGAAGTGACATCATCTGGTTGAGCCTATGTGCAGCAGCAGCTTGGACGTTGATTAGCTCAGCCAGGGGCCTGTACTAATAAGCAAGGTTACTGGTTAACCTGGGTAGCTTTGCAAATTACCACTATTACACCACACACGCACACTTTACATTTAGCAGACACTTTTATCCAAAGCAACTTACAATTTGTCAACTATCAATTGTTCAGGGCCAGTCTCCCCTAGAGCAACTTAGGGTTAAGTGCCTTGCTCAAGGGCACAGCAGTGGCAGCTGGGATTCAAACCCACAACTTTTCAGGCTACTTCAGGCTTATAAGTTAAGAGGAGCACATTAAACAGTCATTATAGGCAACCTGTAACTTCTAGACCTTACCAATAAGGGTGCAGTGTACAGTGGAGTACAGTATGCTTTAAAAAGTTAGATTTCTACTACTAGAGCAAAAATCGACTCCCTTACAAATAAAGCCAGATGCATTTATATAAAATGAGTCTATATAAAATGAGTTTTCCAGGTAAAACAAGAACAAAATATTTTTTGTACATTTACTTTATAAGGGTAAGGCCCTGGTTGGGAGGAATGAAATCCTCCACAGGCATCTGTCTTTATAGCCTGGTTTGCATTCCATGTGAACTAGTAAGCTAAGAGAAAGTTTGGAATTCGGAAAGCTATGGATTGGGCCACTGAACAAGCATAAAGTTGAACCATTATATGAAAAACAGTTGTTAGTATTTTAAAAATTCAACCGCTAAATAAAATAGCGGAAAAAATCGGTTATCGCCTGTAACTCTATGATAAAAAGACGTAACCAGAAGAAATTTGGCAGATATAGGCTATGGGGCTACAACGTACTATGATTTGACCTAAATACGCTTGTTTATCTTCATTGAGAAAATCGTAATGTTTCATTTGTCCCCTTTTCATTCGTCCAGGTTCTCCCCTACAATTTGACTATTATTATATAGAACTTTGACTATTATTATCTCATAGGTGTTGTATATTTAAAACAGCTTATATTACAGTTTTATTATGATTAAATACGTTTATAAACGTGCACTAGAGGAAAAACATTCCTTAAGAAAAATGTAGGTCTACATGGTGCACCCTGGCGAAGTGTACTATACCTCATAGGTAATATCCTCCCACGAGATGAACACTCCACTACAGTAGATGGCAGTGTTGCTATTCCATAATATGTGTTTAATATTGGCCGTAGAAGTAGTATTCCATGTGACCATGAAACATGTGTAGCTTAACGTTACATAGTAGACGATAGAGGTTTTCTTAAGGCACAATTTCAGTGAAAATGGTGCGTAAATTGAAATTTCATGAGCAGAAACTCCTAAAGAAAGTAGATTTCCTGAACTGGGAAGTCGACAACAACTTGCACGAAGTTAAAATACTACGAAAATATCATATCGAGAAAAGAGAGGACTACACAAAGTAAGTGATGTAGCCAGCTATGTTATGCTAATATTGTACAAATAGTCAAAGTAAGCAACGGCACGTTTGCATGTTTGTGTTACCATATTATCAAGTGGATGTATTTTGCTTTTCCCCCACTCGTTGTTTAAGGTATAACAAATTAAGTCGCAGTATAAGAGAACTGTGTAGAAAAATTAGGGACCTTGACGAAAAGGATGGATTCAGGGCTCACAGCACTGCGCTTCTCTTGGAAAAACTGTGAGTGTGACGTAGCCTACTTTTTTGAACTGGCTAATCTTATGACATTACTCATAGTAGAGTTATGTTGAAGTCAATAACATTGCCTCATTGTCACTGCCTTATCGCTTACAGGTATTTTTACACTTACTTCACAGGTACACAGTGGGATTAATCCCAACTAAACAGAACCTCTCATTAGTTGAGAATGTCAGTGCCTCCTCCTTCTGCAGGTAAAATGGACCGCCATTCTGCCAGGGCCTTTTGTGCCTTGTCCTTTGCAAACTATGATGTGACCTAAAGTTGGTCTATTGATTTAAGTGTTACTATAGACCTGGACATAAACCTGGGTTAACACGCCTTTGCCCTTAGTTTAGTAATGAAGTATTTATGTTGGTTTTTGATATTCTTTATGTGCGCTTGTGCATTTTAGGAGACGACTTCCAACAGTAATGGTGCGATTACGCATGGCCCAGAATCTGAAGACAGCAATTACCTTTATCGAGCAAGGACGTATCCTTACGAAACCTGTAGAATGACAATGATGAGCATGATTAAACTGTGTCTGAGGCTGGATGAGTGGGTAGGATATTTTTCGTTGGGCAAAAGTCAGTGATGTGATGTTGCTTACAGCAACGAAAAAAGTCCCACCCACTTAACCAGCCTGTTCCGTCATCCCTGTGCAGGGTGCCAGATCATCTGTTACGAATACGCCTAATAACTGTTTCTAAACACAAAACGTTTGCTAAAAAAAGTGATTTTGATCTTGATTGCAGATATTTATATTGATATTTACCAGGGTACTGCTTACATGGCTTTCAGGCTTTTATAACTTGGGTTCTTTCCCTTGATTTCTTACTAAGACATCAGAGTTGGACCAGAGATTGTTACCGATCCGGCATTCCTCATCACCAGGTTGGCTTGCATAGAACTTTGTCATGAAGAATTTCCTGCTGTTGTTGAATACCACTAGTCATGTTGAAAATGACATGTTTTGTTAATTCTGTTTTAATTTTATGTTGATCTGTATTGCTTTAGGAATATGGAAGACTTTGTCACATGGGTTGATTCTTCTAAGATTAAACAGCATGTCATGAATTACAATGAGGAGGTAAGGACTAAACTAGATTTTAATCTAAAACTGCTAAAATAAAAGCATATACTATGGATCTTTACTTTCATGTTCTGAATTCTGATTTTATACATTTTGGCTGTTTTCAGAGGGATGACTTTGACCTTGTGGTATAGACTTCTACAGACTGGTGACATTGAAACAGGTCTCTGTGGATGGCGTCTTCTAAACTGCATGCACCCTTATGATCATGTTTGATATTTAAAGCATAATACATCATAATATCAACACAGAAAAAACTTTTTTTGAGGCATTTTCATGTTTTATATTAAATATATTACAGTAAAGAATATCCATGGTTACGTCTCCTGAATACTCTTTCAAAAACATCACATCCATTTTGCCATTTGCTCATCAACAACTGTAAAGGACATTTTGTAGTTTTATGTAACAGGCATTTTTTGGTAACAGGTTTCATATCAAGCTATTCAGAATTGGATGTGAAATGTATCCCAGTGTTCTGGATTTCAAGCATTCATTGCTTGTTGAGACAATTCCATTTGTCCATCTGTCCCCTTCCCCCCGATGAAGTTTTGTATGTTCATATACCAGGGTATATGAGTACATGAGTATAACCATCTTACAGCTCATGAGTTCAAAACTTCAGTAGCGAACCTTTAGCCGCCAAAATTTCATAAATCTGTCTGACTCAGAGCCACCAGAAACGCACATACACAATGAGTGTGATCAAAAACACAGCAACAGCTGCCACCTTGGCATATGTGGATCGAGTGTTCAAGTACTTGGCATCACTGCGGTACTTTTGGGAGATGCTGGACAAATTACTGGCTTTGGAATCCAATGCTACAAGAAGAAAAGAAATATTGATCAACCAGTGTGTAAACATCAACTAGGCTTAACTGTACAGTGACATTATGAATAAAGTGAACAGCCTCAGTGGCCCAGGAGATTAACATTGCATTTTATCTGATAATGAGATACATTAACAGTAGGTTAAGAGAGAAAAGTTAAATAACGTAAACAATAAGGAGTATCAAACAAGCTTCTTACACTTGTCAGGAGTGCTGTTGGCCTGTGCCTCGACCTTTTGCAATATTTTTTTAATTGTTAATTTGTCTTAGATCATTTTCAAATTGAAGTACTTTTTATTAACCTTCATGTGCTTACTTGACAAGGCTTCTCCTCTTTTAAGAACTTCCTCAATATTTGCTACCATAATCCTTTGGACATCCTGCAGTTCTGTATTGATGCTGCTTAAGTTCCTTCGTGCTCGAATGTCGATGTATGACTTTTTCGCCTTCTGGATGTATGTGTCTAGATATAGAGGTCATTTGTCATAAAAGATTCAGTTGAGGAATCATTGTATTTCTGAAGAGTAACGTTAGAGCCACTCACCAAATTCAATGAAGGGATAAGGCCGTGAAACGCTATGTACTTTTCTCCCATATTGTTCACTGAACTCGGTTTCCAGGTCCTCCAAGAACGCGAATGCGAGTTTTCTGGGAAAGTCCGCTTCGCATAAAACCAGGTAACAGACACCTTTCTCTATGGCATAACTGGTTAAATGAATAAATGGGTGCCACTATGAAGAACCTGCATCCATAAACTCTGCACACATTTGTTATGGAAGGCAAAACTACTTACTGGAAGTTCATGGCTCCCGCCTCTAAAGTGCATCTACTGGGACTATCACCGTTGAGTTTACGGCATAGCTGTTTAGCTTGAATCTGATACTGTTGAAGGTCCCGACCCGACTGAAAATCACAGATCATAAAATCATAGTCTGAATAGAGGTAAGATGTCATCGGCTGTCGTTGCTTCCTCCACATAATCCGCATGTGAGAACTAACGTGGTGTATCAGAACAAGACAGTAAAACCACTGAGATCAGATAACAAGTCAACTAATGCTAAACGGTAGTTGGCATAGCCAAATAACTGCAAACTATAGTTTATCCAAACCTGCTCGTCTTCTTGAATTGAGGCTGCAAGGGGCAATCCGTCTGTCACCCGGACAATCATTGTAAGCAGAACCATCCTGCTACTGTATCATAGGGCTATGTAGCCGAAACTTTAAGCTTTTCATATATCTCATAAATTTTTAAGGCAAGGAGCCGTATTTGAGCTGAGCCAGCAGGGTGAGACGTGTGCCCGTACAAATACATTCCGGTGAAATCGCTAGTGTTTTTATAAAAAAAGGGTTCCGCACTCATCATTTCACAGGTGTTGGATAGTTGCTATGGATAGTTGTGGTGGATAGTCAGCAATGATCTCTCGAGGTTCTCCCTAGCACTTGGGAATTTCCCTTTCTTCGAGTAAACTGCAGCGAGACACGCTTGACTTTCTTCCCGTTTGTTACTTTAATGGTAAACCTTTAGTATGGCAGTATAAGAGTGCATTTTCTCCTGAAATGCGCATCAATATATTCTACAGAAATTGCGATTCCGTTTATTTATGCATTCATTTTATATAAATCAATACCATTACATTTAGTGGATTCTCACTGCACGTACAGTCGTTGGATGTTTCGGCGATCATTTGGCCTCTCATCATGATAGCAGGGCCCGTGGCAGATGAATTAGTGGTCCATCGATTATTTATGTCTTTAGGTTGGAATTCACATGCAAGACACGGGCGACAGTTTGAGCGAGTTGTAGATCCCGCCTGCTAGAGCTGCCCTTTTAAGGTTTCTTAACAAGAAAGTGCAACATTGTTGATAAGACATTACAAAGTAAGTACTAACAATAATGTTGTGAGCATATAAATCGTGGTTTTCTTATTCAGTTACGTCGGTCTACGCGGAGGCGCCTACCGTGTTCGAATGCCTCGGTTTCTTTTCTTTGTTGTGCCCCCGTTGTTGTCATCCTGTCGTTTTATTCGTAAACTTTACCCCATTTCTACCTAGATTTCAAGTATTCGTATTTTTAAAAAATATTCGAGACAGAAACACCATGATGAGAACACATTTTAAGCAGAACAGCTGTGGGTTAGCAAGCTAGCTGACGTTGGTTGTGTGGCAGCTTGCAGCAATGGGTTAACTTGAAGGCGCCGATGCCTATCAAATTGCTGTTGTGCCATTCGGAAAGATATGGGTATTCTTACTGTTGATCGCTGTCATATTATGAATTATTGTTCTGTGTATGTTTTTTTAACCGTCAGAGCTTATTCGCTAGTTCAGAGTTTACGACATAGCTGCACAGTTGCTCCCAGCTGTGGTTTGTCACCTAACGTTAGCTACTGTGATTAACAGACTTGGGTAACTAGTCCTGCAGACATTTTATTTAAAATGTGGTCTGAATTATGAGAAAACAAAAAGATCGTAACATGCACCTTGTTTTAAACTGAATTCACAAGCAAAGCAAATTTCTACAAGCTAAATTTCCACCAGCTATTGCCTTAGGTCACCTGTTCCTCGAATAAATCTTGTCGCGGAATGTTTTCCTCATAGGCCTTGTATTTGTGTTGCCAGTCGATTTTTGTGTTGCTGCTTTCCTACCCTGTGTCAGTGGTTACACACATTGAACATGTAAATTTAGGCCTCAGATTAAATAGAGCTTTGAAACTCGTGAATCTGAGAAAAGGTCTGCAAAGTTCTGTTCAAACGGACTTGCACACATGTTCTGCTCAAAGAGAGATGCATTTTACCTGGTAATGCATGCAGTGTCCTTGCATTTATATGTTGAGCTATATTTTGTCCTACACCCTTTTGCCTTACTATCTTTTAGGTTTGACACTGAGATGTAGTAGGCTAACGGCAGGGACTGAGGCGATGGGCTGCACCTCAGCCAAGCAGTTGTCAGCTGTACCCAATGAGGACGAGGGCCAGAGCAAGGCTTACAGCAATGGAGATGCCTTTTCAGGTCAGTTAAGCAATTTTAACAATTGTTTGTTTGACATGGGCAGTCTCCTTGCAAACAAATGAATGTTTTTTTATAATGTGCATCAGTGAAGATTATGTAAATATTTGGCACACATTTATGAACAAGCAGTTCTATTAGTACTAATTTCTTATGCCTTTATCTTTGTATTGATTTAGACGAATACAGAGCGAAGGCAGTGGAGAAAGTCAAATATGTCCATGGTGAAGAGGACCAAGTAAATGCATGCAACCAGGAAAACCTGGTATGACATACACGCACCGTTATCCTGGATTTAAAGTCCTAGGGGTTTTCCATGTAGGTGGTTAAGTGGTTAGCCTGGCTTAGTTAACCTAGAGGATGTGGTAAATCTACTAATAGTGCAGTCTGCTGGCTTTGTTTATCTAAGAGAATGAGGACTCAAGGCTCTTCTGTTATCAGGTTTACCACAACCCTTACCCAGGTTTGCCATTTAATCACCTTCTCGGAATACCCCCTGCAACCTTAATCCACATCCTCTGAGATCATGTTACCATTATGTGATTTGTGACTCTGTACTACCAGTCAGTCTGTGCGTTGATTGTAATTGTGTGTTTGTAAATTGAATTGCAGTGTTTCACATGTGCATTACATTTATTATTTTAGCTGATGCTAAATGTTTTGCTTTGTGTGTTTATTGTAGGAGAAAAGCACAGTTTTGCATAAGGGCATGTTGAAGGATTCCCAGGGTGTTAATGGCAACAAAATAAGGTCAATGGCATCTACATCTAATCTACATCTACAGCTGTCTGGAATACAGATTTGTTTTTTTATTTCTTGCTAGGAGGTGCTTGCTTTTTAAAAAATCCTAAAAAACAAAACCGCAAACCTGAGGACCGTGTAGGATGTGGTACACACACTTTTAGAACTGAGTCAAAGTAGCAGCTGGCTTGAGTGTTGAGAGTAAAACTGTGCATCCTGGAATACTGTTTTTGATAATTAGTGTGTATGAGGATGATTGGTAGCCAGGATAAACCAAGACAGCACCTTAATCAAGACTGGGTGTGGGTCTGACAATGAATTGACTTTTCTAGGGGTGTAACCAACATGAGATTAAGAGTTAAACTGAAGCATTAATTTCTAATACAGTTGTTAATTTGAAGGAAAATACACATTCAAAGTTTAACCTTAGTCATGCAGACACCTTCATTTGTTAGGATCATAATAAGGCCGACCAACGGCCTTGTCTCCAGATGGATTTGCGGAGCTTCTGGGTTTAACCAGTCTAGATCAATAGTCTTGTATGGGAATCTTGTATGGGATGTATGTTAAATGGGAAGGAAAAATGTTTACATTACATCGGCATGTTTTCACGTTTAGTCAAGAGTTGAATATAATTTGAATCATCGCAAGGTCTGTTATTTTGTAATCATATTTGTGTTATTTGGTTTCCATTCCTAACAGTATACATTCATCTGAAAGCCAGCAGGAGTTTTTCAGGATGCTGGATGAGAAGATTGAGAGGGTAAGGAAAATCTTCATTCACCTCTGCTATAACAGAATGCCAATGAGTATTTTGTCTATAAAAAACAGTAGCTTGTCTGTAGATTATAGCCATTGTCTAGCCATTACCATTTTCCGAGCAGGCCCACATTTTTTTTTTTTTACCATTTCCAGGGGCGGGACTACTGCTCGGAGGAAGAAGATGTCACATAGCACAGTTCTGAATTTTTATTCAACTCCACTCAAGGCCCAATCCCTGGTTTCTTAATCATGGCTGAACTCTGTCTCCTCTCCCCTATGTGTGATCACAAGACAGGCAAAAGCAATATGGTGCAAACAACTCCAGTGCATTGAGGCAAGGGCAATTCTAAACAATATCTCTTCCTTATTACACCTGTACAGATGTAAGTATATCTACAGAGCCCTTAGTTTTTTATGCCATAATGACACTTTGACACATAGATTCAGTAGCGTATAGATGGACTCCTACTATGTGGTAACAAAAAAAAAGCCTGTCTCTTCTAAACCCCAAGCTCTGAACCCTGGTTCAGGTCTCTGAGGGTCCAGGGCTTAGGGATTCAGCTACAGTTAGGTTGTGTAAAAGTGTTGGGATGCAGCATAAAAGCATAGAGAGCTGCTGCTTACAGAGCAGTGGCCTCTCAGGGGCTATGTCCAACTCATTTAGGAGAGGAGACAGATCAAAGTCAGCTACGGACAAGTAGTGGGATGGAGCTTTGGCGAAAGCCACATTCGGACTGTCTGGTTATCCCCCTGCCTTATCCTGTTGCTGCCTATCCAGAAGATTTAAGAGGGAATGTGGACTGTTGTTGAACACTAAGGCCGTGCTGGACACCGTTCTTTTTGGCCATGCTTGATTTTTAACTCTTGCAAGTGTATAATCTGGATTTTTGTTTCAAAGTAGTTTTGAGATGCTATATGATGCCTTTATGGGGAAGAGAGTACACCCCAGACATGTGTTACTGTTCCCAAACACCAGAGCTATTTGATTTCAGATGAATGCCATTCCATTGAGCACTGTTACATTCTTACAAGAAGTTTCACATTAAGTGAAGCACCCTTAATGAAAGGAACACTCTTCTCATTGGCATGTATTTGTTTCATTCCAAGACAGCAAATTTACTGTCACTCCAAAGAAATGACCACTCTGCGTTCATATTCACAGACCAATATAGGTGACAGTTGGGACTTTTAAACTGAACATTCCTCTTTCCTCTGGCCTTCAACAAATTAGTTTTTCTTATATATAAGTTATGCTCCACTTCTGGATCATGTTTGCAAATCTCAGGACACTTCTGCTGTTCAGTATTTACTGTTGAAAAACATTTTACACTATTATTGGAGAAACTTCAGTCCTGCAATCCATTCTCTTTTTTTTGTATCTACATTGGTTGCCATGCAAAGAATGTAGAACCAAATAACTATTTAAAATTACTTTGTTGTATCTACAGAAACTCTGCTGTGTCTAACATAACAAGATTGAGGTTAGCATTTGAAGGGTAATCTGATGGTGTAAATGTAATGGCAAGTGTTGGATCATCTGTATGGCTAAATATATGTAGAATCGGCTGTGAGAAGTCTTTCGGTTTACTTGATGCAGCATATAAGCCAGTCCTGCATACATTCCTGTATGTTTTATTCCCGCAAGTCACAGTAGATTGTGTCCAAATGTAACTAAAATGTTTACTACAAGTATTGAAATCAAAGTACGGCATTAACATGTATAAGTATACATGGACAGTATTGTAATGTCTTAGTATCCAGCCATGTGAAATCCTTAAACTGCTCTAGATATAATATTCTATTGAGATTATTCTTGCCAATCCTTCAAATCTGTATGAGACTTGCTTGACCTCCGAATCATTTTGTTTTTCTACTAAAAATAATAAAAACCAATGCATTACAATGCTGGACAATGCATTCAATCTCTTCTCTTGTTTTTAATTGATATCGTCTTTGCAAACCTGGGGTTTACATTGAGACCACAATGAGATAAGAGTATGCTTCTGTCATGTCATGAGTTAGGGCTTAAAGCAGGGGAATTGTCTTTACCGGAAAATACTTTATGCTTTTGAAATTCACATACATTGTCTTTTTCAAATCAAAACAGCCCAGTCCACATCTGAATTCATGTACAGCACCTCAAATATTATAACCCCATGAGAATATAATTTTTTTTCATGAATGTAAACTAATAAGAATGTATAAAGCAGTATAACTATGATGTATTAAGTACCCAGCTTCTCTCTGCTGTGTTATCTGCCTGTTTGTTTTGTTGCTGTATTTCCTTATGCTCTCATTGTTTGTACTGTACTTGATGTAACGTGACCTTGGATTTGAGAAAGGCACCATATAAATGAATCTCTTATTATTATTGTTATTAAAGTAGAAAGAATAATTACAGTGTATGAAAGGGAAAGGAATGCATTGGTGATTTTCCATTTATTGAGCCACTTTTGTTACAGTACACAGGCTCAAATTCAAACCCTTCTGTACTCCTAACGGAGTTATGTATATATGTCTGCAGGAGCCACACCAGAAAACAACCCTCTTTAAATTCATTGCCTCAAGACTACCAACAGTTGAGTATGGAGGAACTTCAGCAAGTTCATATGCAAGTTCATATGCAAGTTCATGACTTCTGTTGAAACTCAGGGAGGTATCCTCCGCTTGCGGAACTGCCGACGACCCTGATCCTGGATGTCAACTGGGGGGTCAGGGATCACCAGGCCACTGCTAAGCCTCTGGTACACAAGTGTGGAATCTGACGCCACTGCACACAGAAGCATGGAAGTGTGTTTGTTCAAAACACACTGCACCCTGTATGAGAAGAGACAACAGTAAAATGCAGCCAGATAATCACAATGTTTTACAAAGTATCACTCAGTGACAATGAGAGGGTAATCAGTCACACTCGTGAACATTCTCAAGTTCTGTCCACTCCCGCACACCAGAAGTACCCAAACTAAAAGGACTGAATAACTAATTGTAGTGGCAATCCACAGCTGCACTTAACACAGCACTATTTTTGCACGCTGGCTGCTTCAGCGGGTAACAAAAGAGTTCTGCACTTGGGTGTTGTCTGTTCACAATGTGGTAAGCTATATTGGCATGGAACACACTGTTGTTATTCCGTGGTTCCTTTACTATAACGTTATGTCTACTGGGGTGCTGAGAGAAAAAAAGGTGCGTATTCTTACTCTCGGTGACTAAGGCTTTTGTGAGCAGGTAGCGGAAGAACAACTTGTTCTGCGTCCCCCTCTTTTTCAAAGCCTTTGAGAAGGACAGCCTCGAGTTCAGGACTGGTGACGCTGGACACACACTTCCAGTGGCGCACTGAAAGATACAATCAATTGTTTATAGTAGGCTACCCTAGCTTTGGTAGCTACCAACTGATAAAAAAAGACAGCCTCACCTTCTGTGAGATCCATGAAGACAAGAAATGCGGCGTGGACCTGAGCACTATCGCCCACGTCTAGTTGCATGAAGTCCAGATACTGCAAAGACAAACAACAAGTTAACAACGAAGTTGTTTGGTTTTCACAAAATGCACATAACTACATATTAAATGGCACGTACCTTCGGGTGTTGCAAAATCCAGTTAGGAGGGTCCCAATAGACTGGCCTGTCAGTCGATGCTGTTTCAGCCATGGCCCGTACTCTTGTTCGTCCTTACAACAGTTTGCAAACAGGAGTCTGCGCAGGCGTATTGCCATGTTTATGTCCGACTCTGAAATAATTCCGAAGGAAACTTGGCTTGATGACACATTGTCCGCAACCGCACGTAGTGGATCAGAAACGTTGTAGCCTGTTTTTTAGGAAGGGATGTTGATTTTGCATAACCTAACTCTCCTAGTAGCATAATTGAAATTAGGCTACATGTTCCGCCTTTACAAAAAAAATTGGCAACATGTTCCACCTTTACATGTTTCACTTAAGTTCATAGATGGAAGGCTAGATAATATAATACGCAAAATACTTTAAACACTAAAAACTTCATGCACAATCACCCTATTTTACTGAATTGATGGCATTTTGGACACCACTAACAGGTGTGATGAACAGGTGTGATGAATACCTGTTTGTGTTTTTACTACAAAGGTGAAAAGTGTGACTTTTATTACAAAGGTTCATGTATTTCATTAAAAGCTAAGCGCTAAGGTAAAACAAGACAACAGACATTTAACCAATAATGCACTATATTCTTTGATAATTACATACTAGATTACATACAAATATTGCTATTATTTTAATATCAAAACCCCTTCTTCTAACTTCTGTGTGCTCTATGAACTTTCAACGTTTAATTTACAAAATCTCAATTATAAATACATTTAATTGAAACAAAAACAAGGGCTAAAGCTTAACATAGTGTCTTTTTCCACTGTTATACAACCAGGCTGCAATGAATGTAAACTGTAACTAAAACCTTTCAAACCACCTTTGGTTAGAAAAATAAATGCAATACATTTATCAATGATAACAAACACAAATACATTTTAAAACTTTGTATGTTTGTAAATTCAGTGTTGTGTTAGCACTGGCCCTAAATACACATGAATATGTAGGAAAACACTGGTAGATTACACTGGTGTGTGTGTGTGTTGGGGGGGGGTATGACAAAGCAACATTAGTGGTATGATGGTATGTGTTTAAAGCCTGAAATGTCAAATTTGATTTAAAGAAGTGAATATTCCTGACTTTTTTCTTTGAATGTTACTTGGAAATTGATGAGTGTGCACTAAACAAAATAGCAAGTAACAAATTCCACAAACATTTGACTCTGTTCCCAACTTTCACACCCAGCTGGTATTATTCTCTCAACAGTCATTATATACCCCTTTAGTAGGGAAGAAAGCATTCTGAGGTAACATGTATTGTGTTAACTACAGCCCCATACTGATTTGCAGTATGGACTGCAAATGGACTGCAGACTGGGAGATGGTAGTGAAAGACTAGCTCGTGGGTCCTCATCAGCATGTCTTTCAAGGTGTCAGGAAGGAAGCTTACTCACTGCACAACCTTTGTATTAACTGGCTAGATATGTCACTATGTCACCCACATGACCTGTTTTTTTTCCTCTCACATGCAGTACACATGACCATCCAATATCATGTCGTGTTCTGCTGGCTGAAGGATGGCTTCTTTTAGTGGTCAGGAATCAGTGCAGCTGCCTAATAGAAAAAATACAGAAAAAAAGCTAGACAGGTTTGTGATGCATGCATAAACACACACACACATACATACATACACACACACACACACACACACACACACTCACACACAAATAAGCTAAGAAATGGACACTTACTTTCTCCTCCGCTGGTAGTAGAAGTCCACAATCCAATGCACCAAGAGGGGCCAGACAATAACAAGTGACATGCTGACTGGAGACAAACTGAAGGGCCACCATGATATCCTCTAAAACACACATAAATTCCCCACTTCATTTCTGCCTGACAAGTTCATTTCCCAGGTGGTTTAATAAAACATCACTGAATCAGTGGAAATTGCAAACTTGCTACCATATCAGTTACAGTATTTCCAGGCCTATTGAGAGCATAGAAGTCAAACAATGTCACCTCTTATAATTCATCCCAAATGAATCCATCAAACATAGGCTATGCTGTATAGTGTTTTATATAATGCTACCTTTTTTGTTTCATTCATAAGTTGCTCCTGTCTCAGTGTCAAGGACTTTGTCTGGAAAAATAAAACAATTGTTGGCAACTGATCCTGGTTAGGATAAGGAAAATTGACATCTGCTGTTGGCAAGGAAAGGTAAAATATATAATACAGACACATGATGATGGCATTAACAGCAAAAGAGAGTGTAAACCTTGGGACATCTTTTCTAATGCACAGAAAAGAGGTCCAGTCTTGTTGACTGCTATTTCATAGTCACCTCTCCTTTAGGGTTGTCAATATTTTCACTATGGTTTCATTTCCTTGAGATGCTGGTTACACCATGTGCTGACCAAACTGTATTTATAGCAAGGCAGTCAGTGTATTAAACTTTGCTCCCACTTGTGGGCTGTCATTTCAGACCATGATATAGGCTATGTTTAAAACAGGCCAGTATTTTAAGACCTCAGTTTTTGCCATGTTATGTTACAAGTTTAGACAAGAACCCTAGAGACCAGTTCATGGAGCTCTGGACAAGGGTGGCTTATTATGAGGGCTTATTGTTTCACACTACAGTTTGCCTACTAAGGGGGCCCTTCGAAACTTTCTTACCTGTGTGGCCTTCTGGTTCTCAAGAGTGTTAAGCCTCTGCAGCACATCCTGCATGTCTGCCTGTAGACGTGTGAGCGCTATGGCAACGCCTTTGTTTATCGCTCCCAATGCGATGGTCTTAGACCTCTGAGTGTCCTTGCAGTCTCTCTCTTCATGACAACACAGTTCTGCTTCATGTGAACCACTACCTGCAGTGTCAGGTTTTAAAAATGGGCAAAACCATAATATGAAGTGTCAAAGAGTGCTCATCATGCTCACATAAGGAAACGGTGTAGCTTTGACATAGATGAATGGTGCAAATCATTCTATAAATGGTCAAAAACAGTAGAGTAACCTTCCATCTGGACAGAGCTCTGGCTTGGCTGGGCTGTTCCAACTGCCTGAAAGTAGGGGGGACTGTACTGAGGGTTTGGTTCCTGATTCCCACACTGAAGGGCCTTGTTCTCTCCCGGTGGACCCTGCCTTCTGGCTCGATCTCCTTCAGGCACTGCCAATGAGATCCTGGGAACTGTAGCACCCTTGAACAGGAAGTGAGCATTTGCCAGAGTATGACAACCATGATAAATGAACTCAGATTATTCGGCCTCCACAACACTACTAGGAGGAGGATGCAGCCAAAAGCCATTTACTGAACAGCAAAGAAAAGGCGACAAGTTTGATTTACAGATAAATCCCATATTGCCTGTTTTTCCCTGTTCTGCTGGTTCTCGTGTATATCCATTCCCCATACATACAATTTATGGATTCAAGTGCTTTTCCTTTAAAACTTTATGCCATTTTAGTTCATCTGTGTGTGTGTGAATGTTTCAAAACTTCTCAGTGGTACACCTTGGTATTAATGCCAGGAACTCTTAAAAACATGGCTAAAATGCAACATGCAAACAAAGCGTGTGTGAACTAGATTGAAGCCAAACATATAATTATGTAATTCATGTGCAGTCCCTACTGTGATCGCTCAGAAAAGGAACAGGAAAGTCTTACTTCCTCTGGAGCGGGATGTTCTGAGTCGTCACAGTTCACCTCATTATCTGAGGCCTGAGTGTGGAGACTTTGTCCAGAGGCCACCCCATTGTCATCTATTAGAGCAATATCACATAGCTCACTGACATGTTGTTGCTAGGGACATTACAAGCACAGCAGTAGCGACCATAATCTACTATAAAAGATGACCACTACTGTAAAGTTCTTGGCATGCTGTATTACTGGAGAGAATCCATCAGGGAGGAGACCTGCACATTTCCAGTTAATAGCATCTGGTGTATTTGAAGTTGACCACCAAATGCTACAACCACTGGTCACAACCAACACCAAAACCAGCCAACATACAGAGGTGTATGTGTGTGTGTGTATAAATATATACAGTTGAATGTTCTCTTTCACCCTACCACTTTCTCCTACAGCCCAGACATGGCTACTTTTGAATTTAACTACACCACTTTAACAACTACAGTAAGTCAATGACATCAACATGTTAAAGGCCTAATGCAAACACAAAGCGAGACAGACGGACACACACACCAGCCGTACCTGCTCCCCAACTATGGTAGCTGTCCTTACTGGTTAGATGCTCATCAACACAGCAGAGAGGTTTGTCCATTGTAGGCTCCTCCTGGGAGTAAGCCAGCTCCTCATCCTCATCCTGGCTGTCAAGGGAGCTGTGAGTGTCATCACTAAGGGAGGAGCTGCTGTTCTCCACACTGGTGGGAGAACCACCTCTCCACCCAGTCACATCTATAACCGGGACTGTAAGGTCCACACACTGCTCCTCTACAAGCAGGAGATAAGAATACTTTATAGCACCAGAAGGGAACAGAGGAAGACAAGAGTGCAATCAATCAATCAATCAATCAATCAGGGTATAAGAGGAATGTGTGTGGTACCATAGACAGTCCCTGCTGAAAGCTAAGGGTAACAACTGCTGATCTTATATAAATAACTTAAATGGCCGTTACAGTTCTCACCTTTTTCCTCCCGCACAACTTCCATCTCATCTTCAGAGCTATTTCCATCTTCTCTCTGTTCCTCTTTCTCCTCGTCTTCCTCGTCGTCACCATCATCACCTGCTTCCACTCCATATTCCTCACTGATGGTCACATTTCCACTGACCAAATTCTGTGCAGTTTCTGAGTGAGGTGCTAGGTCAGAGCCCAGACAGATGTAAGTGAATTTCATACAGCTTATTTACAACTGTAAATCTACATAGAGACTTGCGTCACATCACTAACCTTGCAGCCTAAATTTCAGCCTAATTAGTTGTGACTAAATGTTTTTTTTATTTTGATGGTTGCTACTTTTATACTTCCATTCTGCAGCTTCTTCAAAGTTGACAATTTTAATGTAGTCTAACTAATCTCCATGAATGCTGTTTGTTTATGTCCATGGTAGAACTTCAGACAAAACAAAACAATAAAACACGACCCTATTTATAATCTCTGATCTCTTTTTCCATGATGACAGTAAAGTGACAATGTGGTGGGGGCATGGATTAACTAAATCATGCTGTTCAAAACAAACATAAAAAAAGCACTTTTTTGTCATCGCAACTCTCTAAATACATTTATCTGTTTTCAAGCAACAGATAACAGATAGTAACCCTTTTGTCATAAATATTTTGATTTGTGAAGTACAACAGTGCATATTGAATTATGCCATATAAATCCCCCCCACTAGCTAATTAAACTACATGGAACTGATGCCAGTCCACTTTTTGTCATAAGGTGATGCAGTTATGGGTAACTGGCTGCAGATTTGCTCATTCTTCTTCCTCTTGTTATTCATCCTTTATCTTGAATTGACGTCAGAATGTTCAGCGGTGATTATTCAATATGTACACATAACAAGGCACATTATGGTTTTGAAAATGCAAAACTAAATGACGATGGTTTGTTATGGAAAACATTTAAGCACATTATTGTATTTGACATACCTCTGATGAACTCTACTGATGTAGAGAGCTCACCATCATCATCAACAAACTCATAGAAGTTGCCAAGAACATCAAGAAGTTCTGACACATCTTCCGTGACAGGAAGTATCTCCAAAATCTGTGATGGATTATACACTGTATAGAATAGAATAGAATAGAAAACTGGACATTCTCATGTTTCTGGGAAAACTAAAGGAGAGGCTTACTTGTTTAATTTCTTGAACATACTCCATCATGGCTGCCTCTTTTGTCATGTTCCCTAAGGCTCTCCATGCTTCCCTGTAGACAGATGATTATACTGATTTATAGTGACATCTGGCAGTGGGACATTTATCCTCATCCGTATTCATATACAATTCAGTGAATATTATTCAAAATTTTCTCTCTGAATAAATATGTCCTGTCTGTAGGAAAAAGAACTAGAATATTGAGACAACATAGACAATTAACAGCTAACATTAACTGAACAGGGCATAGGAAAATTAAACTGAAAGTGAGTTTCTGTGCCCCATTCAGCTTGTTCACTATTCGGTCTATGTTGTTTTCGACCAACAGTAATCAGCGACCTCAATCAACAGGGCTATGGATTGAGTCAAACTGGATGTCTTCTTTAAGGCCCCTGTAAACACAATTTGAATTGTGTGTGAATCAATCCATATCCCTGTTTTTCAAGGTCACGGAATACTGTCCGTAGGAAAAAGAATGAAGAAATCTGATACAACATAAACCGAACAGTGAACTGGCAACTAACACTGAGTGAATGGGGCACAGTAACTTACTTTCAGTTTCATTTCACTATGCTTCATTCAATTAACATTAGTTATGGGCTCGTTATTCTGTCGATGTTGGCTCCCATGTAGACACTAATAGAGAAAATTATGAGGAACAGAAATTCTTGAACTAAAGATGGGTGACTTTGTAATTTTGTGTGAGGGAGGTTTAACTGTAGGCATAACAATCTGTAACAATAAGTTACCAGCCTACCATTTGGCTCTCCCCTCTGTATCCCAGTAACTTGGTTGGGGGGCATCACAGGGACCAACTGTAGCTTGTTTGTAGTAACTATAAAACATTCGCAGCATTTCCTGGGATGGCTGATATGAGCCTGTAGAGAAGAACATAGGAGATGGTATATTACCGGTATATGGGTCATGGATTTTAGTTGACTTAAGCCTATGTACTGGACCATTTCGAATATCAGATAGTGTAAGTAAAATGTATGGCTATAAGTGAATTATATAATGGAGATAGATATTATAGAATTAAATGCACACAATGGTAAAGACACTATGTATGTACAATTTAGGCCACTAATGCCTATTGGAAAAAAACGCTAGGCGTTCTTTGCCTTACTTATTAATAATAGATGTGTTTCAAACAAGGTGGCATTTGGGTGCTATGACTCGTAAAAGAAACAGTGTCTTCGCTGTCACAATAGGGACCAAGATGTGGCTTAACCCGGCCTATTTACCATCACCCGGCAGATATTCCATCACTTTCACAGCAGCATTAAACTGGAGTTGGTGAATTGATTTGTCGGTCGCCATCACACTGCCCTGGCCAGTTTAATATCACCCTATACAGGAACAGTTAAGAGATTCAAAGCAACCGGACGTCATGGTTATGCTTGCCTATCTGAATAAAAATTACAGAACACTAAAAAGAAAAGCAATGCATCTAATTTGACACTAGCCTACCTGTTGATGAACTGTCCAGCAATTCAATTCATCCGAGTCAGCGGGTTATTTCAAATTTACACCACTGGAATAACTGCAAATTTCTATATCGCTACATAGGTCAAACAAGCTTACTTACCAACCACTAAATCATATAACCTAAGGTGGATAAGCTGCCGTCACTTCTGTCGAGCCCGAACATATGTTTCAAAGGACATTCTGGGAGATGTAGTCTCAAATCGACTTTCTACAACATGAATAGCCGATATCGTCCTACGATATCCACAATGCTTTGCAATGAGTAGACTATAATGAATGCATAGCACTGTCCATATACTATCTTAAATGGGTCTTAATTTCTCTGAAAGCACCTGCCTTATCTGGTAGGCTAAGACCAGGCGTATGGATATGGGGCCAACTAGCTCTATGTAGGACAGGTGATTTTAAATACCCTGTCTCGTTGATTAGGATCCACCTATAACTATGGCTAACCTACAAGTTATATATTGTTTGTTGGGCACTTATTTTAACGTTGTGCAATATAGATAATAAAGAAGTCTTGACATGTTTGACCACTAATTCAAAGATAGGCTATGGTCAAGCGGATTGGTCACAGTATTTTTTACAGCGCAAATACCGCACTCATTTACAATTGGCTATAGATGAATAATTAAACCCTCTAAAACGAATCGCAAGTCTCCGCGCTGATGCAATTGATGAAAAATGTGGTGACTGTCAGAGCGAGGCTAGGAATCCCATAATACCAGGCGGGGGAGCTCCCTCTTCGACTGAAACCGAACGGGGTTCAATGAAAGCAGAGAGAGCAAGTTGAATAGTAATGCGGAGGGATGTAAGATGGCAGAGCTACAAATGTTGCTAGAGGAAGAAATTCCGGCTGGTAAAAGTGCTCTTGTCGAGAGCTATCAGAATCTTTCAAGGGTCGCAGAATATTGTGAGAACAACTATGTACAGGTAGGTATGGGAGCTCTTTGAAATATATATTGTTGGCTAATGGGTTGCAGTGTCGAGATTGTGGAAATGACTGAATTGTGGGAAAGCTGGAGACAGGAAATGTACTCCACCGATAAGAGAAAATATTCATCATATTCAAAGATATTCCACGGTGACTGAATCTATATTTGCCTGTTTATCCTGATATGGTGGAGATTTTATCCGTATTTCTTTTTGTTTCTTGCCTATCCTTGCCGAGCTACATCCCTGATACATGGATTTGAATCCTCATACATTCAGTCACAAAGCTGCACGGAGGGTGTGTCTATTATCACCCTGGGATCAGATGCATTCTCTTCCTTGGGTGTTACAATGTAGCGGATTTGCCCACCAATTTTACAGTCTGAAGTCTGACTGCTTCAGAGAAATATGTAGCTTACATTTACATTACTAATGTCTATCGGTGTAGGCGAGCCTTCCAAAGTAATCTGCTTCGCCGTCTAATTGAACGCATGCAGCACATGCTATATTGTTCTGTCATCACTGAATGTGCTGGTGATGTTTCATAGCATGAACACACACAAAGGCACTTAACAACTCCCCTGTCACTTTTGTCGATCGAATAACGGTGTGTTCAGGAAAATTACAAAGCAGCCTGATTTCGATAGAACATCCACCGGTTTCACAGGCACGTAGCTTGCTACCACAACGCAGGCTATGCGATCGATGCGACAGCCATAGCATGTAGACTAGCCTACATTTTTTATTGACCTGAACCTATCCCTTTGTAAATTGTTCAAATACCCAAATGTCTTACAGGGGCAATCTCCGACATTTGCCCTTGAGGCAAACTGTAATGTTCTTTTTTAGCCTATTATTATTGACAATAATATTGGGCTATAGCCTACCCACATGTTATATTTAATAGACCCACGCAGACCACATCTATTTAATAGACCACAATCAACTGCAAGCTGGGAATGTGTAAGTTTTGTGTTTACAGTATGTCACTGTCACTTGCAAAAAGATTCTTTTGAAACATTTTGTTTAATTGCTTACTGTAAGACCCAAATTTGACCAGGATATGTTGCTATGTTGTGTATGAGATATGGAGTGTGTGTGTATGTGTGTATGTTTGTGTGTGTGTGTGAGAGAGAGCTCTCTGTGATCTACTGACTGATTATCTGTTAACATACTGATAAGTTATTGACAACTACCAGACAATTTCAGGGATGACATAGAGTGTCTCTTGTGCAAATTTGTGAAGATATTCTGATGGTGCTATTACCATCACCAATAAAAAAGGCTAAAGAAAATGCCATTCAAAGGCTACAACACAATCTGTCTCAACACAACACTGTCTCTTTCTGTCAAGAGAACTGAAATGAAAATGAAAAAATGATGTAAAAATAGTTGATTGTGTAAGAGATTTTGAAGCCTTGGCATTTATGAAATTATGTGGCAGAACAGAATTCACTGATTGAGCATTTTACAGCTCCAGTTATCTAACCATTCTGTTCACTGAAGGTAATTCACTTAATAACTCAGAATTGTTGACTTGTGAAAGTGCATCAAAATATTACACAGAGAACATTGAGTCTGAGGCTTTGTGGTGGTGGTCTCTCTCTCTCTCTCTCTGTCTCTCTGTCTCTGTCCGTCTCTCACACACACGCACAGTAACTGGATACTGGTTAGATTTTCTCATAGATGTTTTGATGATGACTTAAGAGGGTGTGCTCCACAAGTCACTATTCTCGAGCAGGCATGTGTTTTTCTTAATTCTTGATTTATTCACTCTTAATATGAAGCCAAAGAGGGATTCTTGTTCGTCTGTTGTAGGGAATGGAAATTATTAACTGAATGGTTATGAACTGAAAATAAATGGAAAAAAACGTATAGGTTGTATGAGAATTCCCATAATTCCCATAATTGGTGTAGAAAACATCTACAGGCAGCTTCATAGTATGTTCTGTTTCCAGTAGGTGGGTGTTTAGAGCTATGAAATTGAGTGGTCTGACTTGTTAGTGTACACAGTTCCAAGGGCTTGGCCTCTGTGCCTTTCCAGCCCCTGCCCTGAGAGACAAGTGATTTGGGAAGAAGGGAGGAGACTCATGAAGTCATTGATGGGTCAGGGCACAGGCCAGGAGCCAACGCTGCAACCCCAAAGCCCAAGGCCAGTGGCTTCCACTCAGTGTTCCACCCAACTCCAATGTGTACATTCATATAATCTAAAGCTGTCATGTCATGTCATCTGATGCACTAGACTGACATATTGCTATTGTAAAATTTTTTGGGGAAAATATTTTTCACAATATAGTGTTGAAAAGTATGGTCATACTGCAGATGTATTGTGGCATATGTGGAATGTATTTTTTAAAAAAGGATGTTTGGATATAGTTATGATATGGTATTAAGATACATTATATCTTGGCTAATTGATTTTTCCAGAATTAACATCCTTTTTTCTGGTGGAAGGGTTTTCTCTGCTAAACTTGCTCAGAAGACTCTTGGCATAGTCTTGTAGCATATAGCTGTTAGCTAATTACACTGCTATTGAGGCCATATTTTTTTCTTAGCTCTACTTAGTGCTTAGTGAAAGAACTTAATTAAAATCAGCGTAGGCAGTGTGTTAATGTAATGAAACATGGTGTATGTATACGACAGCATTAAATCAAAGTGTTCTATCTAGTATAGCCTGCTTCATTGTTTGTCCATTTGTGTCCAATTATGTTTACATGCTCACAACGATGTATTTGAGCCTTTGCATAATGTGAATACACCAGTCTTGTTTTGAGAGAGTATATGGAGAGAGTAGGCCAATCTTAAGCAACACAGTGCCCCAGACCATACATAGGGATAAGGGATCAAGCCAACATGGAAGAATTGTGTCTGTCCACTCTCATGGAGGTATACATCAATTTTTACCTCCGCCAAGGAGGTTATGTTTTCGCTGGCTTTTGTCTTGTCTGTCTGTGAGCAAGATAACTTGAAAAGTACTGCACGGATTTGGATAACATTTTTGGTCAACGTGGGTATTCGGCCAAAGAACAAATGATTTGTATTGGGTCAGTGACCCTATATTGCCGTCTCCTAGTGCTTTTCTAGTTGCAGTATATTTGGGAGTCACTAGTTTAACAGACATTAGTCCATCCTGTACTGAACAGAACGAGAATGTGCCAGAATTTCCCAAGGTGGTTGAAAGTTGTTAGTTGTTAACAGTGGTAGACTACTGTGGCCAAAATACCGCTGATATGTCTACGGTTATTGTACTCATGGTGTGTTGGCATACCAAGCCCCTTGTCTATTAAATAAAAAAGACCACGCATGTGAGGGATGACCAGATGGCTTATCCTCTAATTTATAGATAGAGATCTATCACCCAACTTTGTTCTGCTGATATGTATCTGTTGATCTTCCTCTCTACTTCCTTAATGACCTCTTTGATGTGTTCCCCTCGACTCTCTTCCTCAAGGCACAGGACAAGAGGAAAGCCCTGGAGGAGACCAAAGCCTACACTACCCAGTCTCTGGCCAGTGTAGCCTACCAGATCAATGCCTTAGCCAACAATGTGCTGCAGCTGCTTGACATCCAGGCGTCCCAGCTGCGCCGCATGGAGTCATCCATCAACCACATCTCCCAGGTCAGTCTGATGAGAAGGATAGATTTATGTTATTTTTACAGTTATTTTACATTATTTGTCATTAAGTTGAGCTTTAGTTCTCTTATTCAGAGCAATGTACAGTGAATATAATACAGGTACATTTTGAGGCAGTTTGAGGTTAAATGCCCAGGGATGATGTATCCTGGGATGGAGCTCAGGAACTTCAAGTGTTCCTCTTGGAATACCAGATCCAGTAGATTAGACTCCCAACACATTACACAGTGCAACAGAACACACCGGAGGAACTCAAGTGTGCCCCCACTGTGCACTCTCAGGACTAAGCAATGAATTAATGTCCACTTGAGTTATCAACTGATCTTTTCCCATTTGCATTCATCTTGGACAGTCTCGTTCCATTGTGCCCCCTTGGGTAGATGTCTTTCTAGCCTTTGCCATGGAAACTTGAATTTGAGAACTAAGTTATCTAACAGAACTAAAAACTTGAATTTGTTAAACTAAGGTATTATTCTGTCTCAGACTGAGCTGCTTTCTGCTGTGAGACAGAAGATTCCAGTGGTTGGTCTGGTAGGACACATTCATTCATGCCAACCTGACTCACTGCAGCCCCCACCATGCAGTCTGCTCTTTGAATGACTTGTTATGACAGTATGATGCTTTCATCTTCCTGAAAGCTCCAAAGGTCCAATTCTTCCAACTGAAAATGCTTTCACATGAAAATGTTCAATGGCAGTGAAATGTTCCGTGATGCATTATGGGACATCATGCTTGAGTTCTTCCCTTTTCCAGTTTTTTCAGTTGCAGAATGCATTTTTTTTGTGTATCATTGTATTGAAGTCTGCTCTGTTGCATCCTCTGAGATCAGAATTATATCGATGTTGAAAGGTTTTGCCACTAAACATTCTTTTGGCAGCTCCAGTGTATCGTCAGAGCTCGCATGGAATGATGGAAATGCCAGTTGCGTTCTAATTATGTGTGTGTGTGTGTGTGTGTGTGTGTGTGAGTGAGAGACTAATGGTAGCAAGCTTGTGTCACATCACTAAAGGGCAGTGGTGAACATAAACATTATTTCATGCTCATGCAGAAAATGTTTTATTTCTGTTTTTTGTTGCTCAACATCAATATCAATCATTAGTCTCAACTGTTATGTTGTCAGGCTCACTGAAAATACTTCTCAAATGGCCAAAGGAAATCGCACTAATTATTTTGTCATGTTTTATCAGAGAGGGCATTTTGGACAAGTCTGTCATAGCACTTATGGGAAGTGTTCATTTTTGTCTTTCTTATTTACTTTCTGTGTTGTTTCAGGACTCAGTTAAGTGTCCTTGAACTTGATCTCTCTCTCTCTCTGCGTGCAGGAAATGGTTTGTGATTTGTCAGAGTTAGGTACTGAACTTGGGTGTGACCACCATGTTTCCTCTCTATAAATAATTGGCCTAGTGCCATCTTTTTAAACTCTCAGAACGCAGTTTACAACTTACACTTATACCTGTGTCTAGATTTTATTAAGAAATAAAAAGTGTGGACTTGCAGCAAACTTTGTGTAAGCTTGTCACTGTCGCTCTGAGAAATTCAAAAAGATATAGCTGGTGTTTTAAGGTCTTGTACATGTCCCACAGATAGTACAGCTGGAGTAGCTGGGTTTATTAATGAGTTTCCCAATAGAGCTGATGGCAAGAGCAGATAGCAGATGCTGCTTATCAGCAGAACAGAGTTAGAAAACCCCTTAATCTGTGCCCTCTGTCTCTCTCTGTCTTTCTCTCATGGTCTTTTCTTGTCATGGGACATTTTGTTCTGACGGTCTGGCTCCACCCAGTACCTGTAAGTTGCTGGCCGCGGGCTAAAAGTGTAGTAGTGGGCTGAAGACACTCTGGTTTTGTCACCAGAAGCTAAGCTTCAGAGTCAAAAACAACAATCACTCAGAGAATGGCCAACCCAAAACAAGCCGAGCAAACCCAAATGACATTACTTTTCTGTCGCCCACAGCTATGCTTGTTGTACCACAGGCCATCACTATACACTGATATAGAGTTATAATGAAAGTAGGCTATAATAAAACAAGCCCTATTACAGATATGTTGGCTCTTCACCCCAAACACACACACACACACACACACACACACACACACACACACTGCTGCAGTTGTTAGAAGACCCTGCTAGCATCGTGTCAGATGTGCAGTCAGCTGTGTGATAACTGGGTTGATGTTGGCACCAGGGTTAAAGAGGTCAGCTGACTGTGGAATTGCCATTCACAAAATGACCCAGTCACTCTGAGGGTGTAATTAAGGCTATTGCCTGATGGATCTTACATGATATGGTCTACTTTTAACGGCTTGAGCGGTTAGGGGTGTTGCCAGTGCTCTGTTACAGCATAACTAGGTTACAGCAACACTAGCTGACCTCTTGCTTCTCTACCTAGCCTCCCATACACAGAGGAATGCATGAGGTTTTGAGCCGACTCTCAGCTGGTGGTTTGCTTCAGCAGTGTTTCAGCCTTTGTAAATGTTTACTATTGCTACCAATGTATACTACAGTTATTGCAGTCCAAGTCTAACAGAATGATTCATTCAGGTCCCAAAAGAGCTCAGTAAGATGTTTCATCTGGTAGTGTGCTAAAATAGTGTTTTTTTGCATACATTTTCAATGTGTCTGGCAAGGAGTTAACCATTTTTTTCACTGTGGCCACCAAGGTGTAAACTGCTTACTCATGTTCTTGATACCTGACTTTCTCTTCCTTTTGCACTCTGGTAAACAGACTGTGGACATCCACAAAGAGAAAGTTGCCAGACGAGAGATTGGAATACTGACCACAAACAAGAACACATCACGGACCCACAAGATCATCGCCCCGGGCAACATGGAGAGGCCAGTGAGGTACATTAGGAAGCCCATAGACTACACCCTGCTGGATGATGTCGGCCACGGTGTCAAAGTAAGAGTCCTCCTTCCTCCTCCTTCCTACAACTTACACTGTAACCAATGCGCATTACACAGTGTGCTACAGTTGTTTTCTGAAATGGCTGAAAGTCACTGGGACATCATCAGTATGCACCATAACAAAGCCATGTCCAGATAGACAAGACAAGCGAGACAAATGGCAGAATCTCTCTTCGTGTGCAAGCAGATGCACAGCAGATGTAGGCCCTCTTGGTCTGTTTTTCAAAGGTATTCAGACAACCACATACTTGACCTGGAAAAAGCAAGGAAATGGTGAATTCACTTGGGCCTAATACCGTAAGAGAACGAGAGGGAGATTCCGACTCTGTCATCTATGGGAAATATATCTTCCATCTTTCTATCATTCACTCATTTCCTCTCAATCTATCCCTCCATCTTTCATTTTCATTTTATCCCTCTCACTCCCTCTCTCCCTTTCTCCCTCTTTCCCTCTTTCCTACATCACTAGCTGCAATTCTTTCTAGCTAAGTGCATTATTATTTGATGGATAACATAGACCTGTTCATGTGAACTCCCCAATATAAAGATGAGGATATGTTGGTGGATGGTTGGTGTTTGTGACCTCTTTGACATGCCCCCTCAGCAAGAGGAGCCAAATAATTAATGAGCGCTGATATAAACCCATTGACATGGCAGCAAGAGCAAAATGAAATTGCATCTTCCACTGTAGCAAGCCACATAATTTCTTTCACCATGCGCTGACTATAGTGGTTATTTATTATTACCACTGGGGAATTATCTTTCTCTCTCTTTCTCCTTCTGCACTTCTGTCCATCTCTATCTCTCTCATCAACCTTCACATGTATCCCTCCATCTTTCACTTTATTTTTCACCCTTTTTCATTCTCTCCCTCTCCTTCTCTCCTCCTTGATTGCCCATGATGCTTTGCCTTCATTCACACAGCAATCTCGGGACTAAATTTCACTCTTTGCCGTGTCAGTAACTCTGCAGGAGTCCAGCATGGGACCCAGTCTGGGGACCCACTTCTCCTTGGTTGCATCAAGCTCCCCTGGGGCCTCCCCTCATACCATGAATACCATACTCATACATTCCCGAGGTCCTTGATGTTTATCAGATGAGTCACCTCCCTGCTCCAGTCAGCTGTTCCTGACCTCTTTCACTTAGGGACCTCTCCCACCACGCTCGCGGCTCTGGGAGTAAGCCTGCTATCCCCAGTAGATCAGAAGTGGCGGGTGAAAGGCTTGCAAAGCTAAAGGCGAGATAACTTCACTGGGATGAACCATCAGTCTTTAGATCATGCCTTTTCAAGAGGTTATATTGGTGCCTTTGCATACAAGTCTGCTTTGGATCATGTTAAAACTTCTCATTTCCAACCATAATCCTGTTGTTTGAGCTCGTCGACTTTTGTCGGTAGGAAGAAGACAGAGAATTTGGAGCCAAATAGGCAGAATTGCAAACCAGCAGCTCATGCTACCTAAATGGCCCCATAGGCTCACTTTGAGTTTTTGTTTCCCTCAGGACCATTCAGTTGGCATAAGCTGGTGGTTCGGTTCATATTTTTCCAAATTCTCGTTCTTCTTCCGACCGACAGCATGAAGTGGGATGGTTGGAAGCACTCTGCACTATCGCTTTAAGAAGCTGAAATGTATTCTTGTAGAGAGATGTGGCACGTAACCGCACCCGAAAGAATCATGAAATGATGGCATTCAAAATGGCTTTGTTCATCCTAGAAAAAAAACCCAGCAGGTGTTGACTATTGCTCTGTTCCTATTACAGTCATTCAATGGTCTTGAGAAACTGCCAGCTTTCTTCAATGTGTAACAGCTTGCCACCAAATTTGACAAAGAACTCTGTCAGTGCAATGCCAGTTCCGCTTGATGTACTGCCAACTCTTAACTTGTGTTGGGATCAATAGCCCATGTTGCTCAGTAAAAGCAAGATATCAAATTAATTACCAAACAGTTTGCTCAATAGCTTTAGCAATAGCTACATATAATTTTATCAAAACATGGCAGACAGCTTTCTTTGGCATTACTGTGATTTATTTAGAATGTTTTTTTCCTCTATTGTGAGGTACTGTTTCACAGACTCTGATCACACTGTGCTTAAACTTAATGTCTTTCTCCTTTCTTACTGCTGTCATTCAGTGGCTAAAAGCCAAGGTAAGTTCATGTCATCAGTGTTGATGTGTTTGTGTTCATTGTTGACTGACCCTTAGATATCTCTATCAGAACAAACAATGAATACAACACAGTGCAATACCACAATGAACTGCCTCCTGTGTTATTCATGTTATTTTCATGTGTTTGCATGTGTATATCTCTGCTCTCCTCTTCATGCTCTGTGGTCCTCTGTATATTTTCTGTAGTAATAACTGTAGCCGCAGCGTCATCAATGCATATAGATTAGCTCACAGCATCCTCTCTGACTTGTGGGTTTGCGAATGTGACTTTAGCAACATGGCAACAACCAACCAGCCAGAGGAGGAACCCTATCAAGGACAAATCCACCCACACAGAAGCCTCCAAGCCCACCAATGGCAGGCCGCGGAACACTTGGGTAGGAACTAGCTAAGTCATCCTCCGTAGACAGTGTGATTTGATTCCACTCCAGCACAGGCAGAGGTGGAGAAAACTTGGAAAGAAAGGACAGATAAGCACTGCCCGCCATCATGCTGAACAGCTGTGATGAACCAGAGGCTTCTGGGCAACATGTCTATGTATAGTTTCTTTTATTTTGGCACCACCAATAGTGTTTTTCTCCGCTGTGTTTACCACACTGGCTATTAGTCGTCAGCATGCACCATGGTTAGATATGCTATTCCTGGTGGATGTAAACTCTTAGGGTGATGTATGCTGATGAAATACTCACTGCGGTGAGCAGTGTTTGCTAACGGGACTGTCTGTCTGCCTGTGTGCTGGGCAGGAGGAACACCCCGTACAAAACCCTGGAGCCGGTGAAGCCGCCTGTGGTGCCCAATGACTACATGACCAGCCCTGCCAGGTTGGGTAGCCAGAACAGCCCTGGGCGCACCGCCTCCGTCAATCAGAGGCCCAGAACACACAGGTAGGCCTCTTGCACGTGCACACACACACACACACACACACACACACACACACACACTATACCAGGGATTCTCAAAGTGGGTGCCACAGTGGGATGCCCTGTGTCTAAATTAGAAAGTCTAAAAAAAAAGTCAAAATTACTTTCAGTTGGTAGTTTATTTTTTCTCATCATTACATTTAGATTTGGCAGACGCTTTTATCCAAAGTGACTTACATTTGTCAACTATCAATTACATCATTACACCAGTCTCCTTTAGAGCAACTTAGGGCTAAGTGCCTTGCTCAAGGGCACAACAATGGCAGCCAGGATTTGAACCCACAGTTTTTTCCAGGCTACTTGCATGCTAGCCAGGTTCCTTAACCACTATGCACCACCGCTTAGATTAGGTTACTAGTCCATAGTCCATAGTCCATAGTCCCTAGTACTAGTCCCTGCCATATAGCCTATTGCATTTAGGCTGCTATTCCCCAAAAGGTTACCCTCATGGAATAAATTTAAGACTTTTCTCATGGCCTTTTCAATTTAAAATGAGCACTTGTCATTTTAGCTAGCTAGCTAGATACTTTTTGAAGGAACCAAGGCTCGAGAAACGTCTCCTGCTGTTGCACAGCAGTAGATTCAGAATGAGCGCGAGACCTACAAACTCAGGTTCGTGAGTAGTCATTTACTCCTTAATCTAGCTCTTTGGCTCTTAAATAAAATGACAGACCACATCAGTAATGAAAGCGAGTATGTCCAAGAAAGGGTTTGATTGTATAACGTGAGCATTTGTAAAGGCTTATATCTGCTATGGCTATAGCTTGCACCTGCCTGTGCTGACTGTTGCACATGGGACACACATAGAGAGAGAAACTGGATGGGAAAAGCGTTCATCCACTGAGCAGAGGCCCATGTGTTTTATTGTTATTCAAACAGTATGTTTGTTTACACACAATATGATATCTGTTTGAAAATGCCTTTTCTCCCTCATCATGAACCTTGTGTAACCTGGCTAAATGTCCAGACAGCAGGATTACCAGTATTGTAAGTATTTATAATAATGATAAATATGATGCTAAATGTTAAAGTGCTGTTCTAAAAGATGGTGGGTATACAGCCTAATATAGTGGAATGGCACAATTATACAAAGTGAAAAGGAAGAATTTAACTTGGGGGTGTTGTGGATGGGAAAAAAAAATTGTCAATAGGGGTGCCTTGAGCTCAAAACGTTTGAGAACCACTGTGCTACATGCATACACACAGAGCAACTCAGACTTACTGCCTTAAAATACAGTATCATTTCCTTTTTTGCAAACACAAACAACCGTGGGGATGTAATGTTTAGTCTTCTCCAGCATACACTTTATCCCAGGACAAACACATGCACAAACATGCAGCTGATGAATTGCAAACACACAACACACAAAAACCCTTCTGCAACATATACAACTAATCCTGCATTAATCACACACACACACACACACACACACACACACACACACACACACACCAAAGTAGGCAAGTCAATTAAAGAGGGAGAGATTACAGTTGTGTAACCCTCCCAAAAAACAGTCTTCTCTGTTTGCTGATGTGTCCCGTCATAATGAAAGGATTGAATCTTGCATTGGTTGGGGGCAGATGGGGGGTGGAAGAGAGGGAATGTAATTACAGCCTGTCAGTTACAGCGCTGCCTTGCACTCCTCCTCCCATATACTCCTGTGGTGGAGAATATCTCTGATGCTGATGTTTCATGTTGAATTTTGCTCAAAGCAATGACGTGGCACTGAAATAAAGTTTGTAATGTTTCCAAGGTAATCTTCCAAGGAGCTCAAGAAAGTCTGGATTCTAACTCGTGTTTCGGTATTGAAATAAAACTGGACAGTGTGTATGCAAACTCTGTCATATGCTATTATAAGCTCATAATTGTCATGCACAGCATAGTGAGCTGCAGTAATTGCATGTATGTTTAAAAATACATTCTACCCTGACTGGCAAACAGCCTTGTTTATGAAAGCAGCCAAGCAGGGTCATTGTTTGGGAGATTCAGCCATTTGTGGAAGTGTTGGTTCTTTCTTTCCCTCTCTATCACTCTGTCACTATCTTTCTTTGCCATTCTTCACTAAATTGCTCCCTAGTTGTTGTGTAGTGCAATCACTTGTGCCCTAGCATTACTTTGTGTTAGTTCTGTGCTCTGGTGCTGCAGAAGGCTCCAGTGTGGTCTCCCCCTTCTCACCCTTGTGTGTGGTGTCTGTGTCTTTCTGTCTACAGTGGCAGCAGTGGAGGCAGTGGTGGTCGGGAGAACAGTGGGAACAGCAGTGTGGGTGTGCCTCTGGCTGTGCCCACACCCTCACCACCCACCAGCATGGCATCAGGTACACTGCCACTCACTCTCAGTGAGGGGTCCTGCTCAGCACACTTTACTTACACCACTCACTCTGACTGACAAAACACCATTATGGATGGACTAATTATTTGTCTCTCTTTGTTTTGTTTGTTTGTTTTTGCTTGTGTTTAAACTGACTTTCTTTCTTTCTTCTTACCTCTATCCCACCCTCCTGTCCCCTCAGCATCAGCGGTGCCACAGGGCCCAGGTCTCGGCCCGGTGCCCATGTCCCAGTTTGGCACCATCTCCCGACAGATCTCGCGCCACGCCTCCTCCTCGGCCTCCATGGTGTCGGCCACTGGCACATACCGCCGTGCGCCCTCCGTCTCCTCCTCCCAGTTCACCTCCGCCCCACAGACCCACGTCAACGGAGGGCCAACCTACACCCAGAATACAGGTGTGCTCCACAACCCTACAGTTCCAGCTGTTGCCCATGCAGGTAGTGTGGCATGGCAAGGGCCATGATGAAGGGTATTTAACTACACCATTGCAGAAGAAATATGGGGAGATGAACTATGGATCTTTTTTTAATGAACATTTAATTCATTAATTCACTATTCACGACATTTCATTATTAACCCGTAACTGCCCACGTATCGAATGCATATTCCCATCTCTGTGTTAGCGATATGTGAACAGAAATGGGTTTGATTAACACTTTTCTTTCACTCCAACTTGTTTGGAATTCCTGTGAATTGGCTCACAGTTTTGTTCAAAGTAGCAAAGGCACTTCAGCACAGCTCTTGACTTCCTCATTTGCAACCCATGACTAGTGAAGAGGGCTCCTGCATCAGCAGTACCTTAGTGTGCTCTGATGCAGCATGGTTGGCAAATGAGGTTTAGTTTCTGCTCACACTGCCTGTCACTCCTGTTCTTTTTGTCTTATCCACCACTACTGATAATGTCCCCATTCTTATTTATGTGAGCTCAGTCTTCTATTTCTGTCTGCCTGCCTGCTCACTTGTCTGCCTGTCTATCTGTTTGTCTACCTACCTGTGTGTGTGTGTTTGTATTTGTGTGTGTCTCTTTCTCTCTCTCTCTTTCCCTCTCTGTATCTGCTCACCTGTCTGTGCGGCTCTGGTGTGGCTTCCAGTGACTGCAGCTCCGCCACCGCCTCCTCCCATGGTGCAACTCACCCCTCAGATCCCCCTCACGGGCTTCGTGGCCCGGGTGCAGGAGAACAGTAAGTAGACACGCACTCTGGGCTTCGCTCTGCCAGCACCAACCTGCTCCTTGTCCCAGTGCCTCACCACCACAGCTGACTTTGAAGCAGAAGGGATCTGATCCATTCAGAATGGCACATTCTGATGACCTGTAGTTGATGAAAGGAGACTGCTTATGTAGCTGCTTCATTCAGTTTTTGATGTATAGGAACTTCCCCACGGAATATTCATAGTTATGTTCAGTTTAAATTTGGAAGGATGCTTGTGGTTTAGGCTGATGCATTGTTAACTTTGTTGCATCCTTTGATGACCGTCGTTTCTTCCAGTAGCAGGTGTGAGCACACGTCTCTGTCCATCTTGTTTCTGTAGTAACTGACAGTCCCTCACCTCCCCCGCCTCCCCTGCCTGAGGACACGGTTATGTTTGAGGAGGCCAACCCACCTCCCCCCCCACCGCCCGTGGATTACGAAGACGAGGATGCAGCGGTGGTCCACTACAGTGACCCTTACGCTGACGGAGACCCTCACTGGGCTCCTAAGTCTTACCTGGAGAAAGGTGAGTTGTTCTTTACACAATAACAAGGGCAAAATCACACTTTCAGCTTCAACACAAAGCCAGTGGTCCTGACCGCAATATTATTTCTCTCTGTTTTGTGTGCCTGTAGTGGTGGCCATTTATGATTACACAAAAGATAAGGACGACGAGCTGTCCTTCATGGAGGGGGCCATCATCTACATCATCAAGAAGAATGATGACGGCTGGTTCGAGGGCGTGTGCAATGGTGTCACAGGCCTGTTCCCTGGCAACTATGTGGAGTCCATCATGCACTACGCAGATTGAGGTGTGTGTGTGTGTGTGTGTGTGTGTGTGTGTGTGTGTGTGTGTGGGGACACAGAGGGAATCCTGTCAATCATAAACAAACATTACCAAGTGCATTTGGCTATTAAAGAATGTTTGTTTCTTTTTGTTATTTTAATGGAAATGTGCAAAACGTAACACAAAAAAGAAGTGTATTTCGGGTGGGAAAAGGTAGGGAAGGTATTGCTAAGTTGTTACTAAAGGTAAACCTGTAAAGATACAAATAATAGTTAGTATATTTCTGGTTAGGTCTTTTTGTTGTATGTTTTGTATATATAGTATTGTGAAATTCAGCTTGTAGGTGGTCAGTAGTGTTTTTTTGTGTGTGTATGTGTGTGTGTGTCAGTGTTCTGAGCAGTCTATGTCATTTGTCCACATGTCTTTTTATTATGATTCAGTCTGTTTTTAAAACAACAAAGTATTAATTTTATTCAGGTTTTTGTACAGACATTTTCTTATCATTAACATTTGTGCCGAATGTGTTTTGAATGTCATTGCTTGATATTTTGAAGTCTTGCAAAACAAAAATGCAGATTACTTCCTAGCCTCATCTGTTTGCCCATGTAATGGTCTAGTTTGTTGACATGGGTTTGAATTAACTAAAAAGGACTTCGGTCAGTGGCGTAATATCGCAGTAGTCCATCACAGGTGTCGCAGACCAAACCAGGTCTAGGAGTAGCCTGGGGATCTCGCTAAATGTGCTCAGGACTACCATTAAAGGTGCTATGTGTAGTTCTGATGGAATACTTTAGGCTTCGAGTCATCTTGATCACAGCTTTGCATTGACTCGTGTAGCATTTAGCCCAGCAGTCACATGTGGTAGACATGATCTTATAGGAAAACCAGGCAGCCGCTAGTTTGTTTGCATGCCTGCTTCAGAGGATATCTGGACAACACCATGCCTCAGCAGTTTTGAAATTCCGTCCATGTGTTGTTTCTTCAGATGCTGTTGCTGTGTCTAGGACATTTTTGGATGTTTGAAACGAAAAAGTTCTACACGTACCTTCTTTAAAGTTCTCATTCTCATAGACAGGGAGTGATCAACAGGTCACCATGTTCTATAAACAGCCTGCAAGGCTCAACTCTGGCCTGGCATGTCTGACAGACAACCCTTTCATCGTGTTTACTAAATGAGTTGTGTCACACATTTTAATGAGCTCCACTCAGTTTGAGTTTTTTAGAGAAGTGTTAACCCTGGTGTAACATTTAACACAGCCATACAGATACCTCAGCTGGGAGCATCATCACTTGGACTGTATCATGATAGTGGTGCATTGTAAACTTTAAATTCACAGAAAGCTCCTACTAATATTTGATCGTGTGTGTGTGTGTGTGTGTGTGTGTGTGTGTGTGTGTGTGTGTGTGTGTGTGTGTGTGTGTGTGTGTGTGTGTGTGTGTGTGTGTGTGTGTGTGTGAGAATGTGTCAGTATGGGGCTGAACATGATCATCATACCACTGTGTTTTCTCTAAAAAAAAAAAAAAAAAAAATGGCCAGGAGGGCTTCATAATGTCTGAGCGGACGTGGCGGCTCAGTGATGGACCACTTTGTGCCACTGGTGTAGAGTGAAGATCAATGTCATTACTATCCCATTTCACACACACTCCTTTCCTCCTCAGCACTCGTGCTATGTGAAGGGCTGAAGGTGTGGAAGGACTTGAGCACATGCAGATGGTTTGGATGTACAAATGTGATATCATGACCAGGGAAAGTAATTGTTTTCTGACTTATGCATGTGTTAAATTGGGCCTTAAACGTGTCAAATATTGTTTTACTTTGATGTGCACTGATTATTCTGGAACATTCTTAGCCGTTCCTAATCATGTTTACGGCCAAGTCATATTGCACATACCTCTGTTTCTCTTTTTCTTTTTGTAACAGAAAAATCTACTTTCTTTTAAGTTCTTAACATTTTGTAGAGTTATTATGTAATTGTATACTTTTGTGTGGGGAAAAAAAATATCCTGACATAGGATTGAGTTTTTGTAATATGTGTTTCACAAGCTGCTGTTGATGAACAGGCCGTCACTTGCATTTCCAAATGGTATTTATTTATTTTTGCTAGGGGTCTGTGTGATTGCAACTTATGTGGAATTGTATGGGTGTTAAGAACTGTGGTGAACATTTCAAGGCCTTGTTTTGAGTTGTTTGCAACATTACAAAAGATGTGGAAAGTGACGTGATTCATGAAGAGAGGCTCTCTTCATTACTTATTCATTTGTATATATTATATGTTTTCTCAATTAATGTACAGTCCTTTTTTATAATAAATAGCTTCCCTGTACACACTGTTGCCACTGTCTTGTTCTTTTTCCTAACAATAAATCAGGCCTTGGAGTGGTGGCAGTTATTACTGTTCTCCACGGAGGCTTCAAAACACAACATGTCATCCATACAATCTGTTCTTTTAACTGATAAAGGGCCAATTGGAAAACATTTTTATATTTCAGAGCAATTTCATGCTGCATAGTTATGCAGGCCCACATTTAAATGATATCTAGTTTCTATAATGAATTGTTGGACAGCCCAAATCCAGATCTCATAGATAATGCTTTAGTTATATATGCACTATATTCTGTAGGTGTGTTGTCCAAAGGGGTAGTGCAATTGTGTCTTTCTCTAGAGCTGAGGTTGTATGGGTCTGTGGAGGCTGTTTTCAACAGCAGGGGGCAGCAGCTCTCTGATTGGCATTCACTCAGACATACTCCCTTGAAATGGTTTATTCTCTTCCACCCATGTCTGGCTTTGGATGGTTGGAGGTGAATTTGGAGCGCCGCCCTGGTGGTGAGGGTGGTATAAAGTCAGGGGGTGGCTCATTGAACTCATCTAGCAGTGGCGGAATGGGACTGGAACTCTGTTCAGGAAGACCAAATGTTGTATACATGTATACATTCAGACCACTTTTTCACACAATTTTGTATGTCATATAAACATTAGCCTACATATCCACTACAGCAGTGAAGCTTCTAATCTCTTTTATATGCTAAACAAATCTGTTGTATTAAGTGCATAATTAATTAATGCATTAAGTTTACATACCTGTGCCTGGATGGTTGCTGGAGAAACTGAGTTTTTCTGGCCAGTTGGTGATGTCACTGTGTGGTTTCCATTGCAAGGACTCGCTACTGGCCAACCACATGTAACATGACATGCAGGTTAAAATACTGCTCTTTGCCATTCTTTGTAAGCAGACAGCCCTCAGAAGAGAAGGTAGTGTATGAGAGAGACTAAGTGTATGTGTTTGACACTCACCTCCAGGGATGGCAGTGCCGGCTGTGGTGAGTTGAGAGACCTGACTAGCACCTGAGGAGGAGCTGGAGGCCCTCTGCATTGCAGCCTGGTAGTTCCTGTACAGTTGCAGACCATACTGCAAACCAAACAGCACAATTGACCTTTTGTAGACTTCACACAAGCCTCTGTGGCAAGTTTACAGTCCAACTGCTGCTGTTCATGCAATGACTGTGACTATATATGTGTGTGTGTGTGTGTGTGTGTGTGTGTGTGTGTGTGTGTGTGTGTGTGTGTTAAAGGTGCTGCAGGAGCTGTTACTTTAGTGCTCACCTTGGCGATTCTGATAGAGGTGACCCAGAGACTCAAAGTGTGCTTGTCGTCACAGCAAAGGATGCGAACGTGCTCGGACTCCATTTGGATCTGGGGGTGCTGAGAGAACACAGTTCAAAGGTTAGGATGAGGATGACACTGGTGGTGGGTACTAGCATCCACTGAACTATGTCAGATTTATTTTTCCAGTTACAATAAATAGACAGTGCTCACTGCAGTGGATGCCTTTTATTCATTTCAGTCATTCAGTTCATTTCAAGTAATTTCAGCATTTGGTTGGCTAGCATATCTGTCAGTACAAACCATGCATATCTGAAATGTCTCTTAACTTCTCATGAAACAAAATGTTTGGGAGTGGTGATGTTTGACACATTGCTCTCTGAGGGCATTAGATCATTGTTCTCAGCTTGTCCAAACTGGAAATGAAACAGGGCCTCTATTACACATGTGGGATGTGTTTAGCAACCTCTCACTGAGGCAGTGTAACTCTGGCTGATGGCCAGCAGATGGTGCACTAGTAGCAGGGAAAAGGAGAGAAACTAGGCCATCTGCAACTCACTGAGAATAGAGAACAGAGAATCAGTCTTATTGGCCAAGTGTATTTACACACACAAGGAATTTGTCCCAACCGTGAATTAGCAAAACACACAGCACACAGTGAGGTGAAGCACACGCTAACCCAGGGCAGTGGGCTGCATTCTACAATGGTGCCCGGGGAGCAGTGAGGGGTTAGGTGTCTTCCTTATGGGTACTTCTGCCATGCTCCACTGGTCAGGCATTGAACCCGCAACCCTTCGGTTCCAAGGCTGAAGCCCTAACAAACTCTCTGAATGATACACCATACCAGGACATGTTGAGAGTTGTTTTGTAATCTGCCTGTCTTAAGATAGGGTACTTCAGCTATATGACCTATAAGCACTGTGAGCAATGTCTATGAACAAAAGTGAAATGTTTGACATGAACCTCACTATGACCTCTGAACATATTTGTTGTTGGTATATAGCTGAAAGAAACTTTGTATGTTGGCCTTATACACGTTAAGTCCAACAAGGAACTTGCTCAGGTCTGGTGTGCATCTGCCTAAGATGGTGTCTGATAAGTGCTGCTATTGGTGTGGACTCACTTCCCTTGTGAAGGAGAGTGAGGGGAAAGTGAAAAGGGCCTGTGCAGCGAGCGAATGAGAGAGGTGAGTCTAGGCTATGTTTTACTGGAGCTGTCACAATGAAGCCCTTTACTGTGCAAGTAGAACCAGCTGCTACTTCTCAACCACCAACACCACCTCTCCCCCTCCCCCACCTCCCCCATGCCCTAGTAAAGGAAAACCACAGTGTCAGATGTGTTGAAGTCACCCCACAGCCAGACTAGAAGTTTTCATACTCCCTCTATTTTTTCCTCTCTCTCTTTATTGTCTTTTTATGATGATCTTTCTCTACCCACTACTTTACTCTCAGGGTGGCAACTTGCAGTAAAAATCTCAAATAGATTGAACTCAACTCCAGATGGGCCTCTGGCAGATGAGAGACACCAGCACAAGCCCAGATTGGTTGATGGGATAGAGGGAGTCAGTGAACATCTGAGGAGAATAATTGGGTGCTTTAATGGGATCAGCAACACTTATTTCAACTCAGACGTTTATCTGAGAAGCATTTTTTTTTATTTGAGAGTTACTTTTGCACTAGTAGTAAATACTAACATCAGTGCAAAACATGTGCAAAGTACAGACACTGGATTGGCTGAGTAGATGCTGAGTTTCATAACCTCTATTCCTCCAACCCTCACCTATGCTTCAGAACAAGATGTGAGCTCCGAGCTGAGCAGCAATGTGTTTTTTCGAGGTGACGGGTGTTTGTGCCAACTCACCTTAAGGACGAAGCAGAAATCGGTTGGGGCTCGGTACTTGTGCTTGTACTCGTGACTATAGTACACGTTCACATGCTCGAACTGAATGAAGCACGCCAGGTCACTGGATAACTGCCAAGGGAGTTGACAGACACACAGGGAAAATTCAACTCACGTGGGGACTCCAACTGAGAAGAGCAGCACCCAAACCTTCCCAAGAAAACAATGTCAGCGAGCATACTTTCTCTCCAGCATTTACAGCATATGAGAGATTTAGTCCACGCCACACGCTATTGGATTTCGTGGTTCAGATGTATTCTCAGGCTACAGCATAAATTCTAGACCCCAGCAATTCTGGGCCAGGGGCAATAAATAATATGAATCGAGAGGTTATTCACAGTAAGATCACACACACACACACACACACACAAATGCAATCCTGCAGTTGTTGTCCAAGATCCCCTGTGTAACATCACGCACATATGCAATACTACAGTTGTGGTCCAAGATCCCCTCTTTTCATAAATTCCATTTAAAACCATGCATCTGTTGCGATCTAACAGAATCTAGCAGTATAGGGCCAGCTGTGCACATCAGCAGCACGTTTCAGGGCTTTAGTCTTTGGCAGATTGCTCTCACCTTAGTCTTTCCCTTTTGGACGTAATAGATCCCAGAGGCGCGTAGCACAAAGTAACGGCGCTTCCAAGCCTTCTTCCCACTCTCTTTGAGGTATAGGGCCCCCTCGAGATCTGGAACGCTGGCTGTAGGGCCCTGGAAGCTCTCCTGCAGGTCGGGGGATCCGTCCAGGAGAGACGGGATTATGATGTCGTAAGAGTTGTGAATTATGCAGGTCATTGATTTTTTTGGATCGCTTTTTCCATCTTTCAAACTTCATGAGATCAAACATGAACTACAAATTCTCCTCATTCCAAAAAACAATAATGAGTTCCTAGTCATGTCTTTTCAGATTAAGTTTTAAAAAGCAGTCTAATCAAGCACGAGATAACTCTGTTTCTGCTTAGCTGCCTACTGGCAATACTCACCTTTATCAGAAATTGTTTCTCCTTTTCGTTCACCTCAGTCACACTCCTTTTCCAGAGGTAAAACATCTGTTAACAACAGACTCTGGCTGTGATTCCAGCAGAACTCGACACTGTTCTACGGTGCATGTGGGGCCTCATTATTCATTCTGTCTATGTCACTGCTTGCCCACCACCATACACTCACCTGGGGCTCTCTGAAAACCCCATATTTCTCTGCTCGTCTGAGGAAGTGCAGCTGGTTTTCCGTGTCTCTTCTCCATGTAGACAAATGCTCCACTAGGCATTCATGATCCTCAAATGTTCTTTCTGTTTTGGAAAAAGAGAAAGAACTTTTATCACTCTACTAAATTATTCTTTCATGAGAAGCCTTTATTATTTCATAGCTCATGATTCATTGTGAGTCCTGTATCTTCTATATCTTATAAGGCTGTTGTACCAATCTGAAGGCAAGGATTGGTCTCCCACAGACTCCAGTCGATGCTGCGGTCACAATGTGTTTTCTCAAACAGGCAGTCCAGCACATCGCGCACCGTCTGTCTCTCATCCACCATCAGGGTTTTGGAACTGGCATCACTCAGCAGTACTTTAATAACCAGCTTCATGCACACCCACACAGCCCCATTCCCCAAACACACACACACACACACATGCACTCACACACACAAAAACACCCCCCCCACACACACACACACACACACAGAAATTCTGAAAATCATGACATGTTTATGTTTATGTCTGGGTACAAATGACTATTTGTTTTTAATCAGGTGCACATGGATGATGCTGAAGACCCATGAAATAAGAGGCAGAAAGGGGTCATTTGAGATACCTTTTTAATCTTGGCTTCTTTCAGCTTGTCCAAAGCCAATTTGATTTTTTCTGCCCTCGTCTGTGCTATGGCTTCAATCTGGAGAGTGTAACAGATGTATTTGTTTACATTAATCTAAAGCAAGCACATATGGTGATGACTAGTGTTTTTCATTGGGGCTTCTTGAAGAGCAAGACACAGTGGTCTTCCTTTGAAAAAGTGATGTATACAGTTTTAAATTTCCTTTTAGCATATAATGATCAATAATGACAATGATCCAAAAATGAACATTAAAGTTATAAATCATTTACAGCCTGAGCCATGGCAGCTCACCTGTTATTGATGCATTGTAACTGTGTTCGTTACATGGTCATAGTTCTCAAAATAGTGCAAAGGGTTTTATCGTTCTGGGAAACCAATTTCACAAAAGCACTATTATTCAGCTCAGTCCCTTCTTTGTCATCATGTTCACAGTTAAAAACTGTTAGCCAGCTAACCAGCTAAAAGAAATAGCCTACCATCATAGTTCTCACCTCTGACAGTGGAGGTTTGGATCCTTGCATGGAGAGATGCAATGAGGGGACCTCCAGATGGAGCTGGGATGGTGGCGCTGATGTGAGCTCCCCCGAGCCAGTGGGGTTCTTCTGTGGTGAGATGCTCCTCCGGGTCAGCCTTGCCTCAGCCAAGGAGAGCTGAACAGTCAGGCCTGCCACCAGGGCATCCAGGTCACACTCCTCCAGCTCGTTTAGACACTCTGCCAGTGATTTAACCAGAGGACAGAAGACCAGATCAGACAGACCAGATCACATTTGAAGTTTATTAAAGAGTCAAATCACAACAACTGACAGTGTTTATTATGCAGATTTCCCTATTCTCATCTGCTGTCCTGGGACAGCAGTGAAGTTCAGTACCCAGAACTATCAACTGTTAACTGTTAACTATCACATAGCAACTCACCCTTCAGGTTTTTGAAGCCAATAGGGCTAATGGTCTCTGTGTCGGAGCTGCTCTGAAACAGACCTGCCTCTGCTTCAATACTCTGTTGAGAAAACAGGTGTTGTGATGTGCTGGAGAACCCAATGAACTAAATGCCTGTTGTTGATTCTCACAAACTGAATGTTTACTAAGCACTTTACTCTAAACAAGATGATCTCTGGCTATGACAATAAATAAATTGAAAATAAATTCTTTGGCTTGTGTCAAACTATGAGAGGTGTGGCAAACTGTGTATGCAAAACCGTAAACTTGGGGTGTATTATCATAAAGCTGGTCACAATCTCTGTAGTCAAAGCAAACAACTATAATGTTTCCTGTGCTGGTGTAGGCTCAGTAGAAGCCCAGCATCTCTACCAGAGAAATAATAATAGAAAGCAGATAGGCGCCGGGGGTTCAGAACATATGTCTGTATTTACTGCATGCTAATGCAGCCAAAGGCTGGATTTAGCATTGGACAATCAGATGCTGGAGTGTTTGGCCCGGAGGATACACTGAGCTCTTGGGTTGCTGGTTCCAAAATGAGCCAGGACTGGATTTCAACACATGGCAAACCAGGACTGAGGATCAGCCAGTGGTGTGCATGTGTGTTATCCCCTTGTGTGATTTGAGCAGGTTAACTCACCTGTGACAGGAGATCCATTTCATCCAACAGGTCACCAAACAGCACGTCTGTCTCGGCCATCTACAAACCAGAGGAAGGATCACACAGACATTAAAACAGAGGCCACAACTACACACAACAGGCAATATGTGGGCGTTAACAGGAAACCAAATTAACTTCTAGTAAACAGATAACAGCTTTAAGGACACTTGGTGACATGTCACCTATGATCAGATCATTTATAACGTGTGGGCTTTTGATCAATTTTGATCAATTTTCACCACTCAAAAGTGACAGCATGAATCTAATCTCCATTAAAGGTGGGCATAGAATGGGAAAACATTTTTACTTTGGCTTTGATGAATTCACTGAAAGAGCCTATAAAGCTGTAAAATTGCTTTTGTTGCTCATAAAAATCGCTGCTAAAATATCTGTGTTCGCTCATGTCACTCTAATTGCTCACTACGTGCCCACTGCCATTTCATTTACAGCTGAAACACATCATAACTAATTTGCATTAAGTTGAGCATTTTTTAATGTAATGTTCTTTTGATGCTCAAATTTTACAGTTTTAGTGTCTCTTGGTGTGAGAGCTGTCATGAGCATGAAACATAGCTGAGTCCTCCTTCATATGCAAATCTTGAACTTAGCCACTAAAAAGTTTCTGTTTTTCACAAATAAACTTTTTTGTGGTTTCCAAAGACAGATCAATTCAACCTCCAACTTGAATGTAAGGTGGTAATTGGGCTTGTAAAATAGCATTTACTTTTGATAAATCAAGGTTGAATATATTACATTTTAACATCAGAAAACAAAGTGCAATACTCCATTCATCCATTCTAGGTCACCTTTAATGTTTGGAGTTATAAACCCACAAAGTTCACTGGCCTAATGACTCCATTGTCTTTTTTTGTTGCTCAAATACTGGCAAAAGGCTTGTTACCACAGTGCAGTACAGAGACAATCACTCTGCTGTAATGAGGTAGAGGGGGAGATGTTTGGGGAGCATTGCTTCCATATGAAAGTGAGAATAGCGGGATGTAAACACCGGTTCAGTTTCTCCTTTCAATTAGTAGAACGCCCTTTGTTTTTCTCCGGGGACTGATCAGCCCACACACACAGACACACACACACACGCACACGCACACTCACACACGCACACACACACACAAACGCGCACACACACACACACAGACACTTCAGGATGGAGGAGACAAATCACCACTAGCAGGATGCACAAACAACTCAGTGCCAGAGAGAACACTTTTTCACAATTCTTCATTCTAGCCTTTACCACCCCTATTTCCACATGACCATAGAAGCAACAACTAAAATTCCTACAGAAGACCTACAAAGTAGCTCTTGCTTCAGCAGTGCCTTATGCAGCACCTTGATTTACAGTCTTGCATCAGACAACACCATGTACAAGTGTTTGCGGCGGTTAAAATCAAAGAATCACATTAATCATCATCCTAGCCGAGACTGCTGGCTGTTGGCTGTTGGCTGTGGCAGGAGCAGAAGCAAGAGAGCTGAGGAGGTGTCAGTCATGGGTACATGTGGCAGCCTGCTCTTGGCCACTGACTGTCAGCCTGCATGTCTTCACTTGATTACACCTCTGCTGCTGCAGCAATGAGCTGCCTGCTTGGCTGCCAAAACAGACATGTGCATCTAAATGAGGACCGCCCCAACCAGACCTGAGTAATTAACTCTTCACTCAGTCCAAATGATATCACTCACATATTTCACTACTAGAAAAAAAATCCATTTTGCAAAACAATTAACATTTTTCTGACAGTGGAATGACAACATTCTTTTATAAAGTTTCCACTGCAAGACCTTTTTTTGTAACTTCATTGACCCTATCAAATTAACCCTATAAAAAATAATGCAAGAGGTACTCACAGTGTCTGTGACAAAGGCTTTCTTGCTCCACCAAAGACCACCTTTGAGTTCCTCCTGTTACAAAAGACAGGACCCCAGTTGGTGTCACACGTTTGAGTAAGTGTAAGTGCTTGGTGGTGGACTGATGTTGGTGACAGACTGTACCCTGAAGCTGTCACTGCTTCCTGTGTTTTACAGAAGTGAAGGCTGTGTGCAGAGTTTTCTTGTACACTTCTCACCATATAGGCTCACATCCCTCTGAACAGTCTGTCTTCATGAACTCAATGCAATTTGGAAAGTCAACATTAAGCCAGGATGGTGGCTGTCAACACTTGACTAAACTTGAAAAAAAAACTGTTAAAGGGTACACACATGTCTGCAGAGGGCAAAAGTACAGTAACAGATTATTTCTAGTCGTCTTTGGAAAAGGATGGGGAGGAGGAAGGAGTGGCCTGTGTGTAGGTCTAATGCAGACATGATGAGTGCATTGTTAGACTGGTCCAAAACCAGGGGAAAATATATGCTACTGGAAACTCAATCATTTGAACTTGTCATGAACATAAAGCAGAATGAGGAATGGTATGTGGCTCCACTGGTTCCCTGTTTCAATTAAAATGGAAGCCATATGTCACCAATGAGTTTTATGATTTTGGTCATAAGAGTGGGTTGGATTGAAGCCTAAGTTGAATTCAGTGTCCAAACCAGCAATGAGATAAAAATGCTTACACTCACTTTAACATCAGATTGAAGTTGCTTTGTGAAATATGAATGAGATTGGCCTGTATTGTTTTGGCAGTAATTTTCTTTGAAACATCCAAATGCAAATGTGCAATGTGCAAACCAAATATCCCTGATATATTGTACTTCATCATCACATAAAAATGAATGCTGCTAATTTCTGCTTTCCCAGAAAGTAATACTGTTAATGGGTGTGTTTAGGCGGTAGCATAGGTCTACAGGGAGTCTATGGGTTAACTGAAAGCTGAAACAAACCTGGTGCCAATTATGTGCCTGGAATACTACATATAGACAGGGCGGATACGTAGGCTAAACTAAAGTCTAGCCCTCACGGGAAGGAATACTGGAAATGTCTAATAGTTTTGATGTGTTCCGACATGCTAACGTTATGCAAACTGAAACGAGATAGGTTATGACTATGTTCTCGACCCTGTAGCGTGTGCGTGGCATATGGATATATCAGGTAGTCTGCTCGGATGATTGTTGGCAGCTGCACGTTGCTGAGGGGACATCAAGCGGAATTCGAATGTCCCCATAATGAGGGGCATTCAAGTGCGACAAAGATAACGGAATATATTTTTTTCTTTCTCTCTTCTTTTTCAAAAAGTTGAACTAAGATGGCTAGTTCTGGTATTTTGTTTATGTTTTGTCTTACTGGATGTCTCTGTCTTTCCCGAGGGACAGCAGAAATTTGCAGAGGAGCACACTGTTTTGGCGCGTACGACACACAATGCACGGGCGCGCAATGCTTAGGGCGCACTGGAACAAGTTCAAGTCACCTTGCTGCCGCCACGCGAGGTGGCCCGGTACAGAGTAGGCATCAGAGTAGCTATAATGAACCTGGGTCGAGAGGACAGTCGGTCCCATATAGCATGTATCCTCCACAGACTGGGAGAGAGGGCTCTCCACGCCAAAACCCGCGGAGTATAACTGCCGAGGTGTATAATCCAGGGTGTTCTGAAGGGGACTGTGCAAGTCCTAAAAGGCTGTCACGAAATGGCACTCAAGAATGTAAAGGTATTGAATGCAAACTTCCTCTCAGAGTCCGTTCAAAGCCTAAACCCCAGTCATGTGTTGGGGAACAGTGCACAGCTACGGCCGGCTCCAGTGATGGAAGAGCCCGGTCCTCCGTGGTGCATTTGCCGGACAGAGCCGCTCAGTTCTTGGGAGAATTTTCAGATTTCGCCTCAGACCTCGGATCTTCGCTTGGAATTCAGTTGACATGTGACGCCAAAGCAGGTATGAAATTACATTTTACACATCTTTTCTTTATGTACACAACGAGTACACACACACACACATACATACATACATACAAACACACACACACACAAACACGCACACATACACACACAAACTCACATACACACAGCAAATTACATGTGGTATTATACACAGGCTACAAATGATAACTCTCGACTCAGTGCACCTTCTTAATTGATTGATGACTTTCCCATCAGTGTCTGATACCACTCTTTCACAATTGTAAATCTGTCCGTAGTCCCTATACATTCTCACCATACACTACTCCTCCCTCAAACACTCACAGCTGTCTTATCTGACCCCCCCCCCAAACACATCCACACCAATCTCATCATCTTCCTTTGAACAGGCTCCAATGAGGTCCCGTCGGAGGACGCGCTGGTGCTGCAGCTGCACATGGCCAAGGGCCATGAGCGTCTGGTGGAAGAGCTGCGGGCGCAGCAGACTCAGGTGTCCGACCTGCAGAGCCGTCTCTCGGAGCAGCAGGGCATGCTGCTGGCCCAGCAGCAGGATATCCTGGAGCAGCAGCGCCGCACGCAGCAGCTCCTAGAGCAGGTCAAGGCCCAGTTCAACCTGCTGCAGGACTCGCTCAACCAGCTCGCCCTCCGAGCCGCCCATGCTGAGATGGGGGCCCAGGCCCAGGCCATTGGCGGGGGTCGTGAGCAAACTCACACCCAGGCATCGGCGTACGCCACCCAGAAGGTTGACATGGAAGCCAGCCTGATGGAGGTGGGTCGTCCACTGCTGGGGTGCACAGTGTGTGGAGCGGATGAGTACTGCGACTTCAGCAGTGAGCGGCCACGCTGTGAGCGGTGTACCGTATGCCCACCCGGGTTCTTCCTGGTAGCCCAGTGCTCTGTGCATGCAGACCGCATATGCCAGGTAGGCTATATCATCTGATGCTTCTCTTCCTAGTATAGCAGTCAGATAAAATTGCCCCCTTTTAAATGGTTCTCATATTGTCTATTTTAGTATTGTGTAGCACAATATTGCTTTATATGCCTCTGTGTGAATTTATGTTGTCTGTTCACACAGGATAGAGATGAATGCCTGGAAATAACAAATCTCTGTGGTGACCAAAACCAGTGTCTCAACACTCCAGGTAAACTCCATTCTAAAGTCATATGATTCCACTGATCATGACAGTCATGTTATTTTTTAATACGTACAATATAGTGTATCTTCCGTGAGTCTCAATTCTTTAGAAGAAGTCTGAGTTCTTTAGGCAGTATTCAGTTTCAAATTATTTGGCTCTGTTGATAGGTGGAAGTTAGACATGGCAGGACTTCTGCGTGATCTACTGTAGTATAAAAATGTTTTCAAACTAGTATAATAACATAACTGCATGAACTGTTAGCTGATCTGTCTGTGTTGTCCAGGTGGGTTCAGGTGCCAGGGCATGTCAGAGCGTGAGGGCGCTGCGGGCCACTGTGGCCATGATTACTTCTATAGTCTGCATCTGCAGGAGTGCCAGGCCTGCTCCGAGTGCGACCACACGCCTGTGGCCTCGCCCTGCTCAACACTGCGGGACACCGTTTGTGCCGCTCCGCCCACCACAGAGGGAGTTGGCGCAAGTGGCAGCGGAGGCAACATCGGCCATCTCTCGCTGACTTGGGCTGGCGACGTCATCCTGCCCCAGTCCGAGTCGGCGCACAGACACGCTTTTCCAAGCATGCCTCTGCGGATCCAGGCGAAGGGCGGCGGCTGCGAAGGCGAGCTGGCGGCGTGTGACGGCGGGCAGCTGGCCCTGCGGCAGCACGGCCTGGTATGGGCTGACTACAACCTGGCCCTGAGGCACGGCTGCCGCAGCTTCGTGCAGGCCTGCCTGCGCCTTAACGCCAGCGGTGGAGCGGCAACGGCAGCGGAAAGGGGGGACCAGGACGAGGGGCAGGACCTGAGTGGGGTGCGGGTAGAGCAGCGCGACGGCAGGGTCCTGCAGAGCGCCAGCGTGAGCGGTGCCAGCGCCGTGGAGGCCGGCCAGGCACTGAGCCTGCTGCTGCGCTCGGCCAGTCACCACTGCAGCGCAGCGTCTGCAGCTGCCGGCGGCGGCGACCAGCAGCTGCACCTCCATGTCGGCTCTGCGCCGGTGCTCAGCCTGTTGTGGCTGTCGCACGACACCGGAGCCGTGGCCATGACGGCGCAGGCGGTGGCTTCGGCCCACTACCACACCAACTACCGGCCCGTGTTCCGCATCTCGGCCGTGTCGGACCCCTACGTGGTGGCGCTGACGCACGACGAGAGGGGCGTGCGCTTCTCTGAGAGCGGCTCACTGCGTTTCGTGCTCCAGCAGGCTGTCTACTCCATGGGCCAGGCGTGTGTGAGTGAGGGTTTCACCCTGCTGGCGTACATGTCGCGCAACGGCTCCAGCACAGAGGTGGCGCGTGCCTCCCGCCACGGCGTGCACTACCGCGACACCTCTGTCTCGTTGTCGGCGGCGACCACCGTGCACGCTGGCGACTCGCTTTCCTTCGAAATCCTGGCGCCGGCGCAGTGCAATGTGCGCTACTTCGGCGACGGCTCGGGCATCAGCATGCTCAGCCTTCTGTGGGTGCCGCGTGCCAGCTCGGCCTCACTCGCCGCCACTGTCTCCTCCAAGGGCTTGCCGTCTGGTGCTGTGCGCAACCGCGCCCTCCACTTCCACCAGATGTCGGCCCATGTCGAGCAGGTGGAGATCAGTGGGGCTGGGGAGGGCCACCCGCAGCGAGACCTGCTCTTCCGCAGGGCCGGCTCGGCCAGTGTGTCCCTGGAGCTGCGGCTCATTCACTCCTGCAGCCTACTGAGGCTCTCGCTGCACCGGTGGGCCCAGGGAGAGGGTACTGCGGGGGTCAAGAGTGAGCCGCTGGCCCAGCATGTGACCGGGCAGATGCCCGAGGGCAGCCAGTGGGCCAACATGGCCCTGCGCACCTCCTTCCAGGTACACAATGGCACGGCGGTGTTTGTGACGGTGGACTGTGTGCGTGGGCGGATCAATCAGATCGCCCACGAGTCAGGGAGCAGCAGCATGTCTGTGCTGTGGGTGGCTGCCTAGGCTGGGCAGCTGTCCTGGATCAGCAAGCCTCTGACAGGCATTTTTATCAGCAGTTTGTCAAAAATCAGTCAAAGCCAAAGAATTAGCCACAGTGTACTATTCCAAAATTGTAATGTCATGTTCAGACATTATTGATGTTCAGAAATAAGTTTAATGTTTGTTTTCCCTCAGATTTGTACTATTTTAACCGAGACAGTATTAGAGAAAATGGACACATTTACCATGTGTATTAATGATCTTATTACATTATCTCATTTACAGTAATTATAGTATTATTTATTGTTTTTGTTTTTAACGGGATAGTGATCGCCTTATAAAATGCTGCTTTTACCAAAGATGTCTGATTGCATGGCATGCTTTTTCATTATATGTCACACATGTACACATTTGAAGTATGCACTTTTATTCCATTAGCTACAAATCAGTGCATTCCATACTGACAACACTAGACAACACTATACCTGTGTTTTGTTGTTTTGCATTTGGAAATGGCAATGTGGAATGGGGTTTTGGCTAGGCTTGTGAGAGTTGCAGGGAGCAGATGTTTTGTGTTAGATGCCATTTTCTAAATCTATCAGCCTGTGCATACCAAATGTAATTACTACTTTTGGAGGGCCTAATTGTGCCAGAGACAGTGAACTGTGTAACAAAACAACCCTGTTGTGTCAGCATCTCCTGTTTTCAAATAAAGATGACTAATGACATTTAATTGAATCAAGGCAGCTGTGGGAATGTTTTGATTTGGTTCTGATTTACATGAGTGAACCTTCTTCAACACCCTGTATCTCCCATAAAGCATAAAGCATGATTCTGCACCTGACTTGTCAAGGTGTGTGAATGTAAAAGTATGATAAAAATGTCTGCTCTTAATGTCATACTTCCTCAATGCCCTATGTCCCATAAAGCATAAAGCATGATTCTGTATGATTCCCTTCCTTCTTCAACACAATAAAGTTAACACACAGTAAGGTGTGTCTGGGTAGTGTTGCTTAGTGAGATCCTTGGGACAGATCATTGGCACAGCGTAGAAGGGCTCAGAGTGTTAAGCCAATAGAGGCAGTGCTTGCTGCCCGACTTCCTAAATGGAATGCAGGTGTCTAACACACACACGCACACACTGACACAAATAAAAGAGACAAACATTTGGTCACACAAAATATTTCCTTGGTGGGTCTTACATGCCTGTTCACATTGCGAGGTCAAGACCTCAGAGAAAGTAGGCATCCTATCTATCTTTATCTTTAACACTTTAGCACAGGCTGCTTACATAACTTGTGGCTGGCACTAAATAGACAAATACCCTTTTGGTTTTGGTGATCTAGAAAATCAAAAAGAGACCACTGGGCCTTCATATTGAACTGCTTTTTAGACACAGGCAAAAAAGACACCTACCCTCACATGCACAAGCCTCTCTGAAGTGAAGCCACATGTGATACATATGAGGAAGTATTGTGGGCTGCACAGCGTACTCACTTGATGGCATGGAGCTTACAGCGCACTCAAAATTGTTTATTCTGGGAAGGTAGAGATTTCTATGGCTGGGACTCAGGAGGTATTTTGTACAACCGCAAAAGCTTCTCGGAAAGGCAGATGTAAACGATCGTGAATAACGGCTGCGTCTGAAAGAGGTCACAGCTCACCCATAGGTGACCTTGCATTGAGGCCCACATTAATACATCTCCTAACACAACACAGATGGACAGGGAAGAGAGTGATGCTGATCCCAGCACAGCAGAAACATTAAGCTCTGACAAGGGTTGATACGGAGTAACTTCATGCAGTATCAACCGTCAACAGAATGAACCATTCAAATGCGTTTGTTTGTCTGTGGTCATAAAGTCAGGGGGGTTTTGGACTACACTATAGATGGACCCTGCAGGGGTCAGATAGACTCCCAAGTGTGTCCCAAGCAGCTATAAATTCACTCCCCTCTCCCGTCGTTGTCTAGTGTAAACATGTTCATATTATGGACCATTAAACAAGCGGCGAGTGTGTGGTGGTGGGAGCAAAAGTAAGAGTACATGGGTAAACACCACCAGGCAGGACCCCAATTGCATTAAGGCCACCACATGCAATCCTGACAGTTTTGTAATTTCTCTCAGTGTGCCACATGTGTGCAGCTCTTAGTGGAATTTGCCTAGAGAGGAACACAGTGCTATTTCTATGCTAGATGACTAAAGCCCAAAGAAAGAGAGGAGTGAAAAAAATGTGATGAAGGGGGAAAAAACAATCCTGAGCAGTTCCAGAAAAGGGCAGGCGTTTCATGTGAATCTATCAAGACTTTGACGTCCTGTGGGTTTGGAGGCGGCCAGCTTGTGATTGAGTGTAGGTAACGTATGGTCTCCACATGTGGACCCATACCATACCACTGTTACACAGAGCTCACGCCTGGCACAGGCAGAGACGCCACAGTCGCACGGTAATGTGTCTGCGTACATGACGAGAGTAGCTAACAGGACTGGGGTTGCTTGTTTCCATCATGATAATGAGCATGCGGGCAGACCCTGCTGTCTCAGTGACATGGCCGCAGCTGGGGTGACGCTACTGTTCTGTTTTTAGGAACAGCACCTGGAAGTCTTTCAGACGTGGAGATACACTTCTAAACAGCTCACGGTGCATTCCTCCCACAGAGGAATACGACCAGATGGATCTTTCACGCTTTGTACATCCAGGCTGACAGTCACAGAGAGGAAACTCACAGAATAGTTATTAGACCAGTCATCCATAAGGAATTCAGTGAATTATTACAGAAATATTACAATAAGAAATATTTCAGCTCTACTCAGTATTATTGTGATTATTCCATTGGGGTGCCCAAACATTTGCACTTTCCTGTTATTGTCTGAAATCACTTTGTATTATTTCTGTTGATTTAATAATGTTTCTGACTGTAACTGAAATGTCTTTCCATTAAGTATAACACATATCGAAATTAAGGCACTCCTTCAAAAGCCTATATAAACTGAAAAAAATATTATTACAAGGAGTGCCCTAACTATGTGAGTATATGTGCAGTATATATGACCAACAATATATAGCCTGCCAATTATGTCTAACTGACAAACTACTGGTCATCATGGTTATTTAGGCAATGTAACAGGTAGGCCTCTACATCCATGCTTTAAGCGTACTTTGTATCTCTGAACCTTTTCATAAATTTTTGACCTTTTTTTGTAGGCTGGTGGATCAGCTCATTAGTGACGCCTCCTGTGGCAACTGTACAGGCAGAACCAGTACACTGACTGTGCTTGCTAATGCATGGAGTTGTGGAGGAAAAAATATGGATGGCAGCACCATCTAGAGGCTAAAAGGTCACCCTTACATGCCTTTTTGCCCTTAAATGCCCACATGTGGCAAATTTCCACTGCATGTCCTTTGGAGATAATACCAGTTAACTCAAAAGAACACTGACTGATGAGCTCGATTCATTTTACAGTTAAAATTTATTTGGCTTAGTTTCAATTTATATTATCACATCCTAATTTTCACAGGAACATGGTCTGTATCCCTATTGAACTCTCATTCAAGCCTACATGTTAAGTCTGCATTGCTGCTAGCCTTCTGAGTCTGTCTTACACAGTTACATGACTTGAAACCTACATTCTGCCCCTGTGCTGTTAAAGGTTAGTGGCTACTAAGTGATATTTGAACTGCTTCTCTACATAGGGCAACATGCAGCTGCTTTTGCTTGAAAGTAGTGCTTACAGGGTATGACTGGTGATAAATGAAGCATCCAATAAATTCAATTTCATGAAAGTGAGTTTACTACCACTAGTGTGTTAAAATTGCTAACAAATATAACAATTAAATACACATTACAATTAAATACCTGTTACTGTGTTAAACTTCTAACTAGTCCCATATAAAACAACAGTACACAGTCATGTGGGCCTGTGTGTGGAAGAGAAGGCAGTTTGTTTGCTGTGTTATTACCTGGCTGGAGACAACAGCCACCCTCGCCTAATGGCATTGGTCCCCTCAAACAGAGGCAGAGAATGAGCTATCTTAACCTCAGCGCTGTCTGACAGAATGGAAAAACCTTCAATTCTGTTATTCAGATTCAATTATCTGTCGCACTTATGTTAAAGAGTTAATATCAGTGCAACAACAGTGAAAAACAAACTAGGAAAGACAGACCGAGAAGAGTACGAATAATTGATGTCAACACCCCAAACAGACAAAAGGAGTGGGTGGTGTTGTGTGTGAAGACTGTAAAGCTGTGCACCATATCAGACAGAGAGAGAAAGATGGACCGACATAGAGAGAGAGAGAGACCGAGTTAGAGAGAGAGAAAGAGAGAGAGGGAGTGAGTGCTGGCTGAGCTGTGTTCTTGGCTGGAGCTGAGAGGGGGTGGCCAGCTGGTCTGGCAGCATGGCTGTCTCCTAGTGGACGAGCTCCAGAAGGAGACGCTTGAAGTCGCCGCCGCAGTCGGAGCTCAGGGCCTCCTTCAGAGGCACATCATACTTCTCCAGGTACATCTCTTTGATCGTCTCCAGATCAATCTGCCAAGCAAAAGAAGCATATCAACAAATCATTAAAAAATCCTGAAAAAGACTACATACAGCATTCCTTACATACTGATAACACAGCGGTAGCTACTGTATGTATCAATCTCTTCATTTTCCATATCTATCTTTGTACTATATGTAGATCAGTAACATATAGATGTACACAATGCAGTGAATGTGCAGTATTAAATATGCAATGGATTTATATACATATAGAACTAATCCCTGAGAGAAGCATTTCACACTCTTTTCCTGTGTCCTGACATTTTTGAAACCACTGCTCCAAGCACAGTTGAACATGGACTCAGCCACATGAGATGAGTTGAGTTGTGAAAGACTCAAACGTAACAACACCCCCCAACACATGGAAGCACTCCACAGCTCGGTGGTGATCTATCAACTGGGCCTGCAGCACGGATGCCAGGCGCGGTGCCATGCCACTGCTCTGAGCCTGCCTGCCGTACGCACGTACCTCGGAGCGGCCCACGATGATACGGATGAGTGTGTCCTCGTCAGTCCCAGCTCCCTGCATGGCAGCGTTTAGCCGGCGAGCGAAGTACAGCTGGGGGTTTTTGGCACAACGCACTGTTCCCACATCCACACAAAACAGCATTGAAATATTTATCAGTATTGTGGTGGCTTGGGAAGTGGACCCATGTTGTTTTGTCATGAATTAAAATAAGAAAGAAAAACCCTATAGCTACTAGTCCTATAGGTCCTATAGGTTATATGCTGTATTATCTCTAACATACACACTAGTACAGGAATTCACCAAATAGCAATTTTCATTCAAATATATGCTGACAGTGTGCAATAGATAAGGCTTTTTCTGGAACATTACTGAAGGCCTAAAGTAGGTCACCTACCAAGAGATATTACAGAGCCTTCAGAGGATCTTACCCAGGGTGATGTAGCAGTCCTTTAATGTCCCAGAGGCCTCATTCTCTATGGAATCCAGGATTTCAGTACCTGAGAGCTAGAAAAAGACATAGAAACAAATGAGTTGAACACCAGATCACATCAAGCCAATAAACAATGCCAAAAGGCTGGGTAAAATTGATAAAAACTGGGTTAAAATTACCCAGGCTCTGCCAAAACACTACATCTAAAAATATCCAGAAAAATAGTGCATGAAATTTGGGGTAATGTTTTTGTTGCATATTAGCACAAGCTTGTTGTAGTCTGGGGTGTAGTTCCTGCACACAATATTTATTTATCTGTTCAGTGTAATGTGGAACAAGAAAGACTGATGGGGTGTTTTATTATCTAGGCGGTGAAAAGTCCTCTGGGACAACACAAACTGTCTGTGAACCTACTGATTCATAGAACTTGAATGTGGCCTGGAGTTGCAGGTAGTTCCTCTGTGTGAGGATGTGGGTAAAGGTAGTCTCATCTGTCCCAAATCGGCCCTCTCCAGCCTTGGGGAGGGGAGAGGGGGAGAGAGAGAGAGAGAGAGCGAGAGAGGGAAAAGGAAGAGCTTGTAGCAGTTAGCATTTAAAACTGGTATTCCCAATACTTATCCTGGTCCAACGCACTCACAGCATTCAGGTGAATATGGAAACACATCTCCAAGAAAATCTTTAGGGGATTGTGTAGATTTGGGGCCTTTTTTGACATCAAGAAAAAAAAAAACATGCAGAATTGCTATTATTAAGACAACAATCTTACCTCAATTAATGCTGCTGCATCTTGCTCAGCTAAGCCCTCATCCACCTCAAAGTTTTCATCCCTGTTAGCCTAGTAGTGAGCAGAATAAATTTACCACCTTGATACAATAGAAAATAACTGTTGGTTTTAACTAACACCAGGAGCAACACTGCCACTGTGCACACAGTTGAGTTAAGAATGTAGCCAGTGTTTCCTAATTGATACATCACTGCTAAGCATTTTCCATTCAGGGATTTATCTAGTAGAACTAGCACTGTGGGCTCAAAGACGCTGAAGCTGAATGCTAAGCTATGCTGTACTAATCACAATGGGAAACATGGGGCAGGACATGAGTCACACAGCTTTCAAAGATGGAGGAAACAGGATGGGTGTACAAGCTGGGCCAAAATGACCCAGAGTCTGCCAAAACACCAATCACTTGCAAACACCCACTCTGGAAAGCAGGAACTGCACAGGTAGTAAGAAGTAAGCCCTCCACATAATGTGTACCTTAAAACACTTCGCTAATGACCCCAGACAGGTGCTGAGTAAAAAACAAATACAGGAATATAAAAGTGTTCAGGGTGGCAAATGTGTACCTGAAGCAGAGACATCAGCAAGTTCCTCACATCTCCACTGGTGTCTGCCTCAATGTCAGCCTCTAAGTCACGCTCATTTACTGTGGAAGAGATTCAGAGGAGCACAGACATGTTAATGTAGGGAGTGCTCAAGTACATGGAATTGTCTTCCATAACTCTACAACTGCACCATCAACTCACACACACTGTACCTTGGGCATAGGCCTCTTTCAGATTGATTATATCCTATTTAAAAGAGATAAGAGCAATAGAATCATTAAAGCATTTACACAATGCAGGGTATTGTTGTACACATAAAATTATACTGAAAATATAGTTTACTTTGTCAATTGTTTTTGTATTTACATCAATTTCTTCAACATGTAATGAATGCACATGAATGTTCATGTTTCTTATGCTATTTATGTAAGCCTACTAATTTTAATAACTAGCAGCCTCACAGGACTTCACACAGTTAAGAATAGCAAAATACATTTTCAGTTTTTCACTTTGCAAGGCATCTGCTTTCTCACTGTCTTTTTACACCTTAGCACCCAATTAAGCATAGCCTGCTAATTTAGATGAATGCAGGAATTCTGTCACACTACCACATTTGCTTAGAAAGGCTTTACTTACAGTATGTTGCAATGAGCTGTTTGTAGGAGAATTCAAAGGATCTGTTTCTATAGGAACGGCATGCCGTTATTGTAATCAGCTTTTGTTGTTGTTCACCTGGTTGCTGCTGGTGCAAAGGATCTCCACCAGCACGGCTTCATCAGTGCCAGCCCCTTTTATGGCCTTGCGGAGCTCCTTGGCGGCGTAGACGTGTGGAGGGTCCAGCATGGCGATGATGGCCTTCTCGAAAGTGCCTGTCAGCTCACTCTTCAGAACCTCCTCCAGCTCCTAGGGGGAAGCACAGCACCACAGAGTGCCACCCAGACCCAGAGGAGATGGAACCCTTCATCTGACAGCATTATGTTGATATACTGTTATATGTTGTATTGATGTACTGTTATAATTACATAATACAACTAATACTGTTGTATTATGACACTGAATGTGTTGACCTACAGGAGGTACCCAGTACAGAATGTTTACATGCGGTCTGGGTACACTTCTATATGAGCCACCATGTTGGATTCTACCGAGTAAAGTACCAGTATTTGCAATATGCAGTGGTTTTGCAATTTTACAATTAGTCCCTGTACATTCAAGATCAATACCTCTATTCAAATCCTGTACATCAGGATTAACAGTCATCAAATACTATACTGTGCATAATTCCCAAATTGATAAAAATCACTGCTGAGCAATAACATGCAAGTTTTCTGTGATTTTTCCTCAATCCATTTCTTCCACATGGAAAGGCATACCTAGTTTATTTTAGAAACTTTTGCATAAAGAGCTTTCCTAGGCGTGGATGACCTAGTATGCCTATTAAATTGCCTCTGTCAGACGCAGACGCATCAGCACAGCTTCTTCCACTAAGCCCTCAATCTATTCTCAGACACACCATGGATTTTAAAATCAGATTCCCATGTAATAGAGCACTGCATTGAATGCCTGAACACCCACACAAATACCGTGCAGCTATAACACCCTACTTACGTCGTCATATTTTTCAAAATAGGCTTTCTTTATTTCCAACCTCTGGGCAGCACAGCGGTTGGCTAAAATTGAAATGATGGCCTCTTCATCCGTCCCTGTGAAGTGACCGAGAAAATTTTTGACCTGTCAAGTAGAGCTTGTTTATGTTGTTTAAGTGATGGAACACATTGATTTTATTCTGGGGACATATAAAAAAACTTATAATTAATATATAGGCAACATCCATGTGTTTGAAAACGAGTACAAGAAATTAGACTATTTACTATTGCTGAAACTCAGTCTTACCCATGCCTTTGCAGGCTTTGCGTATGGCTTTGATGTCAGACACCACATCAAAGTCTGCATATGGAACAACGGTGGGCTGAAATACAATATTAAATACCTAATATTACCCAATATTTCAGCAAGTGACTTCGTTGAAACACTGCTCTCTATAGACAATGTTCTCCTAACCTATCGCCCGCTGCCGACGCCCAGCAGTCAAGAAAGGGTGCACTGGTGCAGTTATGTTAGCTGAGTCATTGGATGCTGCTGTGCGGGCTAGACTAGCGTCAGGACGAGGTCCTTCGCCTCGCCCACCGCCATTCCTGGCGGTATGACTTTACTGATCACAATTGGGCTATATACATTCTCCAAACCGTGGGTGGGTCCGAGGGCATTATGCGGCAAGGTCCTTAAAAGCAAAAACTACTGTCTAGGCCTTTTATAAGTTAAAGAACCCACACATTTTACTGGAATTCTGTGTTGTTTATAAAGAACATCATACAAACTATATGACCCCTTAAACTATTTAAAATGACAGATTCGCCATCTACATCTACAACATCTTGATATATGTGATTCACTTCTGGCACAAGTCTGACAAACTTTCATACAATTCAAAGCTCAAAAGAATAAGAGCAACCCTACAATACTAGATTACAGAGACGGTTTAAAATTCACTTCATCACTCACTTGAACATTTCCCATTTTCAGCGTAGTCTTGCAGTCCTTGCTTCTGTGATGTGCGTTTCCCGCGGCTGTCAAAACCCTGACAGGCCCGTAGCGTTGTGCTTCCTTTCCTCTCTTCCACCACCGCATCACTGACGTCATGCAAGCTAATTAGAGGTGGGGACCAAGTTGTGGGAAACACCCTACTGTAAACTGTAGGGCAAGTGCGCTTGAAGTGTGTTCAGTTGCATTCTTAATGTAGTCTAATTATCAACCACTTATCGATGAAAATATCAGTGGTATTATATTAGAATATACTTAAATGATTTTTTCACTTTATCACTATATTACATATCAAGTGGTCCAATTTCAATTACTATCAACAATACAGGTCTGATTTTACTTTACTAAGACTTGGTATTACGGTAGGTTATGTACTAAACAGTATACAGCACATCTATTGGTTTATTTAAAGATTAGGATACCATATGCTGGTGTTGCTGGTGCTGGTAAAGCCACAGTCTAATTTGCATTCAGGCTTTTGCATGCTCAGGTTTTTGTTTACTTGTTTTGGCAGTCAGTGGAGGTCAGCAGAACATCCCTTTCCTACACAGAAATACCCTCTGCATGGTGATCCCAGATACCAGCTGGTGTTTACTTTATGTGGAAAGGCAACTGATCTCATGAAATGCTACACATACATCTCTATGATTTGGAGCATGTAAGGATGGTCTATGGTGCAGCAGAGCACTCAGTACTCAGTTCATAACAAGTGTTTCAAATTCTTATTGGATTGCACTAACATCAAGCAGTTTTCAATAAAACAGTAATTTATCAAATAAATCAGGGAATAAACACTAAACACTGAACTGCATAAATATGAAACATCATCTGCACAAGCCCCTTTTTGGAGAGAAATTGATCAGTATGTGCACAAGTCTAAATTCAAATCATGAACTACATTTCTGTGTGAAGTGGTTTTGGTACTGAAGCTGAAACAAATGGCCATTGTCATTTGAGCCCAAACAAAACAGCGGCAGCCCACATGTTCTCTGTATATTGACAGCTGACCAGGCACTGAGCAGCATACGCATTCAGAAAGGAATGCTTTTGATTTTCCTCAATACTATTATTCATTTGAATGAATGGGTGAGAACAGGGACAGAGAGGCAAAGGGTCATGAAATGCATGAAATGATATTCTTGCTGTCTGTGTTCTTCCAGAGATTTAGATATTTTTGAAAACATGTCCTGCACTCGAATGAATTAGTATCCATCAGGCAATGCAGCTGGCTACAAGATGTACCCTTATAGGATAGATGTAGAAGGCTAATGCATCCATCTCAACTTTGGAAATGGATTTAGGATTGGAATGTGAGGATGGAATTCTCAGTTTTCTCTAAAACTAAATTACATTGTCATTACCTATTGCCTATTTTAATTCCTGCACTGTCATAAGAAAATATTTTTCATAGGTGAGGTTAAATCATCATACTGTGTCTAAATGCATTTGAATCTTTATACGTGTATACCATACATGGATGCACATGTCATGATTACAATGTCCTCAGGGAGGCAATGTTGTCCAGGTGTGCTTAAATGAGGAAGTCATGTTTACCCTGTGCTCAGACACTATAGGACAAGGTTGTATGTGGGGCTGAGCGAGGGCCCTAAAGATTGATGATGAAGGCTACATGTGTGGTGAGCATTTGCTTTATTAAGTTCCTGAGGAGGTCAGAATGACTGAGGGATTTGCAGCCTATTCCATATGGAATGAACAGCAGAGTGTGATAGAGACCCTGCTGTTAAATACATGAACAGATAAACTGAAAAAAAAAACCTGGGTGGTCAATGTGTTATTTAGAGATGGGCTCTCAGGTTTAGATAGAGATGAGTGTTGAACTACTTGTTTCAAGATGTCTTGAAAAAAAAGTCAATTTCAACAAATCAAATATTAAACAAACATTTGGATTCTGGCAGTGCTACTGATGTTGTTCAAGCTGAATTATCTAATGTCTAATTTTAAGCTCCACTTGGGTGCTGCAGTAGGAATGCTTATTATGGTTTTCTGATAATAAGCTTTGATAGGAGGTATTAACTTTGATCAACCTTCAATTAACAGCCCCATTTATCATCTAATCATGTACATACACAGCAACGTACTGCAAATGCATTTGGGACCATTAAGGATTGATTTAATGAACTGGATGAAATGAAAAGTGAAATCTGGGTTTTAAATTTCCTACAAATGTTTATTACATGGGACATGGGGGTACTTATATACATGCCATCACAGAAGAACACAATATAAATCTACAATGTAAACATCCCCTCCATGTGGATGCAACACCTTGTTATTGGACATCAGTACAAGCACAAAATACTGTGGATTATTGTTTCCACTGGATGTTGCTTTGAAAATCTTTACAGGAGTCTATGTGTTCAGTGAAGTAACATGTACTGTCATGCAGAAGCCACTGAAGCACTGTACCTTTAAGACACTTCCCTGTCCATCAGCATCACTGGTTATGTTTGTTCTACTATACACCACAGCATCAGTCGCGTAAAGAAGACAGCAATGCAAGGACACAGGAGACAAATAAATATAATCAACATGAATGTAACAATCCCTATGTGTCTGCTTATCCCATGCAACGCCCGTTATTTTGCAATACTTTGAGTAAATCTATGGTGCGACCCTATGGTGCGATCTTAACATGCAAACAAACGTTCCTGTCATGGCACCAAAACAAAAAATAATGTTTATTTTTGGTCTTCAACAAAAGTGACTGTATATCTTTGGTACAAAATGGGGAATGTGATGAATTTAAATAGCCAATCAACAGCCTATCAGAAATTATAACTTTTGATTACCTCCAGTGAGTAGCTAATGCAGAGAAAGATTTGTTACACCTGTTGAGTTTGATGTTAGAGGGAAGCTAAAGCTGGAAAATGGAATTTGAAAATGACCCTGCATGTGATAAATTGGTGCCTCTAGTATAAATTGTGCATGTGCGAGTGTGTGAGTATGTGTGTGGGGTTTTGTGTGATATTCACAGCCTAAATCCCAAAAATGTATAATAAAGAAGTTGTGTGATATGCCAAGAGTTTCACTTTAATTGGCCTGGCAAAGAAGCCTCCCAACAAAGCCATTTGTAATGCTTAGTCCAAAGGGCACTGGCTGAATAGTAAACAACTCACACTGTCACTGTAATATCTCTTAACAACCAACTTCCTTGACGCCTTCCCTAATTATCACAATGTGTCAAACATCTGATAAAGCACTGGCAGATCAGAGCATTGTGTTTCTACACCATGCATTTGTGCTGTCAAGTTAGAAAAGAGTTAAGACCAAAAACCGAAAGACCAAAAAAACACAGTAAAAGTGATGAATTAAACATTCACTCTGTACACAGCAGATAAAGTGACTCTGAGTTCCATAATTGCACTAAGAACAACATTGTCTGTTATATTTGACCAAATACTTGAAAACAATCTGGAATGCTTGTTCAAGGGACACAACAGAATTGACAAGGCAACTTTTAAAGATGGTTTGTCCATTCTTCGAGGTCACCTTCTGGACTCTTTACATCCAAAGTTCAGCTTGGGGGAGCCTAAAGGAGAAAACAGCTCCAGAGTGTACAATCAAGTATCATGCACCTTTTTGCCTGACAATTCTGTCCTAAAAGTCCCATGGACAGACGTCTTCCATTTTGACACTCTTGAGTGGCCCTGCTGGTTTGGGGTGTGAGGGTTTGTCCCTTGCTGTGGGGGCGCTGGCATTGGCGCCATCTCTGGTGGTACTGTCGGGCACAGTCTCTGCCTCCCACGGGCATGCCTCCGATCTCTTACTCTCCGTCATCCCTGTCTCCCGCATGGAGCTCTGTCGCCTGCCGGTGGGAGTGGTGGCGCCCTGTCCACTCTCGGACGACTGGCTGACCCGCCGCCTCTCGGAGCCTTTGCTGCACGAGCTCCTCCTCTCCCTCCCTTTGCACTGCCGTCTCTCCTCGTCCTTTTCCTTGCTCTTGGAGGAGCAGGAGCCTTTCCTTTTGGAGTGAGAGTCCTTGGACTTGGTGTGATAGGTAGGGCTCGGGGTTTTGTCCTGCTTTGGGGACAGCGGGGCGTCGTAATCCCAGGGGCAGATCTCCACCATGAGGGCCGGCGGCTGGAGCAGGCTGCCTGTGGACTTGGAGTGGTCCGAGTGAAGAACCTTGGGCTTGCCATCGGTGGGCGTCACACTCTTCTTGCGGCCGCTTCTGTCCGGAGACAGACCGGCCCTCTCCAGGCCTTTGGCAGAGAGCTCATCTGTGTCCCAAGGGCACGCCTCATGATTTGGGACAAGGTGGAGTGGTGATCGGGGTTTCCGGGGGATCGTCTCGTCTCGATCCCCTCCCTTGTCCCTTGAGCGGCGCCGATTGGACGGCGACTGCCCTGTGCCTCCCCTCTGCTTCTGGTGGGACCTGCTGCTCTTGGAGCTCCCACCTCCGTGAACAGCGGTGGTCTCGCAGGCGGCGATGGACACATGCTTCTGGGACTTTCCCTCGGATGGGGTGGGCAGGTCCTCCATCTCCCAAGGGCAGACCTCAGACAGGTCATAGAGCTCCTTGCTCCGGCCAGGTTCGGAACAGATGGACGGCTGGCTGCCACTCACCTGCTGTTTCATGATGCCCATTTTGCTGGGGGTCTTGGTGTATTCCACCGACTGGCTGATGATCATTTTTGGATAGCACTCGGGGGACTCATCTACTTCTGACAGCCTGCCGTCTCTGGCTTTCTGCCCCTTCTTGCTGGCATCCTCCACGCTGTGAGTCTTCCCTGCAAGACCCAGGGTTCGCTCCCTGGCGCTGGCGATGACGCTGAGGGACTTCTGCATGATGGTCGTCCTGAGGTGGATGGGCTTCTTGTCCGCGGTGAGGTTGTGGGCGCTGACCGACTTGCACACCAGCGGCACTGACTCTGCCGATTCTGCAGGCTCGACTTTCGGTGGCTCAGGGGCTTTCTTCACCCTTCTGCCCATCAGCGTGTCCAGCAGGGAGCCTTCAGTGGTGGAGCCTTCCAGCTTCTCGGCAGTTGCACTCACGCTGGTGTCTCCGTTCTGGTCACAGACATGGTCATAGCTGTGCGACCTCTTGGCAGAGAGCATCTTGTTCTTCAGGGAGTCCTCCCTAGAACGTGAGTCTAAATGATTCCTCCTAAGTGTGCTGCGGTTGCTCCCGTGGTCGCTGCCGTCACGGTCCTCGCGACTGCACTGTCGACTCACCGTCTCCGGAATCTCTGTGATGCGCCGCATCAGGGATCGACCGAGGCCCTTCTTGGAGCTACGCTTCTTCTGCAGGTGAGGGTTATTGGCCAGCATCTTCTTCCTTTTGTAGATCTCCAGTTGGGTGTAAAGCTTCTTCAGTTCCTCCTGTGGCAGAGCCGAATGGATATAATATTAGAGATGGCAGGATGGATGGATGGTAAAAAACTACTTGGAAAAGAAACAACTTCAAAAGGCCACATCATACAAGGCGGTTCAGAACACAGTTATATGTGAACAGGCAAAGCTCGTCTTTGAGTGCTTGTGTGAGTTTGCACATTTTTGTTAGAGCCTGAGTAATATTATAGCATAGTGAGCATTCCTGCTTTAACAATCTTTAACGTTCTTTACATCCAAATTTGTGGAAATGTTCAGGATGTTATTTTTTTACAGCTCTTCCAGTCACAGCAAGTTTTCTGTAGAGTAAGTAGAGCTCACCCGTATGTCCTCGGGGTCTAAACTGTGCTCACTCCAAGCCGAGGTTATACTACTGTTCAAGTAGGAGCCAGAGCGACCCATATCCAGCTCATCCTCATAGGCCTCGGTGGCAATGTCATCTCTGGTGTGCGTCCCTGAGGAGAAGAACTGCAGGAGAAACAACAGCAGCGCCATGACTTGCAGTCTCACACACTGCCAAATATAGCTCAGTCATTTCAATTCGTACAGGAATAGGCGCAACATTTTATTTGCAGGGTCCTGAAAGGTGATTTACATATACCCAGATTATGTAATGTTGAGATTTTGTTAACAACATTTTTTAGTTAAGTATATTTTGGGACTTTCTGTTTTTTTCTTGTGATAGGACAGTGAAGAGAGACAGGAGGTGATTGGGGCAAAGAGAGTCCCCCTGGGCACCTCCCTGTTTATGAATACTGGTGCTCTAGTCAACCATGCCACAGCACACCCTGTCAACTACACAGATAAGGTTAGAGCTAGAGTTTGGGTTTGGATAAGGTGAAGTCTGTAATTGTTCAACAATTATTTTACACAATACACTTGAATCTCCATAGATCATTTCAATGGATAAGTCTCCATAGGCACATCATGCTAATAAAGTGTGTTATTGCAAAAAGATCAGCAATTGCACTGAATACACTGAGTCACTTAGTCTTAGTGTGGAATAAAATGACAGATTAAAGTGTGCTTGGACTGTAGTTAGTGATGAGCCATTGTTACCTTGGGGACAAACATGAGGCCCAGTGTCACGGTGACTGTCAGGTGTGTGTGGACAAAGAACAACGTCAGCATCCAGTCAGGGTGGAGACCAGAGGCTAATGAGAACCTATGGAAAAAACGGGCAAAACATGGCATTAGGAGAAGTGTGTGAATGTATGTATGTGTGTGTGTGTGTGTGTGTGTGTGTGTGTATGTGTGTGTGTGTGTGTGTGCGCGCGAGTGTGAATGTATGTGTGTGTGTATTTCAGTGTGTATTTGTGTGCAAGCTCAAAGTGTACAAAGTCTGGGATGCCCCTCAAATAAAAATCTTGACGACTCTGCATTTTATCTGCTAAGGCATGCTTTGCATACAGCTCATCCTATGAGAGGCTCAGCGAGGAAGAGAGTTAATCGAGGGAACCCCCTAACCCATTGGATTAAACAAAAAAACAGCATGGATCAGCACATTATGTCTCCCACTGGCAGCTCTCTCTGCACAGCCCAACCAGCATGCAAATCACTCAGCCTCATAATCACACAATGCACACACACACTGTCACGTTTCGTTCGAAGGTTAACCACGGCCTGGTGTGACCCAAGAAGTGCCGGACGAAAATGAAAGAGAAAGAGAAAGAGAAAGCGAGACACAGGACAGGCCACCTCCGGTGAAGTCCGACAAAACCAGCTAGGAGGACCGGTAGGTGTCTGCTAGGTGGTCCTTAGGTCACCCGCCGACCGCCTCTGTGGCGGATTGGAATAATTAGATTCTGCTCCATTAATCACATTAGCCATTCAAGACGGGAGTTTTGGCACATCACTCGGCAGAGGCATCACGACTCGCTCCCAGACACCCGGGCCGCTTATCTCCCTGCTCCAGCAGTCTGCTCTGCAGCAGCCTCGTGGGCACACACAGGCTGAATAGGTGAAAGGATTCCACAGGAAGCTTCTCACATAGGCAGAGCTGAAAGCTCGGTAGGGGGAGAGGATTGTGGCATAATTATTGTGAAAGGAGCCGTGAGTTATTTGTGTGGGGCTCCAGCGCTTTGGAGAACAAAGTGACAATAATAAGAGAAAAATTGCCTGCGGACTGAGGAGAAATCAATACTTGCGTCAATAAGGTGTTCATTTTGAGTGCAAAGGAGCTCTTTGTTATGGGAGGAAAATGTCTATGTTTAGTATTGTGGGCCATTTGTGGATAGTTTTGGACATTTTTTTGTTTTGTTTTGTTTTATACATACCCACTTACCACACACACACACATACACACACACACTATCTCTCTCTGGAACACACACAAAACACATATGCACCATCTCTCTCCATCTCTCTGTCTCACACATACATACACACACAGACCTAAGCCTGCACACATCTGGGCATTACATATATGAAACTGGAATGATATATATCATCTGAGTTGTGAGGAGGGGGAAGCAGGAGAGGCCTCTTCGCACCTCCAGACAAGGGCCATCAGGACAGACTAGTCCAGCAGACTTTTTTTGAAGCTGTGGCAGATTTATGCACAGGCTGGATATTTCAGTCACCTCCTCTGAAGTACTGTCACTAAGCTGTCTTTTCCAGAAGAACCATTTCCTAAATGCCCTGGGGGGCTCAGTAGAAACGGCTACCATTGTGCACCACCACTTTAGACTTTCTTGTGGTGTTCTTTTTTTCTTTTTTATTGTGACCACATCCAGAGTTTTTGTGCTCCTGACAGTACGGACAAACATGGGAACTAAGTAAAAACAAATAGATGATGATATGCTGAAGCAAACCAACAGTGCGTCTCCTGCTCAATGCCTGCATGTTTGGGAGCTGGCAGTTCTCATCAGGACTGTTTGCAAATGTAATTATTCATTTGAGAGCAGTTGAGGGGGCTGCCATAGAGAAATTGTGTCATATTTGGCAACATCAACATCAGCCCTTTTTATGTTTCTAACTACAGCTTGTAGTGCTGTACACATACATAAGCTACAATTGGGACTTTCTTGTGTAGGCTTCTATCAATGCAGCTATTTTATGAATCTGCATTCAGTTGCACTCCACTCAGAAAAGCACAAAATCTACTGAATTCCTTATTGTGTGATAATAAATAAGACTCCCTTAGGGAGAACACAATTAAGTGGAGATGGAGCCCAGTGTGTATGATCATACTGCAAATGGATGAAGCATGATGTGAAACTTGCAAAAACACACAAAAATACCCAGTCCCCCCCAAAAAAATAGCACATTAAAACGCAGACACACGCAGCCCCTCAGCCTTGTGGCTGTGTGGGTGTTTTTTGGATCCCGAGATGAAATGCTGAGATGAAAGTGCAGCCCCATGCTTTAGAGACACATCACACACTCACCTCGGCTGTCTGGGAGAATTTAGATAAACATGTATGGGCAGAGGTTGTGTGCTAGTGGGAAAGTGACATTTTCAACAGCCCACCAGTCCACTGCCATATACAATTACTTTGGTGGCAACACTTATTCACACAAACCCACACAGACATACACATACACACATAGACATTCACCCACACACCCACACACACGCACTCAAGCAAACAAGCAGTCACCATATCCTCAATAGAACCAGCAGACTTTGATGGATATCTTTCCCAGTGTCTCTGGCCACTGCCGATTGCTCACCTAATGATGTGGAATATTGCTGAGATGAGGAGCTCGTTGTAGACGGCCACGGTCATGTACCGAGGCTCGTGGAAGGTGGACGGGACAGTGCGCACAGCGTAGCACAGGTACACACCCCACAACAGGAACAGGAACTCAGCTGCAGGGAAAACAAACACAGAAGATCTTTTACACCTCTAAGACCCCCTCCATCATTCAGAATGGTGGTGCATTTATACAGTTCATCATATTCATTTTGTCATTTAGCAGGCTGATCAAGGAGGATATTTGTAGTAAGAGAACAACACCTTATACCACTATCAGTTAGATAAGGATCCATCTTTGCATTACGTTATATTTACTTTATCATATAATATACATTTATATATTTATACGATTTGTCATTTAGCAGGCTGATCTTATCCTGGGCCACTTACAGTAGACTAATGACAACAGGGCCAGTCCCCCTGGAGCACCACTGGGGTTAAGTGCCTTGCTCAGGGGCAGAGTAGTGGAGAGAACCCATTACCTTCTACTGGTCCATTTGAGAGACCAGATTGCTAACCGCTGAGGGATGCAGCATAGCTCTCTGCTCAGCCATCTTCCCATCAACTTCTCCCTTATAAGGTCTATCTCTCTGATAGGCTGTGATAAGGTAGGCTGTGCCTGAGATGCTGAGCCTGACAGCTGAGGACTACCTTGTTGTTCTTGTAACCGATGTCTCATCTTGGGGAATGGCTTAATGCTTCATTGTAAGGGTCACCCATCTGGTGTAATTGACAGAGGAGCAGGATCGACAAATTGGTTTGTTGGTGAGTGGACATAAATACACTTGAGGGCCAAATGTCTCTTGCATAGTCGAGGAATAGCCACTTTTATTCTAGTCTAAATGTAATGTAATCAATTTTTCATTCTACATATTGAGTGGCTTGTGCAGGCTGATCATTGATTTCTTTAAAAGCATCAAGCAGTGCTTGTTTGGGTTACAGCTCTCTTTGCTGTCTCTCTTTGCAGTCTCTCTCTCTCTCTCTCTCTCTCTCTCTGTCTCTCCCTGTGTAGATTACACACCTGCTCTGCTCTGCTCTGCCTGCTTGTCGCCCTGTGATGCCCTGTCTTGTCCTGCCCTCACTGAGTCTATTTCCAGGTGCAGCGTCTTGCACCCTTGGAAAGCCTATGCATCTTCCACCTAGCACCACCCACGTCTCTCACAGTGACCTGAGATCTCCCTCTCCCTCACACACGCACACACATACCCAAACCTACACACACACACACATAGACAGACAGACATACACACGCACACACACACACACACAAACATTCACACACATTCTCACTTGCGGTGGGCAAACACACATACACATACACCTCTTGTTCCTGCAAAGGCAGGCTGTCAGTAAGGCAGCTGCCATTGGCACAGCCTGTGTCTGGCCTGGCTTTGTGCAGCCTGTGTCTGGCCTGGCCTCCCAGTCTTCCACCGCCTGTGAACTCCAATCCAGTTATACAGTCTCTCTCTCCACAGGCCCATACTCCTCATTAGATGAACTCTCCACTCACCCCCACAAACTTCCTTTTCTTTTAAGGAAGGGGTGTGTGTGTGTGTGTGTGTGTGTGTGTGTGTGTGTGTTGGGGGGTGGTGATAGTAATAACCCTGAATAGAATATATCTATCTGGTGTGGTGATTGACAACATGTATTGGAAGAAAACTAAGTGAGAAAGAGAAAGAATGAAAGACAGAGAGAGAGAAAGAAAGACGGAGACAGAGAGAGAGAGCCTCACCGACAGCCATCATATAGTCCCAGCGGTCCAGCAGACACATGCTGAACTGCAGGCCCTCGGGGGTGCCGCCCACGTTGATTAGGGCACGGTGCCAGTCAGGGTGCTGGATCACTGCGGCGGTCCAGGCCACCAGAAACCAGCAGACCACCAGCAGGATCACCCCCAACAGCCGTAGCACCCTGCAGCTGGTCATGTAGGGGATCCGCTGGGCTGTGCGCGACAGGAACACCTTTAGCACCCTGCGGGAAGGCGGGGGGGCGGGTAGAGATATAGGAGAGTGAGTGCTGAGCTGTGTTATTACATAGCAGGGCTTAGGGACATGTTTTAGGCAGCTTACTGCAGAGCACAGCATACTGGAAAGACATCCAGGCTAAGGTGGAGGAATCTTTGTGGGCTCTGCTGCTAATAGTGTATTACTTCTTACTTGACACTGCAAAATCAGTTGAAGATTTTTTTTCTTTCATATTTTTCTTTCCATTTCCTTTCCTCTTTCTTTCCCTTTTTATTTCTTCCTCCTTATCTTTCTTTCCTTCATATCTTTCCTTCTTTCTTTTTTTCGTCTCTAAAGCTTAAACAACAGAATGATACAAATTCGCCAATCTGAGGGTCACAAATAGTCTCCCAAATCACAAATAGTTCTTGATGATAGTGTTTATGCCTCAACCTACCTGTACAACTTCAAAGTCACGGTTCCGTAGACTGTAGCGAAACCCAGGAGCCGAACCCACCTCAGCAGGATGCAGCGGAACACGCTTGGGTGAAAGTACATTATCATGACCTAGGGGAAGAGAAGCCATGGTGACAAAGAAGCCCAATTATTCCCTGCACAAAGGAGATAAAGCCTTTCTCCACGGGATCCCTTTGAGAAGACAGACTCACAAGAGCAGTCTGACCACAGGGCTTCACTGCCTCCAACTATATCTTTCACGTCCACTTTTACTTTTTCTGCTGGTGCTCAGCAGTGTTTCGTGAACAAGTAGAAAAAATTGCCTGAGAAAGAGCAGCTTCCCTTACTGCTGCTACATATGACTTGTATTATAGCTTGATAGCCCCTCTTGAGATCAGCTCCTACTGAGTCATCAATAGGTTGCAAGCTACAGGTGGACAGTATCCCTCAAAAGTGACTCTTGTGTAACTGAGCTTAAGGTCAAGAGCCATCAATGCAATTATTTTAGATGAAGGGATAATTAATTTAACTATAATTAATTGAACCATAATGGAACAACAGGACAATTATAGTATCCAGTGCTAACATTTCAATGACTTATTACAGTAATATGAACACCTGAGAGTGATGATGAAGGGTGATGAACTATTAAAATATTAAGACAATTTAATTGACGATTGGATTGAAGATTCAAGCAATACTATCGACAAGTTAAACTCTCCTCACTACCAGACTTATGCCTTTATTTTAATATATTATATAATGATTGATAGAATGATGTGATGTCAGAGACCACCATTAACTATGGGGAAAAAATAAAGTGGTCCCACAAGAATGTCTTCAGCCTATCATGTCCTAAACCCTATCAAGACATGCCTGTCAACCATGAATCCTAGCAATAAACCGAATCTTAACCGATATCAATTTTCACAGTCATATCGAAATTCGGCTGGTTGAAGGTACATTGTTACATCGCTACTAGCAACGCGCCCCATAATTATTTCCCAACACGGACCCAGACATGCGCAATTTACAGCCAAGTACTTGTGTAGTGAACAATAAAAAGAAGTACTGGTTGACTAGCAAGCTTCAAAAAAGTCACTGTTTCACAACTGCCGACTATGCCTTCCGCTATTGACAGGGGCAATTAGAGAACTACCATGGGTGCAATTATAAAGAGAATGCTGTTGGCTCATCTTGGCACTAGATAATAATAAAGTCCAATAAATGCTCAATGCTCCGCTCTGCGCTCCCCGAGGGATCATTAAGCTATGGAGATCACCTGCATAGGCAAGCACTTCCCCAATCACAAGCCCCTAAACAAATCCGGCATTATGTCTCCTTCCCCAATTTTATTGCCCTTCTAGAGATGCATAAATGATTTGCGAGCTGGAACAACTCCTCTATAATTGAAGGAAGTGACAGCTACATCTGTGCCTCTCTTTCCCCAGCGGAGAGCTACTGCTACATCTGCCGAATTCACAGCAAGAATTCTAGAGTGTGAGCGAGGAAATCACCCAGTCAATGTAATCAAACACCACTGCCGCTGTCACCACCACAGCCGCCGTGGCTGTACCACAACACGCAGCTGCCGCTCCCCTACACCCCAGAAAGATTCAATTAGCTCGCAGCCGTAGCCAGGCAGATTAATAGGCCTGCATGCAAAAGGACTGGTAAAGGCTTTCTGTAGTCATTACGTTTGGGGACAGAGATAAGGGCTCATTATCCAAAGTCATTTAAGTGTGATGCCAGGATATAACTCTCCGCGTGCATGCGAGGGACGAATCATCCAGCTGACAGGGACGAGTGGAAATCATCAACAAAGCGGTGTCAGAAAACGGCAGAGAAGGATTTAACGATGGTGCTTACATAACCATGTTTACATTCGCTGTGAGCCAGTTCTTAGCTCACTTTCACTAAGCAGTTTCTTAGTTCTAGTGTATTGGACACCACATTTAGTCAAAATTTTATATGACAGAAGGCAACAAAATTGCTGGCAACGTTAGCCAGTGATACCAGTAAAAAAACTAGAATACAGCAATGTCAGAAACAGAATATATTGCGTGTTCACTGGTTATACATCAGCATGTGAAAAAGAAAGCAGGCAGGCAGTCTGTGATGAATGTAGGCCACTGTTTTCCCTGTACTGATGCTTGGACCCAGCCAAGGTGAAGGAGTTATACAGGGCAAGAGAATAGGAGCATCTTCTACCACCACCTCCTTCTCTTCCCCTGTTCTCAGACGTACATACACACATGAACTCACACACACACACATACGCACAACCTTTCCTCCATTAATTAATCAACAGATTTATTTTTAAAGAAGTTGCACTAGAACTTGATGGACTCGTTAAAAATGAATAGAACACCACCACAGAGACTGCTGCACTTGGTGGCGCACGTCACGCCAGGAGTAGAGGGAGACTGAGGCAGGCAGAACGTGGAACGCAGAATGCAGTCCAGTGAGTGCATCTTAGTGCATGTACATATTTGAGCAGCCCTACCCACAGCTCTCTCTGATAGGGCAGCAAGGTGAAGACAGAATGTCTATTTTTGTCTTTTTGCCCCACGAAAGAAGAGGAGAGAAAAAAAGGAAACGAGAGAGAAACCTCCATTTCAAGGTGGGGTTGCCATGTTTAAATATGGGTATGGAAAAGATTAAACTGCTTCCACATGTGTCCAGCATTTTGCTTTCCTGTTCCCTGACTATAGTTTATGCCTCACAGCAAGGAAATGTAATGACATGTCCATGAACCCATCTGCATGAAAAAGGCATGAAGAGTCTCTCCTGTGCCTATTACTGTAATGCATTCAAGAATGGAGAATGGCACATCCTAAAGACTCGACAAGGCCATACTGTAGCTGTGTTAGTGTGAGAGTAACCTGTGAAATAACCACCCCTCCCCCATCTGTACTTAGATTCATTGATTTAACAAATGCTTTTATCCAAGTGACTCATGGCACTGGGTGTGTGGTCATTACTTCGGCATCCTTGAGCAACACAGATTTTTCTAGCATTTTCTTCTGCATTATATGCCCCCCCCCCAACACACACATACACACACACACACTCACACACATCATGTTCTCACTGCTTCTGTCTTTCTGAGGCAGAACTGTTGACAGACGCAGATGGGCTGGGCAGAGGGGTGAAAAAAAATGCAGAACACAGTGCTGCAGACACTACAGACACCCAGCAAATGTGGAAGGAAGGAGTGAGGGAGGGAAGAAGTGAAAAAGGGAAGGAGAGAGAGACAGACAGACTCAGAAACAGAGAGAGACAGAAAGAGAGAGAGAGCAAGATATGAGGCATTTGTTCCTATGACATATGTGAGAGTGGGAGAAGGGAGATGGGACACAGCAGGTCTTTATTGCAGAGTAAATCAGAGGCAGTTAAATCAGAGTGCACAGACATGCCTCTAGTGCTCCATCAAAAAAAGAGAGACAGAGAGACGCGGACAGGGGCAAAACAGGAGGGAAAAGAGAGCTGGGTGGGGTCGGCAGGCAGGCAGCGGCCAGGGCTAAAGCAGGGGGGAGAGGTGAAACTGGCAGAGCCCAGGTAAATTCTCTGCAGGTCTGCCCAATTTGACCTCAACACCCACCCCCACCCCCAACCCACACTCCCTCTCAGGCAGATTGAACCTGATTCAGCTGAGCCCATAAAGCTCGGAGACGGGGAGGCACAGAGACACGCAGACAGTCATCGGATCAGACTTTTAATCCCCCGACCATGCTTCCGATTCTCTGAGCCACATCCCAGTCACCGGGAGAGGCCTTCAGCTATCCGAGCCACTCACAGTGGGTGGATGGAGCCAAGTCGGAATGTGGCATTTCGACCTCTGGAGAGACGTGGTCCAGGCTGGGGATGGCAGGGGGGGACAATGCTGATAAAAAGACTTGGAGTGAAGGATGGAGAATACAGTGCCATTCCCCATGGAGGCTGCAGCACCACAGGAGCTCTTCAGACCGTCTGGGTCCTTCATCTGAGCTCCTCCCCTTCATGAGAAGCTTTCAAACACCACAGAAAAAAAACCCTGCTGTGGCCTAAACCTAAACACGAACGCAGGTCTCCCCAGGAAGTCTCAACTCAGTCTCTTCAAACAGCGACACGGAAAATAGCTGCACTTTCTTTGTGCTATGTGACTCAGCAGCACTACTCAGAGGAAGACAAAAACTTCCTGTTGGTGGACACACCTGCATGGCTTTTTGCTGTTGTCACTCTGTATTTTCTAAGTTACATTCTGTGAATAATTGATTAATTGATGAAAGGCATGAGGGGCAGAGGGAAATTTAATACTTACAGGAAAATAGAGAAGCAAGGCTCCACACAAAATGGCCTCCAGCAGAATCAAACCAGATGCTCTGATTCTCTGAGGAAGAACACAAACATGAATCAATCACAAGCTGACAAGACATTTACATTACATTTATCAGACGATTTTATTCAAAGTGACTTACATTTGTCAACTATCAATTAGCTCAGGGCCAGTTTCCCCTAGTGCAACTTAGGGTTAAGTGCCTTGCTCAAGGGTACAACGGAGGCAGCTGGGAACCCACAATTTCCAGGTTCCTTATCCGCTATGCCACATGGTACCACCCCGTACCTTGTTGCGGCGGAAGTGGTAGACTACCACCATGCAGATGAAGTCCACCAGCATGCAGAGGCCCTGGAGGGAGGCAATGGCCAGTCGCAGGGACCCATCCTCCTGGGCCAGGCAGGGGCTGTCATCCCGGCAGAAGGGGCATCCCTCCTGACAGGGCAGGCATTTCCCAGACATCTCTGATGAGTCATCTCGATGAGTGCCCCGCTCTTTACCTATGTACAGTCACAGCAATAAGAAGCATCTTAACATAATGGGATTATGGAAGTACAAACGCATGCAAATACAGAAACCAACCAGACGATTCAATGTGATCAGGAACAGCAGGAGAGAAATGTGTCATGGTTTCCTCCACGGTTAACATTACTGCTTGTGCTTGTGTGTCTGCGCATGTGTGTGAGTGTGCATGTGTATGCATGTGTGTGTGTCTGTGTGTGTTTAGGCCTTGTCCATAAGCTAAGTTGAAACATTTGACTTGATGTGGCAGAAATTCTCCAGATTTATTTAACTAAATTACTTAACCATGTAATTAGTCTCACAGAAAAACGATGCAATTGGCTTTTAATTACATGTGGCACTGTTCCTCCCTAGGGCATTGCTAACCATGGGTGCTCAGCCAGAAGCAACTATTCTACCATAATCCCCAAATGGCGTTCAGTGTGTTCACTGTGTCAGTCAATGTTCATTTTGGTGCTGTGCCACCAGACATGGCTTATAAACTAGCAGGCAGAATGGCCCTGCCTTGATGTAACACACTTAAGGCAGCCCCAGGAGCCAGAGAACAATTAATAACCACAATTCAGTTTGCGGATCACAACACAGCATAGCATAGCATAGCACAGCACTGCACAGCATAGCACAGCATCTCTCATTTTGACATGCAGACATCAAACGTCTCCAGCCCGGCAAGGCAATGATGAGATGTGCGCGCTTGATGTCTGCTTCTCGGCTGGGCACTTCATGTGTGTCCATCCGAGGACGGCAGCAGCCGAGTGCACGATTTGGGATGCTCTGCCAACAGTTCAGTTCAAGCTGCCAGAAGAAGCCTCTCATTTCTTCTCTCATCTCAGTCACCTCTCTCTCTCTCTCGATCTCTCTGTCTCTCTCTCTCTCTCTTATGCAAACCAAGCGTCTTTCTCTAGCAGTGCCTCTCTTCATTAAGACACAGCAGAGCCTGAATGGTGAGTGGTGACTCATGAGCTATTTTTAGTTTTTTTTTTGTTCTAATTATGAGTGTGCTCACAAGTGGGCAGGACCTGAGAAACACCCCTGGCAAGCACATCATATTATATCAGCATTAAGGAGACATGACATCATTCCAGTTCTCACTAAGTGGCCGAATTCCAATGTTCCCCCCCCTTTACTTGTCCTCAGCTCTGAACCCTCAAAGACTTAACTCTCGTGAATTGGCCAATCATGAAGTTCACTGATTTCATTCGAGTTTTTGCTCAGTGCACAACTCCTAATGTCTCCCTTACCCTTAGGCCAGAACACCAAAGACATGAATCGGCCAATCATGAAGTCAGTTCAAGCTTGCTCAGCCTTCGGAGTACCGGGCTTAGGCCTTAGTAGGGGAATCAGGGATTCAACCAGTCTCTTCTTCCCAGAGCTCCGATAAATGGGATGTCCCCTGGTTAATTTAGCTCTGATTACAACGATTGGCTCTCAGCACCAGTGCATCAATAAATGATCAAAGAGGTGATTTATTTTACTCAGCAAGACCTCTGCTCAGAGTGTCTGAAGTGCATTTTGGCCAAGGGAGGGCTCACGCTGTTTTTATGAGAGGAGAGGAGCTTTTTGAACCTCAGTGTTTTACAGTGACTAGTCAGGCAGAGGAGGGGCATGACATGAGGGACTGCAGGGGGGACGAGCTGGCTGCTTTGTGTCCCCTGCGAGAGGAAGAAGAAGGGGGACAAGGTAGATGGACTACAGAATGGACTGGGCTTTTAGAAATGACTCCTCCATTTTCATTTAATTTGTCCTCCCCTTTAGTCACTCCCATTGTGCCTTCCTCATGTGCATACACCACATTTCTGACATTCTTTCTTCTGCTGTCTTCATCTCTCATTCTCATTACTCTCCCATTGTACTTCTGCCCTTTTTTACAACTTTCTCTGTTCTCCGGGCACCCCCCCCCCCCCATCACACACACACACACACACACACACACACAGACTCCCCACATGTCCGTGGGACTGTGCCTCAGCTCTCCCTGCTGTCTGCTGTGTGAAACCCCCCACCTCTCCTCAGTGCTGATCTGTTTGTCATGTCAGATGGCATCTCTGGTCACTCACTGCGTCCACCTCCGCAGGATGTAGCGCTTGTAAGGGAGATCCCCCTAGGCGAGGTGGGGGTTAGGTGGTGAGGGTGAGGCTGGAGAGTGGGAGAGAGGTGTCAAAGTCTGACTGGATTGCCCTGTCACAGAGAAACCACAGCTTACGCTTTTTCTGGTTGAATTAATTGTGGGCTCAGCAAAGGGGCTGGCATCTAGTCTAGAAGCAGGAATCCAGCATGAATGTCTTCTCAATTTAGATGAGGTCCTGAGTGTGACACCTTGAAAGAACTGAAGTAGTTGATGTCACATTCTAAGGTGTTACACCAGAAGTATAGCAAAATGTTAACAAAGTCTAATGAAGAGTAAAAGCTCTTTGTGTGAGGTGTTGCACAGAGATTTAGCAATACATTTGCCTGATTGACCAGCCTTTAAAATTTAGAATTAAGCCATAAAGACAGATCAATACGCCTGCTCATTAGCAGCCATAACTGTCACTCTTGTGGATCCTATGGGAGTGAAGTTGAAGTGAAGGCATCCAATTGGCATCATTAGCACTCATTAGCTCTGTTGGCCGAGTGAGTAAATGTATGTTCTGTCAAGTTAATGACTTGTATAAAGCTGCCCCATTCTCCTCAGCTTCATCTGTGGCCTTTAGAGAGCTTGGCAAGATTTTCCCTAAAATCTCACCCCTCTAATTGAAATCCTTTACTGAGGAATACACAGCACATCAAGAGTAACACAGGGAGTATAGCACTACAATGTGTGGGAGAAACATTCCACACACTGAATACCCTCCCCATCCCAAGCTCTGAATCTTCAAAGATGTACTTAGAGGAGCTATGTGTATTTTTAGAGTAAAACATTCAAAAACCAGACTACGAAGAAGTTGCCCATGTAAATACTGATTTGTCCTGATATCCTCTAAAGTTAGCATTCTAACCAACTAGTAATATCATGGTCTACCATGTATGGAAGTCATCCTGAGTTCAGGATGAATAGCAACCAAAAATATTCCATGAGAAACATTCCAATATTCCATAAATCAGCTCCTTGATCGACTGATTCATGCCAGTTAAGTCTTCAACGGTTCAGGGCTTGGGGTAAGAGTACATTATAGTGGACAAGGTTTGAGCTGATTTTGGCGTTACTGTAAATAGCGCAACAGGCTATGCAATATATTTATGATTTAGTTATGGGTAATTATGGCTGTTCCTGCAGTCGGGTGCACTGTGCAAGCATAAATGTGTTCTGTTTCAGTTTCAGTTTCAGCTGTGCTACATGCTACTTACAACCTGGGATATACCATTGCTAGATCTTTTTTGTTGTTCCAGGTTGAGAAAAAATATGTGCTAAATTTACTAACTACTTTCTAATTTTACAAAACCCAGTCATCATTTCAGCAGAAGACTTAAAGTGTGTGCACTTCGTCAAACTTTCGTCAAACAAGTACGCATTCTCTTGATACAAAATTATCTCCTGTTACAAGCAGTAGAGAACAGTATGGCTTTTCATAAATAGCATTTGTCTCTGTCAAGGACACTCTGATGCACAGCAAGGAGCGACCTGACTCAAACTGGGAACACTTTGGTTTCCAGTTGATTGTTTTACCTCCTGTACCTGTTCAGCACACATACAGGAAAAAACATAGCATCAATACTGTTACCATGGGACTACAGAAATAAAAGATTTTGGTGTAGTATGGTGTGGTGGTGGTGGTGTGTGTGTGTGTGTGTGTGTGTGTGTGTGTGTGTGTGTGTGTCAGGGAGAGAGGAGGATTCGGGGGCAGGTGACTGCAGGTATGCAATGGGATGGATGGCTGTGTGAGAACAGTGTTGGATGTGAAGGGCAAAAGGACTTGTTTAGATGCACATCATTCACCGCTTTGAAAATCCATCATTCAACGTCATCAGTCGAACCTTATAGTGTCATAGACCTGATGGCACGAGTATGCCTTGTGTGCACCACTTAATTTCAAGTTGTACATGATACATCTATATGACATCTGGATTATGCTCCATCATCCATCGCTCGGTCACCAGCATTCTATATGTAAGTATGCAAAGCCACTCAACAAAGCTCAAATGGAGAGAAGTGAACAGACTGTATGAAGAGCATCTGATTGGCACCTACTTGAGAAGCCATTGAGTGCCACTCGACTGGGATGGTAGAAACCTCTCTTGCATTGGCACTTGTACTTGTCCAGGACAAACCCGTGACCCATGATTGGCTTGCACTACAGCAGAGAGACAGAGAGAGAGAGAAAGAGAGAGAGAGAGAGAGAGAGAGAAAGAACCAGAGAGAAAGCGAGAAAGAGAGAGAGAGAGTCAAAAAATAGTGAGTAAATAAGACAGGAGGAAGCAGGCAGAGATGAAAAGTGAATGACGAGGCAGCCCAGGCCAATATTTGAGTTTCTCAGATGATGCTGTGGAAATGTCAGTTTGAGGCTGTCAGAGCACAGGTGGAAGAAATATGCTCTGAATGTCAAAACAAGTACAAATATGACAGGTGCCTACATGTGTTTTGCTGTCTGTCTTTGTTGGTGTTTCATTTCATGTGAAGCTAAATCACTTTCCTTTTATTCTGAAAGACCCAGTAAAACCAACCTGTAATTTGTTAGAACATACCTTATATGGGTCATAAAACCATTCAAAAGTCTGTATGGTTAGACCATTAAAAATTGTCATAATTCTTTCTGCTCTCTTTTTTTGGCAGTCCAGCAGGTACTGATGATGCAATAGGTTCCCCATTTAGCAGGATCCCTCCTCACCAATGTCATTGCATGTATTCCCCACTGAGACATTATATAGAACTGGAGACAGTTTATTCATTTTAATGACTCATGCTAGGCTAGCTAATACAGCCAAAAATGAGAACTGAGATACTGAGATATGGTGTCCAATGTGCTCCTTCTGTTCACACTTTCACGAACAAGCTAAATAAGTGTCTTCCTGCTGGGAGGGTCGGCAAATCCAAATGTGCGACCTAATTTGTGGGTAATTGCATAATATGTATCAACATGGACTACCTGATCCTCTTCATTTGTGTCGAAGAGTTTTAATGATCTTGTGAACAAACAAATCTAGATTCACTTATGTTAGAATACAATAAAAATGTAAAAATACGGTTTCTGTTACCACGAGATCTGTCTTTAGTGCATGAAACACAGCATGAGATAGGACAGTTCAGAAGGGAAGCAGCATTGTTTGGGCATGGTTTCAGCAGGCATGCATATTGAATTTGAGAACAGAGATAGATAGATAGATAGATAGATAGATAGATAGATAGATAGATAGATAGACAGATAGATAGATAGATAGATAGATTGACAGGTAACAATAGTACTTTAGAGACTAATACTTTATTGATCCTGTTGGAAATATAGACAGGTGTATGGGCTACTTTTCCTGCAGTGTCAAAATGTAGTTTATTCTTAGTTTACAGTCTATAATGGAAATCACAATAATATATTAAGAAATTGAATGATTACTTTTACCTACAGTAAGGTAAATAGGGTGAACTGAGGTAAATTGGATGATCAGCTAAAATGGGCCAGATAAAGTTGGAGTATCATTTCTCTTTAATTTTAACAACAAATCACAGTTTAAGAAATTTAAATTATTGCTACAATGACAGTTAAATATGTTTTGTTAATTTGATTGGTGTGTGTATCCAGATGAACAATATGTGTCACTAGAATAAGGTTTATATAACCTTCTGACTTGAATAAAGTAATGGAAGCGCTGTATTAATTGCATTAATTGTGCCTTTAGTCAGAGAGACGTGGTTGTTGGAACAAAGAAAGTGTTTTTATACCTTAAAGTTCCACTTAACCTGACGGCCCATTTTAGTTGAAATCGGATTGGAAAAATGGGCCGCATGTTCAGCTAAAATGGGCCATTTTTATTTACCACAACATAACTTTTTAAGAAGATAGACTTGATTGAAACATTTTTTATTAGTTAAAAAATATCGTAGGCCTATAACATGCGTACAAATACACATATATATAGGTATAAAGGCATATCATGGGCAAGCATAGGCTAGCTTAGCATGGCATAGCATAGTCACACACACTCTCCTCAAAAGTAAGTTGAGTTCATAGAAGATGTATTAAAATTTTGGCCCATTTTAACATGCAGCCCAATTTACCTGATTACCAGAAGGAAGCATCTAACATTTAAACGGTTTTAAAATATATATTTATTTCTAAAAATGAACCACTATTACCACAGAAGTATAGCCAAGAAGTAAATATAATGAAAACTGTTTTGAGATTTTACATATATGTTTGTTATTATTTGTATGGCTCTGTCTAAATTTTGCCAAAAAGTGGCCCAATTTACTTTTAGAGTTCACCCTAATAGCTTACAGCTTCAGACAAAAGATAAAAATAAAAAATTTTGATAAAATGATATACCAATTGTGACACAATATATTAAAACATTCATTCTTTCTGTAGTTTGCTACTGTATCGATATACTGGCAAATGATGGACAGCAACAAAGGACAGGTACTTGACCCAAGCTTAAATGTCTCTTTCTTAAGTATAGTAGCTCCTGTAGTGGATATCAAAGCAGAAAACTTCAAGAAAGTTTTCATGACTGTGATTTGACACTCTCAAAAATCATAGGCATGACTCTGCTTATCGGCTGAGGGTACAGTGCCTTGCTAATTTCACTTTCAATTCAGGAGAAGAAAACAGAGCTGGCTTGAAAAGACTAAATAGATGTCAGGCATTCCATGGGCACCAGGGATGCGGCTCTGAGAGGGTTGAAACCAATAACAATGTCAAGAGCAGTTCAGGCAGAGGAGATAGGGAGATGTCAGCACCTAGGCTTGTGCAGCACTGTGAGAACAACTCGGGGTCTGCTTACAGCACTCCTCTGGCTGCCAGTTCCAGGGAATCGGATTGTCCATGAGAAGGTGGGTGTAGAAAATAGGTGTAATTACAACTATTTACTGCACAGGGTAGCACAGACCTAAATCACATCAGTATTTACAGCAATTCATTGCTTGTTAAAAAAGCAATGATACAAAAACCTGCAAATTTGAACTCTGGAAATGGCTTATTTAATGAAAAAAGAACTGCCTTGGATCATTTTCACCATATGTTCTTGCATGTTCTAAAAAAAAAAAACTGTATTTTATTTGTCTTTGCTCCTTAGGCCATCTTTCTGATGCATTGGTAGATTGTTGTGTGCTATAACTTCACCTTACTGATTCAGATTGCTCCTAGAGGAAGTATCATAAAGCGCTGTTTCTATGTAGACATCATGCACATTTCTAACGGACCTGTTTCTAACAACTGTTTACTTCCTGCTTCTGATCTGTTTACTTCCTGTGGGCATTATAGGCAAGGTAGTTAATCTTGTCCTATCACAGTCCACTTTGAAAAGCCCAGTAAGTCTCCTAGTCACAAAAACACTTTGCTGAATCAGTAACTGGCATGGGCACTAATCTGCCCATCATGAAACCAGTCAAGAAGCTGATTCATGCCAATTCAGTCTTTGAGGATTCAGCACTCAAGGCCTTGGAGGAGACATTGGGAATCAGCCCTTATTTTGAAGCTGATGAGAAAAAAATGTCTGCCATGTCACATCCATAGCTGTTACTGTGTACGTGAGAGCAGGACAGGGGAAACGGAGAAACGAGGTTGGACACCATACAAACAGGAGACTGAGCAGAAGCACACAACAGAATCCCCTCAGGCCGCCTGAGTTCAGGAAGGGTCATGTGAAAAGGGGGGTGGGGGGTGGGGGGTATGTTTGTGTGTGTCAGGGCTGGGGATGGCTAGTCCAACCACACTGTCGCATGCACTAAAAATAAACATTCTGTAGGGTGAAGGCAGCAAATGTATCACTTGGTTCCCCTGTGGATACCTGGTGTGTTTGGACATGTACATTGTAATTTTGTGAAAGATTCATTGATGGAAGATTCATCACACACAGAAAAAACATCATACACCAGACAGCAAGATCAACTACACACACATACTGTGGCTGGGTGACTGGATCATTTGATAACCTGAACTGATGGATTCCCTCATATACGATGTCATATCCTGTCTAAAGAGTGATGAGCGAAGTGACTTTGCATGCCACTGATGCACATGAGACTAAACTGTGTTACTGTGTCTGTGGAGGAGGATGTGAGTGTGTGTGTGTGTGTGCACCTGTGTGTGTATGTGTTAAATAATTAAAGAAGGCATGCTGTGTGGAACTGCTGGGGTGAGAGTTGTGTGCCCCTTTCCATAAATCACTAATAGAGGGGTACAGCCTCTTCCGAGTGCAGGCAATCATCTAGTGCAAATGTACTTGCAATGGAAAAGCACAATTGAAACAGGCGCTTGAGTTTCCTGGGTGAAGTTAGATTTTTCTAACAATAGCTGCTAAAAGGAAAAGTGTGAACGAACTGGAAAATTATGACTCCCACACTGGCAATTGCTCATGGAATCAGTTCAGTGTCAACACAGCACCTTCAACATAGTACTGGCAATATGCTCAGCTGAATTCAAAGTAAGGCCAAGCATACATTAAACATAAAAGGCATCGGCTGTAACAACAGGCGATCCCTCGCCACTGTAAAGAGCAGCTAATTAACTCCTGATTTAATTGCACTTAGTTGTCTGCTTAATTACTGGGGCAATGGAATCAACTGGCAGGACGTATTGGCATAGATATCCCCAAAGACCCGTCAGACATGATAATGCACTTCTCCCCAAAACACAAAATGGACTCATACTTTGCAGTTATGTATGGGTCTGTACCTTTTGTATTCAGAGGAGTTATTCCAATCTACCATTGCTCAGTATTATGTTAAATATTTAAAATGTGTCTCAAATTAATTATGTGGCCCAATTTACTTTTAGAGTTCACCCTAATAGCTTACAGCTTCAGACAAAAGATAAAATTAAAAAATTATGATAAAATGATATACCAATTGTGACACAATATATTAATACATTTATTCTTTCTGTTGTTTGCTAGTGTACTGGCAAATGATGGACAGCAACAAAGGACAGGTACTTGACTCAAGCTTAAATGTCTCTTTCTTAAGTATAGTAGCTCCTGTAGTGGATATCAAAGCAGAAAACTTCAAGAAAGTTTTCATGACTGTGATTTGACACTCTCAAAAATCACTGCCCTATGTGACAGGAACAAGAGTGCCAAAGCTGTATCGCACTTCACTGTCACACGCTTCAACATCAACCTTGGGAAACTAGAACAATCAACCCCAAACAAACAGAGTCCAGATCACACAATCAATCCAGCTGGCTCATAGGCATGACTCTGCTTAAAGGCTGAGGGTACAGTATGTGAAGTGCCTTGCTAATTTAATTTATTCCAATCTACCATTGCTCAGTTTTATGTTCAATATTTCAAATGTGTCTCACATTAATTCTGTTAACTGGGCTAATAGAAAGCATGTAGCATATGCATGAATTGAATAATAAACTCCTATGTGACATGGACCAGTACATGTCTGTCTGTATCAGCAATCGCTTTTTTCACCTTCTATTCATATTCAGAAAAAAATCTAATCAGGCAGTGAGCTGGGTGCCCCTCTGTCCTATTCATGGGGGCCTTGTCTCATCTACTTCTCATTCCTCAGCTGTGTGGACATGCAACAGGAAAGAGATAGCAAACCGACTGAGATCCACACACACACACACACACACACACACACACACACACACAGAAAGAGAGAGAGAGGGAGAGAGAAAGAAGACAGATCTATAAATAAAGCTGAAAGCAAGAAACCCTAAAAGCAGTACAATCAGGCTGGCTCCCTGTGGACCAGAGGCTGTCTCCCCCTGAATCCACCACCATATGAGGGGAAAGTCTCTGCTGACTGATGAGGCCGTTTAAAAGCTATCAAAATGGTTGCCGTTGCTGCTGGCGTATTTGGAATGGCGCATCCACACATAATTAATTTCTGGCTGAAGCCTGGTCGATTGGATCCGTGCGACTGGGAGAATGAGAGAGCCAGACTCTTTTTGGCAGAGACACCCAGTATTTTTATGATCTATTTCTCTAGGTAGATCTCTTGGGCCACAGAACGGGACAGATGGTTGATGCTCCTTCTGTGGGCAAACATAACTCGGCATATCTTTTAGAGAAGGGGGATAGAGACACAGCTGACAGTCATACATTTCATATGAAAACTGTCCTGCTCCAGTCTCCAAATTACTAACACTTACGCAAAAGGTATGTAAGGTATTGCCTATATAAAGACATATGTGTGTATGTGCATGTTTGTATGTATGCATGCAGGTGTGTTTTTGTGTGTGTGAGCATTTGTTTACCTATTGTGTGTATGTATGCTAGAAGTCAAAAAACATGGAGCGCCCACTTATCTCGTCCCCACTGTATAAACTCAGACTATCACCGACCTACACTGAGAAGAACTCTACTGGTCTTGAATCTTGAATTGAAATCAATACAGAAGGCAATGTCATTGGACCCATCTCACTGTGCTGTTTTTCATGCAAACCTTTCAATGGGAAATGCCAAAGAGGGAGCAAAGCAACATCAACAACAACAAAAAGAAAAATACAGTAGTAGATAGTATCATTGGTAATATCATACACTCTACTTCCATGTCAAATGAAGTCAGGAGAACAACCTATCTCTCAATGTAGCAAAGACCAAAGAACTCATTTTACACTTCAGGAGGAAACCAGGTTGACCCCATTACTATCAACAGTGCTACTGTGGAAAGGTTGTGGATACTGTGGAAAGGGTACTGTGGAAAGGGTGTGGGTACTGTGGAAAGGGTGTGGGGGTGTGGATACTGTGGAAAGGTTGTGGATACTGTGGAAAGGGTGTGGGTACTGTGGAAAGGGTGTGGGTACTGTGGAAAGGGTGTGGGTACTGTGGAAAGGGTGTGGGGGTGTGGGTACTGTAGAAAGGGTGTGGGTACTGTGGAAAGGGTGTGGGGGTGTGGGTACTGTAGAAAGGGTGTGGGTACTGTGGAAAGGGTGTGGGGGTGTGGGTACTGTGGAAAGGGTGTGGGGGTGTGGGTACTGTGGAAAGGGTGTGGGGGTGTGGGTACTGTGGAAAGGGTGTGGGTACTGTGGAAAGGTTGTGGGTACTGTGGAAAGGTACTGTGGAAAGGTTGTGGGTACTGTGGAAAAGGTACTGTGGAAAGGTTGTGGACACTGGAAAGGCTACTGTGGAAAGGTTGTGGGTACTGTGGAAAAGGTACTGTGGAAAGGGTGTGGGTACTGTGGAAAGGGTACTGTGGAATGTTAACATCACAGAAGACCTGGGTCAGATTGTTAAAAAAGCCTAACAGCGTCTCTTCCACCTAAGACGACTAAGGAAGTTTGTTATGTGATCCAAGATCCTGAAGTGCAAATCCAAATGATAAGTACTACAAAGAGTTGTGCGTACAGCCCAGGACATCTGTGGATGTGATCGGCCCTCCATCCAGGACTTATATAACAGGCGATGCATCAGAAAGGCCAAAAGAATCAGTACGGACCCCAGCCATCCTAGTCATGGGCTGTTTCAGCTGCCACCATCTGGCAAGTGATATCAAAGGCTTAAGGCTCCGACCCCCAGACTCTAGAACAATTTTTTTCACCAAGCTGTAAGACACGAATACAGAAACAAAGACAGCCTAAGCCAGTGCCTGTCAGTCTTTTTTTCCCTCCCCTCACACACACACACTCTAAACTCACTATTTATTTCTTATTTGTTTTTTTGTTGAGGAGCATAAACACAATATATTAGTATAATTAGATGCAGATGTCTTGAATCCATCCACTGGCACAGAGGTGAATCAATCTCCCTTGAAAGCCCTGAAGAGGGGGCCTGTTGAGAGACATGTCTGATTCAATCTAGAGTGCAAGAAAGCGTCTGCAAAAAACCCAATTTTTCTAACGAAGGGAAACTGCTCTAATCTTATTGCCACTCATGCCACTGCAGCCTCTGTGTCTCTGTCACACCGCTACACTCCTGTAATTAGGCAGTTTATGCTTCAGTCAATCACTTCTGTGCTTGCTTGCTCAGGGATGCGGTCAGCCACGATTCAGTCCTTTGGTTTCATGCAATCCTGACCTCATTTGAATGCTCTATTATCCTCATGGTTGGCCTCAAATTGCTTTGCGCTGTCCGAGTAGAAGTGTGATAACCTCTTCTAACAAGGTAATTATCCTGAACAAGTTGTTACGCAACATCTGGCTAAAATGTTAATTACTCAAGTTATGGGTATCATATGCCCTCCCAAACTCTTCCCCTTCAGAACACATAGGCACATGCAGGTTTTGGTTCATAAAGAGCTCTATTTTACATCTACATCTGTAGATAACAACAAATAAATGTTGTTATTTGCACAGAGATGGGTGTGTATTACACAGATCAGAGTCAACCCCCTGCAAGGTGCCCCTTCATTTCAGTAATGCCTTAAGAACTGTACTCAGTTATAGGGTAATTGGTTAGTTCTGTTTCTCTGATTGGGCTGTGAATCTTGAAAAAATTGCCATCACTTTGATTTGCTTATTTCAAGACTATAGTCTACATAGTGACTGGGAGAGGTACAGTGTGTGAATGCAGAAACATTAATGCAGTGAAAAATGGCATGTGCTTGTTTGCTGCAAAGGGGGATAAAACTATTGTACATTCAGTCTTCTAACTGGCTTTGGTTTAGGCCTGCCTGCTCCCCCCAGTTGTTGTGTTTTTCTTCAGTATGCCTGATCATTGTGGGTTCCTTGTCCCCTTGCTCTGGTGTGAAATCCTTCATTTGGAAAGTGGAGACGTCCTTATGCTTGGAGTTGTGCTTGTTAGTGGAGCAGGACTTCAAAGAGGTAGTGAAGTCGGAGTGCCGCATGCATTCTCCAAAGATGGCGGTGCGTTACAGGGAAAGCAGGTGAATGAGAGTTTAACACGCTCCTTTGCAAGGACACTTTAGAACTCTGGCGAAGTCTACTCACAAAGTGTAATGTGTGTGTGTTTGTTGGTGGTGTGGACAGGGTCATATGCTGGTTGGCGTGAATGTGTATGTGTACAGGAAGGACATTATCCTGCAGTATCCTGCAATATACTGTATAACTGTATAAACAAGTATAGGTGAATGTCCTGTGCACTGGTGTGCCTCTGTGTGTTTGTGCGGCGTGTGGGTGTGTGTGTGTGTGTGTTGCTGTATGGCATTGACAGCACACCTCCTGGGACATCCCACAGCCCAGCTTCATCTCAACCCTACTGCCTCGACTCCATGTCACCATAAATAAACTATCAGCTTTACCGGCACAAACCAAAGGGCTGCAACGAGATGGATTTACAGCTTTCCCACCATGACTGTCAGCTGCCAACATGCAGATCATTATTCGTCAGTTCCAAAAACAAAAGTGACAGACACATCCATGCCTCTCTTCAATGACCGGTAAAAACTGTATTCTTCTTAAAAGCTTATAAGCCATAAGCATCCTGGTTGAATGTAGAGAAAAAAATAGAACAGCTCCCACACGCAGCAGTGTTTCAACACACTATCTCTGCTTAGTGAAGAAAAGCTTGTGGCATGTTAGATAACCAAAAATGAAGTTGGCACAGCACTAGACTTTCCAGAAGGCCCCCTCAAGAAAAGGAAGACAAGGACATAAGATAATCACACAGCAGGGTAGAAGAGGTGGAGGAAGACCAGACACACAACAGGGACACAGGAGTGCTGAAAAATGTCTAAAAACAAAATCTAGTTGGTATAAAATAATGCACAGCACCACTGCAGGTGTGTGAGTGTACATTTGTGTGTGTGATGTATTTTTGTTGGGGTACAGAAAGTTGGGTGGTGGCGGCATTTGGGAGGGTTTCACAATAGCTGTCTCAGAGCCTGCGAGATCCAGGAGTTCAGTGTGCCTATCCTCTAATCCCATGTGCGGACCGATAAAAGAAGCCACTGAGCCAGTGAGGTAGAAACATAAATATTTACATTCTGCCTTTTTCTGCCTGGTGCTCAGGCACAGGCAGACAAGCAGGCAGGCAGGCAGTCACCAGCACAGCACGGCTGGACAGGCGGGCAGAGAAGCTGCGCTGAGGCTGAGCTAAAGCCGAGCTAAAGCCGAGCTGGCAAGCATGGGGGAGGCAGACGCAGCCCCTCATTTCCTCCTTGGGCGGCTCGGCTCAGCTCCTGATGTGTTTTTGTCATTAATTTTTCAGGGCTAGAGGACATCCAGCGAGCATCGGCTGCTGCTGCTGCTGCTTCATCATTGTGCCCGCAGTGATATTCACCTTTTCGCTAGGACGCATGAGCAACTATCTGCAAACATATCTACAAACACACATGCACTTGACCCTGGGACAAACAATCTCAAGATCCTGCCTTGATGCACATACGTCTGAAACTATAGGGGTGGTAGTCAAGGATGTATTGAGTCAGTGAGGACGTAGGTGATGTATCCACTGAACTCTAGTGTGGCTTTAGTGGCAGACTGATCACCTGGGTGGAATCACAACTGGGTGCCAGGTCAACAGCTTGTACCTTGTTGAATGAAAGCACTATTTTTAGTGTTCTGTCATAGAAGCAATTCCACACAGTGTGGTGTATGTGGTAAGAGATTAATGCCTTGTCAGTCCCAGGAAACAGAGTGGAGCCTTTTTTCACTAGGTCCAAATAATAGAGATATCTAAGCAGCTTTTATAAAATAATGCTATTATGTAAAGACAGAAGCATACAGTTACAAAAATGCATACAACACTGTCTGGAACTAATTTTACACAGATATATTTCATACCCTTTAATTATATAATATGTAGGGTTATGTAACATCTGTCCCAAGGAGCATTCAAAATGCATGAGAGGTTGTGTTCAGTTCAGGGTGAAAAACAGCAATGCACATGCATTGCCATAGGACAGGAGGGGGAAGCAAAAGTGTGTGTGTGTGTGTGTGTGTGTGTGTGTGTTGGGGGGGGGGGGCGGTGTGTGGCAGGACTTCAAAAGGGCTAACATTTTATTTTTCATCATAGTCTTGGTAATAACCCCCCCCACACACACACACACCTTTTGTACTCTCTTTGTCCTTCTCTCTTTTCTTTTGCTTTCCTGCTCTCTTGGCAAGAGAATAGAGATTGGAATAATATTTGCCCAGGCCCAGTGTAGGATCAGTGTTAGCCCTCAGTCCTAATCCCAAAATGCTCCGTGGTCCACTGGTTGCATATGTTCTCTCTGCATTCATCCTCTTGCCTAGCAAGCTCACGGAGCCAAACCAGAAAGAGAAAAAAACAGAAAAATCAATGCCCTTGTTGTCCTTGTCTGTGAAGGTGGCAGCCTGCCATAGCAGGGGGGCTTGCGGGAGCGGTGGGTTGGGGGCTGAGTCACCAGCAGAGGTGTCAGACCTTCCTTACGCTGTTCTAATTACTGTTTAGGAGATTACGACCCAGCAGAGGTGTGTGTGTGTGTGTGTCGGGGGTGGGCTATGGCCATGCTGTTCAGGGAAAGGGGCAAACATCCATTAATTAATAATGACTCCAATGGTATTGTAGATGATAGTAAAATGGGTAAGTTTGAATGAATGAATCCTAAGACCTTTTCCACAATATAATTTGATACTTTTTGGCATGTCCAAATCACACCTTGGACCATTATGCCAAAGGCTCAAAAGAGGGGTTGTGAGGTCTGCAATAGTTGGCTAATGGGTTGGTACCATAAACCTGGGGACCCTGTTTTGATTTCCAATTAAAGACAAAAAAGACAAAAAAAAACTTCAATAACAATAACAATAATAAAAATAACAATAATTGACAGAAGGCTTTTTTGAAAAACAAACAAACAAAAGTTCCACTTGAATGAGATTTACTGAAGCTTAGCTGCATTGTTAGCACTGAGGCATGTCAGTGTGTGTTTGAATGACAGAGTGTTGAATGATCTTGACAGAGTGTTGTGCATGAAATGGATGTGCACACTATTCCCAAATATATTCTGTTTAAGTCATGCATGACTCTCTGAATCTCCCTCTTCCAAGAAACTCCTGTATACACGCAGTTCTGAAGCTTCACAGAGATGCATTAAAAAGAGTAGTTTGCCAAGCTACTCAAAGCAAATGCATTTGCATGTTGGGTAACACTGGATAAAGAGGCACTCATTAAGTGAGGAAATGTGAAGAGTGATGGCCGCCCCTGCCGCGCATGCTTCGGCTAAATGAGACACAACCTTGTCAAAACACAATACAACACCACAGCAATTTACATTTTAAAACACAGAATGCAATGAACCACTATTATCCTAACAAAGAATTCTGTGTGTGTGTGTGTGTACGTGTGTTTGGTTTGTGCATCCGTGTGTGTGTGTGGGCGGCAGGTGGATTTATGTTTGTGTGCTTATGTGTTTTTCAAATTGCATTTCCCATGGAAAAATATCCACATTCAATAGCAAATGATTTTATATAAGTAGGAGTCAGTTTTGAACAGCCTCAAGCTTTTCTATTCAGGATGCATGACTTTAACTGGAGATGCTATTCTGCCATAGCTGCCTGAATTGCTTTTGTAACCAAGTCAGGAGAGGACAATATTTAGCTGTCGCTTCTGGGTTATGGTCCTGAAAAATCCTATGCCAAAATATTCATGTCAAGCAAATAATGTGAACCAAACAGGCATTTTCTGTGGTTCTTGACAGGAAGACAAAATCTGTACACACACACACACACACACACACACACACACAGAGACACACACAGCAAACTTATATTTAAAAAAAAAAATCCATCTAGTGGGGGCAGGAAATATGACGTTAAGCCAAGGTCCTCTCCTACACACAATTCCAAGAGGCCAAGTGCACAGACAAAAAGCCTAGTCAATAATTCAACCGTGCCATCCATTACATAGCATTTACTATAGATCAAACCATAAAGACAGTGCTGCAATGCTCCTCACAAGCAGCCTACCTAATCATGGCTACAACACACTAACCACACATACACACACACACACACACACACACACACACACACACACACACACACACACACACACTCAGCCCAAAGCTTTAAACTACTGACTGACACAATCAATACTCTCTCTCTATATCCCTCTCTCTCTGTCTTGGAGAAGGGGCTTAAATCAGATAACGTCTCAAGTTTCACATCCAAAAACACTAGAAATGGAAGTCCGAGTTAATACCACCATAGGCTACTGTAAGTGGAATGGATGGATGGATGGATGGATTCATCACAGCCTCCATCAAGACACCAGAATGGGCTCTAATTCAGTTATGAGTTATGACATTGCTCACACACTGACAAACACTTCAAACCCCATTTTGCCATAGCTTTGATGTTTTTCTTGTACATCCAGGATGCATAGCAACCGTTCATAAGATCAGTTGTATTGTGTGAGCTACTTGACACTGAATCAACCAATATTCCAAGCTCTCTTTTTCTCATACCTACTGGCAGCTCTCAGCAACGTCAAACAACAGGACTATTGATTGATACACATTAGATTTCTCCTTTAAGTAAGTTTGAATATGAGACTGGTGATGTCAAAGAGCCTGGTGTGGTTGTCACAGTCTGCCAGTCATCTTTTGATGACTCACCTCCATGCTTGTGATGTTACAGCGATGGGTGCCTGCAAACCATCCACTGGTGGAGCACTGGTTGATATCCACGTCCTGCAGGTTTACATCCAATCGTACAACTCCTCTGCAGAGAGAGAGACAGAGAGAGAGAGAGAATATGTTTTACTGATCCTGCTTTACTAAAGTCTTCCATGGAGGGAATGCATATGGATGGTATTCTGGAAAAGGATTAAGCCTTGCTATTAATTAAAAGTGTCTCTCGAACAGAAAGCCTGTGTCCTAAATGAACTTTTGCACAAGAGGAACTTAGCCAATCGAGTACTAGGAACTGATCATTTTTAATGGTACAATAAATGCAAAAAAGGTTCAGAATAATCAGGCCAAAAGTCATTAAAGGAGAGTAGCAGTTTAATGAAACTTGTCAAAAAAGATGAAATGAAAAACATCAACTTTAAAATTAAGTCGGTCATGTTTGAAAGAGGACATACTACATAACCCTGGGCCTACAAAAAATGTCATAATTTTTGCATAGAAATAACCTGAAAATGGAGGCTATTAAATGAGGCTGTAATTGGGGTGAGTATGTGCTAATGCCACTACTAGGTCTTATTATGAAGTGTGTATTCTCCAGTCTCAGAGCAATCCAGTTTTCAGAGCAATCTTGAGCAAATGAAAAGTAAAACTGACCTCATGCTGGTTGTGAAAGGTCAATAGGAAGTGAGGGCTACCATAACTACTGCAGTGTGGCTGTGTCCTGCCATACAAAACCGACTAGGCCAAGTTACAGTGAGCATTGAGGGCACATCATTAACGTGCACGCAAACCATCAGAAAACCCAGCGGGCTTGCGGACCATAGAGCTCATTAGAACAGGGCAAACAGCAGCAATTTCTTTTCAAAGGCACGTCTTACCAGCGGAAATAATGAAGGTCAATGTTCGGTGTGTGTGTGTATTAGGATCTTCCTCTTGGTGTTGTTAAAAGGCACAATTAGGTCGTGTTAATATGTATGATGCGTATCAGTCATCAATCACTTTCTCCATAGTGTTCTTGTCTTTTAGTTTGCCACTCCTTGTCTTTTAGTTTGCTCGGTAGGTTTGTCCAGTCACACATGAAGACATAATATACTACTAATGAGTGGATCTCATCTCATAGCATTTACTATTTCCTCATTTCAAAATGGGAATGACTGTTCACCGTCCTTTCTAAGCAATCTCTATAATGATTTAGCTTCATCCAAGTTTGTGATATTAAGTGAGATAATGGCTGAATTTCAATGTCCTCCCTGAGCCCAAAGCCCTGAGCCCTCACACACTTTTTGACAGAAAGACATGCACGATTTTGACAGCAAGACACCCCTACACCTTCGCAAACTTAGTGTGAACACACATTTAAGTCTGTGAGTCTAAGGGCGGACATTGAGACTGGGCCATGTGTCACATAATGTATGCTAGGGGGAGAACACAGCATATGCTTGGCATTAACTACCATCCAACCCTGAAGCTTTCCAGCAGTGGTGCCTCTCTCTTTGATGTGACACATGGAGAGTCTGTGGTGCAGCAGACTAACAGGCATATCCAAACAAAGGGGATGAAAAGGCTTAGCTCCCAATGACAGGCATTTGGGTGGATTCTACATGGCGATAGAAGACGCTGGATGGAATATCAGCCATGATTTTCAAGGGCCGGCTGTGTGGGGCCTCCTGTTCAAATATTCCTTCAAGGTTGCATCAGGACAAGGCAGCATCAAGACAAGGCAGACTTCCAAGGAATGGTATTTGTACAATATATATATATATATATATTATATTTTATACTATATTGTATAGTATATACTGTATATATTTTTGTATACACTGGGCTACAGTAGTTGCGTTCAGTTCAGAAAGGCCCTCTGTAGACTCTCAAATAAACCAAAGAAGGCAGCAACAAGGTTATCTCTTTAAAGAGATGGTTTTCTCTTTAGATTTCATCCAAATTGTCATCTCCCTGCATCACAAGCCATAGATGTCCAAAATAACAGACCTGAGCCAAATCTGACAGCAGCCTAGGCTAGAGCACACACCGCCTTCTGTTTCACTTCTATCATCACAGAGGCTCTCTACACATCTTTACGCACACACACACACACACACACACACACACACACACACACACACACAGGCTACACCCTTATTATGCACACCCAACAGCATCCCCTAGAGATACTTCAAGTCTGTCGACTTTCCCTCTCTCTGGGGGCGCTGCAGCAAACCCCTTAAATGACAGGTAAACTGACCGAGCTCCCCGAGAGAAGAGGTGTGGAAGCAAAAGAACAGAGGGCAGAGATTGAAAGAAGGAAAGAGAGAGACAGCAACAACATCTTACTACACATATGTAGCTCTGTTCTGTAGACAACAACTTTGTGCTCTTGGAATGGCAACACTGCAGGGGGTAGATCCCCATAGCTTCACAAGGACACATCTAGTTTCATTTAAAGAAACTAGTCAGATGTACAATCAAAACAGACTAACTGTAAGGTGGGTTGCCATGCTATTGCTAGATATTATGCCATAAATGACTGTGTGTATACTGAGCTGCATATACTGTGTATACTAAGCATATTGTACTTTTAGTAGTATTTACTAGCATTTTTGAATAAATGTTTATACGCATTACATTTCATATTTTATATCTTAAAATCCAAAGTTGTTATTCATACATGCATCAGTTTTTTTCATAAACACACAAGATTAAACATGGCTCAAACTCCTGAGCTGTAAGCTTGTGCAATGGATTTAACCAGTTCAATTAATTATTTTCAATGGCCTTCTGACACATAATTGTCTAAACACTATCCGCAGCTATCTTTGTGATGCTAAAATTCAATTAATAAACATCAATGAACATTTAAAGACCAGGCCATCTACTGTAGATTACTGAATCAGGTACAATTGACAATTTAGAAAGAGATAGGGGTGGCATTTATGAAACATTTGTGAAAACAGACTCATTTACATCTGCCTGAGAGCCCCAGCCTTGAGCAAGTTTCACTCAGGTTACGGTTCCTTTTATCTGGATGCTACATGACAGCTGGTGGCCATGTCTCATTCGTTTGAGAGATGTGAGAGTGTCATTTTGAATCAAGTCATGAGGAGCCTTGGAATGAGACTGGCACTTTTTCCCCTCCCTTTGAGCTCTGCTGACATGAGTCAACATCCAGAGTCAACTAATCAAAGGTCATCATGTCTGCGGATTGTGTCAAAGCCCCAATATAGAGCCATTATCTTAACGGCAGACCCTGAGGAAGTGTGTGAACTTTAAAAGCCACCAGCAAGGATTCAGAGAAGAATTTTTTAAAAGAATTTAAAAAACCTCATTAGACTTCTCTGAGCCTCATCTGAAGACTGAATCGGTGCTCTTTCTATTGGCACAGCCAGTCTCTCCTTCCTTCCCACAAGCTGTGCGGTCATGCCCAGGCACTAAAGCTAATGGTGTCACATGTGGAGTACTCCGTCTCTGTGTGTCACTGTGGAGTTCAAAGGCCTCCAGGACACACACATGAGAGCACGCCTGCCTAGGTCTCACAGCAATTCTCCCTCTCCAATTTAAAGTCAGCCACAACCTGGCATTTAGCCTTCAGTGTGATGACGAGGTCCTTTAACATAATGTATACTTTCAGTGTAGAATTTCAGTCATCAGGAAGCCACTTAGTCTGAAAATGATTTGATATAAATTTGAATAACAATTGTGACTGTAAATCTGAGGAGTCTCTCTCTCTCTCTCTCTTGGTCATAAGAGGCATTTTAGACTTTGTTCAAGACAGATTAATGTGACATTAAGAAGCAGATATGTCTACATTGGAATGTTAATAGACTATGTCTGTGCATGCACTGGTATGTAGTTATATTGGGCTGTTAAACTCATTCCAGACTCATCCAAGTAAATTCCAGTGGGTGTCAGGTTGCCAGTGTGGTGTGCATCTTTCATCATTTATTTAGAGCTGGATTGATTTTGGAATCATGCAGACAGGGTGCTGTAAGGTGAAACGTTTGGAATTCTCCACCGACTTAGGAGTTGTATACACACATACCATATCAGCGCACATGATTAAAAGATCTACGAATGAGCACACACACACACACACACACACACACACACACACACACACACACACACACAGACACACACACACACAGACAGACACACTTAAATTTAGATATGTTTACAATGCAACCACATGGTATAAGGCTGCTGAAAAGGCCTTTTAAGATAACAAAGACATTAACAAGCGTTATGAAAGTGGCTTTACCCATCTTGGGTGCTCATATCTTTGCCATCTGCTAGCTTTGATGTTTCAGTGAGGGATATAATGTACATGAAGCATCAATTAAACATACAGTGTATCCTCAAAGAGCTAGCTAGTGCCATTTTAGAATTTCTCCCAGCAAGAACACTTGTCTTTTGAATTTGCTTGCCTGCTTGACATTTTCATATTTATATTTGAAAGGTGAAAATATTTTTCTGCACTAGTTCAGGTGATTGTAAGGATATAACTCCATGCAACAGCAGAGGCTTTCCATCCTGTGTTAAAAGAATAATTGAGATGATTATGTTCATTCCCAGACAATATAGAGCAAGTTAAGCAGATAGGCAGAGCAAAGGAGCCACTGGAGAAGAGAGAAACTAAATAAGAAGGATGTTTAGTCCTTACAGTAACAGTGTGTTACATTTAAATTAATTATGCTAAGACCACTTGCTTAAGGATATTGAAGTGTCTTTTCCAAATATATATAATATATATGTGTATATATATATATAAACTCGGCCGAAAATATAAGCATACAATCGTTTACAACCATATGGGTTTCTTGTAATTACCTTACTTTATGTAGATGAACTATGTGTGAAGCCTACGTTTACAAGTAGCATATGCGTATGTAGGGCAAAATAAAAACAACAAATATTCAGACTTGCCCTAATGTCATATACCTGAACTCAGGCGCGGAGTTGGCCTTCAAGCCGTAGAAACCAGCGGATAAGGTGAGGAGCCAAAAAGGAACAAAGTTTCCATTCTCGCACTCCAGGTACGGAGCTGACCACTTGATGTGATCTTTGTCAAGAACATAGCCCTCCTGGGTGGTTCTACCATCCCTGCGCGGAGCCACACGGAAAACGTGCGGCTTTTTCCGGTCCCTAAAATCATGGTACCACTCTGAATCAGGCGCCCTGTTTCTGAGGCGATAGGTGGCAGAGGATGAAAGGTCCTGAAGGACTATCTCCTTATCTGTCCTTGTTGCTTGCAGAAAGACTTGAGGGCCAGTTGTGAATGATTCGGTGTGGAAAGTGACCACTGCCCGGTGGATTTTGGGATCTCCCACTAGCATGCTCCTGACCAGTGCATGGTACCACTGGATGTCGTGCCTTACGGTCTGCTCCCTCGACCTGTTCGCTTGGAGGAGCATGTTTAGGAAGTTGGTGGCATGCGCCATAGTATCCAAAACACTGTGGAGGGAGTAGTGCGAAGCAACCTGCGAACCACCTCGCAAGCTGCTAAGCTCGTACCGACGTGAACAGTTTACATGTTCCAGCGTTGCAGAGTCTCCTGTGTGAAGAAATGCGGTCACCACCCTGGGCAGGTCCTCCTCAATTTTGTGAGCGACCACCGTGCGTTCAGTGACGGGCTTGTTAAACAGTGTTGGATGGTATTGCGGCTCACGATTGTTCGGATATCTTGTCCTGGTTTCCGAATCTTTGTCATTATCAGACCACTCCACATATCCATAATTAGAACTGAAAGCAGATCCTATTCGTAGGAGCAGGTATATCAGAAAAATACCCATACCGTTTCACCTTCTTGCCAGATAAGAATTCAAGTTTAGTTTACATCCAGTCTGTTGGTTACACCATAGCATACATTAGCAGAACTTCGGATCTTTTCAACTGACTCGGTAATCTCGATAACAGTTGGTAGACATCAGCCGTCCAAACGTTTTGTATGTATTTAACAGTAGTTGAACCGAGCGAGTGGATTACATCCTGTCCGCTATCGTATTTCCAACGCTACTAGTTTAGTTTAGTCGCATTAATTAGCATTGGCGTTTTCTTCCTTTTCTGCCGTTTGGTACCAAATGTTACCAGTCAGATGCTTCCTCCGAGAGAACTCGCTGCAATTCACTAAACCACTGCCTGCACACTGTACCTTCGCAAATACTCTGATGAAAGATAGCCTATGAGAACCTCAAAGAAAGCTGGAACAGACTGCTCTCGTATCCAGTTTCTTTATGTCACACGCCAGGACAGCTCACGAGTCGTAGACTTCTCAATGGGTATTTCTTCTGTCAATCACAAAGCTGGGTGGATGTTATGACGGGAGAGGACGGAGAGCTGTCCAGTGCTGAAATCGGCGCCAAGGGTGGTTAGGGAGGAAATTTTAATTAGATTAGTTATGCTTAAAAAACATGTATTGGAAAATATCATTGATATAACACTTCTTTGTCATTTCCAGGTCACATTATTCCAGTTTGCGAGAGTGACAACCTCCTGGAATTTTATTTGTAATTTTTTTTTTTACCTCAAAACGTTTTTCATAGTGCTTCAAATTGTATTTGTATTTGGATCTTATGTTCGCCATTTCAAGTCAGTTTGGAAGGTATCCTAATGTAGTATCCTGTATAATGGCTCAGGTAGCCCATAGAACGTAAAGTCCTGTAAACTGATTTAAATGATCCTATTTACACCTTTTTGCAAAGACCATACTATAACAGGTTAACATACAAATTCAGATCAAACTGCCCTTATACAGCCATTTTCTACTTCCTAACCCCCAGCCACTTCTGAGGAAGCATCACCCCATGGACTTAATGGATATTTCACACATATTGATATTTGGAGATTCATCAATATTCTTTAAAACCAGACAATAACTAAAGCACTTCAGGGTTGACAAAAAAAAAGAAAATCAGCAACCCACCTGTCTGTCTTTTCAATTGTCTGAAACTTACTTAGGCTTGCAAAGCAGTTCTATATTTAATGGATGACGACTAATTTGGGGTTTTCAGTTTTAGGGCATAAAGTATAAAGCTTAATCTACTCAGTCTGAAGCATACATTGCAAAAGGAACTATGTTGGGGACATGTAAGGTTCTCATGCAAATACAGTTTTGACGTTTAATCTTTGAATGAATCAGTGAATAAGTGTGAGAGAGAGAGATGGAGAGAGAGGGAGAGAGAGAGAGATGGAGAGAGAGAGGGAGAGAGAGAGAGATGGAGAGAGAGAGGGAGAGAGAGAGAGATGGAGAGAGAGAGGGAGAGAGAGAGAGATGGAGAGAGAGAGGGAGAGAGAGAGAGCACTCACTTAAGCAAGGAGACACCCTAGCACTAGTGTGTCACCTTGTCATATTACTTTGCACAACATAACACAAGAAGGCCAAAGGCCAAAAACTTTATTCAGCTAGCTTCATTAGTTACAGACGCCAGTTTCAAATTCAACTCAATAATGTTGCATACAAACTGACTTTGGGTCTGCACACGCATACTGCAAAGCTCTTATAAAGATTTCAGGGGTGTAGCTTGTTGGGTGATGTGGGTCTTTTTTACAGGATGTGAAATGCTGTCAGACAGTCTTATTGAACTTCAGCCAACTTTGTGTTGGAGTGGAGTAAGAGAGTCCTATAAGCATCAAAGTCAAGTGTTCTGTATTTTGTTGTTTACATGTTTCTTAGCTGCCAGTGCAAGTCCTTTTGGTGCAATCATAATTTGTAATAGCGAGATAATGCATCTCCTCCACCTACATATGGGGAAAATACAGAAAACAATAGCAGAGAGGGTAAAAGTGGAGTGAGAGGCGAACGTTTGTTAAGGGGGGAAAATTCCCCTTTATGCAGACCAGAGTCAAGCCCTCATACGCTGATACAGAAGACCACTGAAAAGTTTATATTGTGACGTTATGTGACACTCCCACGCAGTATCCAATGATTTTTGACAATAGCCTTGAAATCTCACTGCTGCCACCCTGCTGACACTAACGCATAATATAAAAAAGAAAGTGAACAGGGCAACTTTATGAAGGAAATGAAGCAAACTATGATACCAAATCACACACTGATATAACTGCAACTTGTCAGGTGTCATTGATCATCAGGCATTTCAGGTCACCAGGCCAGGTGTCCAAGCAGGGGTTGATAAAGCTTGTGTTCAGGTTGTCTTTTCCTGCCCTTAATTCACAGGCCCCCTGATGCATTTTCTGCTGCCTTAGTGGTTGTAGACCCTACAGTTGGACTGCCTTATGAACCACCACAACACAATGCAGACTGCTCCTCTGCATACCAGCACAACATGCTCAAACCTTGCACACCACCCAGTCTTTCTCTACAAGCTCAGAATATTTCACTCTATTCCTATAATTGGCCTCCTGGTGTGGTCTGTGCACAGAACAGTGAGCTTTGGAGAGATGATTTGCTTTGAGCCCTCAGAGATCAGCACCATATCTGGTATAAGCATGTTTGCAGTTGCAGTTTCTGGCGCTTCAGTTGCTTTCCCAGGTCAACTTTCACTTCCCAGTCTTGCGCATTTGCCAGCGGGCCAGAAGAGGTGGTCTTGACAGCTGTGGTTGGCTTCTCCACAGCTCTGCAGAATGCAGTGGTGCTTTTCACTCACTATCCCTACCCAGGAAAAAAAGCTGTTTACTTGAGGGTAGTAGAAATATGAATAAAGTACTGTAAGCACACTCACACTTTTTGTGCTTATCATAAAGTATGTTTACTAGTGTACTCAAAAATATATGTAATCAAGTAGGACTTGTCAAGAATCAAGTCACTTGTAAAAAGTGTGCTTCTTGAAAGTGAATTTAAAATGTGCTTTCAATAAGTGTGTGAAATTGGAAACTTTAATAATTGTATTATTGTGTACTTATTGGAAGTACACTTCTGTCTAACATATGGTTATTATGCTACCTTGAAATGCACCATGACTACACTTTATCCAAGATGTGATCAAAGGTCTTAAGAACTTCAGTAGAAGTGTACTTTCATTGGCATATCGTACATATAAAGTACTTACATATAAAATTTGTTTGTTTCTTCTTACACTGTACAAAAATTTATTTTAATATTTATGGCTTTTGGGCACTTACAGAAGGAGGCAGAAACTTTCTTCCTTAAGTGTATCACAGGGTTATGTGGGTACCACAGGGTTAAGTGGGAAGGGAAATAGAATGAAGAAACTAATCAAGGGGGAATGTTTTTAATGGGGCCCAAGATGGCTGCCACCATCATATACATTAAATTAAATTCTTTGCTGAAATGACATGTTGATTGAGATGCTGACTGGATTTTAAGGTATGGCCTTTCAGTGATGAGGAAGCATCACTCATCAGCAGACAGAGCCTTCTTTAGAGGGGAATGAATATCCCTTTTAGGCCAATAGCCTAATTAGTCTGAACCTTGCAAACAGGGTATCTAACTGAAAGAACTGACTGACATAGCATTAGCATTTAGTTAAAATTGTGAAAAACCATTGTGTTTCATCATAAACAATCAGAAAACAAGGATTTAAGTGGAAACATTTTTGCCTCCCTTTTGTAAGGACCCAAAAGCTATAAAAACAAATATCAATATCAACATAAATATTTGTATGGTGAAATATCAATATCAACATAAATATTTGTATGGTGAAAGAAGAGACATTTGGCAGCAGCAAAAGCACAGGCTACTGTGTACTGGGGTAACCTTTCTGAAAACACATTCTTTAAGTTTACTAATAAAAGCATTCACATGCTAATTGGTAGTTTACTTCATTGTTAAATCATTGGTAAGCAGTTGAGATATTAGCCTACTGTAGGCCTACAATCAAATAGCCTGCTCTTAAGAATACATTTTATATAGAAGTACTCTGATATGCCAATGAAAGTACACTTCCACTGCACTCTGTTAAACAGAGCTTTGATTACATCTTGAATAAAGTGTAATAATGGTGCATTTCAAGAATTATAACAATATATCAGAAGTGTACTTCCATTAAGTACACAAAATACCATTTATTAAAGTTTCTAATTTCACTCTCCCATTTAAGACACATTTCAAATTCACTTTCAAGTAAGCACACTTTTTACAAGCAGCTTAATAGCCCGCTTCAAGTATGGCACAATTAGTATATTTAATTTAAGTCTTACTTAATTACATATATTTTTGAGTAAACTTTTAAAAAGTGCATAGTAAACATACTTTCTGATAAGCAAGTATGTGTGTGCTTATTTTAGACTTACAACACTTTATTCATACTTCTACTACACTACTACACAAGTACTTTTTCACCTAGGTTAGCTTAACAAATGCATTTATCACAAGAGCAATAATAATTTCTCTTTTATTGTGTTCACTACATTTTTGCGTAATACATCTACATAATAACCTCGAGAGGATCTCTCTCTCTCACTCACCCACTCTTACTCACTTACACACACACATACACATACATACACACACGTTTCCTGTGTACACTTTTTTTGGTCCTCCAGAGATTGCCCCTCACACATCCACTCTTGCCTCAGTGTCTTGAGAAACTGGCCTGCCTAACTCAGGCAACACCTCAAGTCTTTCTGCAGCTCTTTTGAAATGCTTCCTGTGAAGACAGCTTCCCACTGTGTTCAATCACATCACCTCAAAGGTAAAGTGGCACTCACGCAGATCACAGAGATCTCATCAAATGTACATCATAGTGTCACAATTTTAGAGTCTAATATCTTTGCTATGCCCTCTCAAAGTGGACTAAAGACAAAGAAACGAGACACATTATGAACACTAATCTTAGGCTACATTTTAGTTAAATCAGCAGGCAAATTGATATTCAGAGAATTTTATATAATTGTCTGTTCTGTTTTTGGTCCATTATTACTAATATTTACATTTTTAGTAGAGGACTGTTGCAAAACTGTGCTTTATAAGATTTTGTGACATTTTCCATTGATCCCAAACTATGTATAGAGATGAATTTGTTAAAAAGTATATTTGTTCCACACACAGTTCTTAGCTATTGGCCCTGCATGCAGGTCTTTTCATTCCCCACAGAGGCATTTATCTAATGCAAACGGACAGACTAACTTGTAAATGTGCTATGCATTTCAATCAGGCAGCGCATTAACATATGTGTCTCATGGACAAGGAACATATAGGACACAGCTTACAGCACAACATTTCTGGACTTCAGACTATTTTTCTAGAGAATGTTTTATGAAATCAAAACAATGGCTTTGATTGGCAGTGAAGGGAGATGCACATAGTTTGAGAGCAGGTGGCCCTGAACTTGTGCTCACAGGGATCAGTCTTGGTTGGTAGCTGACAGCTGTGAGACTGTCGGATTGCCTGGGTGTGAACTTGCAGGCGTTAACTGCAGGGGAGAATTATTCCCTGAAGGTTTGAGAGTGTTGACAAATGCACACACTCTTCCTCACACATACATACACACATGCACGCACAAACACATACACACACACAAACAAACTTTCTCTTATACATACATGCACACACACAGATGCAGACAGATGCTCTCTCTGGTTCTCTAAACCCCACACACGCACACAGATAGCTCTCCTCACCCTCACCTCCTCACAAATTTATCTCCATGTTAGTCTGGATATGGATAGCCAGCAGCCTTAGGGAAGACTGCAGTGTTCAAAGTCAGACGCCACAGAGGATTTGGGAGTAAATGAGATCAATGAAACCAGCTTTGTGGAGAAATTGTTCAATTTTCTTATTTTCTGTTGTATTGCTATATGGTAGGCACCATACAGAGAACACAATACCTTTTTTACTATACTGTAGTTGCCTTTTCTCTTGGTTTCTAACAGCGTTTCTTGTGTAATTGACTAACTGAGATTAATATATTTTCAAAACAATACTTAGACACATTAGATCAATATGACAAAAAGCAGTACCACTAGCCAACTTTGCTTTCAAATGATTATTAGTCTGTCCTGTAGACTATTTGTGCCTTTCTCCATCTGTTTTTTATATTTCAGCCTATAATTTGTACTGTAATTGGCATACATTCTAAAGGAACTATTCATTAAAACACACACACATTTTAAGTGGGTGAGCAAGAGTCTCTCTGGGATCCATTAATTAGCCTGGCTTAATGTCAGTGAGGGGAATCTTTAATATCTGCTCCATCATTTGATAAATGTTGGATGGCAGGGAAGCCATCACTCAGACATACTGTTTAAACAGTCTGATGAATGGACTGCGGCATTGTGGGATAGCACACTGTTCTAAAAATAACTGACGAGTGTGTGTGTGTGTGTGTGTGTGTGTGTGTGTGTGTGTGTGTGTGTGTGTGTATGAGAGAAAGAGAGAGGCTCATTCTGAAAATTTTGTGGATAATAGGTCTTTAGATACCATGTCATTTAGCTTCCTCTGGATCTTTCTTACTCAGTGGGTTGCCTTATGTGAAAACAACATCACAACCACACATCACAAGGTGCATTTTCACAAGCTATTCATTTTTCAATCACAACTGTGCACAGAGTTTATTGATGTTTAAACAGCCATCAGTTGTGAAGTATTCAGAATAGCATCATCATACGATAGATGAGTGTATTTGTGAATGTGTTAGCCTATTGTAGGTGAAGATGAAATTGTAATAATTTTTGAATGAATATAAGATTTATATTCTTACCCCATTTGTAATTATTTCATATGCATATGAATTCAAATCATGCCCACATGAAGAAGTCTGCTACTACAAGCCTACCACTGCTGCTGAGGACCACTGTTACAGTAACTGTTCCCATGACAACAAGAAAAAGGAAAGAACTCTTCAACTGACTTCATCTGCAATATACACAACAACAGAAAATCTAACGGTCGTAGTTATTCCTATATTTTCATATAAGATGTCTTATAGAAATGAAAACTAACTAATTTAGGCAAAATGTTCCTCAGACATGCATGGTGGGTCCCAGACTGCAAAATTATTCTATCAATTCTATCATGCCATCTAGTGGGCTTTTGGTTCACCTACACATGGTTGCTTTCACACAGAACAGTTGTGTTCTGCCAACCTTTTGAAAATTCTTGCAAGGATTATTTCTTAATAAATATAAAGCAAGAGTAGGCTACAGTGAGGAAATAATGGGTCCTATGCTTTTACAATGCTTGGAATTGGTGAAACGTGTATGATCTTTAAATGCTAGAAATTCTACATTCTACATTCATTTCTAAATTCTTTGAAATGCAAGGAAGCATTACTCTGATGCCGATCCAGACTCCCAGCATTTCTACATGGTGTGAACAGTGCAACCTATTGTCTCAGCACAGTGAACAGAAATCCTATTCATTTCCAAAGAATAGACAACTGCAGTGCTGCCACCCACATCTAAAGGACATCACGCTGTGACAAACCAAATGTTTCCTGTATGTCTCATCAGAAAATACTGATGTCTACGGTCAAAAGTGGTTCTACGAAAATAATAAAGGCTAATTTGAGGAACTGCAAGTAAGCCTAAATCATAGGCTAGACTAGTTGGCCTACACTTCTGTTCATCTTCTATATATAGGCCAGCGTCATGGTGAAACCCGCAACTGATCAATAAATCACATGACTTAGTGTGTAGGCCTAATAAATTAGTTCCGAAAATTGTCTTTGCTTTTGCATTACCAGGCGCTGCCTCTGGCTTTTGAGTTGGAATAGAGCCTTGCATTCATGTAGCGCCCCTCCTCTAACTGTTTGCTCTCAACTCGCACCCTCTTTTGAGGACCCCCCATTCTTCGGCGCTACAGAGGAATGTCAAACTGGGGGAAAATCAACATGGCAGACAGTCGCGTAATGAAATCGTTGGGGAAGAACGGCGGCATCGTGGTAACTATGAGAGATGAATAGTGTTCATTAACTTACCTCGACCAGGCTTGTGTTGTACGAGTTTTTGTATTGCACGAGAAAGCGTTACCTTGGCCACAAGAATTGGACAAACTTTAAGCAGCAATAGTTTTATGCACTAATGCATTCACAGTTCCATCGGCAAATAGCCTTTTGATCAAACGTGTAAAGTGTATAGCTTACGGTCTGAATTCTGAATCAGACATAAACTATGTTGTGTGTAAACTGATAGCCATATAGAACAGAAAACCGTAACCTTACAAAATCTGTTGTTCATGAGAGTCTCAAAAGTTGTGCAATTCTCCCAAACAGATCAGAGATGACTGGCCAGGCTACCGTTTGGATCTGTTTACCTACCCAGAACACTATTCTGGAGACTTGGACTGTGTTTACATTCCCCATGGTGTTATCATGGACCGGTAATCAGCATCTGTCTGTCTGTCTGTGTGCCTGTATGATATGGGATGTAATTATCTACACCTAATCCAGATTAGAAATATACAAAGTCAGTAAGAGAAATACTAAGATACTAGCACAAATAAAAAACACTGGGCTGAGAAATGTTTGTATTTTTTCATCTAGCGCATGAAGATTGAAAAAGAAACATACAAAAAGGAAGAAAAAAAGGAAAGTGAAGGAGGAAAAACGGAAAAGTGAATAAAAATCAAAACGAATTACAGTAGTGATAATCTGCTCTAAGTATTAAGTAGCTGTTGAATAATTGAATAATTTTATGTTTTATTATGTGTAGTTTTTATTGTATGTCCTGGGATAAAGGGATCAGTAAGTAAACATAAACATACATATTATGTTAAGTTGTTGGTGCTGGGTGTTAGAGATGTGAGTGTGATTGGTAGGATACCCTAATGTGTGTTCTGTATTGCTTCCAACATTGCACTTTCTATTGAGGTGATCAGGGAAGGTGTGGATGTTTTGGTGACCAATGTTTTTTGTGAAGCCTTATTTTTGGATTGGATTATACCTTTTCCAGAATAAGAGATTCTTATGCAACTCAGAATTTCTTTGCTCTATGTATTGCTAACATAGTTGATTTATCTTGACAGGACAGAAAGGTTAGCAAGAAATATCATGGACGACTTGGGTGACCATGACATTGTGGTGCTGTGTGTGCTAAAAGGGGGGTACCAGTTTTGTGCTGATCTTGTAGAACGCATCAAAGCCCTAAACCGCAACTCCAACAAGACCCTGCCCATGAGGGTGGACTTTATCCGCCTCAAGAGCTACCTGGTGAGCTCACATGCACACACTCTCAGAGGGAGAGAGGAAGAAGATTCAAAATTATTGATTTTATGTTATTTATTTTATGTCTCATGCATGAATGTTATATTCATTGCAGTACTGTAGTCTGTCCACTAGGGGGACTATTGTTATATTTTCTTCTGTCTAATTTATTGCCTAGTCAGGTGGCAAACTCTATGTTCATGGCCTGTAAATAAACTTAACAATACATGTCTTCCTAGTAAATTAGTTAAATCATTAAGTGTAACTATTTTTATGCCACTTTTCTATTTTCTAGAATGATCAGTCCACAGAAGACCTCCACATAGTTGGAGGTGAAGATCTCTCTGTGCTTAGTGGGAAGGTAAGAAAGGATGGAGGGCCTTGACTGCATCTGATTCCTATTAGAATGATAGCCAAGTGAAATAACTGTGATAATATGTGAAACATACTAGAGAGATGTAGCCAAGTAAATAATGTAATGCTACATATTTTCAAACTTCATACCTACCAGCATCTTACCGGTATGTTGACTATGATCAACACTTTCAGTGTCTGATTCATCTATCTCTTTTTAGAGAGGGTGTGTTATTTCATACACACCCTTTAGATAAAGGGGAGCTGTTTAAGGAGAGGCTGGCAAAAAATGTATTTTATTGCACATATATTGCAACACATAAATTATGTGGAGTGCAATTGGAAAAGAGGAGGATGGAGAAATGGGAATTTTATGGGAATAATGACACACTTCCATAATCAAAGGCTTCTTATCTAAGGTAGAGAAAAGATACGCCTCTTTATCAGTCCTCAATCAAAGGTCAGTTAAAGGGTGAAATACAGCTGAATTCTGGTAAGAGCATCAACACATCTATATTTTGCCAGGATCTGTAGAGATCTATATTTACTGATATAAAGGAACGTTAACTTTCTGTGTGCCTGTGTGTGTGTGTGTTCATGTGTTCATGTTTGTATGCATCTGTTACAACTTTATGTTAGTAATATCACTCAATTCTACTGTAAAACACTGAGAGTGTTTCACACTATGCTCTCAGGGAATCATAACATTCATCAGATATACATGTTAAGAGAAAGATAAATGTTTGGCTAAGTGGCAACAAGACCAGTCAGTGTGATCAGTTTATGGCATGAGTGTAAGGATCACTCCCTGCATTGTCCATCTAGAATCTTATAGGTTTGTCACTGTTGAACTGAATTAAATTCCATTTTGGATGTTGATGTGGCATTCTAGGTGTGCAGTCTTGGAACAAAGTTCTACAGTAGCCACAAGTACTCATCTAAATCAAAGGTTTCCTCTCACTGGAAGGGCTTATCTGTGTCTAATGCCGTGGTAATAGGATAACAATGCTAACTTACTTGTTCAGCCATTGGTTATGCTGACGGCTTTATGAGGCTTACCTGTCTGTGCTGAGGTTCCAGGGGGATTAACAGGCCTATGTGAGCTGTAAACATGATTCAGTTACAGTTATGCTGTCATTAGTTTAGGTTGTTTGTCTGTGCATCAGGTCAGTTGTAGTGAGACTTAAGTTAGCGTCAGTTGAGAACTACTGCTGGTCCCAGACACCAAATAAGAAGTAGTCACAGCACACAAGCTGTCATGTAGAATTTCACACTCAAGTATGATTTTTTTGGGGTTGTGTGGTACCACACACTCTTAACACCCCTGCAATAATCACCTGTACGTCAGAGGTTAGGTATTTTCACATTTCTAGACAGATAAGTATGCGAATGGACTGTATGCCGCTATCTGTGAGTCATTTGTTCATGCAAGCTGTCAGAGTGAGTAAGGTTGTCAGCTTCATGGAACTGTTCATGATGGGAATATAGTTCACTATAACATGGTAAATGGACTTTGGTTTAAGAATCAGCCCACATTATACTCATTCCTGGGATAATGATTTGGGATTTATGTACTGTGGAATATGTCAACCGTAGTATGTCTTGTGTGTCCCACTATAGGCCTCACCATTACGATAACTTCAGAAATATAAGTGTGTGTGTGTGTGTGACTACAGGAGAGAAATAAAGAGAGAGAGAGAGTGTGTGTGAGTGTTTGAGAACTTATAAACAACTTGTTTTTATGAGACCTCAGTTGCCTGTCAGGAAAACTAATCATTTGTTCTCATTCCCCCATGTGCTCTGCTGTGCTGCTGGGGATTATGGTTAGTGTTTGACTGGTGTTATAATTCCACTCAGCCTGGGTGGCTTTGTTTAACAGCTCACTGTTTGGTAACTACAAACATCCTACAGTTGATGGAGAAGTTGTGTACACACAGTATGATGATATTGTGAATAAAATAAAATTTTCATTATTAGAAATTTTGAGATTGACCTGCAGGATAGACTAGACATTGTGTTGGTATAGTCCAGAGTGTGAATATACAGACTGGTAGACTGGCTTGTGTCATTCTGCCTCCCTACACACCCTAATAACCATGCTCTCTCTCTCTCTCACTCCTTGTCGATGCAATGAAGAATGTCCTGGTTGTGGAGGTGAGTCAGTGATTTCCACTATTAGAAATGATACTGCATTAGCAAATGTGTTGGTACTTTATAGGCCTGCAGTTTATAAAGTCGACTCTCACCATGACAATACAGTGGTACATAATACAGTGCATGCACTTTCCCCTGGATAAACATCAACTTATTGGTTTGTTATTTCAACAAACCAACAAAGTAATTGCACTTGAGTATCCAGGTGAGGTCCCAGCGGTAGTTCATAATATGGACACAATAGCAAATTACTGTCGGTAAGAGTAACATGTCAAAGGAAAAGAAACCGCAATTGTGCAGGATACAGAAGAGGTTTGTGGCCTCTATGAAATGGAACTCCCTAATGAAATGGCCTCTCTTATGTTCTCTGGTTAGGTGCATTCGGATCCTTATTATTTTTCTAGCCTTCTGCAGTTCTGCATCATGCATTTCTTTTCCAGTGCTGGACTCGGTCCTCCTCCTACTCTATATTACTTGCTTGGAAACCTCAAGGCATGTAGGGCTCATTCATCCCAATTAGACAGAAACTAGGCCACCATATTATCTATCATGACTGAATAAATCTCAGAAAAACCTCTTTTGAGAGGTTTCTGAAATCTGAGATCTGAAATAATACCAATACATTTTTTGTTAGCATTATCATTATTTTTATAATGGAGTATTGGAGGCATTGCGACTAAATGGCAGCTGACAGAAGAGGACAGAGGACAACAAAAGAGTGAGCAGGGCCTGAGTGCCACACCTCTGGGAAACACATACCTCTGTAGGGTCAGGCCAGGATCTGTCCCGCCCAGGTCACACGGGTCTAGCCCTTCATGTGGTGTAGATGATTGGTCTGGTGGTGATTCACAGGATAGCATACACCCAAGGGCATGCATGCATGCGTCTTTGCCTGTGCGTGCACATGCACATACACACACACACACACATTGACACACAGGTTGAACCCCTGATCTATTGAGAAAATGAGGAGCTTATACTTTTTCTGACTGACCCACCTGCTCAGTCTGGGACGTATCACATGTGATTAGTGGTTTGGTTGTCCAATATTGCTTTGATTCATTAAGGTCTCTCTCCCCCTCTTCAGGCTATAGTGGATACTGGAAAAACCATGAAGGCTCTCCTGAGCCATGTGGAAGCCTTCAAGCCAAAAATGATCAAAGTGGCTGGGTGAGTCCTCAAAGTTCCAACACTCAGAGATTACAGGCTGTGTGATGGACGACATCTAGAAGTCACTGAGTCATTTCACCCATTCTGTCTAGACTGTGTATTTGTGTGTGTGTGTGTGTGTGTGTGTTTTCTGTGTTTGTGTAAGTGTATCTTTTTTAATGAATGTGTCTCTTTGTTTTAGATTGCTGGTAAAGAGAGTACCAAATAGTTCTGGATGTCAACCAGACTGTATGTATGAAACAGACCTTTTCTTGTTTAGTTTAAAAGTGCATGTGTTAATAGCCCTCTTTAAAAGTTTGTGACAGACATCTTATTTCCAATCTGCTTCTATCTATTATTTCTGTAATTTGTTCCTCAGATGTTGGCTTTGAGATACCTAATCGATTTGTGGTTGGATATGCCCTGGACTACAATGAGTACTTCAGGGATCTAAATGTAAGTTGCTTTCTTACAAGAGTGCTTGTAAGTACACTGATGTATACATAAATCATTCCTCTGATTTTGCATATTCTAAACAGTTACTCCATAACAATCATCAGTGCTTGACTTGTAGTTATTTTCATGATCATCAGTTTCTTAACGCTCATGTTTAATATGGAGATTTTGTGACATAAGTCTTTAAGGTTAAAGATGATAAGTGCAAAGAGGTCTCTTGTACAAGTAGATGACCACTGATATTTCATTACAGCAAACTGATTATTTCACTCTCTCACACACCTAAGGCTTTACTCTCTCACACACCTAAGGCTTGGTTTACATTTACATTTATGCATTTAGCAGATGCTTTTATCCAAAGCGACTTACATATTTTGTTAACTACCAATTACATCAGGGCCAGTCTCCCTTAGAGCAACATAGGGCTAAGTGCCTTGCTCAAGGGCACAACGGTGGCAGCCAGGATTCGAACCCACAAGTTTTTTTCAAAATATTATTTTTTTTCTATTCAGTTATAATTATCCAGTGCCTTTTACAATAGTATTGTCTCATGGTGCTTTACAGCAAGGAGCACCCAAATTCCTGGTGTGGTGGGAGTATTATCATTTGGGGGGGCACCAGTTGTGGTCAGGTTTCACGACAGGGTGTCGAGAACTGGCTTTGCATTACTTTGCCTGCTCTCAACAGATGGCTTTTGGTTCAGTTGGGTATGAGTCCACCTCCTCCCCCTAGACTTTATTTCTAAGTCTCAACAGTCGCCTGTGTACTGTGTTTGTGTTACTATTGTGTGATTATACTGATATTAAGGGAATTCTCTCCCCACTGGCCACCCCCAGTTGTCAGTGTGCCTATAGCCTGGTGCTTCAGCAGCAGATAAGAGTGTTGCTCTCATTGATACTTACAACCAGATGTGTCTCATGGGCCTTTTTTCTCTCTTCCTGTGTATAGCACATTTGTGTTATCAGCGAGAAAGGGAAGCAAAAGTATAAGGTGTGAGAGCCTTCACAGAGCCAACCTCTACACCCTGCCCTTAAAGCTAAAGTCAAGAAGATCCCTAATAGGTGCTGGACGTATCAGCTGTAAGAGACCCAGAGAGCTGCTATCATGGTGTGCGTCTAAGAGGTTGCTTGGTCTATTCTCTTGAAGTTTGGTTGGTAGTGCTCATGTTATATGTCAAAAACAACTCGCTGATTAGCAAGGATTCAAAGTCAATACAGTGAAGAGATAGGTCCATTGATATGTTATGACATGTATACCCATATAGCCAAAATGGAGCCACTTTTCATTTGTGGACATTTTGTTTCCCCATCCATCTGCCATTATACTGAATGCAAAATATTTGTGTGTGTTTTTTCTCTTTAATAAAGAACAAAATGACACAATCAGTGGGATACTTAACTAAATAAAACTAAACTACTGTGGTCCATAGGAATAATTGGTGCGTTTTCCTCCAATTTCTATCTCTTCCTCCAAGTGGACAGGACAGTGGCACAGCTCAGAGTCAGACTACTGTTTACAGAAGCATTTTTATAGCGTTACCTCACACGACATTTCTTTATTTCTCCATGCTGTTTGTTTATTTCATTAAGTGGAAACATTTGTCATACACTGTGTAAAAAGCTGCTTTGTTATCATGTTCACCGCAAAAAAAAAATAAAAATGGGACCACTTCCTTTTTCATTCACACTGACCTGACCTGATGCATTTCATACATATAAGTTTCTCATCCTCTGTGGGTGTTTGTGTGTGTGTGTGTGTGTGTGTGTGGGGGGGGGGGTTGGCTGTACTGATGGGCGGATTTAATGATCTTATCTTATCTCCTTAATACAGCTTAACATACTCCTGTCCAGAGGCGTTTCATTTCAGATCCTAAAGGAGTTGTGACACAGCGTTACACAAGGCCAAACCATATTGCCTTGATTTAAAAATGGGTTTGTTGAAAATGGGACAAAAGATAAATTGTAAAGCCTTGGCTGGCGACTAGTTACCATTTAAAGCATAGCTACAGTGAACGACCAGGGCATCTTCATACACCTGAGACATGTCTCCAACATTTGCACAGCAGGACAGGCTTCACTTGGCAAAGAAAAACAAACCAGGGTGTCCTGGTTGTGCCATCAGTTGTTTAAATTTGCCACTCATGCTTGAAGAAGGAGATTTTGCACTGACTCTAAATTGATGCAGATTCAAAGTTAATTCACTTTCAGGGAGTTTAAGGCAAGTTTAAGTGATAAATATTTTCAGAACATTTATTGTGTGTGTGACTTGTTTTAAATAATCACAAAAACTGAATTTGTTGGTATTACCATGAAATTAAGACAAAGTTAACTGATGTGGTATTACTTATACAACAGAACAGGGCCATCTATTTTTTTTTCCAGTGATCTGATGAATGAAGGGATTCGTTAACTCTGACACTCAGTTACTGAGAATAGGTTGGACTCTCTGGATTGGCAACTTATGGGCAGCTTGCAAGTCTGTTATTTCCAGCAGTGCTTGCAGCTGACATGTTCACTGCATTGGCAGTTCCCAGGAGAGTGTCTAGTGTGTGCTCAGTGGCATTCCCGGCAAGTTGGTGCAGAGAGGAACTCCCTGGGTAGGGCAGCATTGTGAGAGTCCCTGGTCAGGACGACCCTGGAACAAAGGCCACCCAATCCCAGCAACAGGTGGCCCCTTCTGCCTTCGAATGAAAGGAACATTTGTTTGGGCCCCTCATGAAACTGAACACTTTTTTAGAAATCTGTGTGTGTATGTGTGTGTGCATGCGCGCGTATGCAGTGTGCATTGTAGGCTATCTATGTCTCCGTGCATGTGTGTATGTAGGCAGGCTCAGAATAGGATAAGGCAAAAACAACTGTGTTTAACCCAGTTTTTGGAACTAAATTGAATTCAATTCTTCCTTAGTGGTTTAGGAAGTCTACCAAACCGAACCTCAGACAGTCACTAATATGGGCAGCTGAAATGAGAGCAGATCAAATAGGGTCCTACACAGTGTAATTCTAGGATAAAACAACAAATTATTCTGCAAGGGAAACTACCCCTGTCTCATTCAGACTGAAAAAAATATCACTGAACATTAATTAGGCCATCATAAAGCGGACAGGGCTGCACTGTGCTGGCTATTTGAGATTGTAAGCATAGCGTTCGACCCACGTGCGGTTGCTTTCGGGGGGCAAACTGTGCAGATAGACATTCTTCAGCCCTGCCAGCCACATGCCATACTCTCCCTGACCCCTCTTTGAACTAAGGTGGCATGTGACTCCAGTAATGCAGCCAAACAGTTGTTGGATTTGTGAGTGAGAATGAGGTAAAGTCAATGGCAGCAATAATGTGTGTTACAGTTATGCATCTACAAACAAAAGGGCTACACAGTATATAAATGCCCTTGTAAAGCTCAATGCTTTACAATGCTTACCATAAACCAATCATACTTCTGTTAGACATAACTTAATTTCAGGTTCCTAGAAGGAGATTTAAAGTAGACCCCAGAAGCTAGCCAGCATGAAAATAACAACATAGTATCTGCCCAGAGCAGTATGGTTTCTGACAAAAAGAGGTAATAATGTTAATTTTATATGAATAATATCATTATGCTAGTAAACAACATCAAAACAACACATTGTGAAGATGACACACACCATTCCTGGTTCACATTTAAATAAACTAAAGGGATTCACTTCCGTTGCTGTCGAAAGCCTAATAAATCACACCAGAACCAGAAAAATAAATCATGCTGATAGTCTGCTATCAGTCTAACATGCTATATACAATCCATTTCGCTAACAGTACAGTAAAATATTTTACTCAACTGTAGACGTCGAAACACAATTTAATCGAATGAGTCCTATTCCATTTGAAACGTGTTAACTCTTATTTAAACCGTAGGCCTATGCGGCCGTGCACTTAACACATTTATTAAAAAACTACAGTTTGTAAGGACGCGTTTAATTGGCTAAATTTTGAACTCTGAAAGTTAGACAAAATCTGATTGGTTTAGCGTGCCGCTGGCTAGAGGAGGGTGGTGTTTCCAAGGATTTTGTGTTCCTGCTGCACAATTCCAACAGTGCGCGGCGCGTGTATTTTGAGATGGATCGGGGAATTAGAAAAAACTTTTGCACCGAAGAAATTGCGTAGAAAACCTAACCAAGACCAAAACACAAGGAAATACTTAATCTTTAGCCGATTTCTTTGTGAATTTTTGGACTCTGGATAGTTTTCAATGGGCGTTTACCACTTTGTCACGGTGCTTTATTCCCAACAGGTAGGAGCAACCATTGTAAAGCTACCGAGGCATTTTTGTTGTGCTAGGCGCTGTTACACGAAGTTTTATTTGTTCAGATATACATATTTATAATAGTTTTTGAATTTGATATTGTACTCGCTTTATTTTTGTTTTGATCTTCGGTGTTAATTAATGTGTTCGATACCCATCATATGGAGACAATCAACCGTGTCGTTAACTCAAGTAACGATAAGCAGGGTGGACGAAGTGAACTATGGCTAGCTGGTGGCTAAGGCTTAACGTTACTAACGTTAGTCCATGAGTTTTAACTCGCAGCCACCTTCATAGCTTTATGCTGTTAAATACAAACCATTTAGTTGCATACTATAATATCACATATGTGTGTATTATTTGCCATGAAATAGCGCGATAATAGTTGCTAAACTACTTTTCCGAACTTCAGCCAGCAGATGAAACGATATAGCTTTTGAAGTTTTCACCGGTCGCTGCTTTTGCTAACTAGCTAGCTAGCTAACGTGTGTGGTGGGGAACGCATTAAAGTCGGAGAACAACAGGGGATCTCACACGAAGCTCCTGAAACATGTGCCATTTTTACATATTTTACTTCGTGAAATCTGAAAGCAGATTGATATTTACATCTAAACTATATTAAATAGTTGTATGTATTTGTCTACAGAAATTGTGAAAATAACCCAAAAAGTTGGTTGAATGAGTTTGAATTTCTTTATTTTGGTTTATCATCCAAAACAAATAAACACATGCGCATATACCAAAAATGCTGAAATGAAATAGAAATTTCTTAGACTTGGATACAGTATAACATGATCCAAAGTGTTACAAGTGTTTTAGCAAAGTTGTGTGATTGACGGGGTCATTAAAATGCATGAAGAGTAGAAGGTCAACCCCTCAAGTTATTGTGTATTCACCTGTTTATCAACACAGAGCTTGTTCGACAAGGATATGAAGAAAGAACACGGTGTGGATTAGACTGGACTTCCATTGAACGAGTCAGGATTTGAATTTACCCCAGTTTCTGTCGGATATCACCTCAATGTGGGCTGCAGACAACCGTCGCATTTTTTGTGAAGTTAAATGATGGCGACACATCAGATGGGACCAAGCGACGAAGATGACGATGCAAGAGACTCGGTCAAACTGGCCGAGGTAAGTCTTTCATCATTAAATTGCCTCGTTTGGCATGGTGTCAACAATAGGTTAAAAAAAAAACCTCTTGCGCTAGGTAAATGAAGTACGGCCTTCCAGTTTTACCACAAGAAAAGAGCAAGTTAGCTTATTCGGGAAGTTTCCACTCAAAAAAGACCACATCAACTTTTAAATGGTCTCTGGTATACCCCCATATCCAAAGACCGCACCAACTCAGACCTAACTTAGCCAACTGTATACCAGTCTCACATGAGTTTCCCACGCAGTGGTGGTGACTGTCGAGACAGTCAACAATTTGTGGACTGAAGTAGTGGAAGCCATGCGTGGCCGCTGGGTGATGTAAGCAGTTATATGTATTTATAGCATCTCTGAACCTTACAAAGACATGAGTAACCAAGAGTTTTGTGTGGCCTGTAACTGGTTTGAATCATATGGTGGTATGCATCCTCATTCAGATGGTTTAATTTGACCAGGAGTAAAAGGAAATAAATTCTATTTCCAAATAAAAAGGAGATGGGATTTTGTCTGTTGTTTTAAGCGCAGCACATAAAAAAACACCATACTTTAAAGATTTGGCAACCAATGATATAAACCTTGTGCCCCCTAAAAAAGCAGGTCGGTTTATCATGTTTAAGTTTTGGAGCCCAACAGTTGTGTACTTGTGGGAAATTTTCATCTAAAGCTAGTTTGTTTTGAAAAGTGATGGAGACATTTTTGAACTGTGGTTGATTGCCATTAACCTGATGCTCGCCATACAGAAAACATGAAACTTGAATTGCAAATTTTTTTGCTTACTTGACTGGGTATTATTACATGCGTGCAAGCATGGGCGTCTTAGGCTTATTATAATGCCAGCGATGTGACAGAGTAACTGCTAAAAGCTATGCTTCCTTGTCAGTTACAGTCGTGTGGTTTTGTTTCTCATGCTCCCAACTGTCCGGTGTCTGAATGAAGAGCTTTGTGTAAATCTCTTCTCTCCACATTGGCCATGGGTGGAAGTTCACCTATTTATAGGGGCCACATATTTCTCTACTCATCCCCCACCACCGCTGCACTCATCTAATCTAATATATTTCTCGGCTCCTGTTTTCCTTCCTCTGCTGGATCTAGTCTGAGGGACGGATGTCTTCTCCTCTCCGTCATCACAAACGGGCGCCCAGAGTAAATGAATTCATCAGAAAGGGGAAAGATGGTTGAGTTTTTTTTGGTGGAAAAAACAGCTTGGGAAAAGAGAAGCAGGCTTGGTAACGGATGGTCAAATATCAAAGAGTGGAAGAAAAATTACTGCCACTTGACCCCCATCAATTGAGTGAATTATTTAAAAAAAACCCTCAAAGCACTGCAGTGTGGAGTTGGTATCGAAGGATGAAGAGTGTGTGGATTTTTATCAACAAATGTGTTATACAAGAATTGTAATCAGAGTTCTTCATGTAGATTAGTCAGCAGTCCCGAAATTCAAAATGGGACACTATGAGTTGTGTGCGTTCACAATATAACAGAGGAGAAAATTGCTGTGAACAAGACTGTAAGAAATGTGTTTTGTCCCACTCTGTGTAAATACTAGTAAATGGGAGTCAACTTTGCAAGACTCTTTGCCTCAGAAGCAGTGATGACTGTTGCATTTTACATAGGATGTCATATTATTTATGCTCCTCTGTCAGTAGTATAATTCTGATACTTTTTCTATCATGCAGAGAAAGGAATGCATAAGTCCAGAATTTCAGAGTGTTGAGGTTGAGGCACACACATTTAAATGAGATTTATTCTACAGACCTAATGTGAATTCCCTTAAAATCAGGACACCCTTCTCTTAGTACATTTGATGGGTTACTCTACTGTCGGTCAAAGCCCTGTTGGTCAGTTGGGTCGGTATGGTGATGTCCTAACTTATCATTCACTGTTGCTGGCTGCTTTGGCCGAAGAAGCATCTTTTTGTTTGGTATTCTGAATGATTTAGCGTCTGCCTGGCCCACCCTGGCACGGTGCATGCTGGTTCCCATCCCTCTGCTTCTCCCACTAGAGACTCAGACAAGTGTTTTGGGACCAGTCATCTATGAATGTAGCACTAGATTATGCTGTACCTTTAAAAAGTTTTCTTTTGAAACATTAGCTAGATGAGTGTTGCTGGATTAGAGGGGCCTGATTGCAGTTGCTGCTTCTAAGAGATGGTTGTCCATGCGCTGTAGGCTAAGTGGCGGCTTCAGGGGAGTGTGTCTTCAACATGACTGCTGTTGGTGGGCTGAGGTGTACAGGCTATAGTGACTGGGGTCTGATCTGCAGTCTCGGCTGTGCTTCAAGTCGTCAGGTTTGTCCACACCAGTTTGTTAGAGTTTGCTTTCTTGTGATGACAGAGAGATAGTGATGACAATTCTAACTTGCTTGGCATTTGTTTCAAAAAGGTGTTTCCTACTCACTTGCTGACTGGATTGCTTTTTATCCTGAGCACAGACCTGTAAGCTTGTGTGTGTGTGTTTTTATAGTTCTCCGCTGTAAATGTGTCTTTTTAAAGCATTGTCGCAGGTCATTAATTTGGAGCTGGTGGTGTTGCTGTCAGTGATGGCTATTCTCTCTCTCTGTGTGTGTGTGTGTGTGTTTAAAATGTGAGCTTTGGGTCTGGGTTTGTTTTTGCTGTTCTAGTTTGGCACCTCATTCACCCTGGGCTGCAGCTGAGCGGAACAGGAAGCCGTAACACAGTGCTTATTGTTGAGTGTGCATGATCTGGTGACAAAGTTATGTCAAGTCAGCTTTAAATTAGACTTGGCCCAGTGGATTCTCTTCACCCCCTTTCTAATCGAGTTGTTACACTGCCAAGGTGATGTTTAAGCAAGAGTAACAACACCCCCCCCCCCCCCCAAATAGTTTTTCTCGTATATCAGTCATATTAATGTTTTTTCACATTAATTATATCAGAGACGCATTGCCCTGACTGTGTCCCTGGAGAATTTTAAACCAGCAAATTAAGGATATGTCAGTCGTCAAAATTCCAACCTGATAATCACATTTTATTGCTGTAATCAATTTAAATGTCAACTTTGACTGCCGTTGCTTTGAGTATAAATTCAACCAAATGGCCCCTTGAAAAAGGTTTAGTGAGTAAAATTAGAAAGAATCAGCAGGTTCACTTAGTAAATTTGGCTATTTGAAGTGAATTCAAGTGAAGTGAATTCATTCACTTCAAATACAGAATATTAAACAGAACCCAATAACATTTATATTCCAAGAATTAGTTTGCAACATAGTTTGAATCTAAGATCAACTCACCAATAAAAGACAAGCTTGGGGTTGAATGTGATCCCAACCACATGTGGATAGCGTTTGAGGGCTACACAGACTCCTGAGAAAAATACAGTGACCAAAGTTTCTGGTATTAAGTGACTAAACTCCCTTTCCCCCTCTTGGTCTTACTGGATGTTAATAAATAAATTAGTTTTCACACTAGATGTGTTATGAGCAGTTCTGTAATATATGCCGCAGCCTAAGGATTCATGTAACTGATTGAATGGTACCATTTTGTCAGTTGAACTTTATCTAAGCAGTCCGCTCTGGCTACCTGATGTAGCCTAAACTGGCCAATGTCAGAGTTAAAGGTTTCAGCACAGGACGGCCCATTGATGCACGTTGGCATGCAGGATGACTTTAAATGTCAATGTACTGAAATACAAACTGACTCAGAAAGAGCATTGTTATGAGATTTAGCCAACAGCCGTATAGCCTAACTACTGAACAAGGCAGCACGTGTGATAGTGGGTTGTGGTGCCAGCTACTCTATCTCTGGGGTTGATTTTTGAGCATCATGAGTCATGTAAAGTCCTCACTGCACATGGAAAGCCTGCATTCCTCTTTGTGAAAGAACATGCTGATGCACCATCTTGAGCACCATTGAAAAGTCAACCCCAGGCCTTTGTTTACACAGCCTCACTTGTGTCCTGTTCTCACAGCAGCTTTGATCATCACCACACCTCCTAATCTGCCAATGCTTCTTTTACCCATGCTGTGGCTTATGGTTTGGACTTGGAGAAAGAACCAGATGTTCTAACCTACCTCTGCATGTTGTGCCAACTTCTAGCCTTGCTGAATGAGGGATTTTGAGATGAACTTTTTATAGATAACACATTTTTTCATTTTTTTTGAGAATGAATGCTATTGAGCTCAATTGCTCAGTAGCAATTGAATAATTATCCTGCTGTAGCAAGGTTGAAGTTTACCATCCATGGTGGTGAATGCAGTTATTTCTAATCAAATTTACAATGGAGAAAATGCCTGCAATCTTTACCCTATGGTTGAGCTGTACTGACACCATTGATGAATGTCATTGTGGAAGCCTAATTAAAAAATTTCAGGCTAGTATTAGGCTATGGGTGTCCTATTTTGCATAATATTTTTTGTGGTGTCTATTTCCTCTGGAGGAGAAAATACCTTGCATGGCAGGCGCTATAAAATAATTTTTTTTCCTTTTTTTTTTATTTTTGTTTTATTGTTTCCGAAATTCATGGGAATGTTTTTTTTTTTGCCATTTTATTTTTTGGGCTTTTAAACCTCACCGTAACTGAGTTGACTTGAGGCCTAGTCATGTCAGATGTTATTGGGGTCAGAGGGCCAAATCCACATGCTCTCCCACACTCACATGCCCATAGACAGTGCACTCTCAGCCTATGCCAGATAGGCTTGTCTATGTATGGACACTATATGGATATAAAATGATATACATCACAAATTGGCTATTGTTGTAGGCCTACATATGTGATTATAAAGGCAATGTTTACAATGCCATCATTTTTCACAAAAAGGTTTTCAGTGAAAGTAAAGTCATTGCCCTTTTAAATATATGTAATATGTTTTATGCCGTGAAAATAGACAGTATTTCCTGATTGAGAGAGCATTGTTTTCTTTTTCTACCAGTCCACTGAGAAACAATGTTTTATGAGGAGGTAGGCTACTTTAGATATGTTGCCCATAAACAAACTGACATGGTGAACTTTCGCGATGGTCTCAGGGTAGAGCGCAGCAATTTGGCCAGATTTTGCAGATCAGTGGCATGTTGTATGGTGTTTTTAACCGGAAAATCTGAAAAGGTTATTTTAAAAACGTAGACATAAATGTCAACATGCTAAAAACCACATATTCATAGTAATCATAGGGCTCTATGAGTCATCATCCTGTGCTTTGTCAACTTCATAGACTACAGCCAACCAGTTAACATTCATGCAATAGCAGTAATATAAATGTTGCTGTTGACATAACACCAATAATCACCAAGTTGGATAGTGGCTGCCTAGCTACTACAAAGCTGTGTGTAGTCATTGAGATCTGTTGCTCATAAAGCTGGGTGTAATGCATGTGATCTTGAGTTTGACCTTGCTCTCTGTCGGAGAGAAATGCGATTCAATTATAGCACTCTTCCCTCTGTACTCATCTCCTTCCAAGGCTGGCCAGAGCCTTGTTAAAGGCCCAGTGTCTGCCATTTCCCATGGCCCAGCCACCCATCCAGGAGTCATGTGATTAGCCCAAGCAGGCAGAACAGGGAGGGGAAAATGGATCCTCAATTTAATAGAGAAGGTCAATTGGCTCCAGCCAGCCCTGGTTTCTCCTTCATGGAACACTCTGAGAGTGTTTTGCGAATGGCCTGGACTGCCTCTGTTCGTCTTTGCTAAAGGGACCTCCATGTGCACCATTGTCAAGATATTTGGATTAGAACTCTCTCACTAAAGCTGACTGTCTTGTGATTTTAATTGCCTTGCTGTTTGTGTTCGGGAGAGCCTTGTTGTGACAATAAAGCCGTCGTCTTGGTTCTTGGGTCTGTCATAACAGTAGAGGACCTAAAAATTGAAGGGCTGTTTTATTCCCTTGCCTAACAGGGTTGACGTCACCCTAGCTCAGGTTTCTCTCATGCTGTCTTGACGCTGGCCAGGTGTGTAGGTTTCAGATTCCATTGTCGGTTAATGTGCATGTTTTCGAGAGTAGCTGCTTATGGAACCAGGCCTAACTTTGTTGCAGTGGCATCTCGACACTCCATAACCCAACCCAGCACAGCACAGTGTGGTGCTTGAATCCTGTAAAGCAGCAAAAAGCACCATGTAATCACCAAGGATGAGTGTCTCCTTGGTTGTTTGGGTCCCTGTCAACAACAGCAGCAACAACAGCATTTTTATCAGCATCTTGACAATATTTCTTGTCTGTAAAATAGCCTACCTACATTTGGACAACAGAATATACTGACGAAATAGGCTAGAGTTACAGCACTGTTGTATTACAAACAAACAGTTGCTGGTAAAAAACAAAACAAAAAAACAACAAAAAAGCAATGGTTGGTCTACATTATTCTTCTGATTGTTGTAGCAGTACTCTTGAGTAAGAATACATAAATGTGACTGACTTCTAAAACGTGGTCCATTCCTATAGAACCTGCTTACGGTAATGCACTAGCAGGTGTGTGAAATGCGTGGCATTAGCGTTTGCACCTGTGTGTAGAATGTACATGTGAATGGAGACGTGGTAGAAATTGTTTGTAAAATGAAGTTCTATTCATGTCGAGCTGCGGCCCCCAGCGCCTCTCTCAGCCGGTGAGCTCAGCTTCTCCACAGAGCTTGTCATGTGGCCGGCCAGAATCTCTCAAGAGGTCGGCAGGATGAATGACCACGACAAACAGCAGCGCTTCACTCAAGTGTCAGTGCTATTACTTTGAGCTCAAGCTGCTACTTGAGCCAATATTAAGATTTTTTTTTTTACAGCTTTACTCTTTCAGTGTGCATTGTTTTGTTTTGTTTTTTTACTTTAGACACATTGGATTCAGTTGGATATGTTTGTGATGCCACTGGAGCAGGCGTGTTTCTATACTTTCCATGCCACTGTAAACAGGAAGACATCTGCCTCATTCTCCAGGCTTTCACAGAACAGTGCTGGGTTTGATCAGCCAGTGGCTCAGAATTCGACAGCTATCAGCTAACTTTGAGTTGGAGCCTGTGATGTGCTTTGCTGTTCTGAGGCACCATCACACACTAATAGAGATACAGATGTAGCTGATACTAGTTCTTTTCTCTGATCCTGTACCACAGTGTTCTTGGGATCCAATGTCAGCTTATTGTTGTGAGCTTATGGCTTATGTAGGATCTATTTTTTTTAGGTTGTTTTCATGTGAATGTTCAGATTAGCCAGGAAACTATTACCCTTGTTCAGGAGTCCTGCTTGGTTTTAGGAACAGAGTTTGTGCTTATAAGCTGCAAAGCCAAGTTACGTGTGTGTGTGTGTGTCTGTGTGTGTCTGTGTCTGTCTGTCTGTCTGTCTGTCTGCGTTTCTACAGTTTTTTCCTCGTTCTTTGGAGTTCTATTTCTGTGTGTTACTGGCAGTGTGACCCTGGGGGGTTTCTTTGAGTAGTGGGTTTGACCAAGGTAAGCGTTTCTGCTTTGCTTGAGTGCATGAGTGTTTGTTTTGCAAACACAGACTGATGTGCAGGAGTTCAGGAAGACTAAGAAAACATATGCATGCACACACACACACACACACACACACAAACAAACAATAGGTTGCGCACAGTGGGTGACACATTTTTTGGAAGGGTATTTGTACTTTTACTGAAGTGGGACTTTCGGGTACTTTATACAACACTGACTGATAATGATACACAGACCACTTCCTTAAAGATTAAAGCCTAGAAACTAGGTTTTAAAATCTGCATTTAGAAATTGCCACATTTGGGAAAACCTGGTTGGGTGGCCATGATATAAAAAGCCTAACCAAAACCTATGGCAAATGTTTCAGCCTAACTTAAAACCATGTCTAGGGAAGTCTTTCATCGTCATAATAATAAGTACCTTGGGTGTGGTTATGAGGGGATCTGTCTTACATGGGTCATTCTGGTCCAATCATGTGATTTAGCGTATTTTGTTTTTCCAAGGAAATGTGTTCATTTTAACTCTTCCGCCATGTCTGGTTTCACAACTGGGTTTTAATAAAAGTGTAATAAGGTTTCTTCCTGTTTGTCCCATCTTGATTGCCCCCTGACATTCTTTGGGCCTAACACGAGCATGGCATTTATGTCTTTTTGGGGACCTAGCTACTTTGAAGCGTCTTAACATGCTTTTTAAAATGTTGTCTGTTATGGAACCAGTTTTGGATAAATGATGGTTCTCATGGCTAAGCTTACATGGGCAACCTTGTGCTCAGGTGTTTCACCTGTCCTAAAAGTGCTTGTTTCCCCTCTCTATTGCCACAGCATGTTTTGAGAGTGTTTAAATCTTTTATTTTTGCTGCTGTGGAGAACAGATTGATTCCATTTGCAGTTAGCAGAGAGGGTTCTTATGTAAAGGCTTTAAAGAACTTTTGGTTCATATTCAGAGCACTAGGCTTGTGTGTGTGTATGTCTCCCCTGAGGAACTAGCTTTAAAGGAAAAGTCTGGTGTAAATGACCCCATAGTGCTGTTGGTAGGAAGAGGAATGAGGAAAAATTGGTAACATGGTCCAAATAGTGACACTGCAGTTAACACTAACTAATGAGTGCATGGAAACTCTTTCAGTTTCATTTTCCTGTCCCCCTTTAAGTTTGTGTTGGATGCCGGATTTGCTTGTTGTTGTACCAATTTTCTCGTTCCTCTTCCTGCCGGTAGCAGTCAGTGAGGTCATGCAACAGGGATATGGGCTAGAGATGTTTGACATTACACTGAATATGCCCGCTTTCATCTTCGTTTATGTACTGATCTCATCTACAACTCTCGTGCTTTGTGACGCTCACATGTTACAGTGTGGTTTTCTTTGTCATGCTGTGCGGAGCAACAATAATGTCACTGACTGAATTTTTGGTAATAGTTTGCTAAATGCCAGTTATTTTAAACTTTGTCTTGTCACATGTTCAGCAACAGTGCTGAATCATAGCCTATTCCATCTTGAGCTTTTCCTGTCTGATTTGCCTGGGACAAGGGGAAAATTCAAGTTACACTGGCCTCTTAAAAATGTGTCGTTTTCAAAAATTTCCCTACATATAAGAACTGTGAATCGAAACTCCCTTTAATGGCTGTGTGTAGACTTGTATCCCCCCACCCCCTCCCCTTAAGGATATTGCCTGACATGCTGGTACAGGAGAACTGCTAGTATGTATGGCCAGACATTCTAGTCACATCTTCTCTCTGGCCTGAAGTGAAATTTGCAAAAACCTTTTCCTGCCTTCGCTTCAAAATCATGTTGGCACATCACATTTTCTGATCTGCATATGCAAATTCCCAGTCAGGATTGTATGGGCCTGTGTAGGCTATTTTCATAAGTAGATAAGACGTGATTTTCTGTTCCGATGATAAAAACAGGGAAGGAGTGTGGGGCCAGAGTCTAGTTGTGATTCATGGCGCACTTTTTAGAATGACGCCATTGTCAGGCGGGTGACTTGTGTCGATTAGGGTGTTGTGACTTTTCGTTGAACTGAATGAGAGGGAAAGAGAGAGAGAACGTATGCACATGTGTTTGTGTGTTTGTGTGTGTGTGTGTGTGTGTGTGTGTGTTTTTTCTTTTTTTTTTGATTGGTTGTTTTTGTATGCAGTGACAGCTTTGAACTGAATGACATGGCTTCTCACTGAAAGGGTTACATAACATGGGCTTGGTTAGTTTGCAAAGGCCTTCAAACAAATGTTGTGGTGATGTTGAAGGTAAAGAGCATATCCATGTTGGGCCGTGTCCACCACTATGAGAGTACACTCTCATTTTTTGCTGAAAAACTCCTCCCTTAGACTCACTCCAGGGTAAGCCAGGTTTGACCTGCACAGTCAAACAGTGGAAAACTATGTTTTAGATAGAAAGAAAGACAAATAGATGGCTACTTTATTGATCCCAAAGGAAATTACATTGACATTACAGTCAAGCTAATAGACTGCTTGAACAGCTCAGCTGTGCAGTGTGGCCTGATTAAAGTTCAGGAATGGAACTACATCGCTGTGGTGGGACGTAGGACCATGGCGCGCATCCTGACAACTAGGGAAAAAAGTATGCATGGTAATTGCAGTGCCAACCGTATGCAAAATGTGCGTGCATAGCCTTGTGCATGGAAGTCTACTACAGCCTTACACTGTTATCAACCTGACTTGAAACTTTAAAGGCAATATAGAATGGATGAGTGGACAAGGCCATTTACAACCCTGTATTTAAGATGGGGATTGAAATGGTCTGTTTTGGCTGAATAGCGCCCTCCTTAGCAACCACAGTTGAGCTATAGTTAATTTCCTTACTGTAACATCAGAGTACGGCTTTGTTCAGATTTACCCATTTTTTTACTCAAGATTTACATATGAAGGCAGGCACAACTGACGGCTCTGTGGCAATACACAGCCTCTCCTAATTCAGCAAAGGCAAAGTACCAAAGTTTTTTCCACTCTATGTGTCCTTTAACATGCTTGCTGGCATCTTGTTTTATCAAGTGGAAAGTTTAGCCTGCCTCAATGTGTTTGCTTTTGTTCAGCCCCCTGTAGGTTCAAGAATAGGCTGTGCTGCATGTGGGCTATGATGTAGGCCTTTAGCTGTGCTTTATTTAGGTCTCAGAGTTGTCACTCAGCTTTGTTGTGAAGTAGCCAATATGTGTGACTCTTTAAACATGTGAGGACTGTACACACGGGCCAGTCCAGAGGTGGCACTTCGGGAGAGGGTCTGTTTGCATGGTTGTGGGGAGCTGAGCTGGGAAGGTGTTGGCTTGGAATTTATTGGTCTAGGTCTGTCACCACGGCGTTAAGTGCACGACTGGTAACGGAAAACCTGCCCGGCACGCGTCTGTTTGGAATGGCCATGCAGTGCCCCGCCGTGTACCCCAGTGAAAAGTGCCGCAGGGAATTCCGCCAGAGTCTACTCTGCTGTTTAATTATAGCGTGTGTGTGTGTTAGCCTTCTGCCACAACGGATGTCAGCCCACAGCAGGACCAGCCACGCTCTGATACCAAAGATAAGATGTTTGTGTGCAGATCTCACATGACCAATTTGAGCTCCACTTTAACACTACTGATTGGCAACGTCTGTTTTCACATTTGTTTTCTCCGTGGACTTCTTGGGTGCCGGCCTGTTTCTGCTTCATTTCAAGGAATATTGAGTGCAGTTGTTATCTTTTATTTTCGTAGCCAGCCTTTTCTAGAATGAATACATTGGCGTAAGAAGGATTTCCAGTCGTAATAGCCTGGCACATAGCCATTAGAAATAGTTTTACCTTTAGAAAGTGCCAGAAAAGTAAAACGTCAAGTGTTGCCACTGATACTGTGTTTATCGCTACTCTTCATCCAAGTAGTGTTATTTTGAGCCTGACCTCTGAAGTACAATAACAGTGTAAAGCCTACAATAATCAGAGGGGTTTTGGTGAAAGAGAGGGCTGTAGCATCTGTTCACACAAGGCAAAACGTCAGGTCATACTGTTGGGTATATGGCGAATGCTCGATGTCCGAACCAGAAAACAAGTTCAGTCACTTCCTAATGAAGGTTGACTACATAAACACACAGCTCATGCAGTGAAAATATGTTATTGGTTTACGATCTCGATGTTAAAATGCAAACACATTGATGGCAATACACTAGAAATGAGAAACTAAGGCTACCTGAAACAAGATTTGTCTGAAACATTTGCTGTGGTTAAGTGAGAGCAAGAAATGCATCCTTATGAGTAATGTTCACATTTTAGTTAAGTTTTTCATATCAATAATATATTTTCACTACATGAGCGGTGTGTTTATGTAGCTGAACTTCAGTAGAAAGTGATTGAACTTGTTTTCCGGTTTGGACATTCAGCGTTGGCCATATACCCAGTAGCCATGAACTCTGCAGTTGATTGGATAGTAGTTACATTAAGGTCCAAGTTACTGATTCAGTGGTTAAAAGGTGGCCTTACATTTCAAACATGACCACTACTGTTCTTGTTATGGACCTCTGGTCCCTTGAAAGACTGGATTAGTCTAACTGGTAATAACCAGTCATCCACAAACCATCCCTCAGCTATGCAGAGGTGCCTGCATGTCAGAATTCACAAGGTTATAATTTTACAGTGACTATATTCAGCAGGCACTAAAAGTGTGTCATGACTCAACACTGACAGAAACTTGCTCAAGTCAAATGGAATATGTGATTAGTCAATTCCTCAGTTGTTGATTTAAGTCCTTATTAAGTTGTTTGTGATTTCTGGAGACATATGCCTAGATTTATGCGCCAGACGACTATATTTTCCGTCTAAATGGGTTTTCTGTGGCCGTTTCGTTTCTAGGCTTTTTTTTTCTCTTTCCATACACTTAACATTCCAAGCCAAAAAAAACAGTAGATCTATATCTTCAAATAGGACCAAAAAGATTTTTTCTCTGGCTAACAAAGAAGTGCAAAAGCAGTTTCTTTTCAGCAGTTTCAGTGTAGCAAGAACAAGCAAGGTAATGGAACATTTTAGCATTAACAAGAGAGGAAACTGAAGTGTTCTTATCCAGAACAGCTGATGTGTGTCCATGTCTCTTTGCAATATTTGAACTGATGAAAGATGACTTAGGACATTACCACTGGAGTAATGTCAACTGCCTCCCATCTCTCTTTGTGGTGCGGTATCACATAGAGAGGAGAGCCTGTGTACTGTGTGAATGCACACACAGTCTTCCCTGTTAAGATGTTTAAAGCTTAGGCCCATGGGGAGTCCAAGTCTCTTCCATTGGACCTGTGCCGACAGAAAATATGATTGGGTGTCAATGGTAGAAAATGATTATTTTCTGGTCACGGTCATCATGAGCCTTGAATTACATGATGGAGGTGAATGTTTTAGATAATTTTTCAACTGAAGAAAGGTGCCATTCATGTCATGATTCGAGAGTTACGGTGTGGTTTAAATGCGTAGCTTGAGTGACTGCAACAACAGCAGACGCTTGTGTGACATCAGCTTCTCTCCACTGAAACTAATGTAGCCTCACCAGGAGGAATTTGAGCAACAGGTCTTACAGGCTTTGTTATTAGGAAAAGGCAAAGAATGAAGACAAAACATATCAGTTATGGTGTATAAACCACTGCTAAATGACCTAGAATGTAGCATGCTGAAAGCAATAGTGACGTTTAATATGCCAGACAAAAGTGTAGTCTGCTAAGAGACTCCACACAAAACATAACATAATCACATAACTTTTGAAGCCTGTTGCAAAAAAGCAGTTTCTCACTGTGCAAAAGTATATTCCCAAACAGCATATGTGAAGTTTGTGACTCAACACAAATATATTTAAATATTTTTAATCTCTATTGACAGCCATTCATATTTTCTGTCAGCATAGGTCCAGTGGGCTGACCTGAAGAGGCAGAGAATTAGGCCTCCCTATTAAGAGAATTGCAATAAATAATTGGCAATAAAATTGCTCTTGTTGTTTGTCCTGGGGTAGAGACGCTCATGGACTACTGGTTTGCTCAGACCTGTTTTGACTTGCTGCTACTGCTGCTTGGGGCTTTTCACCTAGAAATCGGTCTCTGAAGCTTTGCTCTTTGCTCTCTGAACCTCAGATCTCCAAAATGTAAGACCAGCAGATCAAGCTTGGATTTTGCACACACACACACACACACACACACACACACACACACACACACACACACACACACACACACACACACACACACACACACACACACGGCTCTTAAGGCATAAACATTCCTTGCACATTCACAGGTGTCGGGATTCAAAAGTGGGACAGTGACAATTGAAGCGCGATGACTGGGGCACACACAGTCAGAGGCTCAAGTGTGAGTTAGAGGTGGCGGTGGCCATTTTGACTGCTCAGTCAGTTCCTGCCAAGAGATGATGAGACAAGGCAAAAAAAAAACTGTTGGGTGTTGCGGGGGTGTTCTTGGAGCTCCACTGAGTTGGTATTTGAGGTTTGGCCATGCTAGTCTTGGTGGGGTGTGAGCCTTAGTGTAGGTGTGAGGCTATAAATACTCAGTAAACAGAGCCATGTGTGCTGCTGCTGCAGGGAGTGTGCTGGGAGCCAGGGAGCTGAGTCTCAGACCTGTTCCCAAGGCCTGCTGACACCAGCGCGCCAAAGCCCCCGATGCCTGTGAGGTCACTGGGTGGGTTTACGGGTAACCGAGATAGCAGCTGACGCTGGAGTGCAGCAGGATAGTTACCGCCGTCATTGCTGCAGAGAAGTTAGCCTGAAATATAAGGGCAAACTTGGTTATTCAAAAAAAAATATATATATTTTGGCTTTTGTCTTTTTATTTACTGCTTCTATAAAAGACTTGAATGTCTTATTTATTTTCTGTATTTATTGTCATGCTCATTTTATGGTCCTGGATTAGGTTAAGGGACTGATGGGGCTTTTCCACTGTATCACTCTAGCTCTACTCTAATCTACTCTACTCTACTCAATACAGCTCAACCCAACTCAACTTGACGCACTTTTTGCTTTTCCATTGGGAGTTGTACCTGTTACCCCTTATTATTTTTCTTGCCTGCTTTGGCCAGGTTCTATCCATGCTGAGCTGATACTAAAATGTGACATGAACAGACTGACAGCCACTGATTGGTCTAAGGGCCATTGCAAGCGGTCAAATAAAATATGAATGAATTTGAACTACTGCAACACTTTTGAGATTTAGTTCCATTGTGAAATTGTAGGCTATTGTAGGCTCATTGGTTAAGAGCATGTTTAACATGCAACCATAAATAAAGAAAGGGGTGGGAACACAGTGAGGTAGGCTACTGTAGGTGGAACAATAAGTTATTGCAGAGCACTTATTTTTGAAAGGCTACTTTACCATTTCCAACGTTTTGGCCTCATATTCATAATGTCGGAAATAATATGAAATTAACATCGAGTAGGCTGCCCCCCGCCCAATTAAATTAAGTTTAAAATGTGAACTTGTAGGTCTACAAAATGGGAGAACTAGATAGAACAAGACAGACGTCATGAGACTGAATAATAAGGAGAGAGCATCTAGATCAGTTTGGATACCTCAACCACCTTGAGATGTAGGCTAGTTCACTTTGTACCACATGCATGCCGAGGAGGTACCGTATTGTCATGGAAAACCAACCAAACTGTGTAGAGTAGTCGAGCTGGTACCATGTCCTGGAAATTGTAGAATCGGGAAACAACCCCACACCGGATTAGATACGGAGTCTAGATAGGTCCATAGCACCTGGCTGCATTACTGCTGCTGGAACTAAAAACTAGTTGTGCCACAGCACCCTTAAACTAGTACTTTAGCAGAACTATGCTGTAAGGTTAATAAGTGTATGATTCAAGGCAACATGTGTGTCAGTTATTGTATGTTCTGTCAAACCCATCCCACAGTATTTGTGGTGACAGGCTCAGGGTAGTAGGTGTAATTGATGAGAATGCGTTTCTGCCTGATTCAGCACTTCTTGACCTACTCCAGTGCGTTTCATGCTTGGGCGTTAAGAGGATTTTGTCACCCACACCTAAAACAAAAGCATGCTGCTCCCAGTGCCATGTCATCCGGTTGATCCCATTTATATAGAATGGTGAAACCCTAATTATGATTTCTTGTCATAACTGAAAGGCACTGATTGTTGAATGTTTTTATGGATTTCATATTAAACATTGTCATTCGTTATTCCCTCTTTTGTCTACCTCTGCAGGATGGAACAGAGCATGGAGACTCCACGGGCAGCCTGTTTCAGTTGGAGGAGGAGTCATTCTCCTGGCCGGGCCCCAAAACCCTGCGCCTCCAACGTACCGCTCAGGGCTTTGGCTTCACCCTGCGTCACTTTATCGTGTACCCGCCCGAGTCTGCTGTGCATTCCTCCCTCATGGTGAGTTTACTCTGATCTCTACAGCCCACCCCACCCCTGCCCACCTGCCACCAATATCTCTCGCTGGTACCTTTACAAACCTCTTAAACGTGAGTCATGAAATGTGCCGAGCTGTGGTGCTCACTTTAAAAGTAACGGCATGTTTGGAATGCATCAGTGATAGTGGATCAGAAAACCTCTGTGTCAAAGGTTGGTGTAAGGTGAAGAATGCTGGTTTCTGTGGTCCAGCAGAGGGTGATATCAAAGAGGTCTGGTTTAAGAGATCTCTCTGATGCATGCAGTATGCAAAAGGTATCAACGTTTTGAAGTTGTTTTCTCCCATATATGTCAGTTACGCATTTGTCTCCTGTCTGCTAATGCCCATAGCTAAGCATTGTAGTGCTGTTACTTGAGCTGTGGTAGAGCAGTCAAATACTTGGGGCAGACCTCCTTACTTATTTCACTGAGACACCATCATACCAATATCCACATACATGGCGGCCTTATGTCATAAAACCAAAGTCATTTAAACCAAAGTGTTGCCTAAAGCTTTACAAGTTTCCTTTTGCAATTTGTCTGAAGCTCTTTGTCTGTATAAAATGACAATAATGTTTTTTGTGTTTGCTTTCTGTAGGATGAAGAGCATGGGCACAGAGGTAAGGTGACAACATATAAACACATATAAAACCCCTTAGTTTGCATTCTGATGAGCTTTGTATTCCTGATTAATGATGGCTAGTTTTCAGCGCCAGTGTGCTGCGCGTACTGCTCTGTGCTTACTATGCCTGACTGTCCAACGTGGCAGCAGCTTGCCCTAGTTGCTTCCTGTGTTGAAGAGGATTTAAGCTGACCATGGCAAACAAAAGTGATTTAGCCATAATGCTTTTCCTTGTTTTGAGGACTTGTCTTCATCAGTGAACTTCTGATCTGTTGAGAGACTCAGGAAGCCCTTCACTGAGCATGGATTAAGGCATTGACTTTGTGTTTTATTTGCCTTACAAATAACCTGTCTACCTCATATGTGAAAGTAATGATTGGGTGACCATTGCTCATTACACCTCTGCCTTCTGTTGGTGAGCTGAGCTGATCTCAGATTTGCAATGTCTTGCAGCAAAATGTTTGTGTATTCTTCTCAGACTATTTAGTCTAGTCAAGCGGTTGTTGACGGTAGCGTTTGTTTTGATTGGCTCTTCATTCCTGAGCCCTCCGACAAAAGCTAGCATAGCACAAAGCGGAATCCTTATCTGTGTCAAGCTGGGCCTTGCCTCATAAATCTCACCTGCATTGTCAAACTCTAGAACACTGTTATTTAGGCCATGTACAGAATCTGTGCCACAAGAGAGACCTCAATATTCACACTGCCCAGAGTGAGTCAATATCTCACTCATGTATTACCACTCAGTGTCTCATCACTCTTTGACCAGGCAGACAGCCACAGTGGCCACTTGAAGTGTGTGGGGTTTTTTTTTGTTTTCATGAACTGCGGTAGTGTTTGGGCTTTCAAGCTGTTGTAGTATTTAGTATGTAGTATTTAGATTATTATTATAGGGGAATATCACGCAGTAAGTTAGTTACACTGCCACTATATTTTTTAATACCAAGTTCTGAACCGATATTTAAAAGCAGTGACTCATTTTTTATGCGCCTACATACACTTGGATAACAGCTCTCACTAAATTAAGTCTTTATATGATTTTTAAGCCAAAAAAGTGCCTGGTAACAAAGTTATTACTTTTGTATGTTAAAAATCAATCAAAAATCAATAATCAAATATGCGGTCTCAGTTATTAACATTATAAAAACCCACATAGTCGTGTTTTCTATGATGCTGCCAAATATTTTGTGACTGAAAATGTTTTTCATGGTCATGAGACATTTAAGTTTCATAAGTCATGGTGACAGAGTTACATGGTAACGGAGTTACGGATGTTCCTATTATTAAAACGGGATACAATTTTTGTTATTTTTCCCTAAATCATCATATATTGTTGGTAATAGTATTTATTAACATAATGAAAAGCAAAAACTTTTTTTCACAACTATTTTAAGTTCGACATACCAGGTGAAGGCTACCATTTGGGTAGCATAAGGTAACAAAAATTAGCAAAATTCTAGTTATTATTTTTTTTGAAAAATTAAAGAAATTAGCCTAGCATAGCCTAGTATCAGTTCGGCTAGTCTGATGAATTTTGTGACTTCACTGTAATTCTGATGTAATACGGATTTTTGTAACAGATTTTTAACCTGACATTTCCTATTGTTTGCATGAAAAATTCAATCAAATGGAATACGCCACATTAAGCATCCCATCAAAAAAAATGTATTTTATGATAACGGACCTGTGGTAATGGCAATGAAAGAAAAGGCATATTTTCAAAGTGTAATAAGTCCTTTAGATGTATTTTTTTCCTGACATAAGTAAAGTTGGTCATATCACCCACAACATGTTAAAGAGAGGGCAGTCCTAGTCCTAGTGTCTGATACTCAACTTCACATTGTCTTCAAAATGCTGTAACTGTGATCCAGGGCACCTAGAAACAAAATTCTACCTGTTTTCCATACCTGTGTGTTCTCCATACTAGATTGGTGTTTTTACTGTAGATGTTAACATGCTTGTGATCTTCTATTAGATTATTTGCTGTATAACTTGAGCAAGTAAGTGGGGTGATGCTTGCATGCTCCTGTGCTCATGTCAATGAAAAGTGAAAGTGAATGTAGAATTTGAATGCTTGCAAAGGAGAGCTTGTGAATTAGGCCTTGCTTTGCTACTGATGATACCCAGGCACTTGCCACCATTTTACCCAGCGAATTATGTGTTAAATGGAAATGAAGCTGGAATTTATCCCTGAACCATCTCTTGAACATGGGCAATATTATGGCAAAACCTGTTGTGCCTTGTGGGCTGTGGCTGGGTGTAATATAAATGCAGCTTGGCATGCATCTTATTAATGCATCTAGCCTGTAGTCTTTGGTATCAAAGACTTTTAAATAGCAACAAGTGTGTGTGTGTGTGTGTGTGAGAGAGAGAGAGTGAGAGTGTGCGTGTGTGTGTGGTTGGGGGATGGACGGCACATATTCATCTCATTTTGAAGTGGTTGCTGTGGCAACAGTGGGTTGGTGGGTGGGTGGGTGAGTTCCACTGACCATGTCTGTGTGCTGTCAGGCTAAAGGTCATTAGGGCTTCTCCGGGCTGAGCACATGGCTTCTGTATGTATGTCAGCCTGAACCACGGGTAGAAACAGTTGGTACTATGAGTAAATACCTTTTTGTCAATTGTGGTATGGTGTTTTGTTTTAGACTTGAAAAGCCTTTAGAGAGAGGTTGTAGAAATTGTATAACTAATGCATAGTACATGATTGTAATGTACAATGTTATTATTTAAACATCTCGAAGATGATGGCTATAATAATCATCTCAGCCAGACTGTCCTATATGGTAAGACTATGCTAGCTTCATATCAATGGGCACTAATTTACATCAGTCTATTGACTTTGAAAGATATGGATTTGTTGAGGTTGGCCTGCTTCATTGTAGGACCTCGGCTGGATATGGTGGTATAGTTTAGGGGGACTGTTTAGGACTAACAGTGATGAGGCTAATGCTGTCAAAGAGACAGATGACTTAGGAAATGGTGTTATTGAACCCCATGATGGGTCCTTGTAGGTTTTTGAGTTCTGTCTCTTTTCAGTAAGCTAGGCGTTGGTCCACTGATGATGATTGAAAAGCATTCAAACTGGATAACTAGCTCACTAGCTTCTGATCTCATTTGTGCTCATATGTCATTTGTCATGTTTAATATCAGTAAAAAACATTGTATCGTCTATTCATGTGTTGACCTTGTTGTGCAGATAAAAATGCTGCTTAATTAGCTTATCAGATTTCATCCCTGTTTAACAACAGGAAAGGTATGGATAAAGGATTATTGATTATATATTTATTGATTGATTTGTTCACTTTTTCAGAATATGTGACAATATGAATGAATATTGAATGAATAATTGACCCCACAGCCAGCTTTGGACAGGCTGCCAAGTTGATGTGTAGTTTATGACCCATGTGGTGGGAGTCCATCCATACTGCATGTGTGGTTTGGCCAGAGTGCCCCCTTTCCCCTCTGGGATTCAGCTGACTCGGAGGAAATCCCAGGGCGCTGTGAATGCTGGGGTATCCCTTTGTCTAGCACAGCAGGCAAAGCAAAATGGAGCCAACAACAGGGGCTACTGTGCTCATCCCAGGGCTGAGCAGCTAGACCCGGTTTGGGGGTGTGGGTGGGGGTTGGGGTGCTTTTTACAGGTGACTGTTCCCACTGCTCTGATGTGTGTTGTCTCTGCTCACAGCTATGCAAGCTCACACACACACACACATGCAGGGATGGTGCCCTCTGCTGTTGGAATGAGTTGGTTAAGAGGCAGCAGCTCTGTCAGCCTTTGACAACATCAAAGAGGCATGAGGGGTCCCATTGCTCTGTTAATATATCAGGTGCTGACCTGTTTGAGCTTGCTGTATGAACAGGTCCCTACTGAAGCAGGTGGGTGGTTCTGTGTCTGGGATTTTCAACATAGTATGGAAGGCCCTATGATCATGGCAATGCAGAAAACATGGACATGGCCATAGAAATCAGTAGTGGAAATGGAATTCACATCTGTAAAATCAAATGGGCTCTTCTCATCTTCCGTCACCAGTTGGCAGGCTCGTTAAAATCTTTAGTTAAGATTGAAAATCTGAGATCAATAAAATCAACGAAAATCAATAAAAACATTTGTTGCTCTGACCTGTACTTTCATTAGATGGCCACGCTCAGTTCATACTAATTATCCAAATTATTGTCAAATTATCGTAATGTAAAAGCACTGTTGCCTTTGAGGTTTGTCATTTAGCTTATCAAGTAAACTCAAGTTAACTCAAGATCATCATAGTCAGATCACTAGCATAAACCTGATCCACAAAAAGATAATCCTAAACTGTGAAGCTAAATAAAATCCAAATGAAAATTTGTGGCAGAATCATCTAGCCCAGCTTCAGTAATACTAAGTGCTGGATCTTTGCCAAGCAGAGCCGTGTTCTGCTTTTTCAGCCACTAGGGGGGTCATCAGCTCAGGGAGGTGCTATGCTAGGTCATTATTCTGTATTATTCAGCTGTTACATAATGCAGAGATGGCATGTGCTCATGTGTGTGCCTTGCTCAGTTGCTGAATATGTAGCCTGTGTCATGTTGCTCTCTTTTTTTATTTCAGCAAATGAGTTATATGTAATACCCTGTAGACCCAGTGACCTTTTGATAATGAGTAATAGCCTCAGAAATGATTCAGAATTGCATGAGCCAGCCTCACAACCACTATGTTTTTTTTTCTCGCTGTACTTACTCTACCTTTTTACCCACTCCCTATTCTCTACTTAAAAGGAGCTCCACTAAACACCCTCCCACACACACACACACACGCACACACACCCTCTCCTGCTTTCCTGCCCTCTCACTCACGCTCTCTCTCTGTCTATGTATATCTCTTGCTCTCACACACACACACATACGTATGTACATATACACATGCACTCATGCCAAGGATTGAGAATGCTTGAGGATTGTTTCTGACTATAGACTACATGCCAGGCTTTACACAACCAACCATTAACATAAACCTTGTGTTGCACCCTCGCATATTCTGTGGATGGACAGTCAGTTTTTGAAATTGACAGTTTGACTAAATAGCTTTACTTGGCAGCAACAATTTTAGTGTGGAGCATAGTGCTCCTGAATCTTCGTCAGTCAGTGACCCCCCACACACACACACTCACTCACACACCTCATGTAGACAGCTGCTAGGAGATGGGGGCAATATAAGCAAACAGGTCCCCTTGATGCCAAATCCCATTCATGTCCCGCAGCTCCAGAAGCCAAGCTGGCAGGATGATCATGTCTCCCTGGTCTCTTAATCACCCCTGTCGCTATTCATGAGCTACTCTCTGCTCACTCTGCCGCTCATTAAAACAAAAACAACAAAACACTCAGGGACGGCTTTGGCACAGCAACACTTTCTTTTGCTCGCCTTTTCTCATTCTCTCTCTCTCATATTCACTCTTTCTTTGCTCTCTTTTTCTTGTGCTCTCTTTCTCTCTCTCTCTCTCCTTCACTCTCTCATACTCACTAACCTGTTTGCTTTTTCCTCCCTCTCCCTCTCTCTCTCTCTCTTATTCATTCTCTCATATTCACTCTCTCATCCTCTCTCGCTTTTCCTCTCTCCTTCTCATTCTTAGCTCTTCACCCTGTTTGTTTCTGTCTCACTGGGATTCCCTCAGTTTCTGCTCGCATCCCAGATCTCCCAAATCTAAAGACTCTTAAGACCTTCCGGAAGCCTGTCAGATGCCTGTGTATTCAGTCTTTCCCTGGTCCTTTTAGATGCAGAGCGTGTTTGAACACCTCTTAAGTGGAGGGCTTGTGCCAATGGCAGACCTTTCTTCAAGGCTAGTCCTAAGGGCTATGTTTAAAGAGTCTACCGGTTTAACTGGTTGGAACTGAGCTGTAAAAACAAAACTTTTTTTTCATCTTCTCCTTAAAGATGTCGCATCATGTTTTTTTTTCTGGACAGCTCTGGAATTAAATATGCAATGAATGTGTGTATAAGCTTCGTTAATTGTTTGTCAGGACAGTTGTCTGGGGAGTTGATGTCACTCGAGACACTTTGGAATCTGTTGGAATGAATTTCATAAGTCTGCAGCTTCTGCTGCTTATTGTGTAGGGTGTGCTGGCCATGGTATTTGCCATACAAGAATGGGGTTGTCTGTGAATAGGTAGACAATTAGAAATGTATTTTTCCCCCTCTGTCAAGGGGCCACATGACTCAAGTTATTCGCCGCAGTGTGTTGTGGCTGCTTGTGACACTGGTGCTTTTCTGGTTGCCAGGGAGACCACGCAACAGGCTGGAGCCAATGGACACTATCTTTGTGAAGCAAGTGAAGGAAGGAGGACCAGCACATGGAGCTGGCCTCTGTACAGGTAAAATGTGTATACACACACACACAGATGGACTCTTGGTCAGTTTACATTTTCAAAGGGAAGCTGGGTGTCATTGTTCTGTAGTATACTGATGGCACTCAGACTTCAGACAATTCTACCTAATGCTACCATTCTGTTTCTCTTTATCCTGACTATAGGGGACCGTATAGTAAAAGTGAATGGAGAGAGCATCATTGGGAAGACATACTCACAGGTGATAGGCTTGATTCAGAACAGGTAAGAGTGCTTAAGGGCTTGCATTCAACTCTTATATTTTTTATTTGATGCTGTGAAGACATTGATTGTTGTTTCTTGTCATTGGTTGCAGTGAAGCATTCCTGGACCTCTGTGTTATGCCAAAGGATGAGGACATTCTGCAGCTGGTGAGTTTCAGACAGATGAAGCTATATGCCTGTATCTGGAAGTTGGGGTATTGTCAATTGAGCATGCAGAGGTCTTGCAATGTAAACAGACCTTTAGCATAGGTAACATGGACATGCACCGATGCCTTCAATCCATCCTGAAACTTGAGTGTCATCTGTGAGCCTGTAGTTTTGTGGACTTTCCTCTGAACCCTTGTGAAATAACCTGAATCCCACTTCATGATGGTCCCCCAGTGGCCTTGTCTCAGCGCTCAAGGATATGGCTGCAGTGGCTTGCTCTTCTAGAACATCTGAGGCTTGTGAGAGGTGCTGCTCCCCCATACCACCTCCCCACCCCAAACATGTCCCCTCTCTCTCTCGCCCTTTCTCTCTCTCTTTCTCTCTCTCTCCTCCCCCCCGCCCTCTCTCTCCCTCTCCCTCATCCTCCCTACCTCTCCCTCTCCCTCTGCACCACATAGCGTTCTATCTGGGGCTCCTAACCAGGCCACTGCAGCCAGAGCCTGTCCTTCAGCATTGGAGCTCAATCACAGCTGACCTCGATATGGGCCCTGCTGCCGGAGGAGAAGAGAGAACTTTTCACACATTTTCAAGCTCTAAAAACTTTATGCATACTATTTCTCTATCTCTCTCTATCTTTGTCTTTCTCTCTCTCTCACCCTGTCTCATGATGTGCATCGTCATTCCTCTCCCAGAAATCAGTGCTCTGTTTCAGTAAATCTCATGCTGATTATCCACAATGCCTTTTTGTCGGTTCAAAGTCACTACAAACGATGGGCTAAACCCTGTTTCGGTTACAGAAATATATTTTCGATTCTATGCTGCATGTTCTCCCAGCAGCATGGCCCTTCAAGAATTTGCATTTTTTAACAATCTTCATGAGAATGGGAGCTCAGATTTGTACTCAGCACTCTCAGAATCCATGAAAGTTTTGTGTGAAGTGTCAAGAGAGACAAATATTCTCTTCAGTCATAACATCTGGAGGAAATTGAGAAAGAGGCTCCTCTTGTTATGCAACCTACACGTCCTGGGTGCTCCAGGCTTTCAACATAATATTCACACCAGTGCCTCACTGGAGTTTAGACCTTTAGATTTGCTGTGAAGTGACAACGATGCTAATGCCAGCTGGCCTCTTTCATTTCTTGGTCCTCTGTGCAGATTCAAGTCTTCAAGCTGTGTTCCTGACAGACTTGGGTCTCTACTGTCATACAGCAACCTGTGAAAATGGCTCTTTTTTTAGTGCTAACTGCTTGTCTAACATGAACCATCAGAATGCCATTACAGTAGGCTCCCACCTAGGATTTTGCCAACTTGCTGTACTGTCATGCTCATCAGGCCATCCTTAATATGATCCTTGTTTGTCATAACCTGACCGACTCAAATTGGACCAGAAACCCCAATTTTTTTTCATTGTCTTTTGTGCTGATGTTTGCTGACCATATTACTGCAATACAACTGAGTGAGTCTGTGATTCCGAGCCAATATTCTAATTTTCAAATTGTTCTTTTTGGTTCTTTTTTGCTCTGTAGTTTTGGTTTTTTAAAGTGCGCTTGGATTCGGGCATGTCTCTAGCCAGTGTTGCCCCTGAGTCTGTTATTTAAGCTCTGAGTCTTTTATGTAGTCTGGCCCCAGGTAACACTTGAGACCTAGTGAAGTTGTAGCAGGAGACGGTGTTGTGTTTACTAACTCCACACTGTCCCCTTTAAAATACTGAGTCGGGGTTGCCAACCCCAGCTGCCCCTTGCTGTGCTAATTAACATGCCTCATCCATCTCTTAGCTTTTGCTAAAAGCACAGTGTGGTGTTATTTAAATGCTGTCGTTTCCCAGATAGGCTGTCCCCCCCCCCCACACACACACACACACACACACACACACACACGCCTGGGCAGTCTTTCACTCTTAAACAAAACACCAACGTTTTCTTATGAAGCCCAGACACAGACTTTCATTGATCCACCTTTGATCCAAGTGTGACCGTACAAAGGCCTCCCTCTCTGCCTCTGCGGAGTGATGGACTGTTCAAAACACTACTGTCCTGCTTTATACTCTCTCCCTTGCAGGAGTGGCCGTCTGTCCTCAAGTGACTCCTCTTGGTCCTAGTAGGCCAAGCCAAAACAACAGGCCTGTGACAGTGGGGGGAGATTGTCAGACGTGTTGTAAGGAATGGGGAGTAACAGTGCCTTCACAAACAGTTATTCATAGGGAAAAAAACCTTTTGAAAAAAAAAAACAAAACTGTGCCATCATTTTTGATATCAAGCCAAGATCCCGCTGTGCTGCTTCCCAACATGAACACAGCAGGGGTGTGGTGAAAGTTTAGTCTTTTCCTCTGTTCTCTCCTTTAAATGTATTTGTGTCTCTACATCTCCACTCATCCCCCCACTGGACTTGGCAGTGCTGTTCAATCTTAGTCTTAAACACAGTAAATTATTGCAGCCTGCATTTTACTGTGAAAGTGTATGAGGAATTTTTAATTTTAATCCATATTTAATGTTCAGTACCACTACCTGCCGTTAGTGTGGCTAAAGGACTGAACCGCAGAAAAGGAAGGACGCCCCGCTTTTGACTTCTTCAGCCTCCACCACCTCTTTTTCGCTTCCCACTGTCTCTGACTACCCTTCTGAGGCTGATGGTGGGATTGTGCAATAGCCTGTGTGATAGACAGTTATTTTCTTCTGCATTGAGACAACTCAAAGCCAATCTCTGAAGTCCAGTTGCTGCTGGCTGTGGTGTAACGACTAGTAATATCTCAGACTGCCCTCAGTTTCTGTTTGTTTGGGTGTGGTGACTGGTGACTGTGCGCCTGAAGGAATTACTGTATTTCCTGTAGTTCTACACATCCCTGTAGGGTACTTGCTCTTCTATCTTTGGGCATGGAAGCTACCTTGCTCTTTCTTGCCTTTTGTTCCTGGAATAGGAATATTTTTAATGGAATATTTTGAATTTCATGGAATTTTAAAGTATTTAAAGGAATGTGGTCCTGGGATATCAGGGTGTTTGGTTTCCATCATGTTCAAAGTTTAGATGGCCTATGAAATAATATATTTTTTTCTTATTTGGGGTATTTCACATGCTTCCTGTAATCCTGGAGCTGGTTTTGTCTTTTGCAAAAGGGGAGTCTGAAAGTGAAAGGAACAGTTAGGGAAATTCACCTGACTCCGAGTAGAAATCCTGCCTCCACCCTAGCAAACATTTGTCAGGGTTAGCCTGGTTGAGAGGCTGAAGAAGTGGCAGATTTTGGTTTAGAGGTGGGGGGTGGGGTGGTGGTGGTGCAGGGGCATGCTGGGGGTATAAACAGGGTTTTATAGTGACCGGGCCTCTTGTTCGTGACACACATAGACCACTGCCAAATCCTCTCCCGCTGAGGCCTGTGCAGATAACTGATCTCCAGCTTATTTTTGTATTTGCAGACGGGGCACCAATGAAGGGCATCTGAGCGCATGTGTATTATTTATCAAACATCCACTGCTTCCACCATTTGAAATATATTCTAAATGTAGCCCTTCTTGCAAAAATACCTGGCCAAGGTTGGCTTGCTTCGCAGCCTCCTCACCAAGCTGCGCTGGGACGGAAAAGATCGGTGCAAATGGACTCTCCGGAGGTGTCTCGGGTCAATGACGAAGCCACTTTGTTTTATTCATGAATGGTGTGGCGGGCAGACTTTGGGGGTTCAATGCGGCCCAATTGGCGTTGAGAGTCCCTGTCCATTTGCAAGTGATCAATAGGGGAAGCGCTTCAGTGGGCTCTGCTGGACATGTCTCTAAGCTGGGCGCTAATTGACCCCGGGCTTGAGCCTGTCACTAAGAGGAATGGACGCTGAGACGTCGGCTGCCCAGAGGAACTTAGCCGGACAAAAGAGTAGACCACAGAAATTCACATTTCCATCTAAATGGGAATGTGACGCAATTATTACACAGCCATCATCCTTCATGTTGCCTTTGGAATTTCCAATTGAAAAGATCTACAAAAAAAAGAGAGATCCTCTTGTGTTTTTGCCATGCCAGTCTCCTGTTCTCCTGGACTCTTCCTTGTCTCCCTTTTTGCAGAGGCTCCCAATTCTGTGGGTTTGCGTGTGTGTGCGTGTGCATGTGTATAAGGGAGAAGATGGGGGTTATTGTTGGAAGCTGATGTGGTCTGGGGTTGGTGTGTGTGTGTGTGGAGGTGGGGTGGGGGGGGTTATGTGAGGTTTGTGGATTAGGACAGTGGGCCTCTCCAGGGTGGTATTAGCAGCTTGAGGGGAAAGAAGGGGGAGGGAGCAAGGAGACACACACACACAATCACACACACAGTCACACTCAAATGCACACAGTGAACAGGAGCCACAGGCTGCGGTGATGATGACGAGGGTTTGTGTGTGTGTGTGTGTGTGTGTGTGGGAGTGGATGGCAGGGGCTGAGCCGGCATCAGCTGACTGCTTCATGTTTTGGGCAAGTCAGTACTGATGGCAAAGAGAGAGAGTGAGAGAGAATGTGTTTGTTTGTGTGTGTGTGTGTGTGTGCGTGTGTGTGTGTGTGTACGTACATGTCGGCAAGGGGGGGAATATCTGAGCTGAATGTATAATCAAGCAGCTGCCGCTTCAGTCATGTGAGTGGCTGCAGCTCTCCAGAGGGAGAGAGAGAAGCAGAACCAGGCTCAAGGGGTGGGAGCGTATGTGTGTGTAGGGGGGAGCAAGAGCAGCGAATGAGTGAGTGAGCAAGCGTGCGTGCGCGGGTTAATCTGGCTGCAGACACAGAGAGAGAGAGAGAACGCGGGAGCAGGAAAGCCAGAAGGATGGTGCGTGGTCTCTTCAGCGGCCGCAGGCGCGCTCTGGCTTGCATGGCGCCCCCATCTCCACCCCCACCTTCACCTCCAGCCTTCCTGGCCGTGCTGAGGACAAGCAGGTGGTAGCAGCGCTTCAACGTGTGACTGTCGTCCCTCTCTGCCCGCTTTGGCTCGCATTCTCACCGAGCAGCCAGATCGACAGCTGCAACCACTACAGCAGCTGCAGGAGCATCGGTGTTGGCAGCGGCAGCAGCAGCAGCGGCGGCGGCGGTGGTGGTGGCGGCAGCTCCAGTGTATTTTTAGTACACCGAGTGTCAGCGCCAAAGGATAACTCCAACCTGCATGTGTGCTCTTCTTCTCTGTCTCTCTCCCTCTCCCTCTCTCTCTCTCCTCTCTCTTTCGCGCTCTCCCGTCAGTCGTGCCTGTGATGTGTGTGGATGCTGTGTGTGCGCTCTCTTACTGTCACTCTCCTATCTCCTCCCTTTCCTCGTCGCCGTGGGCTGCAATGCATTGATGGCAGCCGTCGCTGGGGATCACTAGCTCGGTAAGCTCTGTGAGGAGGCAGCTGACTTGACGTCTGGTCCAGTCTCATTCACTCTGCTCTGCTCCCAGTCTTTTCCTAGGCTGTCGCGTCATGCATGCATTGGAGCTGACAATGGTTCTGTCTGTCTGTCTGTCTATATATATATATATATATATATATATATATATATATATATATATATATATATATATGTATGTGTGTGTGTGTGTATGTGTGGGCATGGTTGTCACGGTGTGTTCTCCCTTCCTTGTCTATTGCTGCCTGTGGCCAGAGCTGTTGCCATGTTGCATGCTACTGAGGCTCATGTTGCTTAGCGATTGTAGCAGTGCAGTAGTACCTGTTTGATTTAGGGAGCTTAGCAGCTGAGCTAAATACAGTTGGCACATTGAAATGCCTCGCCCCTTTCTCTCTTTCTTTTTACTCTCTGCTTTTTTTTTCCACTCTCTCTCTCACGTCTTTTCATTTGTTTTGATCTGACTCTCCCACACCCACATTGGGAACTTTGACCTGGTTGCTTTGCACACATGGCTGACGGTGACTGTTAATCTGGGGTGGAGTAAAGTTCCCTTTCAGCTGATAGGGGCAGAGTCCTTGTGCACAGGCATAAGCTTCATAGCTTGGCACTACAGGTGAACTGGAGCTAAAGTCCACTGTTTACAGTGGTGTCGTCAGCTGGTAGGAGAAAAAAATGGAGTCATGTAGCTGTGCCGACCTTCGAGGAAGGGACCCGTAGGCTTTTACATGCAAGTTTACGCATCAGCGTTTTGAGGATGAGTTGATCAGAGTTTGACACGCGACTCTCGAGAGAGGCTGTCTCACTGCCAGCATGATCACAGAGGTCCGGTTCAGCACTGTAGCGACCAGGAGCGGCCAGCCACGCCTGGCCTCAGTCCTCATGCGATCGCGCACTGTCGCTCAGCCGGTGGGTCTATGCCTAAAATTTTAAACCAACTGTTGTTTTCTTCACTGTCTTATTTATTTATTTATTTATTTATTTATCAAGCATTCTTTTTTTCTTTGCTGCTGTTTATTTTTTTTTTGCCTCTCTCCTCCCTCTAAATCAGCATCTGTTGCTCCTTGAGTTCGTGGCATGTGGTCACCTGACTGGCTTTGCTGTGATTAGGTTTGACAGGAAGCAGGGCCCTGTCAGCACGAAGGTCCCTCAGATCCATATCTCACCCACGGCTGCTATTTTCAGCCCTCCCTTATCTCGCCCTTGGCTCGTTACCGCAGGGCTGGTGGTGTTCGTCTGCGGCCACTGCTGTAACTGTCGTCTGATTTGTTTGTGAACAGTCAACATTTATGGCATGCGATTGGGTTTGTTGTTTTAACTTCGTTATTTTCGTTATCTATGTGGGGTGTGTGTGTGTGTCATGAGAAAGCTCTATGCTGTTTTGTGTTAGTGGTGTCTGTGCTGTAGTGATCAAGTTGAATTTCTCCCACATAGTGCAACTCTTGTTTTTGACCTGCAAAACTCCCACTCACAAGCTGCAGCACAACACAATTATCCACCCACTCACATGATCAGACTCTTGCTCTCTCTTCCGCACATGCCTACACACGCACACGCATACACACACACTCACTCTCTCCTTCCTTCCCTCTCTCTTTCACATACACACACAAACACACACACACACACTCACTCACCCCCTCGCTCGCACACACACACACACACACGGATACATACATGCACATGTGCACACAAACAAGCAGCAATGGCTGTTAGAAGTCCAAGCTGAGGAGCCCTAATCAAAATCTCCTCCTTTTTCCCCCTCTTCTTGCAGGCCTACTCCCAGGATGCCTACCTTAAGGGCCACGATCCCTACAGTGGAAATGCGTGTCACATCCCTCAGCCACCCCCGCCATGCTACCCCCGCGTAGACTGTAAGCCCCCCTCAGGGATGGCCCAGGCTGCAGAGAGCTCATCCTCGGGGGGGCTGCCACCGGAGATGGGCTACCGCGTGGAGATCCCAGTGCCGCCCTCACCCCCACTGCTGCCCCTGCCCAAGGCACAGACGGCCGTGTGCGTGTGCAGCGAGAGCGGCGTGCGGACAGTTGTGGTGCCACCCGACGGCCACCTGGGTCACCCGGGCCACCGGGGCGACTATGCGAGGATGGGGCCCGAGCCGATGCTGATCCGACCGCGACCTGGCACCGTGGCTGGCGGCCGGCCCTCCTACCCCCACTCCCGCAAGGCGGACCTCTTCCCCGGCTACCACGCCGATCCATACGGCATGCAGCCGGTCCACTTCCACCCGGTGGCCCCAACCTCAGCCGGACCACACCAGAACATTGACTGGCGCTCCTATCAGACCTACCGAGAGTACATTGACAACAAAGGGCTGCACACGTACGGCCGCACCATCCAGGAGCGCTTGGACAGCCTGCGCAGCGCTTCACCCCAAGGTGCTCACCAGGGCCTGCCGTGTGGCCCACCGCCACCCCGGCCTCCCCCCGGATGGGACTTGCGGCTGCGGCGACGAAGTACGTCCCACGAGCGCTCGTATGCGGGGCCTCCCATCATGCCCCCTCCACGGAGCGCCTCCCAGGACCGCATGAGCGCGTCCGAGCGGGCGCGGCAACATCACCATCATGATTGGCCGCGCAGCGCTTCCCAGGACGGCCTCGTCCGCAAGGCCCACGCCCGCTCCACTGACTACGTGGAGCACATGGACCTGATCCAGCCCGCTGGCTGGTTGGGCGACCGCAGGGTGTACGCACGACCGGAACCCCTGCCGCAGCAGCGGCCCAGCAGGCAGTCTTTACCCCCGCGGGCAGTAATGCACCGTAACCCGGCAGGCTATGGCCAGAATAGCAGCGTACACGGCAACAGAGCTCAGATTGGCTCCCGGACCGACATTCCCCCTCTGGGCATCCCCGTGGAGAGGCCTTCCCGCCTGGTCAAGAGCATGACTCCGGAGCCTGGCCCCAAAGACCAAAGAATAGTGGGCAACCACCTGTCACACTCCCCCCACCAGCTCCAGTTCCAGCAGCAGCGCGCCCGAGCAGAGACCCTGCAGTCACCAGAGGCGGGCCGCGAAAGAGACGTGCTGCGCTCCTCTTCCTGCTCCTCAGCCCCGCCCTCTCAGAGACAGCAGCACCAGGGAGGGGTGGCGGCAGCGGTGCCAGCGGCAGGCTTGAGGCCACACCCCCAGGAGCCAGCCAATGGGCGGGGGGCAGCGGAGAGCGTGGTGATGCGGGAGAAGGCGCCCACGGGGAAGAACGGGCCCCAGCCTCTGAGACACCCGTCCTACATCCTAGCGGTAAACGAGGCGGAGGGAGGTGCCCGCGAGCAGATGACAGCGGCAGCGGGCGCTGCTGGAGTCACATCTGTGTGCTGGTTGCCGAACGACGCCCGGCGCGAGATGAAGATGCAACGGATCGGTGAGAAGCTCAACGAGTCCTTCTCCAGCACGCTGGATGAGTCGCTCGACTCCATCCCCTTCATCGGTGAGTAGCTTTGTTTGTACGTTTTTATGTGTTTATATTTATGGAAGTGTTTGGACTTTCAGTTTGAATCCCTGCTCCCATCAATGATTAGTATTGAAATTTCAGAATGTGTATCTTTGTGTCTGTGTGTGTTTACGTACTTACAAGATGTACTGTATGTGTGCAAGTATGCTCACATGGCACAGAGAGTGCTGTTCGACTCCCCCGTTACCATAGTAACAAGCAGCAAGGCCCAGCTTGTGCCTGTTGCAGCTGCCGCTGGGATCTAGGCTACTTCATGACGGCTGAGGGCTGAATGCAGCCTCTGAGCACTGAGGAAGTGTGTGCAGGGAAGGAGCAGGGGGATGGGGAGGGTTGTGGGGGTTAGGAAGGGCAAGTAATTGGATGTCTGGTTGTGTGATGTGTGTGTTTGTGTAGCTGTGGAATGATGGGAGAGAAGCAGGATGCGTAACGCTAGTTGACTTTGAGAAGGAGAGCTCTGGCAGTTAAGCCCTCCACTGGCACTTATGTCCTGATCAATGTGATATGTTGTATATGCCACCTGCATGGCTAACAGGCTTCTCTCAGTGCCAAGGAGGCAGTCAAGGGTGTGATGAGAGACTGAATCTTGTGAGGGATTTGGGTTGCCTGTGTATCTAGAGCCCTTTTGGCAGCTTGCTGAAGCAACAGGCTGCATAGCACGAGAATAAGTTCACTTGTTAACTGATGGCTTCTGTTGTGAAAATGACAAGTGAGCTGAAAGAGATGAGCTTTTATTGGTCTGATGTTCATCATTTCACAATGTTTGTAGTGAAGCTTCTCACATCTCAGATGCTGAGAAGACTGCATTGGTCGATGGCATTTTGATAGCATTTAAGTGACCAGAGCTTGAGTTTAGTGCCAGTCTACATCTAGTCAGATGTTTAAAATATGCTAGCCGGAGGACACAGTTAATGTCATGTGAATGCTAGCTAAGATTTAATTGTGAAGTGCTACACTGTGTGTGTGTGTGTTATAGCATGGCGTGTCCTCCTTAATTTGCCTGAAATTGGGTGTCCCATTTTCCTGAGACTGATCAGCTCTTGTGTCGAGCACAAACAGGAAGGCTGAGAGCTGTTTTCATTATTTCAGGCGTGTTACACATTGTTGATGGGGGCCTGCACAGCTCCTGAAGTAGCTTTTTCCTTTTTGCCTGTATTGTGGAGTTAATGTGAAGACTTCTCAGACCAACCATGGTGGTGTAATCTTGAACACTGAGTATGTTTCTTGGCATGTTGATTCTTCACTTTAGAGATGAACTTGTGCTTTGCAATTCCTCATGGCATCGAAAATCATTTAAAAATCTTAGACCTTAGAAGACCTTAGAAGAAGCTGTCTGACCCATATGCAAAGCGAACATCGAGAGCAGCTTAAAAATGTGAAATGGAAAAGCATGCCATAGCCTTGGCAAAGCCACATGTACTATTTCACTGCACCATTCCAGATAAGTCTTGTTACTTCTGCCCTTATCTTAGAACAAACATACTGCTCTGTGAATTGAAAAGTAAATGTGAGTTTGTAGCAAACCTGAAGAAGGAAGTGTTTACGTATAATTGAATTGGTAGAATTATTCCAGTGACAGTGATTACTTCATTTTTGTTTTGGCATTAATGTTACCAAAATAATTTTAATTGGCACTAATTTATTTTTGAAACGAAAAGCGGTAGGATTAGATGTAGGGTTTCTGAATAACAATGCTTGGCTGTAAAATACTGTAAATCCCTCCCCTATAGATTAGCTGCAATTGTAAATGTTCTGGCCACACATCCTTGCATGCTCACTTGTCAGACGCTGATGGTACTAAAGAGCAGACTCGGGGCAAGGTGCACCCGGCTGGTCTAAGTTAGGAATCGCCGTTGCTGTAGAACTGCTACCCTGTGCATATAACAAGCACACTCAAGCTCGGGAGCCACTAATGGCTTTTGTCTGCTGTTTGTTCTGCTTGTCCTTAAGAGACCTGTTCCTGTCACAAGGCAGGCCAAGTCAATTCTCTCAGATGTTGATGGGTGCTTGCTCTCCTAGTTAGAGGCAGCCTCGTCAAATATGATTTGTGTTGCTTGAGACAACAGGGTTTGGCTTCTGAGACATATCTGGAATCTTAAGTACTTGTTTGCTCTGTGGTCTCTTCCTGATATGGAGTATTGGTTCTTAACCTTAATGTCTGTGAGTCTAACTTTAGAAAAGATGCCATTTGAGATGATCTCTTGACATCTGTAGGCACAGATCGGATGAAAATGGCAGATGAATTTTTGTTTTTATTTAATGTACAGCCATGGAAGCGTCATATGAGAGTGTTCACTAGGGACGTCCTGTGTCAGCACATCAAAGCCCGACGGCTTTTCTATATAAATCTGGCGTTGGGCGCTAGTGCAGCCACAGCCGCTGGATAGCTGTTCCATTAGGCCCACACAGAGCCGCGTTCTGCACGGTGGCACAGCACAGTGTGGCCGTCTGAAGCAGCTGGCCAGCTGCCCGTGGGGTCGGCAGGTGTGAACACAAAGCTTTTCCTCACACGGGTCCAGTGGCCGCCCAGTGGGACAAAAGCGACTCAGAGCTCAGTGGCCCTGGCGCCCATCAATAGCTTGTTTCACTGCTCGTTGCTCCGGCAGTCTCAACCCACACCGTGAGGTCATGCATACCCCGAGATCCCACCGAGACCATCGCTGAGCGTAGCAGCTGAAGTCCAAGAAGACCCTGAGGTGAATTCACACCATTTTTTTCCTCCCCATGTAGCTATGTTGCTCTTCCGAGGCTCATAACACTAGAAATATGGATTAATGCCGACTCTCCTTGTTGTTACCCACTGCGGCTCAGAATGGATTTTTATGTTAAAGCCAGAGGACGAAGCTATTTTGGTAGAGAGAGTAGCCTGAAGGAAACCACAGCAGTATTTTTTCCTCTCCCGCCACATCTAATCCTGACTGAAGGTCTCAGTCGTTGTGATGGATTTAACCGCAAACATTTTTAATGCACCACTAAATCTAATTGTGGGGGTATACGAGCCAGCCGAGAGGGTTCTTTGGCTTTCTTAAGAGCTTGTGTTTCCTTTGCTGTGTCTCATCATTTTATCGTCAGAATGGAGACTTAAAAGCTAACAAACACTGATGCCGTAGGGCATGCTAGGTCATGGCTCTCTGCAGGCAGTCTGGACATCCAGAGAACAGGTGTTCTGTGTTGGTGGGAGCTGTCAACTGGGGTGGTACAAGAAAATGCTGCTGGCCGAGCGACTGTGGCGACTACCCTGGTCCTGGATGGACGACATGGGCTGGTGCTCCTCCTGCACACGGTGCCAGAAGATCTACTTCCATCTGGAAGACCTTGAGTTGGCCAATGGTGGGGTCAATACCAGCACCTATTGAAACTGATAAGGAACTATGTGTCAGGTCTTTAAGGACTTTGGGCTTATTCTAAGGCTTATTCGGTGCGGGCATTGGGATTCGCTGAGTTTCATATCGCTTCATATATAGTTTTTTTGGGGGGGGGAGGGTTGTGCATGGGGGAGTTGTTATGTTCTTGGCCTAAAGGCTGCAGTTGAGATTCAGAGATCCTTCCAGAAGCCTTGGGGGACTTTGCGCACCTTCCCTTCGTCCCTCTTTGCGAGGTAGGCCAGGCCCAGAACTAGGGCATCCACTTTAATTTTAGCTCCCCAGCCCCCTGGCAGCCCATTGCAGCTTTGTACTCACAGCCTTTTTTAGGCTTTGGGCTGCAGAGGAGTTGGGAACTTTTCAGTTCTCACAGAAACGGGACATGTCAAAATCTGGAGAGGGGACAGCATAGCCCATGTCCTCGTTTTCAACCGCCGTTTTATCTTGGGGCCAGGACAGTTTTCTGCAGTGCAGACGTTTTTTCAAAACTAGTTGTTCCCCCAGCTAGGTTTTGTTTTGTGTGACTTGTTTTGACTACTGAGATTAGACATAGAGATATCTCCAGATCATGTCGTGAGATGAAAAGTAAGCCCCCATTTCAGGAGTAACGCAACAATAACAAAAAACTAGCTCAATAGGGTAAGATACCCAAAAGACAGCTGTAAGGTTTGTGCAGTAGCCCTTAGCATATTGTCAAGTTCTAGTGTACCAGCAGCCAGTGGTAACCCAAAGCTATTGTCATGGTAGGCAGAGCCTTGTGTATCGCAGTTTATGTTTGTAAAGGCTCATTGTGCTGTACGTTGGTGTCTTTGTGGTGGACAGTTAGTCATGGTATTGTGACGTGTTCCTGTGGCCTGTCTGCGCTCTCAGCTGAGGCACATTCTTCTCAGAATTTGTTTTGGAATTCATCTTCTCAGTATACTGATTTGGACCATTGTGTGAAGATGTGCCCTCATAGGCGTCGCACAGACCCGTACAATCATTTGTCTTGAAACCCTTATCCAAGTCTCAACTTGCAAGGCACCATCCAAATGTGAATGTCACACACAAATGCTCCAGCTTATTGTTTGCGTGTAGTTTCTAACCATGTAGAATTTTTTAATCACAGTTTTGTTCTCATGAGATCTCTTCATTCAGCAATGACCTGGGATGGGTGGAATGTAATATTGACCGAATATTGTCTGTCTCTCTTTCCAGATGAGCCGGCGAGCCCTAGTGTTGACCGTGACACAACACACATTCCAGCCTCTATTGTGATCGCTGGTCCCTCAGCCACGGCTGCAGCCACGCCCAGCCCGGGCTCCCCCTCCCCTCTCATTCGCCGACAGCTGTCACATGACCAAGGTAAAAACTCACCTTCAGGCGATTGTATTGTGGGGTCGTCCTCAGTTACTTAACTTAAAGTCTTATCTAGCAATGTACCGATCCGACTTTTTAAGTTCTAAAACTGATTCTGATACATGGCTTTTCCATATCAGTCGATACTGATCCGATATCCCCAATGAATTAGGAGATGGGCATCATTCCCAGCTTTTATTGTCCTACTCTGGGCATTATTTTTGACACCAAGACAAAACAGAACAAATGAACAGACATGAATATAATAAATAAAGAAATAAATAAGTGTGTGCCAGTGTCATTACATTGTAGGCCTATTTGATGTTTGTAGCCTAGGTCTAATTTGGTGCCTGAAGCATGAACCTAACGTTACAGGACTTGTACAGGTGAAACAAACTTTGTTTCCATGCATGGCACTAGTGGAAATCAGTAGGCCGATCCAGATGTTGATTATGTTTTCTATTGCATCAGTTTAAATACATACACATAAACAATTTGAGTAGAACCTTCTTCGGAATATAGGAGAGCTTTGTCTTGCAATATGCAATTTTTGTTTTCTTTTTGGTGAGTAACATTAGGCTGCTACATTACTGACAAGTAGACTCCATGAGCTAAGTTCGCTTGCAGGGACCATCCAGGTTAAATTTTTGCAGGTTGTTCAGTAAAAACTTAAATGTCAGTAACTTTATGATAATTTTATTAATAGCACTTAGAATAGCCATAGAAAATGTGTTTTCATACCTTGCAGCTGCCCTTTGTTGACATCCTATAGTGTCTGTTCTTTGCAAGCCAGCTGAGCGCACAGAGACACATCATAGCGTCATGGGATTGTTGCAGCCATTGCGTTTAGGACACGGATTGGCCCATGGATCAACAAATTTTTCTAATACCCGATCCAAGAATTTTTTTCCATATTGGGACCACTATCTGATTCAAATATTGGATCGGTGCATCCCTAGTCCCTTCTGGACAATATGATTTGGCATCTTTGTCTTGTGGTTTCTATTTCTAAAAATGCTTTGTTTTTGTTGTTATCTTTGCCCTGTATACTCAGTCTGTCTTCCTTTTATTTAGTTCATTTAGGACTGTAAATATTCACCAGTGCGACCTGATGATCTGTGTCTCATTAGCCATGGTAAAGGTCATTGTGATGGTATACCTGCCCTATCTCACCCCTGTTTATCTGTGTTCTCTGATTAGATTCACTCAAAAATGCCATCCTGGAATCCCAGAATGGGACGAAGACGGAGCGCTCAAAGTCCTACGACGAAGGCCTGGACAACTACAGAGAAGAGGGAAGAGGGTAAGGCTGAGCCATATGTTGTGTATTTATCTGTGTGTGTGTATAGTTGTATGTGGACTGGTTGGTTTAGCTCGTCTGTTTCTCTCCTCCAGACGCTCTTCCACTAAACACATGCCCAGTCTGAAGGTGTTCCGGAAGGTAAGATCCCTCCCTAGTCCACAAGAAGGGCACAGACACAGTACATTGCAGTCTACCCCAAAGTTCAGCAAGAGGATGTATACCATTCTCTTCACTGAGCATTCAGTGGCCAAACTGACACTGTTAGCCTAGCTTAGTTCACTAGAAGTGAAATGGAAGTTAGTTACTGTTTTGGGCCAACGCTAATAGGTTCTATGCTAACTCTTCCCCATCACCCCATGCATTGCATACAATGAAAATGATATGCACCTTAACTATTCCTAGAATAGACAGCTAATTTCCAAGAAGTTGTGGGCCTGTTCCTTTAAAATGTCAGCCATTGTTATGAGTCTTATCGCTGCCTGTTCTTCTGTTATTTCCTAATGGGAGGCAGAACTAAAATAAGGTTTGTGTGTGCGTACGTGCGTTGAATCAGGTTGTGGATGGATACAAGTCGTCTGACGACTCAGGCTCTAGGAGGGACTCGTCCGCAGACGTCTTCGGTGACTCTTCAAAGGAGGGATTACTGACCTTCAGGCAGCTCAACACAGACAAAAACAAGGTGTGGTTCCACGTCAGTTTGGCTCCAAATGAAAACCTTTCTCTTCCTTCCTGTCCGAGTAGAATTGCGGGCTGTGCATTAATAGCTAAAACTGATAAACAGCTGGATACTGTCTCTTATCAAGCCTTTTTTCTCCTCCCTTTCATCTCACTTTGAAGTGGAGGGCTTTGATTGCCTAAGGCTAGGGCTATGCTGGATGCGTTATGGAAGTGTGAAGTCAAGTTGCATCAAGAATCAAGAAAAGACTGGGAGATATAGGCCCTATTCCACTGACCACTTCCGGCTTGGCTCAGCTCAACTCCACTTGCCTTTTTTGCTTTTCCATGACTAAAATCTGGTGCCTGGTACCAGATACCTGGTACCATTCTTGGTACCACCTTTGTTGAGGTTCCAAGCGAACTGAACTGATACCACAGATAGTTTAGAGCTATAGCAACCAGTTTAATTAAACGGTACTTTTATGCAATGGGACATCCAAAACCAAACCGAGATGAAACATCCAAAACCAAACCGAGTAGAGTTGAGTAGAGTTGAGCTGATACCATTCAGTGGAAAACTGCCAGAATAGTTACAGCAGATGCGTCTTTGATGTAACGTATCCAGTGTAGCCTTCCTGTAAGTCTGACAGACCTAAACTTAATAATTGTTGTGGTAGTTGCTGAGGGCCTTCTGGACAGGTGTTTCGATCCAGCAGAACTTAAACTAATCAGTTGTCTCTTCCGTTTGTTAGTGTACACACTCACTGGGATGCCAAGGGTAGAGTGTAGAAGTTCCTCTTCTTGTCAATTGTTAAATGTACTGCTGTAATCTTAGCTGTGGCAGTGTGACAAGTATGTTATGCTCTATGCCCGCATCCCAAAAATATACAAAACTGACCTCACAGTTTAAGGTTCTTGGGCCCTGTGGTTGGAGACAGGCATTTAGGCCAAGCTGTGTAAGAATACATCACAGACTACAGAATATAGACAGACATCATTATGGCTTTGCTAAGTTTTTGACCTTAGGCATGGAAGTGTTCCCTGTGAATTGGATGAAGTTCACAAGGCTTTCTCTTTCCCTTTAGCGTGTGGGAAGTGGTATTCGGGCGTGGAAACAGATGTATTCGGTACTGCGAGGCCACTCTCTCTACCTCTACAAGGACAAGAAGGAGTGCCTGGCTCACGCCAACTCTCAGCTCGACGATGTGCCTCAACCAATCAGCATCAAGGCCTGCCTGATTGACATCTCCTACAGCGACACAAAGCGCAAGAACGTGCTCCGGCTGACCACGTCGGACTGCGAGTACCTGTTCCAGGCGGAGAGCCGGGACGACATGCTAGGCTGGATCCGCAGCATCCAGGAAAACAGCAACCTGGATGAGGAGGTGAGTCCACACTCAGTAGTGCCCCCTTCTGGTGATAATAGCCCTAACTGTGTAAACAGATCAAAGAAATTCAAATTCACACATTTGTCCTATCCTGTTTGTCCTGATTTGTCTGTGAACACATACACATGCACTTTTCAGGTAATTAGGTTTTACGTTGGTAAACAATTGTGTAATGAGGCTACAGCTATGAGTTAACTATAAAAAGCACCCTGAAACGGTAAGGAACATGGAGAGCTTTTAAGATAGACTTTGGATAGGAAAGTAGTATAACTACACTATATAACTAATACATATGCCTAATATCAATCTAGCCTATTGTACTTCACAAAAAACATATATTTAACTGAAAAAGACTGGACAAAAATCCTTTTCGTCTTTAGTGCACAGAGCCCATTAGTTTTTGGTGGCAATGCAGCCTGCATTGTTTCCTACCCCATAGCCAGAAGTGCACTGTGCATATTTGGGATGTCTGGAGGCAATCACTGGTGCTTATCCACCCTTCATATGACTATGTGAGCTGCTGTTCAACGTGTGTTGCAACTATTACAAAAGGGAAAATGTCAGGTTAATAAAAGATGCTGAGTAAACGGCCATCACAACATAATCACACACAACATTGCGCATACATAACTCTCCATGTGTGAGAAAATATGAACCACCGAGGCTGAGGAATGTGTTTGAATGTCATGGCGGAACGTTCTCGGACAAGATATATGACATAATGCTCCGCCTCATTAGATGGGATAATTACCCTAGCCTCCTCCATGTGGTCACGAGACGTGTGCTATGGGTTTATTCCGGCAGCCTGCATCAGTCTTGTGACGCAGAATAACACCAGGAGATGCATGATGACTGTGCTGCATGGCCATGCCAGACAACACATAATATAGAGTTTGGGACAGCAGCCAGGTCACATGTGTGTCAATCTCATCTCTGTACTATTTCAAGGTTTGTTTTAATGATAAGTTATTTTAAGACACTCACCCATCATGTGACGGGACCTTTACAAGAGTGCGTTCAGTGGAGCAGGATTGAAATTGTTGCATAACTGATTGGGAACCCAAATGGGGGGACTATACATGCTTATAAGTTTGTGTGTGTGTGTGTGTATGTCTCAGCTGAACTTTGCCTGTCTGTTTCAGAACGCAGCAGTGACGAGCACGGACCTGATCAACCGCAAGATCAGAGAGTACACCAAAGACCAGAGTACAAGGTAATCAGCACACGTGCCACACTTTTGTGCATGTGAGAGAATGCAATATTTAGACATGTCTTTGTAATGACTTTATTTTTTGTGAGGTTTCACAGACCATTAATAAATGTGTCGGTGTGTATGTGTCTGTCTGCGTGTACCTGAGTCAGGGTGGTGTAAACATGCTTGTGTGTTTGTTATTATGTTTCAGTGCTCAGACCAAGGCCAAGAGTCAAAGTGTTCACTCCCCCAAATATGAGGACAGGAAAGGTAAGAGTGACATCCTCTCCTCTCCCACACACACACTTACATTATTCCAGTAGACGTAGTCGTATACAGGCTTGCAGTTTTTCTCTTTTCAGTTTTAAACACCTGTGTGTGTGTGTGTGTGTGTGCGTGCGTGTGTGTGTACATCAGATGAGTCAAGTCCCCCGCGGGACAGAGCTGGGTGGAGGATCCCTGGGCTCATGCGGAAGACTGAGAGGAAGCCTCTGGCCGGCATCACCTTTGGTGTGCGCCTGGACAACTGCCCTGCTGCACAGACCAACAAAGTAAGGCCTGTGTGTGTGTGTGTCATCTATTGTCTGTGTGTTTGTGCCAGAACTGTAAACCCCTTCAGCGAAATGTCAATATTGTATGTTCATCCTGACCTGATAAGTGTGCAGTGTGTTTCATGAAATGCCAGTCTGCCAGGGGGCGTATTGAATATTAATGCTCTTAAATTACATCATAGCACATGTTCAAACGAATTCACCATCCTTCAGTGGTTATGTGTATAACCGCTTTTAATGATTAAGACACATTTGTAACGCATTGGTGGTGTTTGCTTGTTTGTGTGCTCGTGTGTGTGTGTGCATGCGTGCGTGCGTGTGTGTGTGTGTAGTTTGTGCCACTGATCGTGGAGGTGTGCTGTAAGCTAGTGGAAGAGCGTGGGCTGGAGTACATGGGCATCTACCGTGTCCCCGGCAACAACGCCGCCATCTCCAGCATGCAGGAGGAGCTGGACACCAAAGGCATGAGTGACATCAATGTGGAGGAGGACGTGAGTTGGAGCACCGGCGGACACACACACAAACACGCCTGCCGCTCCCAGCAATGCTAGGGTGGGACAAGGGGGGCTGAGTGAATGTCTTGTATCGGCTTCATCTTAACTTTCACACGCCACTGCAGAAATGCTTGAGAGTCTGTCAGTGGAGTGTGACATGTCGTCATCCTGCAAAAGCTTGTGAAATGTTTTGATAAAGGCCATTTTTGGCCTCAACTCACTGCTTGCTTATTTACTGATGGATGCAGCAGGACTGTTGACATGGCTAAGATGCTTGGACAGTGTATGCTCATGTCAGAACTGAAGCCACTAGAACAGTCATGAAGATAGAACCAAATATGGTTTGTTTTTTTCAATGCGCTTGCTCAACCCTCTTCACTGCTGTTCTTTTGGCTGCAAAAGAGCTGGAACTGTATCAGAGACTGTGCTGACAGTGTTGTAAATATGGCCACATCATGCTTCATTCTTTCTTTCAATACTGTTGTATGACATCATCATGTCCTTGCATTGAGATGTTTTGAAGGCCTCATGTTGCCTGTTTTTTTTGTTTTCTTTAAATAGAAGATAGATAGATAGATAGATAGATAGATGTATAGATTTATATAGAAGTACAGACTGTGTGGGCCAGTGATCCCTGAATCTTGTGCATTTTTCTTTCAGAAATGGCGGGACCTCAATGTAATCAGCAGCCTCCTGAAGTCCTTCTTTAGGAAGCTGCCAGAACCATTGTTTACAAATGGTAAGGTTCTCTCTAATCATTTGAACACGTTGAACTAGTGAGATGGAAGTTTTTCACGAAAGCACACTGTGTTACCATATGCTGTGTTGCAAATTGTAAATTGAAAGGGACGCTCATGTCTTATTCATCTTGTGCTAGTCTGCCCCCTAGTGGAGAATCTTTGAAATAGCTGCCGAGTTTTGTTTGTGCTGCTCTGATGGTATGACTTCTCGCTACTTGCAGAGAAATATGCAGATTTTATTGATGCCAACCGGGTTGCTGATGGGGTTGAGAGGCTGAAAGTGCTGAAGAGGCTGGTGAGTGTCATTCAGACGGTGTGGGAGGCGCTAGTTGTCAACCGGCAAACTTCAAGCTGAGCTTGAAGATTTATCCCTGTCCTTATTTCCTGCCCTAGATTCATGAGTTACCAGACCATCACTTCGAAACCCTTAAGTTCCTCTCGGGGCATCTGAAGACGGTGTCTGAGAACTGCGAGAAGAATAAGGTAGGAGAAGCCCAGAGTGCCCTGACTGAAAGCAAGCTTAGTGCCATGAGTTACCCTGATGAAGAGCTGTGTTTGTGCCTCTCGTTCACATGGAAGCACATATCATGGGCCTGGAAACAATGCTGTTAACCCTATGCACTGGTGAAATATACTCACTCTAAGTTACATTTACATTTACATTTAGGCATTTAGCAGACGCTTTTATCCAAAGCAACTTACAAAAGAGGATAACATTTAAGCTACGACACAATGAAAGAACAAACAAGGGGTGCATATTGCTAACATAGAAACTGCACCATTTTAAGTTGAAAGTGCAATAGTGCAGAGAAATTAAATTAAGTGCATTCTCAAAGTTTATGCCAGGAGATATTCTTGGAAGAGCTGGGTCTTCACGAGTTTCCTCAAGTTACCTCATCTCACTTTAAGTTGCTTCACCTCTGTATCTGTGTGTGTGTGTGTATGTGTGTGTGTGTGTGTTTTTGTGTGTGCACACACATGTACACAGATGGAGCCGCGGAACCTGGCCATTGTTTTTGGCCCCACACTGGTACGGACTTCAGACGACAACATGACCCACATGGTCACTCACATGCCAGATCAGTACAAGATCGTGGAGACCCTCATCCAGCACGTAAGGACCCCTCTCACCGCCCACCTCTCTCTGCTGCAGCATTTACTGTTGCCTAAGTAGTCTTTACTGGGATGATCCTCCTTGACATGGCTGTCACTCTCTCTCATAGTATGACTGGTTCTTCACAGAAGAAGGGGCGGAAGAACCAACAGTATGTATCACTGTGTTGTCACATACTTTCGGAAACATATTTGTTACTGTTGCTACGATGGCCTCATTGTAACATTGAATAGTACTGAAGTTAACCTGTACGTGATTTGACATGTGATGTGCAGGTGTGGAGTGTGTGTGATGGTTAACTTGTCTCTTTTTGTCTGTGACCTCAGGCGGTAGTGGAGACGGACAGCACGGTGCAGTCACAGCCGGTCCCCAACATCGACCACCTGCTGCCCAACATCGGCCGCACAGCCCTGTCCCCAGGAGAAGTCTCAGGTAGCCCCCACAGTGCCACTCTCCCCACTGCTCTTATGCCCCAGTGTGTTAGAGTAGGGATTACTACACACACAGGACAGGCAGCTCCAGCCAGGGTGTTGCAGATGATGCTCATGTTGTTTATTAGTATAATATTTAGTGTGAGTGAATTGAGTCACTGTGGTGTGTGTTTGTGTGAGTGTGTGTGAGTGTAAAAACCTCAGTGATGAATGTTCTTAGGAAGACTACCTTTCACTCATACAAGTGTCTGAAATGTTTAAATTTCAAACATCAAATATCGAATGATTGAGTTAAAGCCGCTCTGCAATATACTATTTTAGCAATTTTTCACTGGCCTGTTTTTGACGCTCCATCCACATGAAAAATTGATGAAAATAGTGGATTTCTGTAGCGATCTGCAGTACCTGTGGTGTTCTTGTTCTGTTTCATCCTCATCGGTTGGGTTTTGCCTCTCTGGACGTCCTCCAGTTTGCCCTGTCATAATTTCTCTTTGGTTTTTGTCTGCTCCTCACTCTACTCCCCCTCAGTTGAGATTCTGCTCTTTCATTTTCTCTCCATGCATGTCTCTCTCACTCCTAAGCTTATGCCCCCCTCCCCTTAATTACGGCCACCACTCCTCCTTTTTCGTTATGTTCTCCTCTTAACCCCAACCCTCCTACCCCCCACTCCCCTACCCCGTTTTCACCCGGCATGTTCTTTCCCAAATGACAACACTTACAAAAAGAAAAGAAAAAAATGCAAAGAAAAAGGAAAAAAACAAAAGTAATGTTAAGCTAACGTGTGCTAGTGCTAACCCAACTCCTGTGGTGTTTCTGACCCATCTGATCTCCATCTTGTCTGCAGTCTCTTCTTTCTCTCTCTCTCCCCCCCACCCTGTCCCTCCTGTCCCCTGTCTAGTGCTGCTACTCACCCCCACTCCCAATCTTGCCACAGGCCCCGTGGGCGGCGCCTACCACTCGGTGATGTCCCTGGTGGACTCTGTCCTGGCTGTGATGGACAGCTGGGACTGTAGGAGGAAGGAGGAGTGTTGTCCGCAGTGTAGCTGCCTAGTCTGCCGCAACCCTCACTTCCTGTAAACCTAAAAGCTGCTTCTTGTGGATTTCTTTCATGGCCACACCCTGGTCCGATTGGAATGGGGAGCGGGGAGGGTCACACGTGTTAAAGCAACAAAGCAACAAAATACAAAGTTAAAGACGAGAGGAAAAAAAAATCTACTTTGAAAACATCAACTACTACCATAAAAAAGAACAAAATATCAAACAAGAAAAGAAAAACACAGAAGTGGATATTTTTTTGTTTTGTTTTTGTCGTCTTGTGCTTGCACGTTGATCTCACACACGCACTACATGTTTAATTTATTAATAAATAAATAAATATATAAATATATACATATAATATATAAAAGACAAGAAAAGTGAAAATGTGTTGTGAAGGATGCAAGAGTCCGTGCTGTACTGGTGTGTGTCGTATCTGAAAACCGCCTCTTCTTTTGCACCCTCCCGCTGTCTCCTGAAGCCTACCGCGGGGAGAACTAGCACGGTATGGTCGGCCGGGTGCCTCGCCCAGCCCAACAGTCATGTGGCATTACTGTCATGCTGTCTCCGAAAACAAAAGGTGTGGGGGAGTGTGGGGGGCTCCACTGGCTTTTCATAGACACACAGAGGAAGAGGAAGATTCACTCTGATACCAGATGTTACAGAAGATCCAGATGGCTTGTTGACGAGTAACAGCAACAAGCTAGAAAAACAGGATGAAGGCAGAGTCATGGAAAGGGTGACCCTAATGAACTCTGCAAGACTGGTGTATGGACGCTGTTTGGAAGGTCCCAACATGGCTCTCTGCACCTGTAAAAGTAGTAGTCTTGCTTTTGATAAAAGACCCTCCGCTAACGGTTGAGGTCAGTTATTTCCAGTTAGTCCCAGGCAAGGCAAGGCAAGGCACATACTCACACAGCCACGCACTGTTGACTTAACAGCCTTTGGAGTGTTTAGAGACCAAAGCCTACAGGCAACAAGCTGTGGCATACTTGCCCATCTGGGTCAAGTGGCCGTGTATTTGTCTTCAGGGCAGTGTCAGTTTGGTGGAGCTGGTGTGACCAGTACTGAGGCCAGTGTGTGGAGGCAAGGATGGGCCTTTGGTTCATGCCCAGCTGGCCAGCCTCCACAGCGGCACCCACCCACCCCCGTTGCCCCCTTAACCCCTGGCTGTACTGTTGCGTTGTGTGACTAGGTGTTCCGAGTTGTGATCCGTGCTATGGTGTCATTGACTTGGGAAAAAATGCCTTCGGTGTTTTGGCTGCATATTGGATCTTTGTGGCTACAACCTGCTTGTCTGTCTGGCAGTGTGTGTGTCTGTCTGTGTATCCTGTCTGTTATGGTTGTGTTTGCATGAGCTGCTTCCTGGTGTTGTGCAGTTCTCTCTCTCTCTCTCTCTCTCTCACGCTCACGCTCTCTCTCTCCATCTCTCTGTCTCTTTCTATCTATCTCTCTGTCTCTCTCTCTCCATCTCTTTGTCTCTTTCTATCTATCTCTCTGCTGGGTTTCATCCTCCTCCCATTTCCATTGCTCATCCAATGCCCTCCACACCCCTTAAACCGCCCCAATGATCCTCCATCACATGACCATCATCTTCACCCCTCTCTACATATCAGCTGCTGCTGTTGTTGTGGCTGGGGATTTCTCTGATAGACGTTGTGTTCTGGCTCCCTCTAGCTCCTGTTCTCCTGGTTGTGTGTGTGTGTGTGTAGATGCAGAATAGGCAGGATCTTGTGTCCCACTCTAGTCACCTACTCACCCCTGTGTGTGTTTTTTCCCTCTTGCTTACAGACTCTGCCAGTGATTCTGCCAAATCTAAGGTAAGGAATGAATTGCCGCATGTTAAAGTCATCTGTATCTTAGTCACACATGGTAGTGTGTAAACTTGGACACTTCAAAAAGTGGGTTTTGAGTACTGATGGTATTTTTAAAACCCCCTTGTTTGAGCGTGTGTGTCCATAAATTGCATGTGTTTACATGTCATATTTAGGACCATGCTGATGAAAATCTTCTCTTTCAAAGATGACTTAGCCAGACGTTAGCTCTATACCTGAAACTTTCATGGCCCTCACTGAGTAACCGAGCTAAAACTGTTTCTGTGTCCTAATACATTTGGGAGTAGGCAAAGTGAAAGCAGAACACATTGTGATTCTGAAACAAAGCCATTTCAATTGGAAAAGCTTTAGAAAGATGTCTTGTTGGCCTTGTTGGCATTTAGGACAAGATTTTCCATCGGAGTCTCTACCTTGAATGAACTGCATGCCCAGACTCTTTTGTTGTTGTTGTTCTTTTGACCTGTGCCTCTGCAGGTGTGAAAAGTAGTGGCAAGTGGTTTTTTCCTTGCCCTGCAAGAGACAGCTGGTAGCTTACAGACACTGATACTGAAATGGGTATGAAACATGGGATATCAGTGACCAAACACTGGTCCACTACCTTGGCCATTGCTGCAAAGCTCAGCTCAGCTCCAGTGTGCCATTCTCTGCTTTGGCAGCGTGTTTCATTTGCTTAGATGGCTTCTCACAACTTCCTTGCCATGGGGTATGTTTATTAAACATGGCAAATTACCCATAAGCGATTCATTTGATCCATTGTATTTTAACATATGCTTGTTACGACTAGTAATACCTCAGCATTCTTGGCTTGGCTACTGTTGCCAGATGTTTCTACCTAATAATCCATCTCAGTTGGCTCTGCTGACCCAGTACTGACATTTGGCTGTAGTGTCATTATGCTGTCCATGTTGTTCCTGTGGTTTGGCTAACATGGAACTGAACGTATTCTGAGTACTGTATATTCCCAGTTAAGTTTAAAAAACTAAAGGTCTGAAAGTGTTTTAAGCATACCGGACAAACTCCGAGGTACCGTACAATGTGAGTGCTTTGGCTTTTTATTTTCCCCTCTCGATTTCTAATAGTAGCAGTTAAGATTAAGGGTTGTATGTGATGCCTGTGTGTGTGTGTGTGTGTCTCAGTCTGAGTCTGACGGTACTCTGGTCTCCCTGCCAGGGCTCGTGGGGTTCTGGGAAGGACCAGTACAGCCGGGAGCTGCTGCGCTCCTCCATCTTCGCCAGCCGCAAGCGCAAGAAGCCCAAAGACAAGCCGCAGCCCAGCAGCTCGGACGATGACCTCGACGCCCTCTTCTCCAAGAAGGAGTCCCAGGAGCAGAGCGCCCAGCCGGCCTGGCCGCAGCAGCCCCAGGAGAGCCCGGGGGACGAGGCTTACGAGGACGAGGAGGAAGAGGATGAAGGCGAGGGGCATGAGGTCGGGGATGGCCGGCGGGGGGCTGAGAGCAGCGAGCGCGTGAGCGGCCTCGGTGAAGAGGCGATGACGCCGGCGGCGAGGCGGATGGAGCAGACCTCTGGCGTACCCTCACTGTCTGACGGCGACATCCCGGCCCACCAGATAGTGGAAGTCTACCCCTGCCCTTTGCCCAAGCCCGATCACGACGACAGCTGCACGTCAGACCTTGGCACGCTCAACAGCACCATCTCGCAGGCAACGCTGCGCCGGGGCTCGCTGGATGCCCCGCTGTCACTGGCCTGCGATGAGAGCTGCACGTCGGACCTGGGCACGCTCAACAGCATGAGCTCGCAGGCTTCGGCCGGACGACCCGTGCGTCAGCGCGGCAGGATCCCCGGCGGCTGGACCATGAGCGAGGGCCACGGCGCGGGTGCGGCGGCCGCCGCCGAGGTATGCTCCATCACCTCCGACTACTCTACCACCTCCTCCATGACCTTCATGACAGCCGACTGCGTCGGCAGCGCCATCACCAGCCCTGAGCCGAGGCCTGGCACTGAGAGTCGCGCCACGGTCACCACGCTGGACGCCAACGACGCCGATGACGAGCGCAGCGAGCTGGTGAGCGAAGGCCGCCCCATGGAGACGGACAGCGAGAGCGACCTGTCGGTGTTCGCCGTTTGCCGTGATGAGAGGGAGCCCTGTGCAGAGGAGAGCGGCCAGTCAGGCTGTGGCATCGTGTCGACACTGACAACGTCGGTGACATCAGCGCCGGAGATGGCTAACGCCTGTGGGAGCAGCCTGGCTGCTTCACAGCGGCTCATCGCCGGCGACACACTGGCACGCAAGAAGAGCTACCGGCAGAAGACTGATAGCGAGTCATCGGCATCAGAGAGCGGGCGTGGCGAGTGGGACCCTGGCCGGCTGCGGGTCTTGAGTGCCGCGAAGGGCCGCTCGTCCACCGGCAGCCCGAACTCCTCATCGCCACGGTGCAGCGGGGGAGAGCAGGCTGCCAGCGTCTGTGCAGGCGGCGTCGGAGGGGAAACTGCCACCGCAGACAACCCAACCTGGCGGCTCAAGATCACAGACCGCCTCAAGTTCCGGCTGCGCTCGTCGGCCGACGACATGTTCGGCGTGGGCCGCTCGCCAGAGACGCGCGCCAAGCGCAAGGGCAACATCCGCCGGCGGCACACCATGGGTGGCCAGCGGGACTTCGCCGAGCTGACGGTGGTGCTGGGCGGTGAGCCCTCGGCGCTGTCGGCCGTGGACCGGCTCAAGCCCAAGTGCAGCTCGCAGGACTTCTCCATCCGCGACTGGATCGTCCGCGAGCGCCACCACCGTGTCAGCAACCCCGAGGTCAGCCTGCTGGGCGCCGCCTCGTCGTCCTCGTCCTCGCAGACGCTCCAGGGCCTGGCCCACGACTGCCCGCTGCACGCCCTGGCCACGGGCGCTGATGGGGGCCTGCCCAACGGCGACAGCCCTTCAGGACAGGGCAAGAGTCTGAGCTTGGGCGCGGACGCGCACCCCCACAAACTTTCTGGCTCGCAAGTGGTCCGCTCGCGTTTCTATCAGTACCTGTGAGAGTGAGCATGTATGTGCTTTGTGTACCTATGCGTCTGTCTGTGTGTGTGTGTGTGTGTCTGTCTGTCTGTGTACGTGCATGAGTGTTTGTGTGCACATGTGTCAGTGGGGTGTGGTGTGCTATGTGGAAGGAGATGGATGAATGGATGTTGGATGAATGAGTATGTTCCACGGTCCAAAAACCATAATGAATTGTGTGTGTGTGTGTGTGTGTGTGTGTGTGTGTATGTATGTATGTGTGCGCACACATGTGTTGCATGTGATTGAATTCACACCGCAAGGTGGCTTTGTGTATGTGGTGTGCGTCTGTGGACACGGACGATAAAAGGGTACGTGTAGCCAGGAGCGAGCCTGGCTACGCACAGGGTCCTCGTCAAACTGGCGGGACGGAAGGACGAAACACAGAGACTGGTGGCGTGTCCTCATTCCCTTCCTCCAGCAGAACCACTCCTCACCTCTGGACAGTTTGGACCTATGCCCCCCTCCCCACCACCACCCACCTCTCTGACTCTGAACCTACGTGTGGCTGGAAGACTGTGAGAGGCTGTGCAGGGAGAATGTGTGAAGACTGTCAAAGGATGGCAAGAAGATTGGAGTTTGTTTAGGAAAAGGGGGGAAGACAGGATTGCTGATTGTTTTTAAGATCTTTTAGGGTTATAAAAATGACAAAGTAGGTCACACTATGGATGGATTAGGATGTGTGTGTTTTTTATTTTGTTTTTTTTTAAAGGACTGGTGCGTAGTATTTAAAAGTATTGCTGGAGGAATACATTTTCTTGGCTTTGAAAATGTAACGAGGTTCCTGAGGGTTATTTTCCTTCCCCCTGTGTACCTCTAGGTAACCAAATGAAGAATGTACATGCTTGCTGTTCTTACTGGACTTCAAAAAAAAAAGCAGGAGTAGGTTGTGTGCTCATCTCTTAGAGAAAACAGTGTACATATCCCTCCTGTCTCTCTCTCTCTCTCTCTCTCTCTTTCTGTACTTGAAGTGTGGTCTTAGCAGGTGGTTTTTATCTCTAGGCCTTCAGTGAGGATGTGTGTGCTGCGGAGGGTGGATTATGACTGAGCGTGAGACAGGAATCAGACGGGACTCTTTTAATGGCTTTAAAAATAGAATTGAAATGAATGAAAAAATGTAAAGCAGACATTTTGTATGACTACAATAACTGATGCATAATGGAAAAAAGTATTTAATTACTTCCCACGTATGCAGTAGTGTATTTGTGGGCATGCTTGTTGTATACCATGATGCAGTTCTTAACATTAGACTGCAAAAAAATTAATTGGTTTAAAAAAATATATATATTAAATAATTGGGGGGGGTCTGATGTCTGATGAATGAAAAGTGCCTCCTAATGAACTGATCTGGGGTCAGTAAGGGTGCCATACTGTCTTTCTGTACTGACATCCCTCACCAACATGTACTGTGAAAGATGACATTTTATCAACAACAGAAACTCATTTCCAGAAATATTCCAGACATTGGGAAAAAACGACAACACGGGAGCTTCCATTCCGTCAGCATTCCGCTTGGGTCTTAATACCTTTTTATACATGACACTTTTTTGGGTTTATCTTCTCTTTTTTATTTTGATTTTTATTATTCTTCAATTGGAATTGTGTTTGCTCTCTGTAATGGAACTTGAATTTTGAATTTTCCTTTGTAAAATAAGTAACTTAAATGTACATATCTATTCCATATTTTAGCTGCTTTTTCCACTTTTTTTCCCTTCATCTTTTCTCTCTTCCTTTCTTCCATTTGTTTCAATGGCAGGGGCTCACGTCTTGCTCACCCACTCAGGGGGGTGGGAAGGACTCGCCCCCGGCGAGGTTGTGAGACGGACAGTGGTGGTTTTCGTCTTGGAGGGTGTTGGGTGGGGTGGGTTTGGGAGGGGGCCGTGAAAGGAACGGGAGAAAAGGGGGTGACTTAACCCAATCCTGCTTGGCATCTATTCTGCCTTTGACCGTTTGTACCAAGCCGGGTCCACTCTGCAAGTGGGCGCGAGCCTCCTGAGAACACTGGACAATAAAAACCCTTCATGTCTGACTAACGCCCTTGTGTCCTCCTTGCCAACCCTCAAACCTCTGCTTAGAAACCGGCATGAATGCTGTCTTTTTCAAGACCGTCTCGGATGAAGTGGTGTATTAGATACGAGTCAAACATGTGCATGATGTGAAGAAATCAAATTTAGTGTGTCCCTCCAGGCAAAACCTTTCACAAGGTTATTCTCTTTCAACCAGCAGAGAGCAGTGTGAACTCATCCTGCATGTCTGCTGGCTCTGTTAAAGTGGCAATCCAGTAAATGGAAGACCAAAATGAACACATCTCAGAGTTCCCTTCAAAATGCTTTATATGTACAAGTTACACACATCTATCAGGACCAAAAACGATATTTGTAATCTACACATTTGTACAACAGTAGACAGGACTTGAGTCGTAACAATAGTAACTCAGGAGGGAAATACAGGACATTCAATCTGTCAAAGGTTACAACACTTAAATACTTATTGAAGGAGAACAGAACTAATAACATACCTCTGGCTCACACACATGCCAAATGATGCAACTAATGAGATGTGCCTTAACTCCTTTGCTAATGACTACAGAGCTGGAGCAGCAGTACGAATTCAAAAGTGTGGCAGAGAATAACGCACACATGAAAGACTATTTCAGTTCAGTGCACATGTCATTGTTATTGGCTTGCTATGAGAATACTGTGGAGTCTCTGAACAGAATGTTTAATATGTGCCATTTTCAAAGTTATGTTATCCACTAACACATGAATCAATTTTTTTTAAAATTACTTTCCACACAAAAAAGACATTTTGCGTTCAAGGAGACAACCCAATAAGTATAGAATATACCCAGTAAGGCACAGTGACTAAAACGACACTCTTGAATCCTCCGCAACTCTGAGGGCCATAGTTAAGTACAAATAAATGAGCTTGGAAACCAGAGGCCAAATCAAGCTTGTCTGGCATATGGTCCTCTCGCCTGTTATTGTGCCCTTAGTACTAATGACTGAAACCAACCTGCATGACCATATTGCACACCCATTTAAAGCTACGGTACTGCAACACAAACTTGACGGTACAAGAATTTAATAATAAGGACAGGAGTGGGGCAGAGATTCAAGGTTTCTCGTCATGTCAACATCGGCAGACAACCACAAGGTTTACGACTGAAACAAACGGGGGGTAGGTAGATGCTGCGATGAAGTCCCTGGATACCGGATGTAGTCTCGTTGAGCATGACGGGGTTCTTGTGTGCTACAGACAAGTGTCCTTGAAGAGAATCTTTAAAATCCCCCGAGGCAAATCCCTATGCTTGCTCCATCCAGTCCATGCCCACTAGGGGGCTCCCTGTGCCCAGTGTTTCAAAGTCAGGGGGTTTCAATGATGCTGGTTGAGAGAGAAGGGGAAAAAAACAACACAGCAGGTCTAATAATTAATATCTAATAATGTCCCTCTCAGGCCACCATACCTGCTGCTACTGCACCAACCCACCTGTAAAAGCCTATAGTGGTTAACAGATAAGGACTTAATGTTGTGTCAGTGCATGCAGATGTTGAGGGACGGTCCCCATCCATGTATGAATGTGTGGAGTGTTGAGCAGGGGTGGAGGGAATGGGCTGGTGGGAGTGTGGGATACTGGGGAGCTCAGGCTGGGGGTGGAGGGTGTGCTTGAGGAGGAGAGGTGAGGAGAGGGTTGTGCTGGAGGTTGGTGGGTGGCGGTGACCGGCATGGTCCTTTTTCTCCCCTCTTAGCCGTCGTCTTCGCTGTCTTGTTCCAGGTCATCCTCAGTCAGGATCTCTGGTGGTCGGAAACACTCCTCGAAGAAGTTGACGAGCGATGTGCTCAGGTGCTCTTTGTAGTTGGTGTTGTGCAGGAAGTGTCCCTCGTCAGGATAGATCTGAGGGCAGAGAGAGATTTCAAATCCTGTGACAAACAAAAGTCTCCTGAACCTCTGCAAATGGGATTGCTCATTCATGGTGACTGTGCTTTGGTCATTCACTAATAACTGAAAAAGTTCAAGGGTGCTTTCTATGCCATATTAACAACAGCATATTCCTGTTCCAGTCTACTCCTATTCAGGCTGTAGTCAGCAGGCAATGCATTGTTACGTAGATCTTCTCCACCAGAAACTATTCATAAATACAATAATGGATGTGAATTGGCCAATGTGGAAGCCTGGTGTCAGCTCTAATTACAGGTCCCCTTTAATTACCTGCAGGGTATAATTGGCCCCCTTATCCACTAGATGGGTGATGAATTTGGCTGTGTGCTGGAAATGGACTTTCTCTAAAAGTGGGGAGAGAAGGAAATACATGTCATTATATTATACATGCTGATTAAAGAACTGCTTCCAGCTGTTCTTCCCTGAGTATCCTAACATTTCTCATAAATGCATTTTGATTATGATAATGATTTTGATTATAGCTATTCTGATGAGAGTATGTGAATACCAAAGCACTTCAATTATAAAACAAATCCTATAATAATCCTATGCTGCCCTCCACTACACCAGTTGTTTTTACAGCACGTCAGACACAAAACAACACTTAGTAGCTCTATGAAGACCGACAAACCGTCCGCTGTGGGATGAACCAGCAGGTACTTCTTATCCTTGAACACGTTATCCATGTCCTGTAGCATCCCTGGTGCGTCTTGCAAACTCGCCGACTGTTGAGGAGAGGCAAAGCCGTGGTGAAGATGAGCTACAAAAGCACAGTCAAGACTGAGAGGGTCTCTCTGATTATTCCTCTTTTTTGAAGTGGTCACTTTCTATAGCACGTTTATAAACAGGAGTTGACCCAAAGTGCATCGCAGTCGAGGTAGAAAAGGAGGAATCCGAGCACAGAAAAGTGGACACATAAATACGAAACCAAGGAAATGAAATGTAGTGAGCTGCTGCTGCAGCACAGCAGGCCTACCTTATAAACCCCTGGGCTGGTCTTCTTCAGGCCCAGGTACCTCTCGGAGAATGCGGAAGCTGTAGGGAGGAGAGCCCAGAGGTAATGTAGCTTACATTAGAGATCATTACTGCACTTGCTGAACACAGAGCTGCACCTCCACCCACACACTTCAATTATCTCTCTGGGGGCAAGCAGGTGGAGAGAGAGGCCCACCCGAGCAGCTCTGCTCTCAGCCAGTGCCTGTGGCAGTGCACACACTTCAGGATGCTCACACGTCCATGTGCCAGCTCACTGCCCTGCAGAGGGTGTCTCATTAAGACTGCCACATTCCTGAGGATGACTGTTCAACTCAATGCAGGTGGCCTGCACATGTCAAACCTGAGAGGTTTTTCACTGAAACATTTTTATTCCAAAAGAAAAAGTGTCACCATCTAAATACTTCCTTGCTGCAGGGCATATGCTTGGTGTACAGAGAAGAGTGCGCTTGATTGTTTTATAAAGTTATATGTATGCTCATCTATAGTGAGTCACCTCACTATGAAGACACAGGTGCCCAGAGAGAGACTGAAGTTCAGTGATGACATGAGCATGTGTGAATCTGTTGTGTTGATCTAACAGATCTGTAGTAGCCTAACTGTACATATAGCTTTATTGTACCTATCACTATGCTAAAAAGAACAAACATGGTGGATATGAGTGAAAGTCAGTAACTGCGGGATCTACTGCACCGTATAAGTTGAAGTCGGTGATGGGGGAGACAGCTGCTCCACACTTCAACTCTTCTGACTCGCTCAATAGCAAGGTGGCCACGAACCCTCCATATACCTGCACAGATGAACCAACACAGTTACAACGATGCAGACAGACAGACAGACAGAGTCTAAAAGGGACATACAGTGGATAAATGTAGTGTTGCACCTTGTTCTCTAAAATAGAAGGTATTCAACTTTGATTGACCAAAAATAAGCTCAGATAGCTGGGGATTAAAATGGTCCATTTTGGCTAAATGGAACCCTCTTTGGCAACCACAGGCCATCTGTAGTTGGTTGGCCCAACTGTTGCATCACTGTCAGTGTTTGTTCTAATTTGGCCAGTTTTTAGTCGCAATTTTGGAAGTTCTAAGATTTACATCTCGATGGCCTAACCATGCTTCACATTCAAGACAGCTCTGTGGCCATGCACAACTTCTAAAAGCCAAGGTAAAAATGGTTTTCCATTCTGTCACCTTTAAGGAGACAGACAGACAATTGAGTGTGATGCATGGCACACCAATGCTGCTGCCTCTCAGTGAGTAAACTGAGTCTTGTGAGTCTGAATGAGTCTTTACTCACGGATGTTCAGCAGTTACTCAATGAGACGCAGCAGCATTGAGTTACCTTGGGTGACAGAGTGCCAGTGCTGGGTTGAATGATGTAGCCATTGGACTCATTCATTAGGGTGAGTGACAGGTGGGTGGATGCTATCTGGTGGGCTGACTGTTGCCAGTCTGCCACTATAGGTAGGCTATGGCCTACTTTTGACTGGGGAGAGAGTGCTTTGGGTTTTCTTAGGTGCTTAAAACTGGGCTGAATAATTCATTTTAGTGGCACTATTGGATCAAAGCAAGTCTAAATTTAAAAGGTACCAGGGGTGTGTGTGTGTGTGTGTGTGTGTTGTGAAGACGTGGCCCTGTGCACTGCTTTCCCCCTTGGCTCTCAGGAACCACTAAAACGGATGAATCTGTATGACTACACTTTTGAGGCCATGGTGAAAAAGAACATGGAAGCACTCCTGCAGAACTTTTTTTCCCAGGAGATTCCCGGAGGAGAGGAGGGAATGCTGCTTTTTCCACAAACTCCTAGTTCCTAGCTAGAGTCAGTTAACACATTTTTACAGCACATTTCACAGCTAAGGTATCAAACAAAAAAGAAACCTTCTGGTGGGGACAGAAGTGTTTGGTATTCTCTACAACTCCACACCTTTGTAGGTGACAATCATTACAACTTTAGTCTCTACGGAAACAGTGAAAAAGGGGAAAAAAAAAGATGGAAAATGAAAGATGGTCCCAGGAGCTTCTGCTGTCTTCCATCTGTACATGAGATGCTGTCAGCATGAATTGGCTTGTGACCTGTACGTGGTTAAGTGAGAATGCCGCAGACTGGTGTGGTTGTCGGCGAGTTAAAGGGAAGTGCTACACTGAAATAGATGCTCGCGCTGCAGAGATGGCTGCAGAGAGCTCTGCCATTCCCTAAGCTCAACATGTCATGAGACACGGCTGTTTTTACTGCTGACTATTCCAATGAGTCTCAACACACAGAGAGAGAGAGAGAGAGGGAAAGACATGCATGTCTGACAGATGAGAAGAAAAATGGGGTAGAGGAAGCCTCAGAAGTGGATAACAAAGGATAAGACAGGAGAGAGTGAGAGAAAGAGAGATATGCGGAGAGAGGAAGTGAAAGAGAGAGAGAAATGGGGTCCTATTAGGAGGAGTCCTAGTGATAGAAGGGCTCATATTTTCTGAGTGCAGTGAGCAAAGCAGGAATACGGCTGTGCTTGCGGGCCTTTGAAGCCGAGCCCACTGCTGCTAATCCCCACAGATGCTGACCCAGAATCAGAGCCTGCGCTCCAAGCTCCAGCACCTGATCTCTCCACCGGGAAGCTTATTTTTGTCTCTCTGGCCTGAGCGCAACGGCGCGGTTTGATCGTTTTGGCCACATTCACTTTATTTACTTTGACTAGAGCCTGTCCTGGAGTGCTGTAAGGGGGGCAGGAGAGAGGAGAGGAGCTGTTACCTTTCCATACACACCCATTCGACTCTTGTCAATGTAGCTCTCCTTAGAAATGGTGCTGAAATGAAAAACACAACATGTTCAATTTCACACACTCTAAAATATGAGCAAATGCCATTGAATTTACATACAAGAAAAATAAACGTTTTAATATGCATTAATATGCATTAGGCACTGAGTGGTTTGGAGATTATTTTCTAAATCTTAATCCTGGGCGAAGAATTTTTTATTAGCACTGGGCAATTCTGATCTGCTCTGAGTCGGCTCTGATTAGGTAGGCATTATTACATATCTTTGACTACAGAAAGTAAAGGATGAGTTTGACATGCAGACATAATGACTGATGATGGTGGTGGTCAAATGTTGAGGTAAACCTGTGGCCCCTGTCTGGATGTGGCCCCAAAATACCTCTCCTCCTCCCCCACCCCTTGTGTGGCACCGCACCTGAGGGCCTTCAGCTGATCCTCTGTCTCCAGGGTGCCCAGTTTCCGCTGCACGGTGTGCAGGAAGTCGGTGCCGCGAAAGCCGCTTCCTCGACCGTCGAAGCGTATGACTATGGTGCTGTGGCTGCTGACCAGCACCGAGGTCCAGTCCACGTGGAACTGCTCCGACAGCTGCTGACTGCCCGGCGTGCCGTCACTGCGCAGGAGGAGAGGAGGAGGAGGAGGAGTGGCGGGTCATTTGAACAGATAACAGATCTGCGTTTCCTGCTCGCTCTCTTTGAGTGGCGTAGATGAACCGCTATGAAAAGATCACTTGGTTGTGAATGTAAACTGTTCTATTAGTTCTCGCTCAGTGTAATATACTGGCAGAATGCAGATTTGAAGGATGTGATGAAGGAATGGATTTAACTTACACAACCAGCAGTAAAGGATAGAGCGCTGTATCTACAAATGTAGCCGGCTTCAGAATCTGCACAGGAAGGGCTGTGTAGGGAAGAGAGAAAGAAAAAGAGAGTTGGCTATCGTACCAAAAAAAAAGAAAGTGTTTCCCGAACACACAGAACTTTCTCTGCTTTTAATCTGCTTACATAACCATTATTACAACAGCAAATTGAATTCAACAGAGGCCTGGTTTTTGTTATCTCATGGGGGAAACAGACTGAAATCTCATCAGAAGCCTCTAGATAGTATTACATGACTAAAACACACAGCACAGAAATGGATGCGTACTATGGCCGCCTATCGTGATGTTCCTGTATTCCACGATGGGCATCTGCGTATTGTTCACAGTCTTGTTCAAAGCATCGTTCATCTCCACGTCAAGCACCCCTGTGCCGAAGAACAGAAAGAAGAAAAACAGAAACTTCATTCGAGTCATCAGAAAAAAAGGGGGACAAAGTCATTAAAAAAAACTGATGCTTGATTTAAGAGTGGGAGCTGTTAAGCTTTCTACACTAAACTCTCTCCTCTCTCAGAGGAGCCATTGTAGATTTCCATCAGGAGACTTTTGTCTTCTCTGCTTCCCTCCTGCACACGTACCAAACATGAGCTTTGTCAGCCCGTGGAGCAGACGCTGATGGTGGCTTCAGTAACATGCCGTAGGTTGGGAAGGGGAGAGGGGGGATCACTGATAAAGCTGTGACAGCTCCCTCTGATGGGTTTGCTGTTTCTACTCCTCCATAATTCATGGGTCTGACAGTGCAGCTCTCTCTCTCTCTGTATCTCTCTCTTTCTCCCATATCTCATGCAAATATTCTCTCTCTAATCTTTTTCTGTATCATCAACTATCAAACTTTCTCTCAATGACTTGCGTACATACACACACACACTCTGTTTACACTGATCCCTAGTCATCCCTGAGGAGGTGGGCTGTCAGGTTGTCTCTGTGAGCCATCTGTATCTGTCTCCTCATGCAGTGCTGGGCAGCACTCAGCGTGTGTTTCCAGAGCTTGAGCTGATTTGTTCCGCCTCTGTCCTGCTCACACGCTCGGCCGTCACAGAACCCACCTCTACGCCATCCACAACCACAAACAGCCCAGACGCAGAACCCAGGCCACGGACACTTACTCTGAAACTGTCCATCTCTCACGCTGTACACCGCAGTGTAGGGCACCCCAGGACCTGAGAAACAGATAGAGAGAGATGGAGGAGTGGGGAGGTGAGAGGGAAGGAGAGAAAGGGTGAGAGAGAGAGAGGAAAGAGAGAAAGAGACAGAGGAGTGGGGAGGTGATAGGGAAAGAGGGTGAGAGTGAGAGAGAGAGAGAGGCAAGCAGATAGGCTATGGCCATAATGAGCACTGAGAGACCTGCTCCATACTCCTCCATTTCACACAGTATTTTTATCCTGCAGCTTTAATGTAGGGATATAAATCACACTCCCTGTGTGTGTGTATGTGTGTTTACTGAGGCGCGCAGTGCAGTGCTGCCCGGGAAGCCCTGAGTGTTTAAAAGCTGAACTGAACACCACATCACATTTAGTCCAGACGGGCCACCCTCTGATTTGCCTTGGCTCTGCTCTGCTCCGCGCTGCGCTCCATTAATAAAAGAAGCTTGTGCTTCTGAAGCTTCCTGCAGCCGCCTTGCTCTAACCTAATCATCTCCCATGGCAACCAGACCAGAACGTGCTGGAACAGTGACGACTACGGGAGAGTGATGACTGCTGATGCAAACACACAGTATAATCACAAAGTATACACCCATAAAAAAGACGCATCCAAAGGCAGACGGTCGATGTGATTGACAAAACTCCCCCCTTTCACGGGAGTCACAACAAACTCAGTGCAGAGACTTTGTTTTCACAATGTCCTTGCATGCGGACAAAAAATGCGCTGTGTCATCTTGTGAAACAGCCGTTAATGGGTAATGGTTGCTGATGTTGTGATGACTGCACTACAATAAGCCACCTGCCAGTTTTTGGAAGACAGTACCCTAATACAAGACTGGGCTGGGTTACTGGTCAGATTTTAAGCAAACCTTAAATAATGAGTTATGGGGAGCTCCATGATTTGCAATGCAACATAAAGACTGTTTAAGAAATACCATTAAAGTACATTCAACTTGTACAACTGAAATATAATGAAATAAATACAAATCCATTTTTCAGTCAAGATCAGTATATGAGCAGTATATAGGTAGTAGTACAGGTAGAAAATTGTTACCATCACCAGTAAAAAATACAAAATGCAACATTGGACAATACAAATATTGAGGTGGGTTCTTGCACCATGTGTGGAGCAGAGATGAGAGTTTGATTTGTCTTATGACCATCTGAAGCTCTCACCTTTGCAGTTGAGCAGGAAGTACTGGGTATCCGGGCTGAAGGAGCCGCTCACGTAGCCACACTTGAGGTCACAGGACAGGCAGCGGCGGTTGAAGGGAGCGAAGGTGTCTGCGCTGCAGCCCAGAGACAAAACAAGCTGACACCTGTTCATGCTTTCTTTGTCTAAACATTCAGAGCTGTCAGGGTGTGTGGCAGACAGCCAGAGATAGGTGAGACGGCACCATGGGTGCTCTTACCTGTACAGGTGTCTGCGACTTGGATCATCCTCTTCAGTGCGCAGGAAATATCTGCAAGGCCATAGAAAGCGTCCATCAACAACAACAAAAAAAAACACATTGACATGCATTTTGTATGGGAGCACTCTTGTGTTTCTGCACTCCATTTCAATTTACATGCCAGCAAACACATGAGCCTCATGTCTGCTGATGCCAGATCAGTACGAGCAGTGCATCTACCCATAAGACTAACTCACATGAGCTGCCTCTCCTTGCTGTAGGCCAGAATCTGAGTGACATCCCAGTTCCCAGACGTCACCGACTGCAGGGTGTCCATACTGCTATTGGGCTTGATGACAATGCAATTCAATCCACTTCAATACAGTAAAGTGTAATACAGCACAGTACAGTACATGTCTTTTTGTTCTGTCTCTTGTTTGCTATATCACATGCTATCACATGTATTGTTTACATGTGAAGTCATGATATGTGCTCTGACGTGTGTGTGTGTGCGCGTGCGCGCCATACCCGAGAAGACGACATGGTGATATGGAAGAAGTTGCCTCCACCCCCCTGCGCTCTGGTGAAGAAGAACTTGAGGCCGTCCTCAGAAAACAGTGGTGCTTCATTCTGAGAATTAAATATTGATGTGTGTATGTGAGTGTTTGTGTGTGCAGAGGGGAGCCAACAATGTTTAAAAGTAGCTGAATGTGAGTGTATGTGGAGCGTGTCAGTATTTGTGTGTAGGGGGAGCAAACAATGTTTTAACAGAAATGCACACACACACTCACACTGAGAGATATCGCTGATCTTCTACATGCTACCAACTACACACATACACGCACACACACACAAACACACAAACACACAGACACACACAAAGATGCGCTCCAGCTTTCCTTTTAGCTGATCTAGTGTGTCTAGTGTGTCCATGGTGATGAAAGTGTGTACAAGCTGCTGCTGTCATTCTAATCCTGTCATCCCACCTGCCGATGCAGCCAGTTCATGCTCTCATCCTCGTGTTTCTGGAGGAGGGGGGAGAGGGGAAGATCGCTGTTTAGATACCATTCACCAGACTTACTAAACACATCACCCCCCCCATCCAATGATAAACACACACACACACAGACACACACACAGGTACTCATCTAACTACAGACAGACAGAAAGACAGACAGAGACACACACACTCCCTCCCTCTCTTTCACACACACACACACACTACACACACACACGCACACTATCCAACAACAGAGCCCTAATCTAATCTCATTTCCATTCCATCTCGTTCTGAAGGCCAGGGGTTCTGGGAGAAGGTATGAACTCATCTGTTTGGTGAATAACAGCACCCACCAGCCAGGCCAGATCCACAGATCAGAATGTCAACAAATCAGTCTGCTGTCTCCCATGTCAACAATTCAGTTTGCTCTCTCTCTCATGGTAACAAATCAGTCTCCTCTCTCTCATGTGGACAAATCAGTCTAGTCTCTCTCTCACACAATGGCAATCAGTGCAGCAGGTGCAGTTGTGTAGATACATGGAGATGTTGAGCACTGACTGAATACGTACACATTGCATTGAAACCAAGAATGTGTAGGTTAAGCATGCATTAGCATATGAAAATCTGACACTAACAATGCTACTATGGCATTTCAGGGCATGTGTGGGAGACATCTCATGAATTTCCTTTACACAATACAGCACAAAGCATTCAATTTTACTGTAAGAATAAAAGTTGAAGTGTTATCTGGAAGGCTGTGCTGTGTGATGTGGACACATATTTATGGACTACAAATGTAAATATAAATTGAAATACTGTGTGTGTGTGTGTGTGTGTGTGTGTGTGTGAGACACACCTTGGTGCAGACACCTGTGGTGGCTTCGCACAGGGTGAGAATGGAGTTGTTCTGGGCTCTGTTCAGCCAGTTGACGGCCAGCTTAGTGCTCGTGGCCCACCTAACCATGGTGATGTAGAACTCACTTCTGCTTTGTCACAGGAACGGGGGAGACAGAATTACCTCAGTCGCAAAATCACAAGAATAAAAGACAACGCACTCATGTGTCATGGGCCAGTCACAGACCAGTACAGTATTAGTTCCTAGGCTATAGCTGCAAGGGGGACATTCCTAACTGCCATTGAGCTGCAGTAGTCTACAGTAGGCCATATGGAACTGGAAACTAGATCGGTGCTGCTCTTCAACAGCCTTGTTCCAATAGACCCAGTCATTTCACTGGTCCCTTTAATCCAGCCCTGCAAAACACTGTTTTAGTAGACACTATTGGTAATGTGACTTGGGTTCCCAGACTATTTTCTCAGTGAAAATAGGCTGGCTCTCTACAGAGATGTTCGGCAAATGAGCCATTTTCTATTACAGAGCAGGAGCCAATGGCAGAGCTGATAGAGTTTGGGTGGCCATCTGGAGAGGCAGGTGGTGGGTGAGTAAGCGAGTGAGTGGCCTACCCGATACGGGGGTCCTCGGGCTTCTTCATCTCCACGGTGTGAAGGGGTCCGTTCAGACTCACCACGAACAGCTGGATGGTGGGGTTCACCTCCCCCGCCTAGCAGGGGCCGACGCAGAGAGATGTCACATTAGCCGTGTTCTCTTGCATCACTCATGCTTCATGCTCAATAACAGTGTTCAGGGCGGACAGTGGCTGTGTCCTTTCCCTTGTATACACTCTCTGGCATCATCATCGGCATGTGACGAAACAGGTGGAAAATCTGCTCATCCCAGGTATGTTTGGGTTGCACAAAATCGTGTCAGAACGGCGGAACACAAATCCGCATGAAAATCTCATTATTAGAATGTTATTATTAGCTGATGCTTGTATGGCGCCTTTGGCAGAGTTATTCCAAATACTCTAGGGAAGGAGAGCGATTTTGTGTTTATTTCGCCTGAGCTTGACAAGAACTAAATGCGTCTCTGAGACACTGCTTCAAGACGGAGCTACTTTTAAACTTCTTTCTTCAGTGGCACATTGGATAAGGTGAATTTAAAAATAGAAAAGAGTGATTATGTAACATCACCATATTTTCAGTTTGAGTTTGTTTGGAAGTAATACGCAAGCATTTGCATTTTATCATCCATTCACAGGGTTATTAAGAGCACAGAATCATGGCCTGTTACCTTGGGGTAGCGATATTCTTGTGACACAGGGTATGGAGTGCCAGTGAACATGGGTATCTCCATCTTGGGCACCAGCGTGTCATTGATGGTGGCATATGCCAGCCTGAGTCCATCAGGAGACCACCAGTGGGCAATGTGAGTCTGGAAGATCTCCTCTGCAAGAGTACAGGGTGACAGGACTGGAGATTGCATCAGACTTCACCATACAATGCATATCACAATACAGAGGCCACAATATGATACATATTATGATACAATCATATCACAATACAGAGGCCACAATATGATACATATGATACAATACATATCACAATACAGAGGCTACAATAGGGAGCCTAAGTTCCTGCCTCTTCTGCCCAATACTTGAAAAAATGAATGAGTCAATGGACAGATTATTTTTTCAGGTTGTGGTCATCATGAGCCTTGAATTATACATATGATGTATACAAATTTTTAAAATAATTTTTCAAGTAAAGAAAGATGCTGTTGATGTCATGATTGGTGAGTTACGTTGTTAAAATGTGTAGCTCCGATGACTACAACGAAAACAGGCGCTCATGTGACACAGGCTTCTCTCCACTGAAAATAATGTAGCTTCACCAGGATGGCTTAGAATTTGAGCAACAGGTTTTAAAGGCTTCATCATTAAGGAAAAGGCAAACAATGAAAACATAACACATAAGGTAAGGTGTATTTGTCCATAAACCACTGCTAAGTGACCTAGAATGTACCAAGCTGTAACCATTAGTTAGCATGACTGCTTATTATTTTTCAAAGCGATGGTGACATTTAATGTCCGAGACATAGTCTGCTAAGCAGCTTCTTTTGAAGCCTGTCGAATAGCAGTAGTTTCTCAGTTTGCAAAAATGCGTTTCAAATTCTGAAACAGCATATGTGTAGTTTGTGATAACACAAACGGGACCAGAAAATAATCTTTATCTCTCATTGACTCCTGTTCATGTTTTTGTCAGTGTAGGTTCAGTGGACCAGAAGTAAATGGGCGTGACTTCAGTTCCCTAAATGATACATGTCACTATACAACGCATATCACAATACAGAGGCCACTATATGATACATGTTGTGATACATGTTGATTTTAAATAATTACCATGTGCTAAAGAAAGTCCACTCTAATAGCTGTTCTTCACTATCCTGGCCACGCTTTCCTACACATGTCCACTTAACTAGATTTCATTGAGCTTGTTGTCTCTGGTTTTTACCACATCCAGTCAATGTGGCTAGTACTTCTTGTCTCTACTTCATCTGTGATGTAAACAACTTAAAAATCCTTAATTTTTCTGTTTCAATTCTGATAGTTACTACTAGTACTACTAGTTACTCATGCTTTAAGCTTTTTTGATAACGTATCGACATAGCACCATCTGTATCAACTCCTGTATCAGTAAGGGGTATGATATTCTGAACAGTGAACAAAGCCCTAGTGACAGTTTGCACTCAGTGGTCTGAATTGTATTTCCTTGGACATAAACTCGCTGTGTTTGTACTGTGATATACATTTTTTGAACACTGTGGCATTTTCAAAGCTGTCCATTGGAAATCTATTATACAGAAGTCAGAGGCAATAGCTCCTGGGTGATATGAGAGAGAGCTCTGGGAATCTGTGTCAGTGTGTGAGAGAGAGCTCTGTGTGTGTGTGTGTTTTTGTGTGTAAGAGTGTGTTTGTGTGTGTATGTGTGTGTGTGTGAGCACATGAGTGTGAGTTTGTCTGTAGCTCATGATGAGCACATCTGAGCACCAAATGGTGTTTGCGCCATTAGTCATTAAAGGATGCGAACCAGCCACACATGATTCATTTCATGGCCATTAGAGGAGTCTGACTAATGCACTGTTAACAGTCTTTCTTATTGTGAGGTGAAGATTTCTTTTTTTCTGTTCTAGAGGCACATAAATCTTCATGGAATGCTGATTTCTTTCTTTTTCTTGGACAGTCACTGGGAGTGCACATAGCAGTGCCTATAATTAGGCACAATCTGGCCCATCACACAGCTTGACCATTGGCCATTCTGATGGCTGAAACAGTATAACTGAAGTGGAATATGCAATGCAAATGTGCACTCAGAGCCTTCTCACAGCTAGCCTGAGAACAGAGCCTGGCCAAATCTGTTCTAGAATCAGTGGCCATTGTTTCTACTCTAAAAATAGAGACTTACTAGTTCTTTCTCCTGGCAAACCAAAAGCACGTGTTTCTTCTATTAGGAGATTTACCATCTCTGGGTTATCTTATCTCGGACTAGTCGGTAAGCCACATCCTTCAAATGCCCCCCCTAATGCTCTAACCAGAGCAACAAAAACAACAAAACCGACCTCAGGTTTCCACTCTCGCTCTCTATGGTACTTCAAGAATGGCAAATCAATGGGCCTCGCCACAGTCGATAAAGACGCTCTCGTGTATCAATGGATATCTTAATTAAGCCAGCCTGTTGCCATGGCTTTGTGGCACACTTTGATACTCCAGTAATCTGAGTGTTTGGGCAAATCTAATTAATGGTTGCCCTTACTAAATTGTGTCAAATCAATGGCCACACAGATTAAGCACTATCATTCTGAGTAACATGCTTCTGAAGGTGTTCTTCATGTACTGATGCTTGGGTATATGATGCTCGAACAAACACCTTTTTTCCTTTCCAAACAACAAACACATTTTTTCCTTTCTCTCTCTCTTTCTCTCTCTCTCTCTCTCTCTCTCCCTGCACCGCCTCATCCACCTCTTTCCCTCCCTTTCTCTTCCTCTCTTTGTATGTCTCTTTTCAAATGAATAGGCATGAATATGGAAAACAGGATTCACAGCACCGTTAAAAAAAGACAGCAAAATCAGAGCAACAACAGATTAGTCTAATGGGCTCCAGACACTCAGGAGAGTCTCAAAGCCACAGTAAAATGAATGCACATCCACAGCAATCACTTCCGTCTGGCAACACTAAATAGGTTTGTAAAGCATTTCAAACAGCCTAACAACAAAAGCATGTCTCCCTAGAGCCACCTGTGATGTTTAGGCATGTCCACAAGATGGCAGTAGTGACTCTTTTAGCAATAGCAGACAGCAGGCGCATTTGGCTTAGCTCCTCAGACTCATTCAATTTAAATTAACATGCTAGCGTAATGAATTGTCTGACTGTGAGATAAAAGTCATGTTTACACTGTACTGACTGGCTGATTTGTGCTTGTTGATCCATCATGACAAAGTCCCACACTGCTGATGGGGGGGAAGATCAGTGTAGGAGCACAAATCCATGTAGTGAATAAGTCACCCTCATTACACTGCCGACTGCTCAATTTGGCCAATGAGTCTGTATGTAAAGACCATCCATACAAGAGGCACAAATGAAATAAAGGATGAAATGAATCCAGCCGCCTCTGTCCTGCTTGAGTGCAGCCACACTGTTGTGCAAGGTGTATTCTCAGATAAACACTTTGTACAGGAGATTACTGTGTTACAGCAGATGCCCTCTTGCAGACAGGCACAACAAACCCTCCATTCACACTTCCCAGTACTTGCTACGCTCAGTGATCTCAGTAACAGGCAAGAAACAATAAACGCCAAGGCCCGAGTCTACTGGCTTGGCTTCGGAAACACTGGACATGAGGCCTCTCATCCTCTCATCTTGGAGCTCAGGAAGAGACTGACCTCCAGTCTGGGAATACCAAAGTCCTTCTAAGGTGGGAAATACCTGATAACACAACATGAGGCATAAAGGTAAAGCAACGTTCAGTATAATTTGGTTCTGCACCAATTAGCAATGCATCCAAGCCAAATAGCTGACACCACACCACTCCACTAATGCTTAGGGACTACTGATCATGTGTTCACATTAGACACCACACTACTCCACTAATGCTTAGGGACTACTGATCATGTGGTCACATTAGACAACATCTGGATGAGTCAATAACCTCATGAGTTACATAAGAAATAATTAGCCTACTTGCCACTTAATAATCTGGCAAAACTGGACCAAATTTAAACCACAATCTTAAAAACAGATTAAAAGATGACGTGTGACACATTCATTTAAACTGCACTGCACAGCACATTCGCAAACAAGGCAAGACACACTCACCATATGTCCTGTTTTAACAGTGTATTACAATTTTCAACACACTTTTCGACAAGGGAGCACTAGGACACTATTAACTGTGTCCTTGAGAGTGATGAAATGCTCTTGCAATGCTGTACTTCAATGCCACAAAACCTAATTCCCCCAGGAATCCGCCCCACACCTCCGTTGGGTATGTCTAGGAGGCAGAATAGGACACAGCATGTTTGTCGTAGGCCAATGTCAAGTCAAGTCAAGTCAACGGCAGGAGACAGAGGAAGTGCAAATATAACACTTCTCTCAGCATTTTCAGTGTTGCTGTGTGCATGTGTTTCCTAATCCAGGCACACATCCTCATGTCTGTTGGCAGATGTTGTCTCTGATCAGCAATAAATGAGTGGAGGTGTGGTGATTGCTGGGTCTGCTGGCGCTGGGGTCAGTGTTTGCACATGGCATTGTAATGATGGTAATGGAGCAATGGCAGTGACTCTGATCAAAGCAACAACAGGTGCTGGACGTGCCAGTTTCTCTGGCAATCTCGGTTATACATGCATTCACACAGACACACACACACACACACACACACATACACGCAGATGCACACACAAACACAGAACAGGCAAAATCCAAGATTAAAAATGTAAAAAAACCTCCCTCATCCCACCACCGCCACCCCACCAGCCTTCCCTATTGCAAACAAATCCTGACAAATCCTGACAGATGACTCTCTTAAACGCACGCAGTAGAACGCCTCAGCACCCAATCCAGATGAAGCGTCAGGCACGCTTCCACACACTAGCCTGTCGCCAACGACAGGCCACATAAGATGTCCGTTAACACTGACATAAAACAGCTATTCCAGGCAACAGTTGCACGGACAATGCCACTGAATACTAAACCAGACAGCTAAATGTATCCAAAAAAGAGGATATTCACTTAGAACAATGAATGGGCATTTTGATGACATGAATGGCTTACTGTTTCCCCATTTTCATCTCATTAAATTACAACAGGCTGGCGTAGGTGCTTCATTACAAGAATTTACCCGGTTGAAGTTTCACACAGTGAGATGGGAGGTGATGCCTGAGTCTATGCATCTGTCTCCTGCATTACTCAGCAGGATTATGGCCAAGCTTATCCGTGGGCTAACGCTCTTATTAAGCCCACAGTCAATCCCGCTGCTTGGGCTCCGGGCACTGTAATACAATCATTCTGACCGCTTTCGGGTATCACCCTGAGATCTTGTTTCTTAGACCAGTTGATCTGCATAGCTGTGGACCATTATGAACTCAATGGCACATTATAGCATCAGGATTGCAGGGCAGTAACGTGACTTTGTGGTGGCTGTCATTGAGCCACTGTGAATGACAGCAGATGCATTGTGGGAACAGAATGATATGGCCCATAACCCACAGATAGGTACATCAACAGGGGCCCCATTCTTGGTCAGAGAAACTGACTCCACAGAGAGTATAAAATGTTGCTATTGTATCAACTCCATGGCCTATTCAGATATCATGTGCTCTGAGTATAGGCAGGACTTTTATGCATGCTCCTTTATTCTCCTCCTCTATTCTCATTTTCTCTCCTATGTCACAAATAAAAGCATAATTAGACAAGCTTTTCTTCAGGTTGCGTTGCATCCCCCCCCCCCCTCCAAGATGACTATTGATCAGGCCCAAGCATTAGAGAGCGCAGAGAGCATCACATGGCTGCCTGCTGAAGCATGCATAACTATCAAGCGCACTGTCAACACGTCTGCAGCCACTGCATAAAACAGAGCCAGATCAGACGGCGAGTCGACGACCTCTGGATGGGGTGGGCGGGCAGTGCATGAATAAATGATGAGACCGACTGTCTGGCCAACCGGATGCCCCACAAAGTTACAGCAATATAGGGCTGAGACCACACCTGAAGTCTCATGCTTAATACAGCAGCACACCTGAGGAGTCTTCCAACCCAAGACCTTCCCATCACTTCTCAGCACAGGGCAAGAGGGAAAACTGAGTCACCATGGCTTGACATTTGTCAGTCCACAATGACCCTCAATCAAACCATTTATTTAGCGGCCAGGGATCCCCATGTGGAGCTTGCTTTTGAATAAACATTCACACGTTCCAGTGCATTTTTCTTACCCACTATGACTGTTCGATGTCTTTGAAAGACTTTATTGTATGGTCTCAGACAGGTGCTATATGAAGTTCACATATATGCAGATGTATGGAGTGCTTTCTTCACAAAACATAACCTGCAAAACTATTGTATGAAGTTGAACTATTGTATGAACTATTGTATGAGGCCACTGCACTTGTCTCATGGATACACATGACAGAACAGCAAGAGAGCAAAAGTGACTCTACCTTCATACAGCCAGTCGCTCAGACCATTGAACACCACGCCCTCCTCCCCGGTGGACACCAGGCGGATGGTTCTGCCGTTGACCGCCGCTTGATAGTAAATGTTGTTCTCAAAAATGAAAATCTGTGCAGAGAGATGGCAGGGTCATCATCTTCAGGCATGTTGGCTCTTTGCTCTTCTGAGGAATCAACACTATTGTATAACACTACTCTCTACTCCTCTTATTGGTCTGTGAACCACAATGTTTATGTAACGTTTATGCAATTACAAAATGTACAGTTAGGTTATTTGACAAGAGGAGACAAAGACTGATACTCCCTTCAACAGTGAAAGCGAATAACTCTAATGAGATGGCTCTAAGGCTATATTGAACAACTGAGCTGTCCTTGATTCAAGATTCAACACTCATGATTCAAAGATTCTTAACATTACATCAGAAGAGAGTAAAATTGTCATTTTGGTTTTTATATTGCATCACTCAATAAACAAATCAATGGATGATTAATGTTGTTAATCTTGATATCAATATTTGATATCCTATTCCATATTTATCACTGGGAATCAAATTGTTCAAATAAATATGTGGTTGAACATTTCAGTGAAAAATACGTGTCTTATATATATAATACATATATAATTATTGTCTTATGGCCTTTTGACACAGAGTGCTGGCTAATTTGCACCCATACTGCCATGGTGCAGAGCTCATGGTTTAATCATGTTACTGTGAAAGGGGATTTTTACGTGTCTGTGTGCTAGGGCCTTCACTCTTTGGCCTCTGTGGAGGACATTCAGACTATTTCCACTGTGACAGTAATGGTACTAAATATGTGAATAAGCAGTACTCTCCAGTAGTCCGTTACTGCTTAACATGACCTATCATATTTTGATCAAGCTTTTCCTTGATCCTGTCTGAGAACTGGCATAACAGTAAAATCTGTAGACTACAGCACAGAGTATGTTGTTTCTTACATGATGGCTACAACGTTTCTATTTTCAGAAGACAGTGTGTGAAGACGCAGTGTGATTGTGATCTACAGTTCCATAGCATTAGTCCCAATGAGGACAGCTCCTTCAAACTGTTTCTTTCTCCTCACATTACATAAGCATCACAGTCATAGTTTCAAGGCTGACTGTTGAGTGACATCTGTGGTGTGTGCTGTTTGATGGCAGATGCCAGGCACATCTCCAGGGCTGTGGTCTATGGGCTGTGGTCACCCAGGCAGATGTGCCTCTATGCCAGCTGGGCATCTGTGCCACTGAGTGTTGGGAGTCTGAGTTGCTCTAAAGGGTTTATAGATAAGTAGGAATATTACCCATACAAGTAAGTATGCACAGACCAGAGTTATTGATACATAGGAATGCGCTTTGAATTTCATTTATTATGATGTAAATATTCATTAAAAGAAGTATATATTTTTTTATTCTAAACCATCTCTCTGAACTAGGATGAAAGCTAAAGGAACACATACATCGCGTATATAGTTTTCTTTTCAGCTGGCTTTCAAACAGTCCTGCAGGGAAAGTATATATTTATATTCAAGCTTACATGGTGACAATTTGCTTTACTGCCCATTATTTTCTTGAGTGTATATAGGACAGACGATCAGCAGCCCAGCCCAGCTTGCTGGTTTCAGGAGGATTTCTCTGGCCCTGTGAGAGATGTGGCACGCTAGAGCTCTCAAGGGCTGTGACATGTCCTGGCATGGTGGCTATAATGAACCAGCCCTGATGTGGCCACTCATAGAGTGCTGAGAGGCGTGCTGCTGGGTCTACAGGCAGTTTTTGTCTCGCTACAAAACAGCTTCCCCAGGAAGAGGGACAGATGCACAAATGTCTGCAAAAACCCCAGGGGAAAACAAATTCCAGCAATTCCAAGTGGTGTCATTTTAATTTGTGCCTGCTTTTATGCCTTGGAGAGTGTACATACACAGTCTACTATCGGCACTAAAGCAACAGTGACAACTTCCAAATTCGTCCCAAAAAAAAGATTCTCGGTCCATTACCATCTGTTTACCTGGAATGCATCACAGTCTGATACGACTCCAGATGCTAACAGCCAAAACAACACAATTGACGCAAGGACTGCATGGCCATCAAAAAAAAAGTTACTCTCAGGCCTCTTGCCACCAATGAATAATCAGAAAAGTCCGTTTTTAAAAACAAGACCTTGTGCCTTTTCCCTAAAAAACTCTTCATCTTTGCCAACAGGGGGCGCTTCACTGTGACATGACATCATCAGATTGAAAGCAGGGGCTTAGAATGAGGGGTGGTGCAGAAATGAGCAGTAGGAGCTGTAAAAAGCTCTGAATGATCTGTCTGACTCTAGGCATGAGTGTTAGCCTTCACACGTGAGGGAAAGGGGGGCGTGGGAACACAGCAAAGGATATGAGGCATGCATGGGAGAGCATCAAAGGGACCTGAAAGAGAGACTTCATCAAAGCTACCTGCAAAAGATTGAAATCGAGGCTGGTGTGTGTGTGTGTGTGTGTGTGTGTGTGTGTGTGCATGAACTCTCACAAAAAAATCTGAAAGTGTGAGTAAGGCCTTCTTTAAAAGTGAATATTTAAATGCTGAGAGATATAACAATAAGCGCTTTGAGCAAAGCATTTCTTTGAGGCTTTTTCTATAGGCATTAATAGGCTTTCTAATGCCAGGCTTTCACATTGGAGCTTTTCATTTTCCTTTTTTAACCTCAGTATCACGGTCTTTTCACTCCTCTAGCACACACACACAAATACACACGTGCACACACACGCGCGCACACGCACACACACACACACACACACACTCTTTTGCACTTCTTCTTTCTATAACTCTGTTTCTCTCTCTGTCTCTCTCTCAACTTTCTTTCTTTCTCTCTCTCTCTCTGTCTGCTCTCCCTGGGGTGCTATGAAGTGGGTGACCTTAAGTGAAGTGGCAATGGGTGGTGATGCTGTCTTGTCTGACACTTGTTGATGGCTGTCACTGCAGACGAACTGCCTGCAGCCAATGGACAAAGCTCAGGCTCTACACAACCCCCCTCCCCACCCCCCATCACCACCTGTCCTCACTAACATCTGATGTACAGACTCTCCAAGCTCCTCAGCAGGAACCAGGGCCTCTTGCTCCTCTATCCTCATAGGTCCTGCCCCCTGCTGTACGGCCACTGATTAGGCTCAGGGGAGAGGAACTTAAACAATTCTTTATTCTGGGGACAGGATCAGGATGATGATGATGATGATGGGTGAATGCGTCAGAGCTGTCATGACACTTTGCGCCACGCTCTGCCACTCTGGAGCCATGCCAGCACAATGCCATCTGCCTCTTCATCTGCCATGGCCTGGCTGCCCTAGCACCGTGGCCCATGATGAGGAGGGGTCCACTGACAGGTGTTGCACAGGTTCAGGCACTGGCAGGCTGCTGGCCCTCTGAGCGGCCCTCACTCTATCACTACCACCGCACAGAGCCCCCATTAAACACAGAGTCAGCTCACTCAGTCACTAACATGCTTCCACATGCAGCCAGTTGTATATCATCTATACCCTCATTATTAGGTGGCTTATATTCAGAGGGTAGCCAGCTATGGCTCCTTGTCCTTGGGAAGGGACTTTGTTTGATTAAGGGTTGTTTGATTAAAGGTTTAGTTTGTGCTGAAAATGGGCGACTCACCAGCTGTTGGTCCTTGGGCCCCCACCCTGCATACTGTAGTTTGCTACTGCGCACTTCTGATGGGTTCAGGGGGTAGACGTCTCTAGAAATGGAAAAGGAATCCAGTGAAAGTCAGTCTCTCTTCCTCCCTGTATCACTCATGCATCCTTGAAGAGTATGAATGATTAAGACTCAACTCAGACCAGACAAGACCAATAGAAATATCTCACCAGACCAATAGATATGCATCCATATATGCATCCCGTGTTGCATTCAAATCCCACAACATATAATGGAGTCAGTGCTCAGAATCCTGGACACAGACTACACGCTCTGGAATGTCCTTTGAGACAGCTTTGTCTGGTGTGATTTTAAATAACCTTAAAGCATACTGTCTATCTTGGCAAGGGGTCTTGTAAATAATGTTTATATACACCTGTATTAAGCACCTTAGTGAAGACCAAGGCTGAGGCTAAAGAGACAGGCCTACAGTGGACAGAGCCTAAGTGTGCTAAAATTATAAAATGCATGTTTGAAAATGCATGTATGAATCTATTTTATTCTTATACACTAATCCACACACATTTAAAAGAAAGTGCAAATGCATAATGGAAGTATCTGAGGCCAACTTTATCTAGCCTATTCAGTACATGGCTTTTAAGGGCCATTAGTTAGTGCTGTAGGCTTGGCTGTTTATGGATAGGGTATTTCAAACACCACTAGATGGCAGTGTAAGTAAAACTGCAATTGATTTTGGAATCAAGTGTGTGATGGCTGTTTCCCTATAGGAGAAAGGAGGACTATCAATAGGTGTGCTTACAGAAAATCTTATTCACTAATATATACTATATATATATATATATATATATATATATATATATATATATATATATATATATATATATATATATATATATATATATATACTAAGACAATAACCAGTCCTTCTCAAGATGTTGACGATGCAAGACAAAGCACAGACACATATTAATGATCAACAAATGTATGGTGGACTCCTAGCCTATGGTAAGCATGTGTGGAAACTTCTGGAATACCGGTGAGAACTTACGGGGTAGTCAGGCTACAGATGATATATTCAGCCATGTAGGAGTGCTGATAGATCTGAAGGGATACAAAAGACAAAGTTGCATTACTGCATGTGCAATGTTTGACTATCGACAAGGAAACAGTAAACCCATTTAAATTAAATAATCAGCATGGTGAATAATGTGTCACAAAACACAATCTAATGCACATTATGACCCATTTATTTAGCCATTTTTAGGATGGCTATGTGATTATATGAGACAGATTTATTTCTTAGGGTAATAAATAGGGAAAACTCACAGGCTCGATGTTCAAGGCCAACAACACATGTGTCATGTCAGGGGACACCTGGTACTTTCTTGCTGAATGTCTCTTCTACAAAGTGAAGAAAGACACGAAACCCATAGCCTCAAAGACAGTTTGTCTCAGCATGTCGACAACAACAGAAACAGATGCAGAGAACACAACACCCCCCTGAGCCACAGACACAGCAACATGGTTACTCACAAACATGCTGCCCTCCACCAGGACATCTGTTCGGTTGGTCTCCACGTTGAGTTTGACCAGGTCTCCGGATCGTGTGCGGTACAGTACTTCATTGTCTGTGACAGAGACAGGGCCCGATGATGACGTTCCACAGCAGCTACTTAATGATATTTCAAATTGTATTAAACTAGCCAACATTTTAGCATACTTCAGACTAGGGGCTTTTGTGAACATTAGGATTTTGTGCTGCTTTTGGAAGAAAGAAAATCAATATTTTTCTCCTTGCGTTCAAGTCCTGCACACTGTCTACTGTATGTCAACACTTTGTAATAAAGACAAAAAAGATATTTTGGGTTGTTCATTTATGCCAGTGTAGCTTTTCTATCTTCTGTATGTTTTCTCACTTGAAACATGACAAAGAGGGCTGCAAACATGTTCACAGCAGATGCGAGCAATAAGCTTTACTGAGCTGTAAGATTTAACAAACTAATTTTCACAAAACACACACACACACACGCACAAACACAAACACTCTCTCTCACACATACACACACACGCACACACACAAAAGAGTCCGTACAGATAAATGGGCAGAGATAAATTGAGTATTTCACCATTCACTTGTCCAAATGCAACTGTGTCTAAGGCCTTGTGAGATTCAGTTATTTGATCATCACTATGGCATGCGTCCACAGAGGTCATCAGACAGGGGCTCCTCAGAAAATCTTCTCTTCACGGAAGCATTTCAGTCAGTAGCATTGTTTGGAACTACTTGCCAAGGGCACTTTGCCAGGGCGAGCAATGACTTGTCCATCTTTCAATAATCGGCACTGGTGAATATTCATCCATCTCAGGGCTACACAGTCCCTGTTTAAATACAAATGCAGCTGCTGCCTTTATTTATTTGGGACAGTAATGCTGGGCTGGGAGATGCCCCAGTCTGGGCGGCCAACTCACTGGCAGCGCACCGTCGAGATGAGAGACAGATTTAAATGGGTGATCAAGGCCACGCTGTAGGAGGGAGTGGGTGAGAGGAATGGGGCTGTGTCCCAAGGGTCCTCTTTGCCTTAAATCACCACGGCGCCTGGCATCCACTGGAGAATCAGGAATTCAGCTTAGCTGGGCCATGCATTTAAATTTGATCTTATGATTAAAAAAAGAGTGTGGCATTGAAATGAATGCTTTTCTGTCTCTTTCCAATGACATTCTTTCTGTGTTTTTCTTATGCATTTTTGTTATTGTTAACATGACAGTAATGATGAAAGTAGAGAAAAGCCCTTATGCCAACAGTGTTCAACAGAGTTCTTCAATTAACAGCTGAAATGGCACCTTTGCCAGGTCATGAACTGTGGACTGTGTTACAGCGTTACAACAACCCACACAGAAAATGAACTATTCCCACACAATAGTACAGTGCACATTTCAGAAAATTACCCACCAACCTCCTAATGGACATACAGAAAGCTTGTTTACGGAGGCAGTCCATTACATTCACCACCCTTGTAATAGCACACACAGAAAGCAAAGGACCAGTGGACTACTGTCAGCCTACTGGAGGCAGTACTAATGCTTTCTGGCCTTATGGTCTTTTGCTTATCGGTCTATCAGTGAACTACAGAAAAAGCCCACTAACATTAAGTTAATTAGCAAATTTGCCATTTTCTTTCAAGAACATTCACTACTTCTTAATTTGTTTTCACCAAGCATCTGTTTGACAATGTATTTTCTTCTTTCTTCTGCATTTAAAGCTTCCAAGTCCCATGACTGAAAATTGTGATTGAGAAATATTATTGCTGTAATGTCTCAGTGGACCTAGAGCCAACCAGAAATTGAATAGCTCCTAAACTATATCCACTGTAGGACGCTGGTCTGATTTGGCCAAGTTTACCTTTGCAAATTTTGGATGTAATGCTATGGATATCAAATTATTATTTTATCTTTTGAATGTAATATTTCATTGTTTCACCAAATCAATAACGAGGTTCCTATTCTTTTTTCATGTGGAATTACATTCTATTTCCATGGAGCACGGGCATCAGCACAGCAACAGGATTGAGTATGCTGGACATTATATGCACTGAGATGTATGTAGTAGCAATTCGAAAGGCCTTAAATTCAATTTAAATTGTCCAGGGCAGTATAGATTATTTCTTGGGTATTTCATCATGTTATTGACAATAGAGGGCACAGACACCCTACCAACGCATCCTCTTCACATTCCACTTACACATAGACGAATGGTATGGTGACTGAGCGCATTGTTAGGTTGGCACATTTAGACTAATTTACCTTGGGACTTGCAGTAACTTCCTTTAGACCTAGACACACTTGGTACAGACCACCCAGAAGCATAACTGAACACATTTACAAACTCGCTAAATTTGCTAATGAGTTTCTGAAGCATGGACATGCTAATCTGAAAACAGACAATGCTAATTCCCCATGCTAATGGGAGGCTACATCAGGCTTTGCCCAGCTCTTGTGAGGCACTGCTGCTCAGAGGCAGGAAGCTCTGGTGATTAATTATCTTGACCCATCTGCTTTGGAGATTGTCCTTTGGCCTGCTGTTCAAACTTGACTGGTGCCAGACATTTTCTCTCACTTAGCTTAGCATCGTATTGACTTGAATTAACATACATAATTATCCAGTAAGAGTAATAGAGTCAATGTGAGAGTTTTTTTTATTTTTGGGAAAATAACCCTCAAGGTTTTCAAAATATTTTTAAACTAAATGTGAATTTAGATTATCTGCTGTTGAAGGACTGTTGAAGGAGGAGTCAACACAATCTATTTGTGTAACATTTTTCTTGAAACAGAGACATACACACCTCAGAATTTCATTTCACAATATCCTCAGTGTAATGTAGTGTAACAGATACCCCACTTAAAGGAACACTAGATAAGATTTTAGGTTAATTTGGTAAGGTAAGACATGGTCTTTTACTGTAGTTTTGGAGACTTATTGCTATTATTATCCTCTATAAATGTCTATCTTTAGTTTTTTCCCCATTCCGTCTGTCCCCACTCTGACTAGCTGGGAACACAAATTACTTGACAAAGCTCATTATAGCTAACAGCTATAGCTATTATAGCTGTTAGCTTTAACTTCTGCTCTATTCATACAGCATAAATGAAACAAATCTTAATGAGAGTATATTGGAAGAGAATAATTACATTTTTTGCCATAGCAACAGCACACAAAAAAGATGTGAAACCTGTTCTAGTTTTTGATTCCAAAGTACCAGGAATGGGATGCGATAGTCTCTGCATGGAGCCACCTGCCTCTGCTTCTTAATGCCACATTAAAAGGAGGATTTTTGCTTGAGGTGCTCCAAAAATACCTGGCTGAGATGAGAGATGAGAATATTAATGGTGTCAAATGGCACAATCTCTCCTTAGACGAGCGCAAGCTGATAAGGTGGAGTGTTGAGCACTGAGGGAAAGCGGCGCTCCGCTTACAGAGGAGATGAGGAGGGAAAGGTCACTAAATCCAGCTGCACTCACCACTAAGCCACGTGGCCTTGGGATCATGGATTCGAAATTCGTTGACTTTTGACACCGTTATCTTCTCCTTCAGAGCCAGGCTATCATCCGCAACTACAGGTGAGAAGAAAACACAGATAGGTAAATATGTAGATAGATGTTAAATTGATCTTTTCAGAAATGTATCTTGTATCATACAGCTTGTCAGATACTTAATAATCAATTTAACAATTTACAGATGTGTGTGTATACACACACACACATATCTCTACATAATAGAATAGTAGAGTGCTGTATCATCAGGACATCTGTAAATTGTCACAGTAAAGTACTAAGGTGCAATATTGTCACATATTGCGATTGAGTCTTCCTACCTATGTTCTAAGAGACTGAAACCGATAACTAAATGTCCAAAAGCTGAAACCCCAACTGCTTGTTTGATTGTAGAGGAGCACTGCAACCGGAACCTCATCCTTAAAGTATGGTGCTCTTATGTGGTTTTGGAGAAATCCAGTGTTAGTCAATCGATAGTCCTGTTGTTCGTGCTCACTGTATGCTGTCAGTAGAAAATAGAACAAGAAAATCTGATACAATATAGACAAAGTAGTGGTTATGCTTATGATTAACAGCTAACACTAAACAAATGGGGCACAGAAACTCACTTTCACCTTCATTTCCTTGGCCCCATTAGCTGCCGGTTCACTATCAAGTCTATGTTGTATCAAATTGTCTGGTTCTTTTTTTCTACAGACAGCATGCAGTGACATCGAACAACAGAGCTATGGATTGATTCACAATGGACCTGTCCTCCTCCCAAGATGAAAAAAATGCTCTGGAGGTGTCAGGAGAGATTTGTACACCAACTGAAACTGTAGCAAACAGTAATCAGAACCATTAAGTACCTACTAGAAGGGTTAAACCAGATAAATCAAACACCTTCAAATGGGCAATGCAAAATGACTCTCTGTACAGATTTAATATAAGGCTTTGATTAAGTTATGAGATCTCCCAATATTTGCTGGCCTTCAGTGGGAGTCATTAAAAGTCAGAGAACTATAAAAGTTTTATGCAAGGGCAAGATATCACATGTTGCTGCGATACAGTTTGGAGGAGGACTGCTCAGCTGTAACATCGTGGAGAAGGGACACTTGTTGCCCATTGAATCCTGGGTTCAGTTCTGCTGAAACCACCACATTCACAAAGTAGACAGGAGTTTTCACTCTCATGGATATGGCTGCACAACATGTGTGCCATCAGCAGATCCATCCATGTCAGTGGATCTCACAGAACACTGGGAGGCCTTCAATACACAGGACAGTATTTGTTTTACCATAGCTCTTCACTGCTGAGCTTACACAGGAATCCAAATGATATCACATTGGGTCTTCAGTCAGTAGATATTCCACCAACCTCCTGATCTTTCATATAAAACACACACACACACACACACACACACACACACACACACTTTCTCTCTCTCTCTCTCTTTCTCTCTCTCACACACACACACACACACAAATATACACAAGCACAATCGATATAAGCCCTTGCAAAAGTACTTCACCACCTCTTCTTTCTCTGTGTATGACTGCAAGGACCAGTTGACAAGAGGCATCTCTTGCGTCAGACTCACGCCTCTCTTAGCTGACTATTGATCTGTGCCTGCATCGATCCAAATCAGCAAGGACTTTTACAGGGTTGAAGCCCTCCACCTCCCAAACAAACCCAGTGCAAAATGGCTGACAGTGCCTGGTGACACTAGGTCTGGCCGAAGCGAGAGAGAGAGAGAGAGAGAGAGAGAGAGAGAGAGCATTCAGTCCTGCTTAGTTAGGTTGGAAAGGTAAATTGAAAGTTGAAGAAAGGGCTCTGCATCACAGTCTAATTCTAAATAAGTGTTTCAAATGGGGTTTAGAGGCCAGTTCATTCCAGGGAGTGGGATGATATCTGCATAAATCACACAGAGATAAGAGGAATCGTGATTGCTTTATAATTTCATATCTAAGCAGCTAATTGGGAAAACCTGGCAAATGAACATAAAAGACGGAGAGAGAGAAAAATTGCTTTAACAGACTGCAGAGGCATTTCTGAAGTAGTGCCAACTTCACAAATGACCAGATCAGTTATCATAATCTACACTAAATGAAACTGCAACATCATTATCTACATTAAAGACCCATTAGCCCCATAGAACAACCTGTACAACAACCCATCATCCTTACTGGAGTACCAAAGGCTCAGAACTGCTTCTGTACGATTTGTATGTGTGTGCGTGTATGTGTCTGTATGTATGAGTGAGTGAGTGAGAGAGAGAGAGAGAGAGAGCGTGTGCTGGCATACGTGCTTCTGTATGCATAAGTGTGATTATAATTGTGAGCCACTAATCCTGCACCGATGTCTTATGCCACTCCAGTCTAGTGATCTGAGCTATTGTTAAAACTTCCTGAAAGTTTACAGAACACAGAAGTGTGCCCATGTTTGTGTGTGTGTTTGTCTATTTGTGTGTGTATGTGTGTGCGTGTGCATGTGCATGTGTTGGCCGTACTTGGGGTCAGCAGGATGACAGAGGTGACGATGAGCGAGCAGATAAAGAGGATGACCAGGAGGGCGATGGCGATCCCCTTCCAGTTCCTCTGCGGTGGACTGCTCCCCACCAGCTCCTGATCAACACACAACAGCAACAGAAATTATCAGCATATGGTGGTCACATAAAATCATGCATCATAAAAGAACAACTTCTTTGTCACTAAGTGGTTTGGGGAGACTGTTGACATCCATTCTGCTGAATTTACTCTTCATTTTTTAAAGGCTAGATGGTTGTGATATGACAGACATGGTTTATTCACTGTTAGAAGCCATGTAATATTGCAAAGAGTGATCAGCTGAATGGCTCTGATAGCATACTGTGATGCAAACTGTAGTTCATGTGACTTAATATTAAACTATCAACACAATGCACTCATGAGCAAGAACAGTCATCTGCAAGCTTAATTCTTCAGAGTATTTTTAAGCGTTTCTTTTAGAATGGTCTAGAACATTAACACTCCCCCTCACTAATAGCATGTTCTGATGAGACTATGCATTCACAAGTAAAAGATATTTTAAAAATCATTAAAATAGAAATTTCTTGCTGTTGTGTCCTGGCCTCTCCTTCTCATAATGTTTTTTTCTCCCTCATACCCCCTACAGGTGAGCTGAGTGCAGGTGTAACCCATCATATGTTGATTACTTCCTGGTTTGGGGGTCAAAAAAAGTGCTCCAGGCCTGGTCCTCCTGAACCCACAGGTGTTTTTGTTTCCTTACTCACAGCACCTTGTTTTACAGACTGCATTCCCTTTTATGTAGGCAATAACCTACGAGAGGCCATTGAGTTATGCTCATTTTACCACGGCAAAAGGGAGTTGTTAGGCACAACGTGGAGCGGAGCGGAGCCTTGGTAAAACGAGCATATAACTCACAGACTCAAGTGGGTTTATGGCTTTTCTAAAACGGTTACTACATGTTTCATTAAAGGAAGACACAACAATGAGAAATGTAGCAAATTATTTACACATAACAATTTCGCCACCAAGAAATATATTTCCTCTAGCTGAATGGTTGCCAAGTAATGCACAAGAGCAGCCACAATTCCCTTTCCTACAGCACAACAATATAGAATGAAATGCGGTTGAAGACATGGTATATCAGACATGGTATATCATGGATATCATGGAACAGCATGGAACATGATTCAACCAATCACAATCAAGGAACTTTCAACTAAACACTTTACTTAACATTTAAAAAATAGATTTATTTAAATGTATATAATATATTGATATAATATATAATATATATTCTATAATATATTATTTTGCTTATTGTAACTCTGCATGTTTTCTTCCCTTTCTGGTTACATAGCATTGAGCCAGGCAGGATGTAAGGTACACTTCTCAAGACTGTATTGTTCTCCATGGTCCATGAAATACTCCTTTTATTTCCCAGTGGTCCACTATGAGATGTTCTTACTACTGTATAGATGGGATATCAACCCTCACATAACTACTTCCACAACTGCCAGCTTGCTAAGGATGAGGCCACAGAATGCAACACTCAATGTGCCAAAGACATGAAAATATCACAAACATGGAAGCAATATTTTCCCCAAAAAAAGCTTGCTAATACATTTTTCATTGGTGGGAAGATTTTAAAAGTAGTTTAAAAATAAAAAAGCGATAATGTCTGTATAAACATTCTCTTTCGATCGCTGTCAAATACTTTTCAGAGAGAGAGAAGTTCTGCGGATTTGACAATCACACATTTGTAAATGTGTACATCAAGCTTCAGATCGACAGTTTCTTGCAGGGAGAAAGTGATGGAATTCTCCATTTTGAACTCCATTTTGTCAACCAGACATGCAATGACTTCAGGGGACAAGCTAATGGTGGGGCAGGTGAAGGGTGATGGAGAGGGGTGAGAGAGGGGAGGGCAGTCAGCCCCTGGGACCAGTTCATCTAGGCAGGAGGAGACACGGAACTGTGCTGTGCTATTTTAGGGCAAAATCAGTTCGGGCCAGACCAGCCTGGAAGAAGTGAAGTGGGATTTAACAATGATACAGTGAATAGTGTGAGGAAGACTGATTTCCTCATGCTCCTAGTCAAACAAGGACTGGTGAAATGTATGTGACAGACAAACACAAGCACATTCATCTCTTTTCACTCAGCTCAAGAACAGATGTAAAGCCTGAGTAAACCTGTGGTGTGAAACAGATAGGCAGTGGACAGACATTTACCTGTTATCCTAAATACCTGCCCAGCCTAGCCATCTGTCTCGGCTCAAGCTTCTTCCTCCTCACATTCTGTATCATAACCTGAACTTCTATCTCCACAGCAACACATGACCATCAGCAGAGCTGGCTTCCAGTGAGGGGGTTTCTGAGAGGTTTCTGCGTTTTCCAGAAACAGCGAATTGCAATGTTATATGCATACAAGCACAAGGTAATGGTTGTTCCAAAACAATTCACTAGTGCTTGCGGAGTTGCCTGGGAACAGGATGTAGTCATACATTAATGGACCTCCGCTCTCAATAAACTTTCTGTCCGATGCGATCTAGTAATTCACAGAGCTGGACTAACACATTAAGAACTGCATAAGCCATAAACATCACAGTAATTTTAGCTTATTTGTTGTCTGGTGTCTGTGGCCTCCCGCTCATGAGCACACACCGGGTCTCCTTTAATTGGCAAGCCAGCCTGACTCTTTGAGCACAGCTTGCACTGGGTGTTTGAGAGGCAGACATCATGAGGCAGGATAATGCCTGTCTCCTTGGAGGACCTTTGTGAGGACTGGTCATAGGGTAGGAGGCCTGTAGTCTGATCAGTTTGCTTACTCTCTTTGTCTGGGGATGGGAGATGAGAGGCAAGGCTCGTAAAAAACAAAGGTTGGACACAGGCTGCACTTAATTGGCACTGCAGTTATCGACAGGCCTCCAAGCAATCAGTGTGCAGTGTGGCATTTCAATGCATCTCTCCACAGCCATTTTAATGGCCTGTGTGTATTTGTGTGTGTGTGTGTGTGTGTGTGTGTGTGTGCGCATTGTACGTCAATGAGCTGCAACAAACGAGGCTTGTTGTCTGAGGTGTCTGCGGATGTTGGCTTGTGGGTGTTGGAGTGGAGAGAAAAGTATTTTTTATTACAGCGCGACATCAACAGCCATATCTACAAAAGCTATATCTCCATTGTGTGGAAATACATTGGGTTATTATTGATATCTGTTTGTCTACCTTCAAGGTGACTTCAGAGAAAATGTTTAAGCGAGACAGTGATGGAAGGGCCTAACAACTTTAATCACATCGTTAAATGGGATCATTAAGTCCTGTGTACGTGATGGGCTCATTAAATTACATTTTGCATGGGCTCCATGCAGTAAATACCCATGGTGTCATGGTACACTTTCACGAAAACATCTCAAGTTCATAGTACATAGCACAAAACGCATAATTTTTCTCTCCACACATTTGACTTGAAGGAGTTACACCACACTCACGATAAAAAGGTGCCAGACATGCAAAAACTGAATAACTGAAAATAGCCTGTCTGCACACTGAAATCCTCAAAGTCAATTTGCCAAGCTTTCGGTCACACGACCATCTTCAGGGCATCCTTCATGGCCACACATAAATTAACAGACCATTTCTGAAACCCCCTTGACTGTTCTTCAAGCGTCTATATGGTGCAAGTTGAGCTAATAGAAATAAGACAAACACTTTATGACTAAGGGCAGACTGCAATATTCATGTTATGGACCAGAGTTCCATAGTGGATTTTGAAATGCACTGTGGCAAGCATTCATTTCATGTTCAGGCATTTCAAGCGATGTTTCTCCCCTCCAAATCTAACCAACGCTTCATTTAACTCCATTTCCACCAAACATCTATGAAATCCATAACTATGAACTGAGAGCCCTCAGAGTAACAAGCTTTTCTACAGCTTATCATCCATGCTTGGATGGGAACTCATGTTTTTCCTGTTCGCATGGAACTTCTAGGTAATATCGAACATGTTAAATTTACACTGAAAGCAACACACACTCACACACACAAACACACAACTAAACATTTATATATAGGTGTTATAATGAAGGGGAAATGGAAGATATTTCAGGGAGAGGATCATATGCTCCAAGATGTGCTGCCAAATAGTCTGAAATTGGGAACATATGTCTTGCCAGCCAAATGGAAAAGACACCAGTCTCAAAGCAGCACAGTTCATGAAGAGCCGCCCACATCCACTCTATTTTCATATCCTGGCAGAGCAGACTACAAATATGTTTCTATGGCTAAATGGATTGGATGGGATTGGATGGTTTAATTTTTGAAAGGCTGTGAATTATTTCTTTCAGAACGAATTCTGACAAAGAAAGACACAAAATGATGCAGCAGGTGCAGAAAACTGAACAGGTGCACATGAAGGAAGGCGTATGTTTGTTGAGTTAAGTACGACTCTCATAACCATACACTCAAAATTTCAAAACAAACCTAGTTATTTAAACTCGTTAGCTCCAACCTATTGTTGCTTACATAATCTTATGACCAAACTAGTTAACTAACCTCAGCTAAATGTCAGGTTCAATGAAGGCTACATACACAAATAACTGGGCCATACTATGCCCCCCTCCCAAAACATGCTTGAGAGGGCATATGGATGCCTCCTGTTTTATCATGCAGGTGCTATTGATGTTTTTCTTTGACAGTGTTTGCTGTGCCTGGGGGGGTGCAAGGGCCCTGTGTACATCATAATGAAATTCTCCTTTCACACAATGCTTTACCTCTCCAATGAGCCACTTGTTCCTGTCAAGTTCCTGAGGCAACTGGTGGATATGTAACAGAGGGCATGCTAAGCACCTGCCCTTTTACATGTGCCAGCTGCTGTAGACTTCACACCATGTCCCTTAGCACCCTCTCTATCACACACACACACACACACACACAGCCTACACTTATCCATGCAGATACAAACAAATCCTCCCACACACATCTTTTTTTGCATCATTGTCTGGCATGACACTGCCGCTAGTTGACTTCAATTGTCGCCATGATCTCTGACGCCACAGTGCTTCCGCTTTCTCTCTCTGTCTCTCTCTCCCGGGCAACTAAATAAGCTTTTTGTTGTTCCCCTTCAGTGAGCACTCAGGTGCCTCAGCGTGGACAACTCTGGCAGCAGAAGATGGGCATAGTTACAGGCTGTTGCACAAAATACAGTGATCTTGAGATCACAGGGAAGGAAAGGCAGAGAGACAATAGAACCACTGAGCGCTATGCAGCAGCAGAGCTTCCTGTGGGAAGACAAAGCCTTGTGAGTCTATTTTAAAAGCTTCTTTTCTTCCATTCATCTTGAGGTGAATAATTTAAGTGGTTTAAGGATCCAACTTAGCACACATGCAATTACCTTGCCTTAAATCAGGGATTATACAAAGGATTTTGTTGCTGACAGCCAGGTAGCAATTACTCTAAGCTGACATTTGTCTACAAACAAATTGAGGGATGTTGCAAATGTTAAAGTGTATTTCCTTGTCTCAAAACATATCTCTAAGGATATAAGAATGACATGGATACAAGAATGTGCCTGTGGCATCCGCAGTCGTCTTTTATCTGACATCAATATCGCCTTTCATCAAAATGCCTTGCAATTGCAGCACATTACTCCAGACAAGTTGCCCACTACCTTCACAGCCAAAAGTTTCTTGCCTGAAATAGCCTTTCTCACAAAAGTGAGTCTTCAAAGTATACAGTATCTGAGGATGGAATATCACCACAAAACAATCAGTCAGTAAATGACTGTCACGTGACCTTTGAGGTTTAGCCAGTCAGGAGAGGAAACAAAGGCTAGTGATCACTGCACACTGGAGAAGTTTTACTGATTTGTATTTTGAGTGAACACATTGTCTACTCAAAATATATATCAGTAAATCTATTGGAATCAAGAGCAACCCCCAAGAGATGAGGGCACCACAATGTTATGAGGAAGGAGGGAGTGGTGTTGACATGGCAAGTCAGAGAGGCAAGCGTATGCTAAACTTACACTGCCTAAACACACATATAGTAGCCTTGTCTCTGAAACTAATTCTGAATACAGGGGTAGTAACTTGCAGAAGTTTAATTTTTTTAAGAAATGGAACATGGAGTGGTGGAGTAGAAAATAATTATCCCGTTAAAGAATCCATCAATCTGTATCAAGTGTTGTAGATGTGTAGAAAGATCATTTGGATGAGGGGTATTTAAATCTCACAACAGCAAACTTAAATACTTAGTATTCAAAAATACTAGGATTCACAGAGTAAAGCAGGAGTAGTGGTGTGAGGTGAAAATGGTGCAGGTCTAGGCTGTGGGTGGACCAGGTATGGGGACCATTTTCTTTCTCCACCCTCCACCTAAACCTTGGCTGTCAGGTGTGAAATAGATCCTTCCTGATGTCAAAGTGCCCTGCTTCCACCGTTTCCAAGGGAACAAGGAGAACCAGGCAGAAAAAAACAAGGCAAGGAGTGGGTGGATGGGAGGGAAATGATGAATGAGAGAGGGGGGGGTGACAAGGCTGGGTTTAATCATCCACAGGGGTGGCAGAGGAGGGCAAAGAGGAAGAAGAGAAAACTTTCCTGTCAGCAGTTTTTGCTCGGGTGACACCTTGTTTGAGGGGATGGGGTGTGGTTGAAGTGACCAGATGCCTAGATTTTATTCTTGGGCTTTGCGTGAAACATGAATGCAGCTGGATCAAATACAACACAATAGAGGAGATGCTGCATGGGTTACGACTGTTGACTGCCAGCCTTGACTACTTTAAAAAAAGATAGCTGCCCTGAGAATCTGTCAAAGTTTGAAACAAATTCAGTTTAGCATCAGGGGTAATTTTTCAGTCAGCAGCCCATTAATAAATGAAGGGCATTAACTGCTAAATTAAGAATGCATGCCAGCAGAGGATCAGGTTAAGGCCGACAGGAGCATCTGTCTGCTTCTATTTAAACTGAAAGCCTTCCCTTGGAAACTTGGATGCCTCTGCAGTTGTGAAGGATGTGAATATGGGCTATTAGTGCCTTTTGTAACGAAAACAATAGCAGCAACATGCCTTGTGAATATAAGACGACACAAGAACACAAAAAGGGTCAAATGAACCACTTGATACTTGACCACAGGTGAAAATTTAACAGGTTTAACCTCTAATGATTTGAATTAGATGTTACTGCACAGTACAATCTGTGAAACACAGCCATTTTTATGTATTAGGATATTAACAAAAAGGATTTATATTTTGGAATGGCTGTTTTCAGTTTCATAATTATGCACAAAACACTATCCAATTAACAGATGCTGGATTTGTTCAAGATCAATTGATCCAGTGCCATGAAATAGCATGACTGCCCTTACGACAGCATAGCCTATTATACAGTATGTCCTACCAGTCAGAAGGACCATTATATACTGAATACTGTATAAGAATAAATACAATTCTATGCCATTCAGAAAAATGGGTTACGGTTGTTTGTATCAGCTCACAGTTTTTTTCTGTATTTAACTGTCAGCTGGCATTCAGTCGGCCGATATTCTCTTAAGGCCATTCAGTTCTATCGGATAGTATCTGCACAGCACAATTTAGACAATCTACTTTGGTAGATAACTGAGTTTTTATCAGTACTTTCCAGAGTGTCCATGTTTGTTGACACGTTAAATTGCTGTAATTACCCTCGGAAAAACGGAAATATACCCACCAGAGACTTAATTTTATTGAATTCAGATATACCAGCAAAGACCAATGCAGGCAATGATGCAGCATTCAAAATTTAGACCACCAAGAAGCTTACACATGTAACACTGTCAAACACTGGACCATGGAGTGCAGTATAGTGTGTTGTAATGTACAAAGCAAGACCCAATCATTCACTCAATACAAAGGAAAGGAAACCAATGTTGCTGCAGCATAAATGTTACAGACTTAAGACAAGGATATTTGGCATTGTTCTGCTCACTGTTTGGCTGTTGCTAACTTTGCATTAAATCATTTAAACCTCTACCTTTTCCTCTTGAGCCTTATACCCTCTGAATTAATTATTAAATATCGAGTTTCACCTCTGCTTCAGGAGGCTTTCTCTCCAGTGCTCACTTGTCTACTCCATCACGACAGCTTTAAAAAAAAAAAAGGCTTAATGGTTTGCATGAAACCCCCAAACTTGCCGTTGCTGTCATACCCCCAACAACTATCACTCGGCGTGTTTGGCTCTAAAGCTTCCTTTCTCTCAAATGCATAAAGGTATCTTAATGAAGTGTGCGTGCACACTACACCTGTGTTTGTATGTGTTTCTGTCTCTGTTCAGGTGACCAAATAGAGGGTGAGTGACAGAGGGTGACTGCTCTGCAATCTCTTGTTTTGTCCAGTTCAATGACATTGAGAGGCTTAGTCCGCCCCCCATCAGCTGCACAGTCTGAAATACTATAGTGACATAAACACGAAATTACTATGGTGACACGCGTACACACACACATACACACACACACACGTGCCTCTATTATGTAACCAAGGAGCCGTGCCAAAGGTTTGTGCGTGTCAACAAAGGAGACAAATTGCTGTTACTTATCAGTCATCATTATGCACAGATGCATGTGCATGGACACACACAAATACACATGCATGCATGCGCACGTGCACACACACACACACACACACACACACACACACACACACACACACACACACAATAAGAGGCTTGTTTTAACCGCTACTGACCCACAGATCCTAACACTCTAGTAACTCAATGAAATGAGATTTCATCATCCACCTGCTCTATGTAACAGATATATCATTTGTTCACTCATTGACTTGGCGACACATGGTTGAAGTTTATTAAACTATAAGTCTATGCATCACTATGTGTCAGCAGTATATAAATGATGCAACATCATACCTTCTGTGTCAGAGATGAAACATCTGGAGTCAAATAAAGGTCAAAATGGGTATGTGGATTCACCAGAATCATTTTGACTCATTTTCTAACTTTGCTGTCACACTACACTACCCTGGGGACCTTTCAAATTTGCTCTGAAGAATCTGTGTCTACTCTCAAATAGCCAGGCTAGCACCGCTTAGTACTCAATACTGCATTTCACAACAGCACATGAGGGAACTCAGCAAAGGCTATGGTTGGCATTGACAGAATTTCCTAAAGACGAATCAGAAAACAGAGATTGAAGGCTGAACCAATAGCTTTAAAGTTTAAACAAAATTCAATACTTGACTAGTCTAGTCTATGTTGTATCAAATTTTCTCGTTCTTTTTCCTAACAACAGTACTTGGTGACCTCGAACAACAGGGCTATGGATTGATTTACACTGGATTTCTCCTTTAACTTTAATTTCACGGCTGGACGTTCCCAGTTGAGAACTGGTTTGGTGTGAGCCAGTCCAACACAACTCAACTGGCATGCTCTGAAATATGCTCTGAAAGATATTGTGGCACTCAAACTGAATCTGGGAGTCATCATTTAAGATCACATAGAGCGGTTATCTACAGCTGTTGGTCATACTGGAATGCAGTACAAGTAATGATCCCTTATATAATATAATAACAAATACAATGTGCTTGGACTTCCTATAATTATTACTTGTACTTGTACTTGTAATTATTACTCTTTCTGTACATTATTATTATAATTGTTACATGTGTGTGCATGTGTGATTCCAATCTGAAACCCCATTTATCAAATCTGTGACAATGCGCTGATTTCATTATTCTAATAGTAATGTTATTGTAATATACTGTATAACTTTGCACACAGGAATACAGATGTTAGGTGTCACCATTCTTAAAGGAAAAAAAAAAAACAGTTGAGGCAAAGGCAGAAATCATTTGAATGAGTCTGAGACTGAGGTAAGACCAGTGTGAAAACAACAACGATCTTGAACTAGTGAAGTGAAGATGTTTTTCTTTTCTGAAAATGGAGAAAGAAACGTGTTCATTAGATTTAGCCAATGGCACCTCTCCACTCCTTTGAACTAGTCCCTGAGAGAAGCCATTAACCCGGGTTGGGCTGAGATGAATTAAGATTTTAGAGGCTTGGCTTGATTGGCAGCAGGGTAAATACCAAAGACAGAGGAATGGATAGATGAGAGACAGCAGGGTGTACTGAGAGACCAAGAGACAGATGTGTGCACATAAATACAAAACAAATGCCCTTGGTTGCAGCCACTGCTGCTAACGACTAAAATTAAACTAGTGATTTTATCTACGATTTGTGGCTGAAGCCTGTTACTTGGCATCCTTTTTTTCCTCTATGTAGGCAAATCAGATGAGTTTTCATATATCACATTAAAATAACAAAATTGGACAGATACTTTCAGTCAATTTGCAAAAAATACATAGTTTTCATCTTGGAGGTATAAATCACGTGTTGACAGTAATTTACAGGATGTGACTCTATCTCTGTCTCCCAGCAAACTATTGCTGTGAAGCACAATGGAAAAAAGGCACTCAAACATAAACACAGCCACTTTGCATCTGTTAAAGGGCCATACTGATTGCTCAGCCTGTACATTTGCTCAGTGGTAAGTGGAAATTCCCCCTGGGAGGCCACTGGGATCAATCCAAAACACAGCACTGTTTAAAAGTACCTGGACACTTTTTTGAGTCAGACTAGTGAAGTTAAGTAAATGCATCCCTAATTGTTGGGAGATTTGGGATAGAGTTTAAAGATTAGGTTGGACAAAATTGCCAAATTTTTGAAGCTGTTTCCTCAGCTTGCTGAGAGGCTTGAGGACAGATACATAAAGCCAATAACCATATTATGCAGGGTCACAGTAATCTGGTTTCTTGGGTCAGCATCGGAGCTATCTGTGTTTTTGCATTAGCCTACCTGACTGGTCTGCACTGATAAAGAAAATCTGATGTTGTACTGTGCTGCCATGTGCTGCATTTTTTCCCTCACCACCATTTCATCTGATGGGCATGCCTTTCTAAACGTGACACCCTGGAAGCCTTCGGCCCTCATAAGGGTCATGTGAAGACCCAATAAACACAGCTATCATTCCCAATAATTTGTCTTTGTTGTTAGGTCCTATTTAGCTTACTGTCATAGTGGATCAAATATGTTTTAGATGAAAACTCCCAAGTGAATAACATAGTTTTGTGTCAAGGGTCAGGAATTAATGCCCTAGCAACATTGAAATATCTCCATAGAAACAGTGCTAAGAAAAGCTCCAAAAGAAGTTGCTTTTAACAGGCGTGGGAAGTCTACTGTTGGAAATATGTGTAAGTGCGTTGGGGGGTAGTGGTGAAGTTTCCCACGTGCATTGACAGATTCTTTGTCTAAAATGAGGTTCAGAGCCTGCAGCAAGGGAATGAGCTTTCAGACCAGACACGTAGCGATGCATCTACAGGGAGGATGCGTGGGAGCTAGACAAACATCATCCATTTTCCAATGCAGTCTCAAAACGCCAGTCTCTCACTTTCTCTCTCTCTCTTTCTGTTTGTGTGTAGATAGACAATGTGCATCGACATACCATTTTGCACACAGTGTGTAACATACACATACTTTTCTAGTTGTCTAGATGTGTGCCGGGGTCAAGTGCCCTACCAGAGCAACGTAATTAAGTTACTGAACCTCAACCTTAACTAGCGAGCTTGTTACATTTAGTTAACAACCGTAATAAACACAAACACTAACCAGAAATTCTTGGGACACATCCAGGTTTACAAATGAATATTAGTGAACGGTTTTCCCTGCTTACGGGAGTAAGTGCTCAGTGCGCGTGGTAAAAAATGTAGTATAGGCTCATGCAGATATGCGCATGTCACAATGATGACGCAGTCTTACGAGAAGACTTTTAGGATTAGCACCCTCAGAAATAGGACGCATATTCAAATATGGAGGACTGAGGCACCCTCATCCACTCCTCATTGACCCTCATCCATACAGGCTTTTAATGCTAAGTTTTGTATGAAGAGGGGAACTTTTAGAAATTATCATTTAAATGTGAAGAAGTACTTAATCAAGGTGTGACAACAGTCCAGAAAATGTATTGTTCCCACCAACATAAAACCTATTGTATCATTTCAGACTTGTGAAACCTGATGTCTGTGCCATATCCCTACTGTCTAAACAAAACAACAACAATAATAATGTAATAATGTAACAATACGTATAACCATGTGTTACTTTGGCAACGAATTAACCAAACACTACAACAGACGTATAACAGATGTATAGCTAACACTGCAACAGGATTTGTTCTAATACATGGCCCATGTTAAATGACTGGCAGTATATGCTGTCAGTGCCTTTGCTATCAAGGTGTTGAGTCTCAAAAATTGTCCACAGTGAGTGTAAAGGTGTGGAAGTACTCTCTAAAAAAAGAGCAATTCAACAGCTGCCATGAGCCAACCTGGCAAATCAAGTGTAGTTGATAGCTTTGGTTCTGATGAATCTTTTGGTTAGATCATATAACGGTGCATGTAACACTGTTATCTAGCAGATGACTCTCTGACATGGTCATGGACATTTGAGGCAGTGTTGCAAAAGGGCTGGAGTTGGGTCAGCTGTCTTTGTTCACAGCACACTCTGGTTCATTTTAATCATACTTTAGTTCAATGTCTCCTTTGGCTTCCTTCATATTTTCCGCTGGCTCATTCAAAAGCTTTTTTGTGCAATTAATCCTATTCATCAAGCAAGCATACCTTATCAGTGCTTCTGTTCCAAAAATATTTTCACTGAATGAAATCAAACGGTGCCACTGAATGTCTCTTTTCTCCCTTTGTTTAAACCCTTATCAGAGTCATCTAGAAGCTCAGTTTTTGTGATTAGCTCTTCATTATAAGCTTTTGGAAGATAAGCTGTGTAACTGAGAGTTCCACTTTATGGTTCTTGAGTGAAACGCTAAGCACCTATTCACTTCCCACTGTACCTAGTGAAAGAATACAGCCATTCTAGCTTGTCTTGGTGGTAATGCAGATGGGCTACTCAATGCTTTATAGTAAACTAAGCAGGAGTGGAAGTGTCTAGTTTCAAAAAGGAAAAGTCCTGACATATTTTGCTTCTACCAGTGCACTAAACACATGTAATCTCACTAATTAGCTGATCTTCCTGGCTGAAGGGTTGTTCTACTTAGAATCAGATGGTTTATGGGAATGGTTGGAAAATATACATGTGACAGGACTTACTTTCTATGAATTTCAGACAATGTATTATTGTTATTAGCAGGAATACAAACAAACCTGGAAATGATTTTGTATTTCGTATTTACGCGTATGCAACATCACCACCATAAACACAGTGAGACCTCATGGTATTAAATGCATAATGCAGCAGTGAAGCAGTGGCGTAGGTAACGTTTTGGATTTAGAGAACCCCCAATGTTTAAAGAATTAGGATGCTTTGACATTTCGATGATGGTATTTGTTTACCAATTGAAAAACATGATCCAAGACGAAAGATTCAACAAACATATATTGTGGATGACAACTGTCATCTCCATAATTCTACAACAGCAGCACAACTCCACAAGCTCAAAACACTGACAAACGCAAAGAAAAAAAAACTGTCAGCCTTCCAACCTTACAAGTATTTGTTACCATGACAGGACAGCACAAGTTGTCACTGCAAAGTATAGCAACACATGAAACCCTTTTTGAAATTGAAAGCAGGTGCTATCAAGACCCAAACGCGGTTGAAAACTTTCTTTACTGTTTGATGTTATAGATAGCTATCTGCACTGTTAGATTTTCCACTGTGTCATGTGCTTAAGTTATAATTTCCAATAGCTGCAATGCACAAACAACCCTTCTATTGAGAACGGTATAAGTGCACGCACAACGCGTGGTCGCCCAAGCGAAGCACTAGACTGCGTGATATTAGGTTAGATGTAATTGCAGTGACATTGTCTTCTGCACGCACGTATACGTTAATACACAGCAGCGAGTATAAAGCCAGTTGTAAATGCCACCTATTGACTACCAACACACATCTGACGATTCATTTAATCACTAATTCTACATAAAGTTTGAAGTCAAGCTTTCGTGACAAACGTCCCTGCAGATGCTCTCGACTCGGAATAACCTTAGTTATCAATTGACACAAACAGATTCGGTCCGTTAGTTGTATTTTTTCAAAAGGCAACACAGAAATCTAACCTGATCCTGTTGTTGAACAGCTTTTGCTGCCGTGTTTGTCTCTTTGGCTGAAGTCATTGCGGGAAAATCGCTACAGGGAGCAGCTCACAACTGGCCAGACCAGGAGAACCTCACATCTAGCCTCTGAGATGCCAAGGGAGGCAAAGTGCTGCGCTCTGCAGCGCGCACTCGAATTTGAGTGCGTGCATGGGAGTGGGAGGAGGGGAGGTTAATGATGACAGTGGCAGCAGGGTTTTCTCCGCGAAAAGTAAAAAAAGTAACGTCAACATTACATCATCATAATAGGCTATATCATTATGACAACAGACAGTCTTCAGAGTGAAAAAAAAACTAACTCGGTGCATTGGAGTTCGCGTCTGTGTTTAGAACAGTGTGTGCTCAGTCATTCAATGAATGAGAAACTGATAACTCTAACATTAAATATGTTGACACAATGTTCTCCCCAAATGCTTTTTGTGCATTTAGAGGCTATTCCTAATATACAGTAGGCTACATATACACTCAATAGATGTACAAAATAAGTGCTGATTAATCCACAGATCAATCTACAGGGGCACAGTTTCTTGAAGACTGATTCTTTAAGCTTGAAAGACTGATTGGTTTGCTGAAGGAGAGTTGGACTGTTCTGACTGAATAGAACAGTGTTTCAGAATAAACTCCGCAAAAAGCCTGAACCAAAATGGCATACTAAAGATAAGTGGATGGCACTAAAAACGTTTTACTTATAGAGATGGCACCAGCAGTACTCTTTTCTCTGTATCCTGGGCAAGAAGGCTTTATGAAGCAAACTGTAATGGCAGTTAAATGCATGGAAAGACAACTGTTAAAATATTGTGACAGTGAATATAAAGGCCTCTTTTCTTTGTGTTTTATATATTGTTCATGTTATTGTTCTTTGTGTTTTATATATTGGTCATGTTATTGTTCATGTTATATATTGTTTATATATTGTTCATGTTATGTACATCTTATTCGTTTACACTTTGAAGAGCAGTCACTAAGACAAAAGAGAAACATTTGCATTGTCATCTGAGACAACCACTTGGCAGTAACCACATTTTATTTGGAAGGGAGATTGTATAAATGGTAATTAACATTGAAGTGTGTTGGGTTCATTCCTATTACACTTTTAATCTGTACAGGTATTTAAGCTGCCATCTATTAATTAAAGTCAAGACAGGTTCTCCAGTGGACACTATTGCACACACACACACACACACACACACACACACACACACACATAAGGACACTTTTATCTCAGAACTCCATTATCCTTCACCCCTGGTCTCTATATTTAGTCTTCTACCTGAATCATGAGTACCTCAGTCCACTCCTGCACTGCGTCACACCCTCCATTTATATAGTGCTTTTCTACTCCTACGAGTAGAATTGTGTCGTAGCTTGAATGTTATCCTCTTTTGTAAGTCGCTTTGGATAAAAGCGTCTGCTAAATGCCTAAATGTAAATGTAAATGTAAATGTCAAAGCGCTTTACAGTGTATGCCTCACATTCACCCATTCACACACATGCATTCACACACCGGTGGCAGAGGCTGCCATGCAAGGTGCCATGAGTGGTTTATCAGGGGTTTAGTATCTTGCTCAAGGACACTTCAATAGGGTCAGGCAGAACCTACAACCCTCCGGTTGCCGAACAGCACCTCTACCACCTGTGCCACCACTGCCCCAGAGTGTGTAAATGGACACTAAGGTACAGGCTATGCAATGCCACACAAAACCATTTTTACCTGTTGTTTCTGAAATATGATAGGGCTATATGAGTTTGAATTATATATATTATTTATGTTATATTATAACGCATGTAAAAATGTGATACTATCCTTGCTGTCTGCAACATTATCGCCCAATTCATGCTCTCCTATACACACACTGACATGCTACAGCTGCGAATCAGAACATAGCTCATTAGCTCAAAAAAGGCACTTTACTTCAGGACTATTTGAATAGGTTGCATAGGGAAATGTTAAGGTCTCCTTGGTCTGTTTTCAGCCCAACTAAAGTTACATACCAAGCACAATTGAAAATAGCATATAGGTGTATTGCAGTAAGGTAGATTTAAGGTAGGAGTTACAAAGATGTCTTTTTCCATTTGCTCAAAGTGAGGCAAAATATAGCAATCTTGCCATAGCTTTCCCAGCAAACTGTGTCTGAGTACCAGCCCAACAATGCACTCCAAAAGTGTGAGGGCTTGCTGAACAGCCTAACTCACAGTAACTTTTATCAGAGCCAAAATCAAAGACTTTGTAATGAAGCTGAAATGACATGTATTCGCTGGCAGATGTATCAATTAAAACAGCTTTTGAGGAGCAGCTAATTGAGTCTTAATTACAACACAGGCTTTGCTTTTGTGCCTTGCATCGTGGTGGAGTTGCCTTGGCAACATAGTCACTTGTCACAATGATAGTTTTTCAAGTCTTCAAGACTATTATATTTTTATATTTTATATTTTTATTATATTTTAGTATATATTATATATTTTAGGAACCCCTAATTGACCACCAATATCCCACAATGCATATCTTTCCTGTAATTCATGTAAAGCGGGAGTTTAGGAACATTTGTAACAATAATTTGATTCTTATACAGATATCCAAAGCCACAATAGTTTGGAAGCTTAAAATGTTAACAAGGTGAACACCTGCCTTAATACTTGTAAAAGGCAGGCAAGGCAATGAAAAATGATCTGTTCCAGCTGTTCTTGCCAGTCCTACTCGAAACTACTTGACAGCAAACAGCATTTTTAACCTCACAACAACATTTGGATATCACTACACAGCCAGTAAAAAGGTGGAAATAATATGTTTCTACAATAATAATACTTCAAAATTGGAATCTAGGCATAATGTTCAAACCAACTGTGTTGTTCAAACCACTACAGGGATGTGTCAGCAAGCATGTGCAAACAGTAGAAATGAGAACAGTGCAATCTGCAGTTTATGTGCCACCATTGATGCGGTGCAAAACATGGATCTGTTTCCATTAAGCACTTATTACTGATCCAAGCCAACTGAAACAGAATCCAACATTCAACGCCCAAAAGTCCAACACAAATAAATCCATCAAATAAAAAATGCATAAAGCAATTCTGAGAACATATTTTTGTACCATAAACACATTTTGTATCAACAGCCTTAAATAATTAATTCTGAACCAGGCACAGCTGATAATGAGGTATAAAAAATGTAGACGTTTGTTGTGTGTGTGCTGTGTGGCTCAATTCAGTGATCAAATGATGTTTTCAGATATCAAATAAGCATGTCCTGTTACTGCCCTACAAAACCAACCAACCAACAAAACACAGGCATACGGCTTACCTCTATACTTTATAACTCATCAAAGCTATTCTTTAGATAAGGTAACAATGATAAGGTAACAAAATAAAATGATGGTGAACAAGGATAAACCATCATCTACAAACATCCAAGAGCAAGTTCACCCCGATAGTGCAGCAATTATCAACGGAATTACTTGCTGAAGTGTCCTCACTTTTTCATTATACAAATTGATTGATTCAATTTAGCTAACATATTAGAGGCCCTTCAAACAGTGCCTTTAGTGAAGCATTCTCCTTCACTGTAGCTAGAGGGCGAGGTCATCCCCTCTGTAGCTGTGCTGTGATTAGTGGAATCAACCTTCTCACTACCTATCTGAAACACACAGCCTTGCTTCCCCTTCCCAGTGCCTGACTTCTCAAAATAGATGAGAAATCACTCCTTTGAGGTCATGCTACCTATTTTGTTTAACAAACTTAGTGTAAGAATGTGTTAACCCTAGGGATAGTTTGGCCACAGTTAGCTAGGGCATCCATATCATAAACCCCTGGATCCGGGTTTGATTCTGGCCTGAGGACATTTCCTGATCCTTCCTCATCTCTCTCTCCCAGCCATTTCCTGTCATATCTCTACTGTCCTGTCTGATTAAAGCCAATAAAGGCCCAAACTTTACAAAGAAGAAGAATGTTGTGACCTTCATCAGTCATCAGAGCTATCTAAAATTCACACCACTGGGGGCACCACACACATAGCTAAATGGTATGAGACGGCCTTGTCGTCTAAGCCTAAACTACTCTTCAGTTCCATATGAGGTCCATTCACAGCCACCAACAGTTTTTGTATCAGAAGAAGCAAGCTCTCATGGGGATACGGAACAGCATATGTCAGGATCACCACTGGAAAAAAAGCAGGGCATCTCCTTTCAAATGGGACTCAAGTGTGTGCAGCAACTCATTCTTCTGCTTCATATAAGGGCTTTTTATAGTTCAGTCACATAGTGGGCTAGAGGGCTGTTTCTCTTCACCGCCTACTCTTGACTATTTCAAGGGTGAGATGCTGAGTTTCCCACATGATCCATTTGCACATTAGCTCCTACTAAACTGCAGCACAATTTCTACTCTGCTTAAAGATGTACAATATCTTATGGCTGATAATAATTTTTTTTTCCACCTGTTTACCTATGAATGCCATAACTGACATGATTTTCTGGATCACATATGGAGCATATATTGTAAAAGTGCCACAGTTCAACTTGCTTTGTCTAAAAAGCAAAAGGGAAATCTAGCAATGGACCCCTAAGCAATCAGCTCAAAAGGCAAGAGCGGTTCTCTTTCCAGTGCTCACTGTCTATAGCTGTAAGTGTGAGTCCCTGGTTCCATGGGTCAGACCCTGGACACAGTTGCTGGATTGCTGGGTCACAGGTCTGACAAGAACCCTGGGGCAGTCCAACCCCCCCACCCCCCATGTTCAGCCAAGCGAGTGTTTGATGCCCTGTCCTTCTCACCCACTGGCACATGTCCAACTGGCCACCTGTGCCACTCATGTGCCCCCCCCCCCTGCCCCCCATTCTCTCTCTCTCCCTCTGCCTCTCCTATTCACTCATCCCACAGAAGGTTTTCAATTTGGAAGGACATTCCAGGCACTGCAGCACCTGCTGGGCTAATTTACTTGGTGCCAATCGGAGGCAAAGCACGGTCATTGCCCCGGCAGAAGCCAGCATGCTCAGTGAAGGTAGCTCTATTAGCCACTGACTGCACACGCCAGCAGGGCATGACTGACAAAGAGTACGGCCAGTATCACTGAGCTCCATATGTCTTCTTACCAATGCACACCCTGCACCGCATGCTAAAATGTATCCATATATATGAGGAAAATCTATATGATTCGTAAGTAAGAAAACACACACACATACATACACACACACACACACACACACTCATACACATGCACACACATGCAAACTGATGCAGAACTTAATGTTACTGCACCACTCTAAGCCCAGGGCTACATTGCATTTGTGTCACACCAAAAGACCCCCATGTAATTTTTTAATGTGCGCAACCCTCTTGCATGTGGTGTAGCAAGTCTCACTGATTAGCATGGAAGCTGATTGCTGCCCCATACACACTGCTTCAGTAACACACCTTGTGCAGCCTCACTGTTTGCCAACTCTTTGCAATTGCATTTGTGACTTTGAATTGCGAGTGAACTGTGCACCAGTTTCCATACAGCAGCTGTCTGTAAGAATTGAGGCTGTAAAAAAAAGGCCCACAGAGGCTCACTGTTAGGTTGTCATTGGGATTCAATACGCTGTATTTAGAGAAGCTGTCAGCTCAATGTCACAAAGAACCAGAGTGGAGTGCAGAGGCTCCTGGCTGTTTAAGAGTTGTCTTGTATGAACCCCAAGGACTGCTAGGATACTCTATGTTCATGAACGCACCCCTTTTTAAATCCTTATGGTAACAGTAAGCAAACTACTTGGGGTTAACTGAGTCTAGCTGAATAAGCTAGTTAATAAGCTGGAACACAATCAATCATGAAGCACAATTAAAGACACCCACGAGTGATTATGTAGACACGGGAAAGCTGTTTTTCCTCATTCACATGGAAAGAACTGTTGCGCTCATTTGAGGTGAGATTCTTACCACAGACTGAAGCTGAATAAAGGAGTGCTTGGGGACGCATGGCCAAGCAATATCCAATATATATCCATATACAAAATCCAAAACCATAATCCACCTAATTCCTATTTATAATATGTCACTATGTATTTTGTAATATTTGATTGAACAGAAAGCTCAAAAAAAATCTTTGTGGTGCATGTAATCACCTAGTTGCCAAAACAGTTTGACTGCTTTCACTGAAGTCATTAACTGGACCTGTCAACTCCCGGAATCTGCACTTTGGCATTAGAAATGAAAACTGAATGAAGTGAAAACTGCAGTGAAGGTAGAATAAAAAAAGTAGAATAAAAAATATCTGAAATAAAAATGTGTCAAAAATGCTAATCAAATTCAGTCATTCTTGAGGTGGAGAGGAATGCATGTTATTTCAGTTAAAGTGATTGTCAGTTAGCAGAGAATGGGTCAGGTACACAGTGTTCTCTCCCTTCAAAATCTTCCTGGGTAAAAAGCCTGATGTACCACATGCAAATTCGCATTTACATTTAAGCATTTAGCAGATGCTTTTATCCAAAGTGACCTACAAAAATAAGAGTAGCTTGAGCAGCTTCTCCTAGAGTAGCTAAAAGGAAGTGGGCAAAAGATGGGAGCTTAAATTTGTTCTGTAGTTTAGTCTGACCATGAAACACTGTAGCTCATTACCAATTCACAAAAACATCTAGGAACCAATAATTTTACATTTACATTTTATGCATTTAGCAGACCATTCAATCCAAAGTGACTTACACTTGTCAACTATCAATTAGTTCAGGGCCAGTCTCCCTAGGGTTAAGTGTCTTGCTCAAGGGCACAATGGTGGCTGCTGAGATTTGAACCAGGCTAGTAGCATGCTCGGCACTACAACCACTACACTACCACCGCCCAATCACATCTGCTTATCACATGTGGGATTTATATGATTCACATTCGATGAAGGCATCTGCATTACTATCTGTGGTTAATCTATGAACATACAGTTTCCTTTGAATTAAGTAAATAACCGCAAATAAAACCATCATTGACATGACTGGTACACTTACAGAAATATTTGCTAAGAGTTTAAAGCTTAAATTTAATTTCAGTTCTCATTCTGGTTACACTCCAATCAATCACTCGTTGACAGGCATGGGTCTGGTTCCCAAGCTACTGCAATCTTCAGAGAATGATCCACCTCTTCAAAAGCGTCACCTTCCTTCCCCCAGTTCAAACAACAAATTGGCCCTGAGGCACAGCGCATGGCTGGCGCCCCCTACCTTTAGGACATAAATATTTGATCAAGGGAAATGCTTTGAGACTAATTTTGTGTGCAAGTAAAGTCCTAAAACAGTCCTTGCGACATCTGTAAGACCATTACTATTTTTACAGGAACCAGTGACAGAGATGATTTGTTCACGAAAGGCCGAAAGATTTAGTGTGTGAATAATATGCATGTAGCGTATATCAAACTAAGTCCACTGTACTTTATATTTTGTGCAAAAAACACAGTGCAAAAAATCGTCAAAACTGAGACACAAGGCAAATAACCAGGATTCACAGTTTTATGATTTAAAATGAGGGATTCTGAGTCCACAGGAACAAAACAGGGCTTTGAGATTTGAAATACGCCCATCACAGCATCAAATTCAGCAGATCTATCCCTTACTGAACTACATCTAAATAAATTAAAAGACCTAAAGAATTTCAGTGAAAACTGTGTGGGCTCTAACTATGGATACAGACAGAAGCATCATGATGAAGAAAGAATTTTGATAGACATGGACCGATTGGTACTTTATGCAAGAGCACACAAGGACTAATGAAAACTCCCGTGCTAAATCTCCCACAGAGGAGCAGCAGAGGTCCTGGGCCATGCAGTGCTAATGCACTCTAAGTACAAGTTTGTTGCTATGTGATTTTTCCTCTGAATACAAAAATGCTTTACTGCATTCAAAATTCAAATCCAGAGAGGCTATTTGGATTTGTAGATTTTGTTTCAAGATACTCCTAAGAGTCATTAAAAGAGTCCATTACGATGGTCTCTAAGTACGAGATGTGAGGGAACATCCTGAGGACTCTCCTCTGGCTTGTTGACAATACATTAACAACAATTACACAGGCCTGACATCTCTAGTCCTTCAGCAATTTGTGCACACTGCATCTCAGTGTGGACTGGTGTCACTTTGGGCTAACAGTTATTAAGTACTGGAGGGGTTCCTGTGACAACATTTGCACAGTAAGAAAAAATACCCCCTCTTAAGGCCAACTGTTATCTCTTTGCAAAGGCAGAAGTTTGTGAAAGAATAAAATGAGGACTTCATTGTCCCTTCTATCAGAGACACCAGTGGATCAATGGGCAGTTTTTTCCTTGAAGCCCACAGCTTCAACTCAAAAATGGTAGTGTCCTCCATTAGAGAGGGCCTTTTCGGCCAGACACTTGGACAGCAGAATTATCAAACAAAGGGGCTGAGTCACAACAAACTACTCAATTTCCTCACCGACAAACTGAAGCAATGCTGGAGCACAGTGTGGTGGTGAAGGGGGTGGGGAGGCTAGTTCACTCCATGACGATTAAAAGGAACACGCTTCCACAGTCTTCCCATGGGATGTGGGGTTTTGTCTTCACAAATTCATTTCTCTCCACAAATCCCACCTCTGAATGCAGAGGCAAATGAGGCGTTGCCATCACAGGGGCATGCTAGGGAAACACTCCTGACTTTCATCATTGGAGCCAGGCATTGGAACAGTGGGGCTCCCACAAGACCCAAAACAAACACAACAATGCACACAAATCCACCACAGTGACTGACTTCGAGAGAGGGCAAATATAAAGTTTAGCCTAAAACAGAGAGAAATATTTAAAGGTCTCAGAGGAGGTAAACACTGAGAGGACTTGACAAATTCACTCTGTGAATTCATATTCAGTGATAAAGTTAGCCTGGCATCTTTTAATGTTGTGAATGTTTTCACAACATTAAAGGCATCACAAGCGAGAAATATTGCTTTTAAGTGAGCTAAAATTGCATTAAATATTTAACATTGTGCAAAAAAACAAAAACTTCATTGAGTCTAAGGGGATGGTATGTGTCAATAGCCTTACATACAGTACAAAGTCATCCATATGTAATACAAAGAAAAAAAAACATGTCCATAACACTTTTTGCTTTTGTGTGCAACCACACTTCAAGGTGCAGGCACAGGCAAATGGTGGTTTGGTAAGGCACAGTGGCATAAATGTCCTGGTTGCTGCAGTCTGATGTAGTCTGTCAGCTCAACATGTCTGTCTCCTGAGTGATTCACCACATGACAGCTATGTTCCAGACTTATTGAACACAAGAACAGATGAGCAGACTAAGCATGCCTTTGGTAATAAAACATGACCTAGAAATGTTAGCGAAGTTTCAAGCTGTCAGTGATAAGTTCTTCAGATGTATTTTTCATGATCATCAGGAAGATCACCTTGGCCTTGAACGGCGAAATGATAGAGTTGGGAGAGTTGGAAACAAAAGTTTTCATTGAGTTTCACTGCAGCTCTAACAGCAACAAAACAGAAGAACAAATGACACATCTGAGCTAAAGAAAACAGACCACCGTAGCAAGTCATTAACACTTTACTTATTCACATACAAATAAACAGCAAAAAACACAACTGCTGACAGAGCATGTTAACTGTTCTGTTCAGCAGTTTGGATACTTAGATTTCAGACATAATTGGATGTTGGGAATTGCTGACCATGTGAGCGGTGCAATCTATTAAGTCTTCTACAGACTACATTAAGAGAGCATGCAGGGTTTCAAAGAGGGCGGATGCCTCTGTTATCAACTGCGTTGGCTAAACTGAGCTATTCAAATATGCTGTGACTGTGTGATAAGTATTATTTGGTGCTGGAGAAGACAACCTTTCATCACTGAGAAAAACAGATTACTATACAGTCATTTTCCGAATATACGTGTAGAAACCCCAGGTCTGTGTTTTCTGCAGACTAAACCGCATGTATTAACCACACCCATGTATTAATCACAGTTTACTGATCAGAATCAGCTCCTGATTTCATGTGAAATACAATGCAGTACAACGTGATCAGTATGGGCGGTCCCAGGCTAACGTGTATCCCTCCCCCTACCGACTGTTACACTCTTAGATGAAGAAACTGAGCAAAATCAATGTAATAACGTAGGCTACATTAAGAATTGGAGAGTTACTATAGGTGTGATCTAGTGAAAGTATTGTGTGTGTTTCAATGGATGTGTTTCAGTGGGATCTGAAACTCTGCTGCACTGCTCCTCTGTCATTCAGTGTCACTGGCGATGGCCTCCGCTGCCAATGGGCCACCTCTGAGTTTTACAGCTAGATTTGAAATAAAGAAGTCTTACTTTTTGCCTTAGCGGTCCTCAATTTGTAAACATCTGCAAATACGTTAGCTGTTTAACAGTATACAGATAGCCAGCTATTTCGCAACTATATGTTCTAGCATAACACCGTACTGAACATAATACCTACATTTTTGACAAATACAAGTTGTATAATTTGCACAACTGAAATGCCTGTTTCAATGGACACACTCATGTTAGATTAAATTGGGCCATTCTTTTTCTCTGCTTTTACTTCCCCACCACATATATCTGCTTCCTTTTCTTAATGCACTTCCTATAAACACTACCAAGTTTCCCATAAACAACAGCTACAGCAGCTACTGTACTGCAATGGTTTCTTTGTAAAGTAATAATATGCATTTATGCATTTGTGACAGCGTACATCATATTGGGTTATGTCTACAAGACATATCTAGAACACGGCACTAGCACACCGAAAAAAAAACATTGCAATATTTTTTATCTTGATATGCAAAATGTAACCTGATGCCTCCATAGTGTTTGTAAACCCATTACTCTGGAGATGTAGATTATACTGTGCTGTGGAAACCTCCACAGCCTGTGACTGATAGAAGAGTTGACAGAGAGATAGATGATATCTGTGGCAGACAGTGAGCTTGCATAGAGCATCTGCACAACACAACCACATAACAAAGAAACCTCCTCAGAAGACTGCTTGGGAAAACAGTACTCAGCCATGCACATTCATCCAATGTGTACAGACGTCTGCAAATAATCTGCCTGTTAATTATGATTCCAACCTGCTCGAAGGTTTCTTCACTGAACTGACCTCAATTTCACAGCAACCAGTGAAATAGCAGATAATAGCTGTCATGGGTGAATAATGTAAACTACTCTGTGGTTCACCACAAACAAAAAAATACACAAAAGGGCAACATTCCTGCACAAAATGTTTCTAGAACATCAGCGTAGCTTGGTGGCATCACTCACCTTCCAGAGTTTTTCCACCCTTGACAGTTTGTGAGTTTTCATCCTGTGTTTGTGGAGAGGCAGCAGTGGGTGCGCTAGGCGGGAGGCTGGGAGAGACGAGTCCTGGAGGAGGACCTCTAATGGACAATGAGGCATGGCCCAGCCTTAAGTAAGGGCATCCCATCCTGGCCATATGCTGAGCAATAACAGGGATACCAGAGCCAAGACTTACCTCACATCAGCACTACCCCCTCTGAGAGGCTCTCTCAGTGTGTGTATCTGTGTGTGTGTGTGTGTGTGTGTGTGTGTGTGTGTGAGAGAGAGTGTGTGAGTGTATGTGTGAGATGTTGTACGGGGGAAAAGAGAGATTGCCTTAGATAGAAGGAAATGAAAAAAGCAAATACATTTTTTATCATGACTTGTATCAGCGTACATTATTTTCTCATTTGTGTTATTTGTGCCATGCTGTTTTTTATGTTTCAAGTGTGTATGTGTGTGTGTGTATGTGTGTGTGTATGTGTGTGGTGTGTGTGTGTGTGGTGTGTGTGTATGTTTGTGTGTATATGTGTGGTGTTTGTGTGTGTATGTATGTGTGGGTGTGTGTGTCTATTTATCTGTGTATATATTGCATATGTGTATGTGTGTGTTTGCATGTCGATTTGTGTGTGAGTGTATGTGTGGATACAGTAACACTGACATTCAGACCCAGTCCCTTCTTTGAGCTTCTCAAGGAAGGTAAGCAATTGCCCCTCAAACTGTTAACCTGACACTGGGGAGGTGGTAATCTGCACAGAGTGGCCCAACAGACAGCCACTGATCACTACCCTTGGATCAGCAAGGCGATCCCTTCCTGGCAGGGTATGGGCCAACACAGAGACACCACCCCCCACCCCCCAGCCCATCAGGGTCTGGCTCAATCTCCCAGTCCCTGTCAGCAGCCAGCTACTTACCCTCCCATTAGGCCCCGCACCCCCACCCCACAACACCCCACCCCACTCCAGTGGATCAGCACTTTCAGTCGTGTGAATAAACACAGGCCCCAAATGCTCTGTGCCTTTTAGCAAAGTTGCTGCAAAAATGTTTTGTGTGTGTGTGTGTGTGTGTGTGTGCGTAAAAAAGTCAGATAGTTGAATAAAGATGGAGAATGTGTGTGTGTGTGGGCGTGCGTGTGTGTGTGTAATGTGTGAGTGAGAGTGTGTGTGTGTGTAATATCTGAGAGAGAGTGAGTGTGTGTGTAAAGTCTGTGAGAGAGTGAGAGTGAGACTGTGTGTGTGTAATGTCTGAGAGAGAGTGAGTGTGTGTATGCATTCATTAATGTGTGCATCTGCCATAAAGCCTTGAAGTAAATCACTAACACTCTCAATTGTTGTAGCTTTTTATGCGCAGTATCTGTGAGGTCAGGCCATGGGCTTTATGCATGGAGAAGTAATGGCCCTACAAAGCAATTTGCTGAGAGGGAAATATTTTACTGTAGCAGTCTACATGAGCCTCACTCAGAGTTAATTACAGTCTCTCCACATTTCTTCCAGAGCCATTAAGCTTGTTTTCAATCCCTCCACAATGTCAATACAGTCAGAGATTTGCAGCCACATGAAACCAAAAGTTTTCATGCAAACAAAAATATGAATGTCAAGAGGTCAGAGGTCACAGAGCAGTGCAGTCGATCATCCATAAGGTGTGCTGAATATGTAGGCTTTGAGCACACAGGTGAGATGGGTTTGCTTTTGCACTCCAATGTGTTAAGAAACTTTAACGATCCTGTCCAGAGAGTGACGGAAGGCATCACTAAACACTATTTTTATACAGAGGGAAACAGAGTGAGGGTGGGCTGAGACAGCTTGATTGACATGTCTGAGAGACATATCAGTAACTGATGACACTCAGATGTTTTTTTGTAAGAAAACCGGAGCGCAGCCTGAGGCTAGTGTGTGTGTGTCTGTGTGTGTGTGGGGAGGGGGTGAAAAATGACAAATCACTTGCTCTCTCTCATACGGATTATGGCCTGTCATTGTGTATGAGCTTGAGGTCAGTATATAGAGGAACATGACTGACCCTGCCCCCGTGGAGTTCTGGGGCTCTGATTCACAGCATCCCCACGGCTCTGTGGCGACCGTTAGTCACAAGGCTATACTGCACTGGGGACATCATATCACTCTCTCACTCTGTGTTTTCCTCCAGATGCCGCCATGCAATCACAGGCCTGGTGCTTATATGCATGGATACGCAGGGGAATGACTGTGCTGGGACCACAAGTGACATACAGTGGCGTGAAAAGCAATCTTTTCCACTAACACAAGAACCCCCTTCCGATTCCTGCAGGGTTCCATTTTAACAGCTGGCTACAGTCATAAGAGAGTATGTGCTTGTGTGTGTGTGTGTGTGTAAGAGAGACAGAGACAGAGTGTGTGTGTGTGTGTGTGTGTATGTGTGTGAGAGAGTCTTTGCACGTCTTTGCATGTCATGCATGGCACAAACTCATCTTACGACGATACCCATGAGAAAGCAGTTGTTACCACACCTTCCAAATGTCTACATCTTGACACACACACACACACTCTCTCTCTCTATGGCACTTGTTGTTCCACTCTTGCTATGTTTCATGATGATGCATCACTTCCCAGGCATGCTCCACCCAGCAGTGTCAGGGCCATTCTGTGAGTACCTCTGAACGGGGACTTTTATTCACCCCAGTAATCAGTAATCAGTAATCTGAAAACTACCCTGAGTTAATGTGTTTGCATTGACAGTTGTACAACTTATCTCACCTTTTCTTTAGCTTTTAGTTTAGACTGAAGGTGGCTTGTGCTTCTATTTACAGTATTTTTTTGTATTTTGTCCTTTATTTCAGTACTCTTCTACTATTAATGGGTAATCTTTTATTGACTTTTTGCATTGTTTTGTATAGTTGACTGCACTTGTATGGATTCATTAAATGTCTTCCTTTTTTGAAAATTCTGATTTAAATACGACACTGGAGATGACACTGAAATAAGCTCAAAAACAGAGAACCACCACCAGCGCTGTGTCTTGTGCATGACCCTGCTACTAAAATGAACCACTCACCTCAGGACATCTCAGTCCCCCAGGTGGTGTATCATGTCCTGGTCGATAGAGGAAGTACCTCTGTGACATAACACATTAGTGCCACATGGACTCCTTCAACACCAAAAAGGCAACAAATGTTTCAGATGCCAGAGATCCACAGCCGCCCACAGTCATTCAATTAAACTTTCCCGCTCCCTCTGTTCAAATGAGAAAACGTATTCAAAACGGCAATTAGTGATAAAAACATCATCGACTGAGTAGAAAAGAGAATCTATAATTGTTTTCCGGAAGAGACACAATTGAGTTCAACTGAAAAGTGTGTGGTAAATGAACATCATTGATTGAATATGAAGGAGATCACATGACAATTTTTTTTTCTGAACGAGAAATAAGCATTTTGGTTGAGGAATTCAAATTAAAATAACAACAATGCTCACAGCAGACGTCCTATTTCATTCCCAAACTACTTCTGTTAAGATCACAAAGGGAGCAAGTGAAATCCTGTGGGCACAGCTATGACACTAACAATCAAATTCTCTTCACATGGTCTGCTGAGTTCAGCTGAAGATGTCTTTAGGAGTAAATGAAAAACTCAACCCTTGAAATTGTATTGTATTGAAAATATTGTAAAAAACTGATTACTCTGCCCTCTACTGACAGCTTCACAGTGTCACATGGTGGTGGCAACCAGATCTACAATGTTTACACACCAGAATCAGAGCAGTACATATAGCATGGCCCATAATGCATTTTAAAGAATAATTATATTCATCACAAGATGGAACATTTATAGTCACTTTCAACAACATCAGTTTGAAAGTGTTTTGCAAAGGCTTCTGCATGTTCCCAGCTATGCATCGGGCTCCTGCATCACTCTGTCTGGGTTTATTCCGTGACCGCCTCAAGAACATAATCCCTTCCTACTAAGTTGGTGAAGTTCTATGGACATATATCCAGTTTTTGTATAGGTCAATATGCTGTGGGTGTCTCCTATAGCCTGAGAAGGGAGTCCTCACATTCATGTCACCTCACAGAAGCAACAGCTGCAGCATCCACTGTTAACAAAAACACACAACATCAGTTCATTCATCAATTAGTTGTTGATGCTCACACTGAAACACTCTTTCAACAACATCAGGCCAGGTAGCCTAGTCCCATGAACAGGTGAGGCATTTCACTGGGAGTTGCTACATTAACAGAACACTGTAAAATCCATGGAAGATCTGGATCAGCACAGGATCAGCTACAGTGTAAATCTGACATGTGTTCCTGTCAGAGTACCTGTGACTCATGAGAGCACTGAGCTACATATTCCACCAATAGGCACAGTGATAGAACACAGGGGGACAGATGATGTCAGATCTAATCATTGCGGCACAGTGATGAGACCACTGATTGACCGTCCCCCTCTGAACACCTCAGTGAGTAATTGTGTGGCTCTCTGGTATTTTTGGGGATCTGAATTGGCTATGGGGCTGTGGTGCTCAGTTCCGAGTCACCCTCCCTCCCACACTGCACATAATAAGCATAAGGCAAGGACAGCAATGGGACCCATTACTAACAGACTAAGGCAGGCACACACTGCGTTCACACATTTCATTGGTGACAAAACATCCCAGCTGAGACGCCTCTGTTTGTGTCTGTGGCACGTCCAGATTTGAGGGGGGCCATGAGTCTGACACAAAGCCTTCAGCCTTCCCGCAGGACCTCAGGTTTAAATAAAGCATGGCCATGAAAAATGGGAGTGGACTGACCCAGTTTCTAATTAGCCCCCTGTTCTGGGACCTGTGATCTTGTTTGTCCAGAATCTCTCCACAGGCCCCTGTGTTTGCTCTCTCTCTCTCTGCATTTCTGCTGTCTTTCTCTCTCTTTATCTCTACTGTGGTACAGACCTCTAAATAAGAGTAATGTCTCTGCCTATGCACAGTGCCTGAGTATATGGAGCTCTGTGTGGCAGTTTCACAGCTCCAAAGCAGAGGAGTATGGGCGGAAATGAAATTAGATATATGAAATATGAATGCAGGAAATCTCATTGTTAGAAAACCTCCATAATGGAGGATGGAAGAAATGGAGGGATAAGAGGGAGAGTGTGTGTGTGTGTGTGTGTGTGTGTGTGTGCGCACAGGGAGGCCTCTGGGCAAAAACTGATGGGTGTGAGTGATGACTCACTTTGCTAGGGGGAGATTAGCAGCCCTGTGTGGCAGGTGCCCCTTCCTGTCCTTCCCTGTCTGGCCTGACAGTGCCCAATCACACCATCCAGCAGGCACTGCCAATCTGTCTGCCATGCGGCTTGTCCACCCAAACTGCCACCAGCGTGGCTGCTTGACCCACCCAAACAGCTGACCGTCTGCAACACCTGGCAAACCTCTGCCACAAACATGTGTCTGTATCAAATGGCAGATGATGTGGGCAAACATGTCCCAAATAACAATGTTTTCATAAAACTAATTAAAACAAACAAACAAACAAACAAACAGAATGCAGCACAGCCATTCTAGTGTAAGAGCTCACTATAGACAGCAGTGGTCAATGACTGCCCTCTACCTATCTGTAGAATTTCACATAGAGGACCATTTAAATGGTCTGCTGTTCCAGTTGTCTGTGGTAAGAGTGCCCCTTGTGGTTGACAGATTGCAGTGTACCATTACCATGTTGTTACTGTAAGATACAGGTTTTCTGAAGCTTGCTTTTCACTGGGCATCTGTACATTAACAGAACACTGTAAAATATGTGGGGCTCCACATGACCAACACAGGTAAAGCTTTTACATGTGACTAATTGCTTGTGACAAACTGCTTGTGACTCATGAAGGCTTGCAGAGCTTAAAAGAGCCAACATAACACACAGTGAACAAATGACAGTGTCCTAGTTTGTTGGAAAAGAGAAAAACACACACACATAAAAAAACTACAGAAGTAGAGCACGCAGAAAGTGGAAATGACTCCTTAATTATTTATATTATGCCTGCAATCACAAGAAGTGGGCACGTATGGCGAAGCCTGCCTCAGTGACGGTGGGGCCTCTTCACAGCCCATAATATGGTCCATGAAACAAATGGGGAGAGCAGAGCGTAAGGGAGAGAGAAGTGGAGAGAGGGATGTAAATAAACAGGGCTATTCTTAGAGGACTGGAGCACAGACAGAAGAAAGGGAAAAAACTTGCGCAGTGGAAGAGCTCCAGGATTCCATCTGGAGTCTGTCTGTCAGTCTGTCTGTCTGTCAGTCTGTCTGTCTGTCTGTCTGTCTGTCTGTCTGTCTATCTGTCTGTCTGTCTGTCCCGTGGGACTGATTTTGGAGAAAGAGGCTTACTCTGGATTTAAGAGATTTTTTGCCCTCGGCAACCTCTGGTGATACATATTTATATACCACAACTGAACTTGGATGAAATCGGACAATGAAATGTCCTTGTCTGATTGTGTGACAAACGCATTACTGCTTTATACAATACAGATGCATAGCCACCCTTACTCTCTGCTGTCTGATCCAGACAGTGTTTGCTTTATTGATTTATTTGCTTATTCTTTTCAAGCAATCGTGTCACAACTTCTGAGCGCATCATAAAAGCAGATGACAAAAGGAGAGAGAGGAAGAGAGAGGAATAGAGAGAGAGAGGAATAGAGAGAGAGACATTACATTTACATTTTCATTTATGCATTTAACAGACGCTTTTATCCAAAGCGACTTACAAAAGAGGATAACATTCAAGATAAGGCACAATGAAAAAAAGAAAGAGAGAGAGAAAGAGAGAGAGGTTCAATGTTTTCACTAGTACTAATTAGCTCATGCAATGCTTGCTCTATTCTCAGACAGCTGTGGCAGCAGGCAATGTCAGTGCACAGCCTGTAGCAGATAGACATCAGGGGGTTAATGTGGCCCCAGCAGTGGCAGCACCAGTGGTAGCCATGGCGGCAGAAGCCAAGATGAGATTAGCCCGGCAGTAGAGTCCTGCCGCGACTGGAGCCTTATCGACGGGCTGTCAACAGGTCCCGGGGGCGTGGCAGAGGTAGGGGCTGGTGGGGAGTGAGGAGGCAATGGGAGTGAGGGTGGGTGCAAGATGGATGACCTGTTGACAGGGCTGAGGGCGGGCTGTTGGAGGAGGTGATTGATAGGCTGTTGAGAGCCCGTGGAGGCGGGGCAGGAAAGCAGATCGATGTTGTGGGCCTGAGCATGGTGATGTGTGAATTTAAGTAGGTGAACACACATCAGCAAGCACACATACAAAACACAGTCATGCGCACAAACACACACGCACGCACGCACACACACACTCTCAAGATATACTTTCAAATAATCTTCAATCATTTCAGTCAAGTAATCAGTAAATCAGTAAAGCCCAAGCACAAAAAACAAGCTGTCACAGACACAAATTTGTTCCTATTTGACAAGCAAATCGCATTCCGAATCAACTCCCTCACATGGTGAAATGATCCAGACAGTGTGATGTATGCTGTCATGGCGAAGGCTCGGCAATGTAAGCGGGTGTGAGAGAGAGTACACGCGTGCTTAACTGTGTGTCACCCACAGACGGCAATCTGTGCTCACAGGAAGCAAATCAACAGTGCGCAGTAGGCCCTGCCTCGCCCCTTCAACCTTTGAAACCATGGCAACCGAGAGGGAGAGACTCCGCCGAGACAGCTGCTGCCACGGCACCTTCCGTTCTGGATACTGAGCGCCGCAGACACACCTGTTTATTTATTTATTTTTTTGGAAGTGTGCTGCCAAGCGTGGTGTCCAGGAAGTGAAGTGATCACATGTTCTCACTGGACACCTTTGTGCCATAATTGATGTATTTAGTTCTAGCTCTCCTGCTTGCTCTGCATATGCAGCCCCTTGGTGTGTTGCACAGCAGCTTAACATGTAGAGATGCAGCCAAACTATGGCCTGTGCTGGATTCATGAGGATGACATAATTATGTCCTTTTTACCTGTGCCTTGCTTATTTTTACCCTCTGTCTGTGACTGAGGTGTCGACTTTTTTACTGTATTGTGTTTCTGGGACAAAGTGGTGGCGGGGAGTTGTGCATTGAGGTACGCTGCGGTGTCTGTCAGCAAACATGTAGGCAAAGATGCCTCAGCTTAGATGTTGATGTTGTTAGCTCTGCATTACCTCCATGCCTGTGGCTAACAACAGCTCCTTAAAAACCAAGCCAGTCTATGACGTTGGCCTGGAGGCTTTGGTTGGGAGTCACAGTGGGAGAACAGACCCCCTCCCTGAGTCTCCACCCCCACCCCTCTCATCATCTCTAACTAGAATAATCCCACTGCTGACAGCAGTGCTGGCGGTGTGCTGTTTGCTCTGGAGAGTGAAAGCAAGGTGAATATGGCTCTAACACAACAACGACAGTTGGTTTTCTGCTCTGTTTCTTTGGGATAGGTTCAGCTGTGGAAGAGGCTGTTGTTGAGAGAGGTCCAGAGAAAAAGCTTCAAGCCAGAGCATTGCAGCCTGATTGCATTTATTAGGGTTGGGTTTGGTTTTAACATCTTACTGAACTATTGTGCAGTGTTCTTAATATACAGACATCTGGCTACTGTAGTGACCTTTCATACTTACTGCAAGAAAAGCTGAAGATGTCATAGATAAACCTTAAACTAGTACCAGAGAGACAGAGGGACCATTAGTCCCTAACTTAATAGTGAGGTTGAAATAAATGCTCCCTCGTTCTCTCTGTCTCTGTCACACACACACACACACACAAACACTCTGTCACCATCTGTAACAGCTAACAGCGAGTACTGTGTGTGTGTGTGTGTGTGTGTGTGTGTGTGTGAAAGAGTCTAGGAAAACGGCATGGCAGATGGGGCTTAAATGTGTCAGCACAGGCTATCAGCTCCATGGCATTTGCCTAAACGATATATTTCACACTCCTGCCACACAACCAGGCTCACCATCCCTGTACACCCGAACAAGTCAAGCCCCACCCGTGCATTTTCAAACATATGCCACAATTACACAGACCAGTCCACACCAGACCAGACCATTACATTATGTGATCTCCACTGGATTCATCCAGCCATGCATTCCTCTTTTGAACAGGACGTGAAAAAACAAATACACAAAGGTGAATTATGAAGTGATGATCACAGAAAAAGTAGAAAATACAAAAAAGGAAAATGACTGCACAATTGCACAATTAATACTAATTTCCCATCTTTTAGTATCAATGTTATGGCCTATTGCATTTTTCAGTCTTGAAAAAGGCTATGAGCCAAAACATTGTTAAAAGATTGGATGTTGGCATCAAGATAAAGTGTGCAGTCTCTCTTCTATTTCAGTCCTCTTCTGAATCCATTTAATGAAAACTCTGTCCACAAACAAATACTTGATTTAATGAGCCTCTTCTGAAACCATTTAATAACTCTGTTCACAAACAAATACTTGATCTTGGGTCAACAAAAAAAAAACACCTCACACATCTGACATAAAAATGTATGAGAATTAGAGAATTCACTCGATGAGATGGTCAAATGAGAAACCATCTGATTCGCACCATGTGGTTGTTCTGCTTCTATTTTCTGTATTCTAGCCGACCATTCAGAACGACTGCTGTGAAGATGATTGCTATGAAATTGGGTTGAGCTGCAGCTCCTCTTAGAAGCACACCCCCTAGCACCACCAAGATAATGAAGAGGAAGCTCTGACAAAAACATGATGGATACCTTTTCTCATTATGTCTCACTGTTAAATGCAAGCGCTAGAGTAACATGCAAATAATCACGCAAACCAATAAACACAAAATGCATTGTGTTTGCTATATTCTTAACCCTGTCTAGTCTGGAAACCTCCACAGAAAACCTTTTGGCCAGGATCCTTTCACTGAGATCCCATATTATGGAAAAGTCCTGTTGAAAACATACAGTATGTCATTTTTATCTGTCCAAACAGAATAATCTAAGAGGATGTACTGTCCCAATCACACTAGGCGTGGGTTTGCAGTAATTAAATGGCTAGCACAACTGCCAAGCACTCTGTGAGAGCTAATGGCTTCTGCATTCAAAATGATAAGACCTGGATGCCCTCTTGGCCCACATAACAAGCTTGACTTCTCAGGTTACCTGTTTGACATATGTGTGGCAGGGTGACCATCAGGCTTGTCACTGTCTGGGCCAGGGGACGATATTTTATTTCATCTGGCTGTGTAACATGAAGAAGATAAAAAATTATAATTAAAAACTCCATCCTTTACAAAGGATACAGTGACACATCTGAACTCAAAAGGCAATTAAATATGGGTCAGCATCCCATTTATCAACTGCTGACAATGGGCTCAAACAATGCTAGTGTGTTTGGAGTTCTCCCTCTTCTGTCTGCCAGGGCTGAGCACACAAGCATCTGTCAATTCATCTCTGTTTTACAAAATAGCTGGTGCCCATATACAGGCCCTAATCCTTCAAATGTCACAGTGCTGTGGGAGAGCCATCTCTGGCTGACTCACTGAGGTCACCCCATGAATATGCTGTACAAATGCTGTGCTAGAAGTGTATCCTTCAGCTTTAGCCTTCCTTTTATGTCAACCAAATTGCAGAAATATAATGTTTAGCGTGCTGTGGTCCAGAATTATAATATGATTTACAAATGTTTTTTTTAATCTACAAACATAAACATCCTTATTTGTGATTCTTCTCATTTCAGGCCCTACATTCTGTTCCCCACTCATAAACCTGTATGACCTATATAGTTCATCATGCAACCTTTCCTAACACTTCAGAGGGTAGCCTAATGGTAATTTCAATTTGCTAATCTCACTTGCAAGGGAGTAACTATATTCTCAAGTCAATGGTGATGTCTATATTATGTTACGTATTGCTTGCAGTCCAGTCAGAAAAAAATGTGATTTATAATTCCAACCGCTACTGCTATTAACTGTGTTACATTTGGAGTTCTTCTGAAGGTGCATGTGATTGGCCAGTGTAAGCACAGCATGTTTCAGTGGACACAATATCAGTACCACATCTCACGCCTTTCCTTCCGCCAAATGATTGTTAGCGCCAAGTATATCAATAATTCAGCGCAATACACTCCCGCTGCCAAGTCCTGACTGCCCCTGTAAGAAGAGAGCAGAGTCGCAGACAGACCAGCAGATCTGTTAGTCAAAGACGCTCACAGGCCCTCGAAAAATACTTTCCCTTTTTGGTGTTCTTTATGGCTTCAAAAGCATGTCACCACTGAGTGCATAAATCTTTGCCACAAAGTGACAGTTTGGAATACAAACGGGAGGCGTGTTGTCATGAGACGCACCGAAAGATAGCCTACTGGATCGGCTACACGTGTAAGGAGGCAGAGCATGCTTCAGCACCACGGACAGCGACATCAATCTGCTCAGGGTTTTAATGCCGTCAAAAACTACGGTAGGCTATCGCCTAATGGCCACAGTTCATACGCTGCTGACACTGAAAAACATAATACCATACAACACGATATTGGCTCCTGTATTTAGCAATTATCAAACGGCTCGAAAATATTTCATAATAGTGTTTACTTTTACGCCGTTTCAATAAAGGTCTACTTGCTTTTCATTCTTTACTCTAGTCAGCATTCACATGACGTAGGCTATGATCAGATGTAAAGGGTAACCTTCTCCTACCTACTTTTTAAGTCTTATTTTAACCAACTTTCATGTCTTGTGCCGTTGTGTGAGGGTCATTCAATTACGTCACTCACAATCGAAATTCGAAGGTCAGACAACTCATGACCATAAAGAGTGGCCTTTCACTTGGGCATTCTACAGTGCACATAGCCAAAATATAAGCAAAACAACAAGCAAACGGCAGCGATTATCATCGAGATTTACATCAAGCTATAGACGCATCTATGCGGAATGTCAAACTTTTGCTGATCTCATGACAAACCCACATCAATGACCGACCACGCACGACAAATCGAAGGTCTGATCATTTGATAACTCTTGGAATAGATAGGTATAGAATAGACAGAGATATTGATCAATGACAGGAGGATCAGGTTTGTTTAAATCTACTCGGTGGGCAACTTAAATCAACAGAGGGGTCGGAACTAAAATGTCAGGTGGTCAGATGCAAAACAAGGTCAGTGAAGTTGGCTTAGGCCCGTGACATGTATGGTGTATGAGGGCTCAACACCAATAAAGTTTAACATGGCTGTGTTCGCAATAAGCAAGCACAGTAGACACTGACAGTGAACAATGGTGCGGTGCAGTGACATCGAATCTATTAAACTTCCAAGAAACTACCATCAAATATTTTAAGATAAAGAGGTAGCTCTTACGTCCTCGTCTTCGCAGACATTTCTCTTTCGGTACTGGACACGGAGACGACCGTCTGCTGCGGTTTCAGGGTTCTTTCCAGCTTTTTCCTCGTCGACGACCTGCCCGCCCAAAAGGTGGCTGGCCTCAGGTGGGTGCGGAAAAGATTTGTTAGTGTTGATTTTCCCCGTAAATCTCTGATAGAGCGAAGCCATCATAACTCTGGACGAGGCACTACTGCATTTCAAAATACGGAGACCTCAGCTTTGCTAGTGACAGTTTGAATATATTCTTCTTTCTCAGCAGTAGCCCAATATTGTCCTCCCCAACTACGGCAAAGGAGCTTCAAGGAGAAAATACGCAGAATAGGAAGAAAACTAAATAAAGCAGTAAATTAATTCTCTATGGTAAGTTTTATCCATCGAAAATCGGGAACTATATTTGAAAAGGTCCGTAGTCTGGCTCTGCGGTCAGATCAGATGGAATGTTAGTTTTAGTCTGCTCTGCATTCAGAGCACGTTGTTTCTCTCCCTCTGTCCGTTGGAAAGAGAACAAACAAACACTGTACTATCCACTAAGAAAACCCGAACCAATCCGACGGCTTCAAATGCGAGAAAAATCACACTAATCCCCCGTCCTCTCTAATAAAGCATTAGGAGACATTTGGTGACGTGTAGTGGGCTACGCAGCGCACCCGTGTCGTGTTCCTTGGGCGACGCGTTCTGCATGAGAAGTGACCAGTGAGAGGACCTGGCACAGACTATTATCTCCGAAACAATCAGCTACCCCAGTCATACCTCTCGGATGTAAACCGACGCACGCTACTTTATATACACCACAACAACCTTTATTGACTGATTTCCCTAAAACGGCACAGTACGTAATATTATGCAAATATACAGTAAGAAAAAATCAATTCCAGTTTGATGCTTTAGTCTCAGTTCTCTGAACAATCACTATCAGGTCCATGGGAAGAGCTTGAGTGCCTCTGTGCGGTAAAGTACGATATGACAACCATGGGAGTGCTGCCTGAAAAGCTGTGTTTGCACAACACAGCGTAGGCTATTTAATATTTCTGACACGTTTTAGAAAAAAAGCTAATGCAGGTGAGTGGTTCGCTCTGGCTTGTTATGATATTCAAAAATATATGAAAATAAAACAAGAACACACACTATGGTCAAACGAGGTTGTACTCCATCCTCTACATCCTAAACCCCAAGCCTAATATTTCAGCCATTTCCACATTTTGCAAATAATAGTATTCTGATATAACATCCACATGTTGTGTGAAACAGCATGAATAATCACACTGAAAATGTGGTTAATACACACACACCAGGCAAATCACCAGTGATTGGTATAATCCACATGACAGCTGTTCTATGACTGTGCAAGCTTATTTCATCATGGAAAAATGTTTTTGCTTTATTTTGCTGCGCTTATAAAGCACACAGTCACATTCATATCACAGGTGAGTGTTCCACAGACCCCTGTCTACTGCCACAGAATGCTTCAAGGACATGACAGCTACAAAATGGAGGCTATTCATTCTAACATTTCCACATTGCCTACACCTCTTGAAAGCAGCTTAAAGGTTGCTTAGACCCCATTGATCACAATGAGAAGAGATTCAGGTTATGGAAGCGTCTGAAAATGGTCTACTGAAAATGGGCCTAAACCTTCATATTAACACAGAATCACAATGCATTTTGATGATTATTTACAACTGATTTGAGTCTGAGTTACATTCCAGCATGTAACACTGGAATGCTATATCAATGTTTGCAATAATCTCAGAGAAGTCAAATCCAGTCAGCTTTATTGTCCATTTCTCAACATATACTAGACATACAGAGGAATGAAATTCTTGTTATCCCACGGTGAAGAAGAGATGCACAACAGATAAGACATTTCCAAACACTGAAGAAAAAAAGTGCATAAACAAGAAAGAAAGAGCCTTAAAAGAGAAATCTGGTGTGACTCAATCCATATCCCTGTTGCTCCAGGTCACCGATCGCCGTTGGTTGGAAAAAGAACGAGAACATTTTTTACAACAGAGTGGCAGCTAATTTTAACTGAATAGTGAATAGTGAAAATGAGTTTGCTTGAGCAGGCAACCAATTCAGTTAGTATTAACTGCCGGTTTACTATGAGTTCCATGTTGCATTAAAATTCTTGCGTTCTCTTACTGAGAGCACTCATGATCTGGAACAAGACTGATTCACTCTGGATTTCTCCTTTAAGCAGTGTTTGTATTAAAACATTTCAATACAACCCTTTAACCAGGGACTAAGCAAACAGGAGACTCATCCTTATTGCATTATTAACTCATGAACAGTACATTTTTGAGACAAATGCTTAGAAAACTAAAGACCATGATTCACATTTCCTTTTTTTCCCTTTGAAAGATCTGAAAGTCACTCCCTTGTGAGTGCAGTGAGTGTGAATGGAGCAAAATACAGAGCAGTTGGTTTTGGGCTATAGTGCTAGTCATAAAAGAATGACCATTTTGTTTTTTGTCGTGTTTGGGTCAAGAGATGGTTGATTACCCAGCAGTGATACAATAAAGACTATGACATGCAGCATGTGTGCATGGATTAATAGCACATCATCACTATTTCAGTCTGTAACAATCCAACTATGCATAGCTTATTTGAATAATTTATTCTTTTCATACTTCTGTTTCTTTTATGCTGGATAAAGACACAAATCAAAGCAATATTTTCAATTATGCTTTATCTCAGTAGCTTAGTATTAGACTATCGTCTCTCAGTTCTCCAAGAATAACTTTGCTCTTTGAAAAATGACTTCAAGCTCCCATTACTTCTTCCCTGAAGGTTTTCCTCAGATAATGCACTAAATAACTAACTATGAAAGTTCTGGTGGGACTTAAAAATAAAAAGATCCAGACTCATAGTGTTACACATGCAACAAGGTGAATGTTAAATGGGCCAGGCCAAGGCTGAGTTCTGCTCAATCATCTTGAACAGAGAAGAAAAGAATGATTAATAATACAAGGTCTTTTTGAATTGAAAATCAATTTTAGTTTATTGCATCTAGTATAATTTGCATTCGCCAAGCACCACATGTAGGCTATTTGTTGTTCACTGGAAATACATCAGCACTTTACTGTGCTGCATCTTTTGCATGCCTCAGGTTACCCCTATCATTATGCTTGGCTTCAGCTCTTTCTGAACAAAGCTTTTTATTCCTCTGATTAACATCTCACCTTTCTCTTCAGTTCAGAAAGTACAACATTTATGATGCATATAAAAGGACCACTGGCTTAATGTATTCTGTTTTACACTGGCGAGAAGATCATATGGCTTAGAACCAGAGAATAGTGTAAACACACTTCTCCTATTGCAGGGCTCCCTGACATTGTTTGTCCTCCTCTGTTTACGGCTCTAGTTCATTTAGCTGGCCGGGCCTCATGCTGCACCCCTGGGCACCTGTCAGTCCCGCAGGCCTCTGATGTATGGCCTCTCCCCTTCCCCACTAGTGCAGGACAAGACCACCTCAGACCGCTCCCATAAGCACCCCCCAAACAACCCCCCCCCCCACACACACACACACACCTCCCTTGTCTATTCATACACACCACAACACTGATGCCACCTGTCACCAACAGCATATAGACCCATTGCTCTGAATGGAACACATTTATCCATGTCAGTTCTGCAATTACAGCTACTGTACAACAGCAGTTGCCATCTTAAGCTATGCTCAACACGGAATGGTACCTTTCACATTTGAAACCATACTACTGGCAACTTACATTTCTATAGTGCTTTTCAAGACACCCAAGGTGCTTTGCAGTGGAAGGGGGACCTCACTAACCACCACCAATGTGTAGCACCCACCTGGGCAATACATGACAGCCATTATGCATATGGATGCATAGAACTAGGATGCATAGGTCCATTTAATCATCTTTCTTTCACAAAACATTAATTTGTAGCAGATTCCATTAAACCTGCCCACATTAGTGGGTGACTATTACTATTAACAAAAAAAGGAATACCGTAACTAAATAAACCAGTTTTAGGGTTATCTTTCCCTCTCCATGGCAACAAGGGAACTTATTTTCCACAGAGTGGCCATGGACATCACAGTGTAATTCCCCATTACTCTGGGCCTAACCCAATAGGCTCCTGGCTCTGTTGTGAAATGCTCTTCTTATCACTCTATTCAATTCCCAACATTCAATTACAAGCCCAGTTCATTTTAGTCACTGTGGCTCCACTGAATGCAATTACAAGGCTTTGAAACTCAGAACTCTTAAATGCTTGCCTTCTTTCACTTATCAGAGCCCAGGGGTAACAAGGATGTCAAAACTACAGTGAGTTAATTAAGAATGGACTTCAAAACTTGTGCTAACAAAAGCTGCCAGACATACCATAGGGTCCCAGGGGTGATACCACTGTTGGAATGGAAAAGCCACGGACCATTAAAGAATGCCTGGAAGAATAAGTACAATACTTTTGTCCTTAAAAAAGCCCAACTGCAGTAAAGCCACTCATTTGGTTAAGAACCTTCTGACCTTTGCATTTAAACCTACTTCTAACTTCCCCTAAAAGCCTTAAAGTGCCACATCTGACAGTGTTTTGCATTTTGGATACTGAGCAATAAACATTAAAAAACACAGACATTTCCTCCATATACATGACAACAGGTCTGAGCAGAAGAAAGGAGCAAGGAGAAACAAGGGCCAGTTAAACTGCCCTTATGGAGCAAAGCTGACTTTACTGTATATCCAAGCCCAGTCTATCTAACCTTCAGATGAAGACTTAGACTAGACTACAACAAAATGAGACAGAATCTATTGAACAGTGTGGCACAGAACAGTTGACATATTGATTTTATCTCTCACTCCTGTTCACTACCAGGACAACTATTTCTTTTCTCTGTGCCAGACCCAGAGCAGCAGAGATGCAATCAGATGAAAATTACTTGCTTGTATAGTGTGCCATATTGATTCGATTGCCTGCTCAAGCAAAGGTGGTGTCACGACTCGGGGTGGTTAGTTATCGAATTATGTTAGAGAGACTACAGAGAAAGACAATGACCATGACAAAGAGACAGATGATGGCAAAGTTCCCTATCAAAGAGGCAATCAGGACATCAGTGAGTCCTTTTATCTCTGATGATTGTAATTGGCAAAGTCCCCATATTTTGCAACCAACAATAAAAAAGAAACTCAAAAGCACATTCAGGTCCTTGCTTGAAGCTTTAAGTAACTTGAACTTTCAGTCAAAAGACAATTCGTCAATCAGTAACATCAAAAATAATAGTGGAATGGTTCATCAGTGTCATAGCATGATTATATTAGACTACGCGACTAATTCTGACAGAGCAATCAGTGTACTACATGGCCATTACTACTCCTTTCACCCTGACTAAAATGCTGCCTTTTAGAGAGGGAAATGGAAGGGAAGGGAAAGAGATCACGTTAAGGTCTGAGACTTCATAATTTCATCTTAACATTCATCCATCCCCTCATACTGCATGTACTGAAAAGTTGATAAAAGCCTCAACAGCATATCCAGTCATACCTGCATAAAGTACAGTAGTATATTATCAGCACAAACACTGGTAAAAGCATAGTAAAGGGAAAGAAGTATTTCCACCCATAGCTCTGCTGTTCATTGTTTGCAACAATATAGACCCAATAGTGCACCTAATCAGCTAACTCTAACTAAACAGGGCACAGAAACTCACTTCAGTTTCATTTTCCTGTGATACCACAAATGACTGTGTTGTCTGTGATACCACAAATGACTGTGATGTCTGTGATACCACAAATGAACACATCAAACATACCCATACACATACTCATACATATGTTGGGTTTCCATGATCAAAACACAATGTAACAATGTGTGTACTAAATGTAATAATGTGTGTACTAAATGTCGCTACTGTGAGCAAGTGGATTGGCAGTATTTTATTTCAAAATAATGCTGGAGTAATGGATGACTGTTTTGGTATTTGCCTACTTGTGCCTAAGAAGATATTGGAGGTGGGAGAACATGTAGTCTTCTACATGTTGATTATTACAGCACCATTTACAGTAGAATTGTCTCTTGGTGCCTTACAGACATTAACAAGGAGCACCCAAAAGCAACAGGCAACCTTTAGCGTAAGGTACTGTAGGTACACTTATCATCAGCACAGTTATTCTATTCACACTAGGCTGGGGGTATGTTAATAAAGGGCTTTTATGCCAACATTAAAACCATGGTGCATGCAGAGTGCTAACCCAAAGATATCTGAATACTGCTCTGGTTCAACCTTCTCTATACTCATATGCAAAAGTCATCTCTGTCTATATATTCTACTGCAATCTATTAGTTTGACACAGTTTATTCACTGAACCTTCTCTTACTGTCATCACACTTGAATGTGTGTGTGTGTCTGCATCAGTCACAGAGTTTGCCACACAACCTCTACACTAACACCCTACCCTGACATACTCTCTCTCTCTCTCTCTCTCTCTCTCTCACACACACACACACACACACACATCAAACAAACTTTGTTTATACAAATCCAGCGAAAGTGTCATCTTTTTACCTTGCCTTTCTCATGGTTCTCCCAGATCAAAGGGCTACAGTGTCACTCTCTATCCTTGGTGAAAGCTGAGGTGTTTATGGAACACTGCATCCTGCCTCTGAGGATTCAGAGAGAGGGCACATCACAGCGTCAGTAAATCCAATTTGAAATGCCCGGTGATAAGGTGCTAGGGAAATTGGGTTTTAAACAAGGATGATATGGGACAGACTTAACATACTGCTGTCATCACAAGTGTGTGTGTGTGTGTGTGTGTGTCTGTCTGTCTGTCTGTCTGGCACTGGTTTGGATGCTGGGGTGTGATGGTAGGAGGGCACTATCTATCTACCTGACTGGAGAGAATGCAAAGTTCCTCAGATATATTCTGCTGATTGGTAGTGCACATTCCACACAAACAACCAAATAATTATTGAAGCAAGCAGTCAAACCACAGAGGGCTGAAGCGAGGGCTGTGGAATAAGAGCAGTACACAAGCAATACAGATGATTAAGAAGAATGGGATGATGGACAGACTCACACTGGAAAGAAAGAGAAGCTCACACTGGAAAGAAAGAGAAGCTCACACTGGAAAGAAAGAGAAGCTCACACTGGAAAGACAAAAGAGATGAAAGTAGTAAAAGAAAAATAAACATTTTGACTATAAATGTACTTGGGGCTTCCATTTTTTCCATTTCTCCACATTCCTCATAAATGTATACACATGCAGACATGCAGAAAACACACATTCACACACCAAAGTGATGTGTCCACATTGTCACATCCAGATATATAGGAACCACATACTTGCAAAGCACTGATTAAAATCACACACACACACACACACATACACACGCGGGTGCACACACACACACACATACACACGCACACACTCCTGAACGAACCTGAGCTAACTCCAGAAACTCACTCAAAATGAGTGTGCCTGGGGGACCGCGAAGTGAGGACAGAAAGTTATGAGTTTTATGAGCTCAGGGCACAATATGGTCCCTGGAATTTCAGAAGTGTTTGCACACAATAGCAATGTAATAACCATCACACCACATTAGTGCGCTCATTGAAATGTCACATTCTTATCATTGAAAACTCCTGCTTGACATATCCATTTATGGCACCTAATCAGCATTTAGAACAATTGTCGCCTCAAATACTGCATCTACAAGAGACAAAATGAGTTAAACATTCAATCCAAATTCAATTTACCCCTACTCTTTCAATGTTTTTTTGCCTTGAGTGGAGAGAACTGATTAACCACTAAAAGAAACTTTACAAATATATCATGGAGGGGAAGGAAAACAATGATCTTCTGCACAGATAATTTGCATATACACAACAGGGTCGCTTCCAAGCATACAAGTCTTTTTTGTTTGTCCATGTAAACAAACAAACAAAAAAAGATATCTTACCTTTCTCGAGGAGGTGCTGGTATCAATCTTTAGCTGAGTGGCAATCAAGACAGACATGGCTTTACCCGTCTGTGTGTGTGTCTTCGGTAAGTGTAAACTCACACACACCTCGTACCCATTCACACTCACACACACGACACGTGTGCTTGCGTGACAGCCCCAGCCCTTCACACTCGCTCAGACACTGTGTGTGTAAGTAGTGAGTGCAGGGAGATAGCAGAAGAGCTGAGGTGGACTGGGTGGGACTCTCTCACTACTCCCTACCTCTCTCAAGCTGGGGCGCCTGACACTGGACAGTAATTCCTCCACGCGTACTCTATTAAACTGTGTCTCTGAACACCCCCACCACCCGATATACAAACACACACACACACACACACAAGCACACAGACACACACTTGTCACTGAATTTTCATTTCTGCAATCTCTCTCTCTCTCTAATTCCCTTCTCCTCCTCCCCCCTTTGCACTTTGATGAAAAGCACTTGTAAATTTAACAGATGCACACACACTGACACATTGTGTGTATGTTTGTGTGTGTGTGTGTGTGTGTGTGTGTGTATGTGTGTATGTGTGTGTGTTTGTGTGTATGTGTGTGTTTGTGTGTGTTTGTGTGTGCATGTGTGGGCGGTGGTAGCGTAGTGGTTAAGGAACCTGGCTAGCGTGCAAGTAGCCTGAAAAGTTGTGGGTTCGTATCCCAGCTGTCACAGTTGTGCCCTTGAGCAAGGCACTTAACCCTAAGTTGCTCTAGGGGAGACTGGCCCTGAACAATTCATAGTTGTAAGTCGCTTTGGATAAAAGCGTCTGCTAAATGCATAAATGTAAATGTGTGTGTGTGCATGTATGTGTCTGTGTGTGTACATGTACCTGTCACTCAACATACATTTTTGAGTGAGTGTGTGCTTGTTTATATGTGTCATATTTCTGTGTGTGCGAGGGTGCAACTGTGCAAGAGTGTGCTCTCCAAGATGGATCAATTCAATCAACTACGCTGTTAGACTGTGATTAAGTGCAGGTAATATTTATGCTGCACGGCTTGCACCTCATAAACCACGGCCTTCCCCTCAATGGACAGAAACCTGGCATGCGTTTTATTTATGTAGTGTTTGTGCCCCGTGGATCTGATCCTGAGGCCGCCAGTGAATAACCAATTTGCCCTATCAAGCCCTACCACACTGGAGCGGAGAGGGGAAGGAAGAGGAGACGAGGGGGTGGTGTAGGGGGCCATGGCTCTGGAAAGATTAGGATTCATTAAAAGACAAGGCTGTTTTAATAAAACAAGCCACCCGCATTTCCTAGTTAGCAGGCTTTTCAATTTGCGCTGTGAAAGCAGACAAAGCCAGGAGACAGGCACAATACCTTTCTAGGAGGCCCATTGAGAGTCTATAGAGCGCTGTGATAATGACTAATCTAATTCATTTCATATGGCACAGTGTCACAATGCTGAAAAACCAGACAGACGTGTCACGCCATCGCCGAGCACTACATTTGTGCCATTGGATGTTGTTTGTGTTTATTTCTGCAGAGTTCTCCTGTGTTTTCCACTCTCTGCATTTCAGTAGAGGCATTTCTGCACAGCACTTGGCTTCATGAAGAGCCCAGAACTACTACAAGGGGTTAAGATATGGCTCTGATTTACACTCACTGTTCTGTCTGACTGATGCATATACTTGGCTTGTGGGTGATTGAAAGCAAGCAAGGAACCTGAGCCAAGAGGGAATAGTAGATCATTTGTGCAGTCACCACTACGTGAGGTGAATAAAGTCACTGATAATCTGACAAAAGGGCAGACAAGACATGGCCATGACATCCTTTACAACAGTATTTAACACGTCAAGAGACACTACTGGTTTTGTTTACAAACGTATAATGTCTATGGATGTAAAAGTTGCACACTATGATTCCTTATCTCTCTCTCATTGGCACGTCACATTATTTTTATTTATTAATGGCATCCTTCAAACCATCAGTGAGAGCATAAACAAACAATAAATCACACAAATGGTAACAGTCATCACTGCAGACTGAAGATTTCGTTTGGACAAGATTTTCATTGTTCAAGTTCAGAATCTCAGAGGTCGGCCTGGCGACAAAAATAAAAAAACGACAACAACCAAAAATAAATAAATATATAAAGAAAGAATTAAAGGTCAGAATTCATATTTCATGGTTGAGGTTTGACTTTTCATTCCATTTCCCAGGAGGCTGCACCCCTAACAGGCTTGGGCCTTTACTGCCTCTCATAAAGGCTGAAATATGAAGAGAGCTGGGGCTCTTTACCCCTCTCCATTAGGACCTGTTTAAGGAGCCGTGGCCAGAGCAGGGGCCCGGGGAGGGTTATCTGCATGTGCAGGCGCTCAGAGGGAGACAAGCTGCATGCCGCTTTCACTCCTTTTCCTCCAGTCTGTCTGGCTTTTCAGAGCCAATTTAGCATGCTTGCAACTCCTTTGGTGAATCAGAATAATAGACTAGAGAAGTAGAGGGGGAAAATACTGGAGTGCCGACATGCATGCATACGAGTGTGTGTCTACTCACAACAGCAAATGTGTTTAGATTTGGAATGTCAAAAAAAAACAAAAAAACGAATATTCCTCAGGAAATACCACAAATAAAGGTTTGAACTGCACACTGCTTTTAGATGCAGTCAACATATTTAATCGACCTTTCAGCTTTGCAGCAGTTTTTTCACTGTAAAGTGACAAAACACACCTTTTGTAATTGAACCAACTAGTGTTCATTACCTTGACACATATAGGAGAAGCTTTGACACGAGATCATTAACATTCTAGTCTGTCTATAATATAAATCCATCTACATTTGGAATGCACATGTTTATGTCTCTGTTGTTCAGATGATACATGCAATGTACAATGTACTGTCCATATACATGCTCCGTATGCACGCAACGTATATTAAACTGACTCATGGGAAATTTACAAAATTAAAGCTGAGTGGCTTTATAGTCCCAGTAAACAAAATCTTAAGCTGCAGCACCACTGGCGTTTCACACAGGCATTTCCAAATGATTGGCTGTGGACTTGATCACTGCCCACACTCAAGTATACCTCAATACTGTGGAACTGGCATCATCATTCTCTCATTTGGTCTGCTGACTTTGCTAATATCCAGCCAGCCAAGGCCCTGTAGCTGTAACAGCCGAGCCGTTAGATGATCCAGAGCAAGATGAACAGTGCAAGTTCGGCCCCAACAACACATTAAATCACACAACCCTTGCAGTGCCACACACAGCCACCACAAATTAAAACCACATTTCCGTCACTGCTGAGAGCAAGCCAGCAGACGGACTGCACTAAGGAAAGACCACTGTTATCTATGATGAACCTCATAAACAGTCCTGGTTTCCTAATTACCTAATTCCTTTCTGCTTAATAAATTGTTATTGTATTGATTATATTGGTGAAGCTGTTTACCTGCAATAACTTGACTGATCCATGAACAACTTTAGTCTAGAAAGTTTGTGTAGGATTATGGTGGTGGTGTCAGTGTTTTTTTTTTGTTTTGTTTTGTTTTTTGCCCTCAGTGGGATGATGCTGAGTGTGTGTGTGTGTGTGTGTGTGTGTGTGTGTGTGTGGCCATGGCCGTAGCTGCAACCCTGACTGTGGTGATGAATGCCATCGATTCCAGGGCAGATTGACAGAGGCCGCCTGCTCCCTTTCAACCACTTATTTCCCCACAGAGCCATGAAGGCTACCTGCCACTGCCGCACAAACCGAGTTACGCTTGACCAGCGGCCCATTACCCCGCCACTTTAGTGAGGGTGCTGAGTGACGGACACTGTGGGAAGGATGAGACCATCGTCACCTTGTAATAGGAACACGAGAGCTGATTAAGGACAAACCAGCGGAGCAGCAGGGCTGCTTTTAACACCTGGGAACAGCCCAGTCCAACACATCCTTGACAGGTCACATCAATACTGTTTACAGCCCAGGAAGAGGCTGTGGTCCAGCAACACAATGTATGACCAAGCTGAGTGCTGGGTGGAGGAGATATGCTAGATTGGCCACTCCACTTTTTGCTGTCTCAACACTAATTTATATTGACTTTGACCCCACGGAACCATCCAACAAGCCTATAATTTTGTCTCTAATAGTAAGGTAAATAATTCAAACGTTGTGTTTGTTATCATCTGCTTGAGACCTACACGTTTAAACTCTAGTGCTTACATTTTACACATTCTTCTACACAAGTGACTTATATTTGGTTAACATTTTGGTTAACTCTGATCACTGATTGGCTCCCCATCCTGGTGGCTGAAAGAAATGCTGTGGCATTGCTCAGTGAGGGAAAAATGCCTGGAGATGATAAGAGAATGGTGCCAGGAGCTGGGGCCATGAGTGGGGGCACTAGGTGTTGCCAAGCTAACTTTAATCAGAGGTCTACAATATGCAAAACCCCTTAGAGGAAAAGTAATTTCAAGAGTATTTCAACACATAGCCCTATGTTCAAGGTCACTGAGTGCTGTTGGTAGGAAAAAGACGCTAATATTTGGTAGACCAAATAGCAACTTGACAGCTAACATTAACTAAATGGGGCATAGAAACTCACTTTCAGTTTCATTTTCCCCACCTTGTTCAGTTCATGTTTACTGCCAGTTTGTTATTCCATCTTTGTTGTGCCAAATTTTATTGTTCTTTCCCCTGCCAAGAGCGGTGATGACCTTAGACAGCAGGGCTATGGGTTGAAATGCTCATGACTTACCCTTTAAGTCAGTTTGCCATGTAGGCAAGTTTGATATTAAGATGGTAATGTCATGAGGAGAAGGCTCTATATCACAGAATAAGTAGAAGCAAGATCTGAGACGGCGTAAATGATGCTGTCCAAACTCATAGGACAGAATAAATTCTCCAAAGCAGCGACTAGAGCAGGATTAATGCATGCTTCATAAATGAGACACATCCGGTTAGGGCCAGACAGACAGGCATAAAAATAACAAATGCTGACGACCTGTCCCCGTGCTGCACTGCTGCCAAGCCCTGCGCCAATATAGATTCTTATGAAAGCACTGGAGTTGCCAGAGCTCAGGCTGACGGAGGGGACAAATGATGGGGACATGGAGAGGAAGGGCAGGGGAAAGACACACTCCTTAACTTAGTTATTCATTTTAAAAGTGTTTAAATAGTTTTACAAAACTTTGAGTTGATGTGCATACTTGTGTGTGTGTGTGTGTGTGTGTGTGTGTGTGTGTGTGTGTATTTCAGCATATGAAACACTGGTGATGATTCTGGATGCTTCATATGAAACACTGGTGATGATTCTGGATGCTTGATGCTAGATGGTCAAGAAGTACTTAGCTATATAACCCAGCTATATAAAAACTCTTTGGGAAAATATTCTGCTCATTCTCAGGTCCAGAATCATCTGTCATCTTATCAAAATCAATGTAAATGAAAAACTATTTACTTAAATTGTGAGTTTTCAGCTGATAAGAAAAAGCTGTTCGGCTAACGAGTTCACACAGGTATAGAGTGAAGAGGCCCCTAAAGAGAGACACAGTAAAGAAGATACTGAAAGCTGCTTTGTCAAACACCTCTGTATTCACATTGTCATCAACGCTGCTATACATTCACGTTCATCCAGTGGCCACACCCATAGAACATGCTATCATAGGAAAGTCAGCCTAAAACTGGTTGATTTGCATGACAACTTCAGTGGGCATCTGGGCAATGTAGTGCTTAGTGTTTTTGAGTCACCTTGTTATTTTGGATATTTAAACCTAAAAGTATTACACGTAGCTCATTTAAGATAAGACTGAAAAATGACCAAAAAATATCTGCACTCCCTTCAGTGGAAGAACTATAAAACATTATCCTTAATGATGACAGAGAGCTTATTTAATCTTCCATTCCTACAACTGCACAGTGAAATTATTTACAAATCCATATCATTCTGGTTCTCACAGAGCTGTCTCAGGCATCTGTATTTGCTGTGAGCCAGTACAGAAATTGACACTGTGCAGACACTGACACTGACACATTGACACCGTGCAGCCCAAAAGGCTGTGTTCAGATCAGGCAATCATTCAAGGACTGATTCAAGGATTTTTGGTCTGTGTTGGACATAGTGCACTAAATAACTACCCAAGGTATTTTTCAACCACCCAATCTGAAGCAACTAATCAAACCAACAATTCTGATACAGAGACTTATGCTCAAAGTCCCATGAGCCCACTTCCTTGGGGGTAAAAGCTTGTTTTTTATTGGTCCACTATCTCAGGCAAACAAATGAAAGTACAAATCACTTGCTGAACAGGATGTCCAAACCAGGGTAGTATAATCACAATGTAGTGAGTAATCACTATTTACCGTAGTTGGCCTTTTAATGCCTGCAGTGCACACGTAGCGAAACACTGGTTGGTCCAAAGGCCATGGGGGAACATTCCAAACAGACTGTCTAGTGGACATCTGGACAACAACTAACACTCTAGTAGAAGCATCAGTTCACAAGACTTCCACATGGGGGAGCCTACAACATGCTCCTACAGAGTCACCAACAAACCAACAAAACAAACAAACCAACAAAAATATACTAAAAAATGAGTAAATGTTAAATGTCAGACAAAATCAACCAAACCAAACCACTGTAACTACACACACAAACACTTTTGGCAGATACTGCATATTATGTAGGCTTGAGTTCTCACATAATTCATCAACCAAGCTTCACTGGCTATTTAACGATTGAAAAGCATTTTAAATATGGATGGGCTACTTTCAGGATAAGGTCAACATTTCTCCAAACCTCCTACAGCTTTAAATATCAAGACACATGCTGTACTAACAAACCTTGATATGCCAAAGTACGAATGGTGCAACCATCCATAATACACATTGCAAAAAAAAAAAAAAGTGGTCTGGGCAGAGGTGTGCTGACCACAGCCTTGAGTTGACAGGCCAGGGGAATGATTTACCCCCATCACTGTTCAATCATGCTGATGCACACTCACACTGTCACTGTGGGCACAGGCACAGCAGTCATGGCAGCCATGACTAATAAGCATGAGTGTCAACAGCAACAGGGCGATGGGCCCCATTTCCTGTTCTACTTTATGCTACTTGGCAGATGCACAAAAATATTCTTGAGAAAGCTGAATATATACAGGATAATGTATTGTCTGCCAGGCATTATGGGAAAATTCTGACAGGATGAATAACACCCTGATGAGAAGCAGTTGAACGTAGGACTACTGCAGCACTCTGGACTGCTGCATAATAATACAGAGGGATACTGCATATACTGCAGAAACAATATTGGTTTACAACAGTTTGTGACACGCATTACTAAAGACTTTCTAATCTCGCCTGTTTAATGCAATTCCTTCCTGGAAAGTCTCTATATCTGTGAATTTGCACATCAAACTGGAAATCTTGTGTAGTTATTATGGTTTAATTGACAGTTCCGACAATTCCGCACAAAACATTCCACCTACTGCACTTGTTTGGACCTGCGCCCCAGTATCAGGATTAAACTAACATCAAAGCACACCCTAACCTGGGTACATAAGTAGTGCTGGGCAAATAATCAAAAAATGAATCGAACCGACAATTGATTAACAATGATCAAGCATGACTATTAATCATTGTTTATTATTACTGTTACTTTTTCTTTATATTCTGTGCATTCATGTACTGTTCCTTGAAAGCACACTACCACATGTGTTGTCATGTGATCCTGCCCAGTCCAGTCAATTAAATATGATTTTGATTCAAAAGTTCTATCACCCAGCTCTAATTGTGATAAAAATCTATATCTGTCAATATGAAAAAATATAATGTGATCCTTTACATAAGGATACACAAGTTGATTGCAATAACTATTGACCTCTGACCACTGACAACGGGAAAAAGTAGTTGTAACCCCTTCAATGGTTCCATGCCGAAAAAGTCTATGGAATTCAACATGGGCTTTTTTCCGACATGGAACCAGGGGCAGAGTTTTGATTACAATTTGGTGATTTCACTACAGAGGTCTAGTATGACATCTACTTTTCCATAAAGACGAAAATCAATTGACAATATGTATTGCAGGCCTGCAAAACATCTCCAGCACATATCTCAACATTAAGGTTCCATCTGATTCAGCAGTAGCTGAAAATAATACAGAGCTAGCGTCTGAATAACACTGAGTTTGCTAATCATAATGGACTGACTGAGATTTGTCTCACCCACATCCTACACCAGCAGAGGGCAGTGTGGGCAATTTTCACTGTACTCCAGCACCACCACACCTAGGCTGTGGGGTGTCTTTATTTGTGAACTACCCTAATACTTACATCAAATTATGAAAGTGAAAAGGCTATCACTCAGGCATGCCTCAATGATCTATTACATAACAGAATTATAACTAGAACTTTAAGCAAAACAAAACTTTTTTCCAGACTGACACAAACAAAACATACTGAAAGTGCAAAAGTAAGTGTGTGTGTGTGTATGCGTGTGTGTGTGTGCGTGTGTGTGTGTATATATGTGTGTGCACTTTCATATTTCCTGTGTAGGCCATGTAATCTTTGCTGTTGACCTCAGTGAGAATACAGTAGGGTATTGTCTGCAACCTCATGATAAGATACTTGCCACGATCCAGAGGTCATGATACACTACATAGCAAGTAGATTATACAAGTTTATAATAATGACCATGTCCAAAACAAGATTCACTATAACAGCTATTCTTCATAATTCTAAGTAACAGTGAATGCATAGCACTTAGGATCTCACACAACTTACAGTAAAAACATGTTAACCATAAATTTAAAAAATGTAAAAACTTTTTTGCTGTCTCTCAAAAGTTTTTGCTGTCTCTCATGCTTTTAGTTTTTTAATTATGTATCAATACATATATCTCAGTAGTGATATTCTGAGGCATCCTTGGCAGGACACATCTATATCCCCATTTTCTCTCTGGGATATTTTCCATGCCCTGGAACAGCAAAGCCTCTCGTGTCCTTTCCATACTCTTCTGTTTCATGACTTGCCCTAACATCAAATACACTCCCTACCCATGGGGAGCGGTAGCTGCTCATGCAATCTCCAGAACAGGTCTCTCAAGGCTAGCAGCTATTAAGCCAAAATCAGACTGTCTACCTGCTACCAAGATCAGACGGTCTAATCAATCATTCTGATGGGGAAAATAGTGAAAAACCTCATGTGATTATAGCATGTGATTATACTGACTCACAGGTAATTTTATGGATTTTACAGGTTACATGCTATACAATAACAACATTATTTACAATGTTAAAATATATGTGATCACAGTCAAACCACTAAATGGACTAGGACCAAAGTACTTAGCAGTATTTTCCAGTGCAACTATATATCCTGGTATACTTCAGTAAGAGCATCACATGCAATCTAGCCTGGTGGACCAAACTCTCTAATTTTGCCAAACTCTCTCACAGTCTGCAACCTTATCAGGGATACATCTACTTTCCGGTGGGTGGACACTTCTTGTAATTTAAAACTATTGGGGCTGCCTTCAATCAATCACAAACGTTTCACTCTTTCAAATGCAATACATTTAAAGTCCAACATCATTGCTCTCAGTTACTCCTGTTCACTGATCAGATAAAAAGATGTTCTACCAGACTGGCTTTGAATGATATGCGGGTGTAGTAATGTAGCAACATAAATAACACTGAGATAGATGTGCATTACCAGTGCAGTAGGCTACATGCAGTCGTCACATCAGCAAGGAGACTTGTTCAAAGGTCAAGTGTTGAAAAAGCTCATCCTTGTCAACTAAAGACTACAACGGATGCTACATGAAGTAAATTAACCATTTCTAAAAGACAAACTGAATCTGAAACAATTCATTTAAAAGGACACAGTTCCTTACCACAGACATGTTTTACAGTGATAAAAATTATTTTGAAAAGTTTAAATTCTTAAATTGATAAAAGAGACTGCTTGAAACTACTTCACTGGAATAATGATGAAGACAATACTTTAAACAACACTACAAAGACAATGATAAATGTTCCAATATTGTTTTGGTCGTCTGAACCTCAAAGCTGGTCCTAGTGTTTTGTGAGCTGCTTTTTCTTTTCACCATGATGGAGCATTTTTCAAAATAAAAAAAGATTAAATAATAGACTGTTGAAATAAGGCTGCATGAAAAGTATTACTGTAATGTTATGCCCAGTAGACTTACATGGGCCTGTCCTGACCTCTAGTGGTGGAGATCAGGAAAGCACTGTATGAGAATAAATACTCCATTTAACCCTCTGAGGCAACAGCAATGGAACACATTTCTGAGTAATGAACATGTTGGGCTGATCCATCACACATGTTGGGCTGATCCATCACACATGTGAGATTACCAGGGCAGCTTTTTGTCACAAGGGATCTCTCCTGATCCCAGGTGTTACTCTCTACCATCCTTCTCACAGCTTGAGTGGAGCCCTCATGAGATGTCTGCAGACAATGATTAGTCCACTATGGCTGGATTCTATATGCCACATCACAGCATTTCTGTGCTGGGTTCATCCTCACAACGCCATTAGTGAATGCTAAACCTCATTTCAAGGGCTATGTTACATGACTGAAACATTCATTTTCTGTAAGTCATCTGGTGTGTGATTTCCTCTGTGTGTGTGACTCACTTGCAAAAGTCAGGGATTACCAAAAGTGCCTCAAGTCAGAGGGATCTCTCATGAAAAATATGACAATATGGCCAAAGCAGAGACGAGAGGTCTCAACAGGTCTTCTGATAAAGCTTTCCAATATTACTGTTACTCCCATGACTTCATCATCTCAGATCTTCATTTCATAGGTTTTATCTCTGAGGATTACATCCTCACTTGCCACAGTGAGAGAATGTGTGTGTGTATGTGTGTGTGTGTGTGTGTGTGTGTATTCCCACCTGCATACCATAATGGCATGCAATGGTCCTCTGATTATAACCCCTGTCGGGGTTCCTGTTGCTATGTTTTCAGCAAGTCCCTGGGGCTCCAAATCAAAGTGGCCAATCAACCAATTGTCCAATGTCAGTCACATAACAAGCCTAGCACTCTTAGATTAAATGCCATTATTATGTAATATCACTTATTCTTCAAATAAAATGTATTATACATTCAAATTAAAATTTTCATTCACGTCTGTGTCCTGATATCACTAAGTGTGCGAATTTGTGCTATACATGAGACATGTGCTGTGGATTACATGGGGCCTCAGTCTGATTCCTCACCCCTGGTACAGGATGTGCACCTAGGCACAGGATAATTTAATGTCACACCTGGGTCCATCACTGTGAAACTAAATGTAGCAGAAACAGGGGCTTTTAACATGGGCAAATAAGAGGATCATCCAGCTTGACACTGCTGGAAAGAAGTTATGAGGGGACCGCATGAGGCATGGTTTGCACAGGAAAGGGGAATCTTTTGCTTACAGTTAGGACTGTGCTATGGCTTTAGCCAGATTCGGTTTGATCAATGATCTATCTGTTAACAAAGATTTAGATACAAAAGTCGAGTGCATGCAACTCTTATATTGTACTGCATGTAAAACTAATTACCATCTACATTACATTAACAGGCAAGCCATATTGGGACTATCTATTGTACATTGTGTATATAATATACACATATAATACACAAAATAGCACTATGTGTTCATCGCGAACACCAATGTGATCCCAGGTTTGTTAAAAAATAATGTCTGAATATTAAAGAATGCTATCACTTACTTCTAATCAGTCGAAATATTTACGCGCAATTTGTATTTTTAAGGAGGTAGGTCAGACCATGTAACAGGACAAAAGTTGAAAAGGCGCCTACCTTCTCTCCTTTGACAGAGCCTCTTCTGTAGTTACTTGCGCCTGCTGAGGAGTTCATTGTTCATTTCCCTGTGACAAAACGCATTACAATCAGCACATATGGATGGGCATGTTTTAAGCCACTGTTGTGAAATAAGGCAGGTTTACACGCATAATACCTTTTGCGCACTTGTCTAATCTACAATCTGTTCGTATTGATGCGGCGCCCTTTTCTGAAGTTTCCGACTCGCAGTCACAAGTTAAGCTCGAGCCACACTCGTTCGTGTCGCCAATCCAATTTTTGGTGACTCTTAGCAGCTCACTTCGGTCACTCACAGGAATTCACGCACCCGATGACTGTACAATGTAAATAAATAACGTTAAAAAGCACTTGTGTGGGCGGTGGGTTAGTTTCCGCGAGGACACATCAAATTATCCAATGCACCGCCCACCCATTCGACTGCAGTGTGCTAGTTTTCTGAACGAAGCGTGCAAAATTATCAGACTAAAATGATTTCCCCAAAACGCTGTACTAAGTGATGCATGTGTCGTCGAAATGTTATTTCACCTCGCACCAATGTGTTCAGTTTTTTTTCAAGGATTACTGAATTTCTACGTGAATCTGTAAACGGTAATCTGTAATGGTGTAGGTCCGATTCAATATGGATGGAGCTCACCTTTACCCAAGATACAATTTACATTGTTTTGTTTTTTTGCAACAAAATTATAATCACCTCAGTGTTCTCTTCGGTGGAAGTCTGTGGAACTCAACAGAAAGTTACTGACTGGTCGACTGGAGTCCGAGTTTATTCTGACAAGGCAGCTGAGTCTAAAGTGTCTACCTTAATTTCCCTGTTTGGAGTGTGGTTATCATCTCTGACAACAGCTTTTTGTGGTGAATAACCTAGCTAGCTGCAGTGCAGTGCCGTGTCCCATGGCTCTTTCCCTATTAACGGTTTCCTTCTGCCTAATTAGGGGGAACAAGACAGAAAGAGAAAAAGTGAAACGAGCGAAATTAAGCGATTTAGCATGAGATGTGTTAATTAGTGAAAATAAAACGAACGTTACCGGGTCTCGGTAGGGGACTAAGCAGTGGAAATGGTTTAGGGGTAGAAAACCTTTATGTAGGCCATGCCGAGCCATCGGTGTATGTGTTTCAAGCAAGCGCTATACTTAGAGACAAAGTCATATCCATTGGGAAGTTATGTTGTAGACAGAAAAGCCCGTTTTCCCCATCTGTGTCCTCTCCCAAATTCGATGTGTGTTCGTGTTTTGCTTGGAAGGAACCAGTGACCGAGGTTCATGCGTTAAAATGGTAAAATCTTTGTTTATAAATTGGGGAAAGAAAATGTTGATTCTTGATTCTTCTCCCTCCCAAATAAGGTTTTATTTGATAAGATCACAGGATTAGGCTAGTGAACATAATGCAAGTAATTCATAACTGTTTTACTGCATGCAAAGGTGTCTTTAAAGCTTTAACCTATGTGTCAACTGAAAAGCAGCTAGAACCTTTGCTTTGATATTTAATTGCAGACATCAGGAACCGCGTCCATTACTCCGTGTCTGTGTTAATTGAGCATCAGGTCACCTTTTTTCGCCCCTGCGCTTGTCTTTTTCAAGCTAAGGCAAGGACGAAAGTAATGCGGAGAGAGGGGGAAACAGGCCTATGCCTTGGCTTCTTCACATACCCCACAGAGAGGGAGTTTAACATGGATGCATGTGCAAGACGAGAGCCAAACACGAGAGAAGTAATTATAGACCACAGATAAAATCACCAATAATGAATCAAGGGATTATGTAACACTGCGTTAGTGTTTGCTTCTTTTAATATTTGTTGCCTAAAGCCATAACATTGTTCACTTCAGAGTTACTAAAACAAATAACCATATTTCAAAACAAATCTGAAAAAATATGTCTCCCTTGTGTTCATGGGTTAGCTTTTATTACTGTTGTATGGCACAAGATCCAAACCCAATACTGAACTGGATTTCCTTAGTATCATTCAACTGTATATGCAATCTAGGTGCACCACCATAGAGAACCCCCTAATAATAAACAGCGCTATAGTGACAGCCAATCTGGATGTCTGTGTGCCTTCACATGATTCATTTTTCCAAGGGGCTGAAGGAGGACTATTTTATGGCTGTGCTATTTGTAGTTGGTAAAATCAAGTACAGGTCAGATACCATCAGGTTGCTTTTTATTGTACTGTCAGACAGTTGACCCAGTGTTGACTTTTTTTGGTCATTTTCACAGTGTGCAAAGGTAAAGCAGAGTGTTGGTCTTATTGAGGTTCTAACATTTCAGCACCTTGGACAGCATCCCAGCTGCATGCCCAGTGCAAACACATGCCATCATCAGAAAAAAATAAATCAAACATTATCAGAGTTTATGCTGTCGAGCATGAAACTAACTTTAGTGGTTAGATGCTCTGCTGTAGCACACCAGGGGAACTTTCGGGAACACTAGGGCTCAGCCACAGAGCTGCACTCAAACAGAAGTGACCAAACAATAATTGGCACCGTTCTGTGCCAGTTGTGACATTGGAGAAACTGTCTTGGCAAGCAATAGGTTCTGTTTTGGGCAAGTCAGCTGATGGCTGAGTTATCTGAGGCCTGGACAATCATAGTGCATTCACAGGATACTGGGAAATGGGAAGTTTCTGACATCAGAGGGGCTTGATCACACTTCAAGACCGTCAAGACCGTCAAAACATCAGAAACTCTCTACTTCAAAGTATCCTGTGAATGCACTCAGTTGTCAAAGTAGAATCCCAACAAAACCATTGTTGCATACCCAGTCTATTATTAGACATGCCATTGTCCATTCAGCACACACTCAAATATTCTCCACCATGCAACCCTGACACAACTCTGGGCACTTGCAGCCAGATGATAACCAAAGATGAGTGAAGAGTTTGAGAATGGTAAATGTAAATGATGAATTTGTGATTAATTGAGTAATTGTGAAATTATGTGTATATTATGAGCAAAGATAGTTTAGAACTGTCTCTGTTATGAGCATATTAAAGGACATGCTAAGGACATGTCTCATATGTTATTACCTATGTCCAAGACATGTGGAGTCGATCCCTTCTAGTCCTATGAGTTGTGAGTATGTCTGTGTTATGGGTTTTATTTTTGCTTCCTGTAATAGGTTTTGTTGTTGTCAAAAATTACAGTATTGCCTGTCACAGATTGCAAAGTACTTTGGGTCAGCTCCTTGTTTTCAAATCTGCTGTACTAATAAAGCTACTTGAGTTAGTATTTAGATGCTAGAGGTAGACACATGCTAAATTTTATTAACACACCATGTGTCAGACTGGTAAGTGTGTTACGCATTTACAATACACAACATTGTTGTGTCATAGTTCCATTTCACCATTTCAAACCAATGAGAACTACCAAGCTCTTTTTTGAGTATTGGCTTGACTTGCACAGGCATGGGTGAATGTGTGTGAGGGTAATTTATGACCACAATTTTACATCAGTCGCACTGGAGGGAGAAAGTATGCCTTCTTTCCTTGTATGCTACAAAATGAATATTCATAGATGGATCTTTTTTTCCTGAAATACATTAAGCACGAGAAGCTGCTAGATCACTGCTGGAGTCGAATTTAGCATTGCTTAAGCTAGCACACCCTCAAGGGAGCTCCAGATAAAACCATAGCATTTGACTTTTATTCTGCATTTTTAAGAAATTGCAGTATACTAGATCAGTCAAGGTCAAGGTCAGTCCTCTTAATCCCTATCTTAAACACTATGTATGGATAGCCACTGGGTAAAATTCCTGAAAAGTTCAAACTGATGACTGGGAATTAATGCTCTGGGAAAAGCAATGTGTTGGGAACTCTTCAGGGTCATGAGATCTGTATTAATTTGGAAGCAATTTTAGTGTGCCATCCTGTTGATGTCTACATCACCCTCCAACCACCCAATTAGTTCTTGTGCTTTTGTCCAGGGATAGCCTCTACCCTTCTTCAGTACAGCACGATCTGTGAGAGTGACTAATAGCTTCAAACAGAACTGGGGATGGCACCTAGGCTTTTCATATTGCACCCTCCCTTCATGGATTAAATCAGCACATTCCTGAGCTTTTCTGGTTGAATTGATTTTTCCAGCATAGCCTGTCTGTGCAAAATGATCCAGTGACTTTCAAAGAGATTGGCATTTCTGCCTGGCCATTGGTCTCTGTGAATACTTCACACTTGTGTCCACTGTGTATAGTATAACTCAAATACATGCATTCCTACACACTTTGCTTAATTATCATCTCCCAAATCTACTGAATCTACCTACCGAATATCTAGACCCTCTGTACAAAACAAAGTGTATAAGAGGGGCTGTTTTTATTACTAGGCTGCTGATAAGCTGGTTCAGATAGGCTCAGATACTCAATTTGTATTTAAATGGGGTAAATTAAGACCAACATTCAAATGCTGAATGGCTATAGTATAAGATTTTAGGTCGGAAATTCACCTTTTCCAAATGTTATCATAACCACTCATTTCATGCAGTCAAAATCTGAATATTTGTTTCTTAAATTATGAAGTGTTACTAAAATTAGCCGTGGAGTATGTTGACTTTGCCTGATATCCAAAGAGCAGCACTACATTTACATTTGTCAAGTCCTGAGTCATGAGTTATACTGAATGATGATAACACATAATCAGTCTGATGTTAGCAGGAGAGTGGATTGAAATTATATACAAGAGTTTAAATGTGCCTAGTGTTATGACCAGCAATCAAGCTGGGACTTAAGTGACAAAGAACATGAAGAGAGACATGCTGAGAGGGACCATAACAATCAGATGCTCAGGGAAAAAGTGGCATTAAGAAAGAGATGACGTGCATCCTTTCATAGTGTCAGATGCCTTTTCATGGCAGGATCCATTCGGAGCACACTGACAATTTTAGCGCACAGCTTCCTGAGAGGAGAGGACACCTGATCTTTGTCGAACTCTTCGATATCCAGATACAATATCTTCCCCAGTCAGAAGCAAGCTACTCAGACCCAATGTATGTGTGGGTTTCTGCATTCATGTGGTCTCCTTACACAAGTCCATTGATTTGCCAACATTTAGAAAATATCAATGTCCCCGCTTCCAACAAGCCTTTTCCTCTTCGGAGGGGGATACAGCATCAATCAGCAGAAAGAAAAAACCCTGTGACCTAATAATGCTTTCCCTGCTAGATGAGGTTTCAAGACAAGTTTAAGAAAATGCTGAGCAAGACTTTTTGATCTGTTCTGCTCAATGCACACCTTTGATGGTTCCTATGGATGATTCCCCTACTTGAAAACACATAGTGGACTTGGGTCTTGGGAGACACTGAAGAGACCACCCTCAGTTTAGAAAGTAGGACAGGCCGAACACAAAGCCTTTGGAGTTATTTCAAACACTGATGAGATGAATCTGCTACTGACGTACTGACATGGTCTCCACACATAGGAGGAGGAGAGAGAAATGACACCGCAATCGCTTATCTACCAGATGTTTTGTTCCCTCATATGTTTTTAAAACATATGCCAGATAGCCACACAGACAGGTATAACTATCATAGCTGCCCATAAACAGCACATAAGTCTTTTGTGCCTAAATTCATATTCACTTCTCCAAATTAAGCTCCTGCTTTGTTTCTCATACTAGTTTCAGAAACCACTGAGTGAAATTGTGCAGATTAACTTGCCCACTGGTGAAAGCCATTTAATTCAGCCTCAGATCTCTCAATCTGATTGGTAACCTGGGCACCTGGTGTCAGTTCTCTGGCCGTGAGCAGCGTGCCTCTCTGATAAGGACCCAGGGCCAGCAAAGAGCCAATTTCACTCTCCGCCTGCTTCACTCATGGAGCCGTGACTCGTGATCGTCCGCAGGGCCAATGGGGTGCAGTTGCCACGCTGCCATCCCGCAGCAATCAGGGGTCCCTGTCTCTCTCCCCAGTCTCCTGCTGTTGCGCTCTAATTACCTCAGACTGCAGTAGGTTTGGTCACCTCATGTATGTGGTATGTGGGCGGGGAGAACAGAGGGGTTTTTTTGTTGTTGTTTTTTTCACTTTAACACATTTTTAGACAAATTTTTGTTCTGTCTTTTTGTTATGTGAGTTTGGATGTTTTCTCTTTATACATTATTGGAAAGCATTTATTATTCTGTCCATCAGTTTTATGATTACATTCATGCCTTGCATGATATCATTTCAGTGGTTGTAACTATTTATTCTCCAGTTATTGCAGCATATTAATAACCTTCTTAACAAATTCTCCTGCACATGCGTAAGATGTGGTTAACCAATGAGGAAAATCTGATTCCTTGCCAATGCATCAGCACTAGCAAGCAACAAATTACCCATCAATGAAGGACACAACTTTATAGCTCAAAAAGCTCCAAACCTCCCATGTGAATAATTGATTGCTGTTTGTTAAAATATTGTATCATGGTGGTTGGGAACATCTGTGCCCAAACAACACTGGGCTTCAAAGCCAGCCAATCAATAGTAAGTAAATCCAACTGTTTTCTAATATACGTTTTTGTTCAGTGGCCATCTCTGTATCTCCAATTGAGACTGTGTTGTTTCAGAGTGGTTCCCAGGAACACAGCAGGAGTCGTTCACAGTGATATAGTTGTTTGGCTCTCATTTCCTTTCCCTCTGGTGAAAAAGCCCAGTAATGACATCTTTGGTTATCTCTTGAGCAAATGTCATGTGGAGACAAGGTTTCATGACTCGTGTTGGTAACACTGTCTTACAGAAATGAGCTGTCTGAGAATAGCCACAATTCAATAAGCCTCCAATAGGCTGTAGAGAATTCAGAGCAGGGGCCAGCTAATTGTACTGGCCGTCTGCAAGCCCTTTGCAAGAAATGCACTGAATAACAAAAAGAAGTCAACACCAGAGATCATAACATAAATAGTACATGTTGCAACAAATCAGTGAAATGAATTAAACTCAAACTGATCAGCTTTCTCCAATTCAGTGCATAATTATTCTGTATTAGGTTCTCTAACCAACCAGCATTTTCCCTTCACTCCCTGGTCTCCCACGTGGAGAGCGATTGTCAGTAAAGGGTGGACAGGTGTTGGATTTCTCCTTCGGAGGTATCAAGGTTTCCAGGTGTTGCCCTGCCCTGCACTGCCCTGACACAAACAAGTTCTAACTCAGGGTAAATAGCTGTCTGCACTCCTTCCTGTAGGGGTCATGTTTCTGACCATCCCAGGCAGAGAGGTTCCACCCTAAATTATTGGTTGGTGTGGGTTTCTTTACAAAGTCTTTTCCACCACATTGTATAGAATTAGATAAGAGGGCAGCCACACTCTGACCTGCGGTGATGTGTAACTGAATAAGGACTGTCCAGAGGTATAGAGGTGGACATGATATCACATTTCTATGCCAGCAAGGGGAAGTATATGCTCCTCTTCCTGCTTTCTTCCTGTTTCCTGATTATGCATCCTTAACACAAGTATCCATTCTGCATATAGTGTCATGCAAAAACAGATGGATCAGACTTGTGTCCACAATGTTCACTCTGTCCATCTCTGAACAGGGCATTTATACAGCAGGGCTATGCACTGTGGTCATGCAAGTAGTTCTGTTCTGAGGGCATGACATACTATAGGTCGGGGATCGGTATGTACAGCACACCAGCTGATGGAGCTGGTGGTGCACTGTCTTACTGGGTGCTAAGAGAAGAACGGTACAAAAATGGATTACCTCCAGGAAGCTAACTGTTCCTTCATTCAGCTCAGAAAGCTGATCACAAATGAGTTGGCAAGCAATTATCCACAACCGCATTTAAGGTTATACACAAAGAAAAGCGTACCAAACTTTACAAGAAGAGGTAAAAATATATTGCGTATGACCTTGTGTATGCATATCCACTTAATAGCTAAGACGCCTGGTGAGAATGTGAAGCTGCTTTATCCTTTATAAGTGTGGCTGGCAGAGAGAGAGTGGCACACTGCCGTGCCTGCACATCGCACAAGGGAAAATGATCCCCTGCGACTGCCAGAGGCCTGCTGCGCTTGAATGATACCTTTAAGGTGTAATTACAGGACAAGCTGCACCTCACTCACTGTTACCTTGTGGTTTCTGACCCTTTTAATACTGCTGCTGCCAATGATGAGGTGGAGGCCAGGTATTTAAATTTAGATAAGGGCACACAGCAGTGAAATGGAAGGGCACAGTGGGTGGTACAATGGAATGATGATGGGCTTAACCTTGATAACTGCTGCTCTGGCTGCTCCTAACTTTAGACTTTGTTTTTTAAGGAATGAAGATACTAGAGCACTGCGATAAAGGATGACTCAAATTTGTCCAGATGAGAAAAGGAAATTTAAAGGATATGTTTTATGTCAAACTAAACAGAACATAAATTCTATTACAGTTCTAAAAAAATAAATATCCCCTTTCTTTTTTGATGACTATGACATAAAATAAATCATCTAAGATTATTTTTTTATTTGCACTGTCTGTAAGTTAACCTCTTTCACTTCCAGGAAATATCATTGGAAATATTAGGCAGATTATCCTCAAAGCAGGATATTCTGGTGTCAGGGAATAGAATCCATTTTTCTGAATCATTATAGTGTTGTAATATTTTTCATAATTTAGACAGTGTAGAGCTTGCACTCCTGTTCATGTGAAAGGAAGCTGAGCTCATTTCTCCAGATGTCCTTTGACTAAGACATGAAGACTCAGAGGAGGCACGCAGCATTACATGTGTCTTAGGCTATTTGATCCAGCCTCTGTGCTCAGTTCAATTCCCATGGGAAATGGGAGTGGACGTGTGTTGTGTGTTTGAACATATGCACATACCATACCACATTCATCTCATTGTTTGTTCCAAAAGGAACACTGTTGGAGCCACAAGAAGTAATTGTGGATCCCAGTATCAATAGCTATTATGATGCACTTCCAGATCCTGCAATCTAGTCCAACAAATGCAATGAAACACCTAAATACATTATTTGCAAAAATCACAGTGGATTGCACTTACACTAAGCAGATGACTTTCATGTGAGCTTAGGTGACAATAAAAACAACATAATTTTGATACTTGTTTTCAGTTTTTTCAGAGACAGCCATTGGGAACCATTTTAAAAGCCCATCTACATCAGCCCAGGCACCATGTGCAAGCGAAAGTTGGACTTGCATGATTTAGAGGCCCCAAGTGTCACCATTTACAGTGGTCAACATTAATCACCAACCCCACAGTACCAGCTCCTACCCCAGGGGCCACATGCTGGGACATTACACAGATAAATCACTCACAACTAGGCCTTATATGGGCAATTTTGTTCTTCCCTGCCAAGCATGAGCGAATGTATGCAAAAACTGAATGCGCAGGTCTTGTAACATCCCTGCATTCACGTCCCTGTGCAGAGAATGCATGCAATCAATGAGTCATATGTGAAAGCTTGCATGTTCTCTGCAGACAGACACATCTCTGGAAGCTCCCACTGGACCCGGAACAGCTGCTCTTCTCTAGCCTACAGTTGAAGATTGATAATGAAGACATTGCATGGAACAGGAAGACAGTCATCATTGCTGTGAATAACTGCCTGTCGGTATGCTCTGCTCCTCAACTCTCATTCCCTGTTCAACTAATGCCAGTCTAATCCATGGAAATAAAGATGGATGAAGCATATGAGATTTTTGTTTTGTTCTACCACAGATGTAATGCTTTTATTATTATCTATAATTTTACACTAAACAGTGGAAGTGAATGCTCCAGATCACTTTTAAGGGAATAGATCCTTCAAAAAATAAATCTGCCCTGACGTTCTCATATATATTGAAACTGATTCTGTGTCTTGGCTTAATCCTTCAATTTAAACAGCAAGCTCAGGATTTAATCTGATACTCTTCGTCTAACTCTTCTCTGTTACGTAAGTCTAGAAACCAAACAAAATCCATGATCCATCACCCACACACACATACACACACACACACACACACACACACACACACACAAACACACACACACACACACACACACACACATAAATATACAGAATTATTCATTTGCCCAGGCAACAAAAGAATGATTTATCACTGTAGCACAAACACAATTACAACTGCCTTGTGTTCATAGCACAAAACAAAAACAAAATAATGTCCTAGCTCCCATATAGCTTGTGTTTATCCATATAACATTCCCCCACATAAAATGCCCCCACCAGCATGGCACAAGTAATTATTAAACTTAGCAAAAGTGTCCAAACAGAAGTAACTTGCTATACCTCTAAGGACATTTCACAAATGTGCATCAGTTCACAAACAGTAGAGATCACAGCAGCCAAATGAAGTTCTGCCTTCTATTGTGGAAGCAAAATCCTCTATGATTTGCACACTGTGATTCACATTGACAATTATATTTATAGTAGCTAGGTCTCTGCAATCCAGCTTGAATATGCTTGCTATGCATTTCAGGAAACAGAGCAGTTGATGTCAATCTGGCCCACTGTCTTTCAATAGAAGCCAAAGCTGCAATCGAAGAACAGCTGTATTTCCCCCTAACTCCCTCCCACCCCCATCACACACACACACACACACACACACACACACACATACACTGACTGCAGTGGCAAAGGAAACCATTTGAAGTGCCAGATAAAACATCCTTTTTTCAAAATGAAAAAATGGCCTCAGGACTGATATGTTTAAGCTATGAATGCAAACATTTGACAATCTTTATATATATATAAAGATTATAGATATAATATATAATATATAAATCAAGAAATAAAACCTTCCCATAAAGCACAACATTTAGACTCACAAGTTTCACTATATTTCACATGAATTATGCGTACTGCTCAGTATGGCAAACTGCTGTAAGGCTTGTATGAAATTTGTGGTACTGATATGTAATTTCAGTAAAGATCTTATAGTAATCTGAGAATTTGTCACTTTATTCTTGTCCTTCAATGTCTATTAGTCAGGTTTAGTAAAGTAAAGTTCTCTTCAATGCAAATTAAAATACAGTTCTTGCATGTATAACAGAAATCCAGGTTTTCCAAAAATGAAATAATGTAATTTGTCAACTTGACAATGAGACAATGGCAACGAGACAATGGCAGTGAATTTTAAGTACTACTAAATTACTGTGTTTCCCAAAAGAGAGAACTACACATAATTTGGTGCACATCTTAACAATAAGGCAATGCAGCATGTCAGTTTTTGTCAAGTTTGAAAAATTCACATCACAAGGTAGCCTACTGGCTAAAAGTTCTTTAAATATGCAAATGTATAAACTGCTGTGCCCTCTACATACAGAATTTCCAATATGAGTATGATACTACCACCTGCCATTTGTCTGTGGGAAGAAATTATTATTGCCTTGAGGTCAGAGGGTTCATAGTGTCTCTGTCAAACCAGCCAACATTCACTGGGAAAACAATGGAAATCCCATTGCATTACCTTTTATTGTGCACATGGTGATTACATGTTGAACAATAAAGATACACAAAACCTTTCAAACACTTCCCTGTGCCATAATGGCTAGGGTGGAGCATACTAGTTGGTGCTTGATGGCAACAGTCAACAAGGTCATGTTGTAAAGATTTTCTTTTATTTTTCGCTGGTTTTCTACCCAGAACTGCACAGTGCAGTTCCAGGATGACTGGTGGGTTTATCCGCCCTTCACATGACTACATGCCGTTGGGATTAATTTGAAGATACTACCAGAATGAGTTGTGTGATGAAAAAGATTCCTGAAATAATGGCAAGTTGTTACACAGTGTTAGCCTGACAAGCCAGAATACAACATTAAGATTTATAGTCTGACCAACCCTGATAGACCGAGCTCAATCCTAGGGGTGTTATCAGCGGTTGTCCTTCAAACTGAATAGCACTACAACAAGTCAGAGTAATGTTGGCAAAACATTGAAACAATGACTTCAGGACCTTTTTCTGCTCAACCCAGTTGCTATATAGACAAAAGAAAGACAGACTATGTGCACACACACACACACACACACACACACACCAATAGACAATAACTCAAACTCAAACACCTGACATAGAAATGGCAAACTAGTTATTTGTTTTACTGTGGACTGACACACTTCTGTTTTTGTCCCTAAAGTTAGAGTCAGATAAGAATCCTCCAAGTGAGTTTGCTAGTACAGAAATAACGTGCACAGTAACTGACATTTGGGGCGCCTGGCCACAAGGGCCCTTATTAATTTCACTTACCCATTTACTCCAGTGGTTGGTTCAGTCCCCATGGGTGGCTAATAAATTATTGACGATAAAAATCCTTACACCCCAGCCAGGGAGGTTTCAATGAGTCATGTATTTGCTGTGCAATGTCCTACTTTCAAGGCTGTTTTAAAGTCCAATTTAGGCGAAAGACACCATTATATTATGGGTGATAATTGACATATACCTTCACCCCAAAACTGATGAAAGCAATTGTGTTGGATATTATTCATGCATGTTTAGCAGTATTGGACATGACTTTGCTATGTATGTTCCATTCAAATGGACATGCAGAGACCTATTCAGTCATATTTGAATGAATGAAAGAATGAATGAAGATAGGAGGTACAACTCCAATTGGTGTCTAAATTAGTAAGGAGTAAAAATCAGTATACCCACTTCCACACACGCATGCACACTTACACTTACACTCACACACACACACACACACATGCCCACAATACATATAAACAAATAAAACTAGTACAACATTCACATACCAAACTCATACTACAGGCAAGAATAACAATAATAAGAATAGTTTCTCAGAGTTCAGTGTGCTGATGGCTTTGGGAAAGAAGCTGTGGGGTTGGTGAAAAAGTCTCTTATCCTGGTGCAGATGGTCAGGAGATTCCTAGCTTGCAGTGGTGATTAGTGTGTTAAATGTTGAGTTATAGTGTTCCAGGTGACTAATGCTATGGCACATTGCTATGGCGATTGCATCTTCTGTGGTCCTGTTTATACAGTAAGCAAACTGATATAGATCAAAGGTGGAGGGAAGGTTGCTTTTGATGTGATGAAGGACCAGTCTTTCAAAGTACTTCATGATTACTGGTAGGAGTGTCTGTGGTCACTCAGCTCCTTGGTGCCTAGCTTCTTGGGGATGGGAATGATTGTTGCTGACTCCATCTGTGCAAAAGGTTCTACATAAAAGAAAACTTCATTCATGGCTGCCTGGCTACAGGCCTGCTCTGTGCTCTGAAAGATGGGCAAATTCAAGGAAAGTGTGGTAGTAAATTGAAGGATGGTTTGCCTCCAGCATCTAAAGCTTAGCTGTCTAGTTTCAATTGAGAGATAGACTTTTTGTTCAGCTCCCATACTTAGGCCACCACCATTTCAGAGTAAAACCTTTCCAATGTTGTGCATCACTAGACATTCGAGCATGAATGATCACATCACGTTTATATTAAAATCTAAGTAACTAAATATTATTGTTATGAAAATAGACATTGATGAAAATGATCAGGGATTAAAATCTGATCAGGGATTAAAAGTATCTGAGGTATCTGAGTATCTAAAAGCATTAAACATTCTTCTCAAACTAATGCTGCTGCTAGACCATCAGAGAGGAAGACATGGGTGGTACTACCTGGTATTTGTGTCAAGAGAAAATGCTGCAGGAGATATATGCACTGGATGATTCAGTGTGTTTTACATTAAACATAAGAGCACTACATCAGAGATAACTTGACATATTGGTTATCAGTTTCAGGCATTATTCAGCATGTTCTTTAATGTGCGCCTCTGATGCAGTTTCTGCAGTGGGTAACAAGCAAGGAATCTGGATTAAAGGAAATCATTTTATGCTGTTTTTAGGTTAATTTACCAGCTTTGTAGTCACTTCAAAGGTTAAATAGCTCATTACGGGCTGAATGACGGCTCGGCTCTCTCACCTCCCACTATGACTCTTTCTTGAATTTACAGCTATGTAAGATGACAACGGCCCCTGAAATGGAATAGAAACTGAAACTGTTTCACTTATGAGCCTTAGAAAATCATGTGTACTACCTTGTTAGTCAACATAGCTCTTTGAAAAGTATTATTGCTGGTTCCTATTCTTTGGTTTGCAAATTAATTCACATGTATTGGTGAGAATTGGTGTTAGTTGTTGGTTGGTTGTTAGTTACAAAAAAAAATCTAGATTTTTAAAAATTTTAGATTAAAAAAAAACTTGTACGCCTCCAAATCCATGGCTAGATGTTGCGAAGAAAGTGATATCTGAAATGTTACCACAGGGCTGCTGCTAAGTGAGTGAGTTAGTCTGTATGTTTCATCACCTTTAATGCTGAGAAGGCTTTGGTTTTGTGTAGGATGCTCAATCTCTGTGCTTAGTTTGAACAGGTTCTCCATAGAGATCAGGGCTTTCCTAATTACCGGAGCAGCCTGCGCCAGGGATTTGAGTTTGGCCTCATTAAGGACAGCCAATGGAACAAAGAGATAATGTAAAGAGAAGAGTTTGCCCTTGTTAAGCACAGCCAATAGAACAAAGGGAAAATGTAAAGAAAAGAGTTTGTCAAACGTGTCCTATCCCATACCCATCTTTCCACCCCAACAAAACTGTCCTAAGGCTTTGGTTTCCCCAACTAGATTTTCTAGCAACCAATCAGCAAACAGAAATTGAAAGTAGAACCACTAAAGTTTCAACAAAGTGCCCACCTAACCCCAAAGTAAACATATACCTATAGAGAGACTTGCACAAAGTAAAGCAAAATAAAAGAGTTTGGTCCACCAAGCTAATTCTATGTGTTTTGAGCACTGTAGATGACACCCCCTGGCTGAATGGTGAGGTCATGTGCGTGACCGACTACCTGCTGACTGAGTTTAAATATGTATGGCTGGATACAGTGGGAGAAACTGGCAATGCTCCATTGCAAAAGCCTATAAAACTACTGTATGCTTCCATTATGAATGAGGCATGCTGGTGTATTGTTTTGAGCATGAACAGCATTGCGTGTGTTGCAGAGCAGCAAACAGAGCAATGTTTTCCCCTCTCAATTTTTTTTTTTTATGTCATTCTTGTCATTCTCTTAGTCGCTTGCTTTATTCATATAGCCTAATTCTGTAGCTCTCTTATAGCCTACATAGAAAAAGACTAAGGCTGAATCACAATGTCCTCAGAACACTAAGCCCTTCAACCTTAACTGGAATGAATGAGCCAATGAAGAAAGATACATCTTTTAGGGTTCCGGCCTTAGGATGTAAAGGGACACACTGGAATTCAGCATGTGTGTCAGATTCCAAATCAACAAACTGCAGCAGACTCTGAGTATCTACAACTGATGAGTGTGTCTCAAAAGACAGAAGTACACCCTTCAAACACCCTTGACGTGTTGAAAACAAGTGTCCTCTCCTGAACTCTGCACCCTTATGGATGTAATTGGTATGAGTTAGGTTCATGATTGGCTGATTCATGCCAGTTAAGTCTTTGAGGGTTCAAAGCTTACAATAAGTGGGGACATTGGCATTTAACCAGTATTTCGAACTGATTAAAAAACACACTCCCATGACATGAGAGTTCGGTCAGTCATACTCATTCACACTTGCAAATACACAATGGCAATGCGAAGGAGGAAGAAAAACAAACACCCTGGGCACCATCTGGGTAAAGCATTCTCTCTTGCTCACATGATTAACACACTGGAGATTTACTTTGCAAAACCTTTGAAGTGAGAGCTTTGAGAGAATATCTAATAAGGCAAGGATTTTTTGAATGCAAACTTGACTTCCTCTTATTTAGAGATGAGCTGGGAGTAGGAGTATCTTGAAAAGTGCGTATAAAACAAATGTACTGTTATCATTAATATATGATGCTGGCCAAAGGAATTTCAAGGCCAAATTTGAGACTTTTTGTCTGGAACTTGGAATGTGGAGTATGATGTGTTCATGTCAGGCTGTTTTGAAATAATGAATAGGCTATTAGTAAGTATGCTTCTTTAGAAAAGTTAACTAAGGCTATAAGAAAGTATGCCTGATCAGAGAAAGGTAACTGACAGAATGAAGGGATGTTGAACACTGTGCAGCCTTAGAAGACTCATCATGAAAACCATAGAAAACATCAATGAATGTTCCTCTTTGTCTGAGCTACTAATAAAACCTACATCAAACGTCCATTGAGTGAGTATCTCCTCTTCAAAGGGTGCCAGAGGTGGGATCAGATGTGTGTTCACAAGGATGGAGAAATGACTTGAATGCTTTAGTCACTGCTCAAAGCTTATCTGAGCAGACATAAGAAAGCCCACTGGGTTGCCATCAAGACAAGACTTGTGAGACTGAGCGCTGCGGTGGGGCAGTGAAATGAAAGTGAAGTATTCTTTTGCCTCTATTATAAACTTTGATCAAAAATGACAGCGTCACAGAAGTCTAGTCCTACCAATACAGGCCAATCCTTAGGCCTGTATTATATTGCACTTCCTGTGCACTTTATTTCTTTATTTCTGTACTAGCAAACTCGCTTGAAGAATCCTTATCTGACTCTAACTTTAGGGACAAAAACATCAGTGTGTCATTCTACAGTGAAACAAACAACTAGTTTGCCATACTGTGTCTGTATCCACAGCATCCCTGAATAATAGGAGGAAGAATATAAGGAACGAGGTGTAAGCTCATCATAGTGTCTGAACACTTAGTCTTAGTGCATTTGGTCTGGATGGATGAGCACTAAATCATATGTCTCTCACAGCTGTAAAAGTGACATTCAAGAAGATGACAGCACTGACTGAAAATCTAAATCAGTTAGTGTCAGAAACCAAGTGATCCCACATCTAGCCATTTCAGTTTGCCTCTAAGAGCAATGCTTATGAGTTGGCAAAAGGGAATTAAAGTGCTTTCCAGATGCACTCTTGGATGACTAAAGCTAGGAACAGACCTACCCATTATTAACTCCAGTACTGATATGATGGAACGTCTGGGCCAGTCATAGATAATCTGAGGTAATCAACCGTAGTCGCAGTGTTTAGTCACAGCAGGAGTTGCTATGTGTGTTTGGGTGACAGATTTCAAATGTTGCAATTCTTACCATTGTTAATGCACTTACAACTGAGTCGCACTGAATCCAACACGCTTGATATTATCTTACCCGGTCTGTCCTATGATGCTAATTATGACTTTAAAACACCAACAGATTAATCATTAGTTTTCTATTTAGATGACTTAACAAAGGGGCTACAAACACCTTGACACCATGTCAAACAGAGGAACAGACTCAACAATAAGCCCAGGCCTTTGTCTCTGGTGTCAGCTCAAGCTCACTCCAGCCACCAGTAATGTGAGAAGACTAATGTGGAACATGTAAGTGATCCATGGTGGTAAGATGTTGTTCTGTGTGGATCTCTTTCTTACGCACCAGGGCCACAAGACAACACTCGGTTTGATGAATCCTCACATTAAAGTTAATGTTTTTTTTGTGGGCAAATATAGGTGTAGAGAAGTTGCTATACACCCTTAATGTGCAAAAGTTGCAACATATTTATTTAATTTATAATTAGATAAAACTGTGTTCAGACAGCCTTACCAAAGATGGGATCATGATAGTTGTTCTGTGTGAGATGCTGACATGAAACCATGACCTAATGAGACAGATACCTTTAGCCATTATGTGACTAAGCCCCTAAGGCACAGTGGAACATGGGCCGGGACAGATGGCTGGTCCATTTTAAATGTGGAGGTTCAAACCTCTGTGCTCTCTGCTGACTTGGCAGACTGTATAGAGCCATCTGAACATTTCTCTCTCTTTCTCTCTCTCTCATCTTTCACAAGGACCCCTTTGATATCTGAGCGTATCTATAGGGGAATGAACAAGGTCACCTTCATCGTAACGAGGGCCCCGGGAGCTGCACATCATGGGACCTGCTGTGTTCACAAGCTCTGGAGCCCTTCTTTGTGTGACGCAGGGCAAGTTAAGCCTTGGCCCATCGTTATCTACCCTCAGTCACATTTCCTGTCTCAGTGCCACTAAGATATGTTATTTATGTGCATGCAATTACTGTGTACATTACATCAAAACAAAGAAGGAAATGTGAAACAATTTTAAACAATGTAAACATGAACACTGGGTCAACGGGTCATTTAGAAAAAAAATAAGGACATGAGCCATTGAAGACAGAACAAGCAAGGACATAACACATTTCCCCTTGAGGTGATTTTGCTGACAGATAACTGGTCTATACTGCTCACTGGTGCACCATGTCATGCCCATCCTTATATGAACTCAAATCATTGCAGTGTTGTCAATATATTTAAACAGGGTGGGATGCTGTGGTCGAAATGGTCAAAATGCTACAAGGAGGTCTAGTTCTTATTGACCGTCATTTCCTGATTTGATTGCTCACTCCCAATTCATTGTCAGTCTTAATTGTTCCATCCACATCAAAACAAAGACCACAGCAACCAAGGTCACATTTATCAACCCATTACACACAAACACTGAAAATCCACAATAGTAGTATAGTCTAGTTTGCCAGGTGGAGTAAATGTGGGCTGGCATCCTGATTAGTAGAAGTAATACAATAAAATGCAATGTCAGAGTCGGTTGGGTTCTTGGGTTCTTTAGTTCCATTTGGTCCAAGGTGCCATGTAGAGCTATTAAAATTGATTGAATGAGTCACTCATTTCTGCATCAGCTTTTCAAATATTTTTATCATTATTGAACCACCTTGTCTTTTACAAAAGTTATTATTTGTAAATGTTATTATTGTGACAAACAGCAAAAGCTCAAATGTGAACTGAATAAATCCTGAATGGTACAATCACTCTTTCGTGGTAGAGAACTGCTGTTGGAAGTTAGTAAAACAATATGGGCACACTGTGATCTGAACCAAGGTCACAGAGCTTTTATATCTTTTGTTAGACTCTGAGTTCTGAGTTCTGAAAAAAACACCTGATTCACCACACACATTAACTTTCACAGAACAGCTCTGATGTATTTTCCCCATTTATAAATAGCTGCTAATTAGTTTCAGCCTTGGGCAAAGGAATGGTTCATCAAGAAGGGACTGCACCCGATTTTGCATTACACTTAGATGATCCTTAGAAGATTGAAATGAGTTACAAATGCAGTTGACCTGAAAATGTCTGTTTTTGCCTGTCAGAAGAAACCAAAATATCACATAGCCTTGTCTTGGTTTAATCCACAATCATCCTCAAAACATATTGACACAACTTTGTAAATGTTAATACTTTTCCATAAATATGTGTTTTATTGTCATTCCAGTATCATTTTACCGTATGTCTTTAAGACTTCTTGGTGAGTCTTTGAGAGTCTGTCGGTAAAATGGATGGAATCAATTTGGATGGAGTGGAGTGGTCACTAATTATACTGATAATAATTATATTGATGAAGTTGCATCACTATTCTTTCTGCCTAACCAAAATAAAGAGATGTCAATACCAGAACCATAATAAAACCATACAATAGAAGAACGGGAAATGTACAGTTGGTCAAGAAGGTTAATTAAGGCAAGAGTCAACTGGTGATTTTTGTGGGCTCCCTTTTTATGCGTCTGGGTATTAGGTGGTCATTCTATATTCTGTTACTACATAAAATCACATAGCTTGCTTTTAACTTGAACATTTAAATACCCGTTTTAAAAAATCAGTTTGTAAAATGTGTTTGTCAAGCATTCTGACCATGTTGTACCAAACTTTTATTGTTCTTTCTCCTACCTTGGTGACCTCAAACAACATGGCTATGGCTATGGGTTGAAATGCTCTGATCCTTTATTTTGACTTACTCTAAAAACATTGCTTTATATACTATTAGTAGTGTTTTTGCATTTTTCTTCACAAACCACTACCACAAGTATAAGGCATAGAGACACTCAGAATTTGATTTGGTTGTATAGGGATAGCATATATCACTTGCCCTTTTGTTTTTTGCAGCTTATGAAGATATGGCTATACCTATGTGGCTTAAGGTGTAGAGGGGATGTTTTGGAGGGGGCAGGAGAATTTAATGATGATTGCCTAATATTTAAGTAATTATTACATAAATTATCTGTTCCAAGAAGTGGGGGGACTCCCCCACTACACCCCACTAAGGAGAGTCTTAAACAAATGTGTGAAGTACAATCCGTAGAATCAATCACCACCACCTATGCCCCTCCACGCCACAGACACCACACACAACCTAGTGAAATCAACATAAAATGCACCATTGAAAACAGTTCAATTCCGATAACCTACCTGCTTGTGTTTAAAGGCTCACAAAAAACTCATCTCCTGTTGGTTCAGCATTGCTCCAGTTGGGCCTATTTCATGAGGCTGCTCTGTTAAGCCTTCTTGGGGACTTGGATTGGAATGACGTGAACTAAACACATCGTTCTCAGATTTCATCCTAGAAAGATATTGATTTTTCTCACTGCAATCTTTCAAATGGAGCTCTGACAATAATTTCATTCATGCACAGAAAGATGCTAGACATGGGGGAGCTAATTGCTTAAACGTTTGGATAGAAAGAATGTTTTAATTTCCTTCATATCCACACCCATGCAGCTTATTTGTGCTATCTTCCTTACCACCACTAATGACGTTAAAAGGAATTTTGCCTTCTGGCAGTACTTAAAGGCACACCAGGCAACATTTTATGCTGTTTTTAGGTTAATTAACCAGCTTCATTGTCACTTCAATGGTTAAATGGCTCATTATGAGGTGAATGAAGGCTGTCTTGGCAGCCCCCTTCGCTGCTAGGTGCAGTTGGTTTGCAAACAAATCCACATGGATTGGTGAGAATGTACAATGTTGTTGCTATTATTTTTTAAATAGGTGCCTGTAGGGGGAGCTCTGGAGGTAAACAAAATCACAGACTTGCCTGGTACTGCTTTAAGAGGCCTCTCAGACATTGGCAGTCACAGAGGGTGTTTTGTAGGTATGACAAGAAAACTCTGACAGCATAAAATGATCAAATGTTAATGGACCCATGTCACAGCAGACAATTTTCCAGGAAGTAGTAAGTTAAACACAGGTTAAGAAAAAAATAAGATTCTGATTCAGTATAGCAGTCATCATGATGTCACACTTACCTTGCTTCTTCCTGGAAAATTGGCTGCTGTGACATGGGTCCATAAAGGGATACCCAGATGTGTAAACAACAAAGAAATCTACATTTGTTTTGTTTCTGAGCTCTAGCTGCATTCACCAACACCTTGATAATAATGTTCTGTCCTATGAATGCTGGATATGAACAGACAAGAAAATGAGAGTGGGGTTTAAGAGAAATTTTGTTTGATGAATGAGACCCAGTGTCTCTTTTATGTCTGGAAGTGATATCTGGCAAATGCCATGGCCAAAGCGCTAGCATGAACAGGAGGCATGGTTGAGTCCTCCTTCACATGAAAATCTTGAACTTAAAAATAGCCACTAAAACATGGATGAATTAGAACAAAGCCTACATGTGATGTCAAATAGCACAAAGCAGTTGTAGTTCAGTTATGGCTGCCAAAGAGGATGCCATTTAGCCAAAAGGACCATTTCAATACCCAGCCCAATGTTTTAATTGGGCTTCTAAAATTGTTGAATATATAAGTTGATATATAATAAGTTGAATATATTCTATTTTAACATCAGAGAACAAGGTATGATACTCTATTCAGTCATTTTATGTCCCCTTTAAAACATAACCATTAAGAAGCATCTTTGTTGGAATTTGTGAAGGGATCCCTGGCTAGTAAGACATGTTGGCCTTGTAAGATTGACATTGGTGCCAGCTACATAAACGTGAACACTCATAATGTTTTTGGCTTCATTAAGAAAACCCTTTTGGTCGTAAACTGTCATTGTTGTAAAAAGTGAGGTCACAATCAAGGCCCAATCAAGGTGCAGCAATCATGCTGTTGCTGCACACAGACACCATCAATATCAATATCAACCAGGTGATGTCACCTTTGACACACAGAGCATTGACATATAAATGCAGTGGCAGCTTACAAGTTCTGCAAATGAAGGGATTCTCTTAAAGTTTGAATCAATGACAGCACTTTAAGTGTTTTTAAACCCAGTTAAGTATAACTGATACAAACATTAGTCTAAGGCCAGCATGTCTTACCAGTCAGGAAAAAACAATGAGAAGTAGTTCACCTTATGCAGTGTGTACTCAAAGGGATCACTCTGATCAGTCCACAGTGTTACACTGCCACCTGGCTTTAACAAGCAGCATTTCACATGCACTCCTGCAGGATGCAGGATGCAAATATGTGGATGCTAAATCAAAGCAACACTATGTTACAGTTCACTATTTGTGGTATACTGTTTACCAGACAATTCACATTCTGGTACCATCTTCAAATTTATTTGGATGGCATATCATTATATGAAGGGCAGACAAACACAAATGTTGTTTGCCATTCAAGATCTCTGTGCAGTTCTGGCTGCAGGGTAGGAAACCACCACAAAATAGAAGAAAATCTTTACAGCATGATATTGTTGACTGTACTGCCATCATACATTATGTTCACAACAAAATGTTGGGAAGATTTTGTGTGCCTTTTAGGTAGTTAGCCCACTAGTTAAACAATGCATCTCCTCAGTGTTGCTTTAAATGCCCACTACCTTTATTTCAGTTAAATAATAAGAAATTATTCCCTTGATTGCCATCATATAATATGGTGATAGCTTGATTCAATTACCGGTATTTAGATCTGGGTCTTAAAAAGCAAGGTTGTAGTTTCTGACGTTACAGAGAAAATTTGTGAATTCAGCTATGTCACACACAGCACACTGAGGCCTACACAGTGTACACACTGAGGCCTATCCCCTCGATGACTCCCTAACTGAGCCCATGTATTCTAGTGTAAAAGTGTCCAGAAGAGGCTCTCACATTACTGCTGACACATACACGAAGCATCTTCTACACCAATCCATCATGCTTGTCTTACTAACACTCAGCGTTTGCTTACAGTGGTCTGAACAGACAACAGTAGAATGAAACCATGTGCGCGATGCTGTAGAATTACAATATTTGTGTCATGTATTTAGATAGGTTTGATGAAAACACCCTTTCTAGATGATTTCCTGTAGATCTCCTGTTTGTAGACCTCAAACAAAGTTTTCACCAGCAGTGAGGCTATATGTGAGTGCAGATAGATAGATAGATAGATAGATAAATAGACATATCTGCAGATAGTCTCCTCCGGTGTCATTCACTGCCCCGACTGATAGTGTTGGGCCCGCCAGTGAGTGTCTTTGAGCCAAATCTAAGTTTGCGAAACACAGTTGATATCGAAAGATGTCTTTCGGCTCATTTGCGTCCGATTCAACATAGAGAATGGGATTTTGGTCATACTAGGGAAGGCAAAATGACATAATTTGACATAATGGCATACATGATTGGATGTGACAAGTAGGATGTAAGTTTGCCAGACCGCTGAATTCCTGAAAATCATCCCCTGTAATGATTAATCTTTGTTAGTCTTTTTAAGCATATCTTTAAAATCTTTGCCTTTATTCAAATAAGTGAAGAGTGAAAAGAAGCGAATGGAAGAGAAAGGGGTGCTTGTGCCACTCTCCCACCAATGTAAATAATAGAGAGAATAGAGATTCGAACACTGACATTTCCAACACACATCATCTTTTAAATAGTTTAACCACATGACTTAACATCCTCTCATTTGATATCAAGCTCTTGAATTCATATGGGTAAGCTATGCTATGATGTGCAATAAAGTTGTCTACAGTTGCCTATTTTTAATGAAGCCTAACAATAGCTTGACATAAACATCCTACACTGCACTCTTCTCTACAGAGCCAGTGGTACCACATATCATCATTGCCTTCCAATGGTTTACCACATGTTCCACAACCATAGATCCTCTAAGAGTTTCCACTGGCTGCCTGTTGCTGCCTGTCCCCCAGATGTCACCATAACTAAATAAATATGAAATATACTATGCCCAGTATGTATTATCCAAAAAAACAACAAATACATCAGATATGGTTGGAAGATACCGACCTGCTAAGCCCAAAAACTGACACACTGTAAGTAAAGCAGTGGTCAGTGGTGTTAGTTGATACGCTTTCACAAAAATCCCTGCAAAGTATGATTTCCAACAGGTTTTTGACCATTCATTGCCACATTTTTCAAACCACTCACACCCATATGTAAATTTCCGTTTAGACTCAGTGAAGTACCACAGAACACTACTGACCACTCGATGAGTTTCACGTGTTGACAAAAGCAAGTTTAATGCATTTTAGGAGAGATTGTACAACTGCACCTACCACAACAATCAAAAATTCTCAGAACTGACACACTCATTCAAATTTAAATCATAAGTATTGTACTTCATACTAAGCGGTCAGAAAACAGGGCTTTAAGTGTAAAAATAAACCAAACTTGTTCTTTAAGGAGACAGGACTTCATGAGAGGTTGGCTATAGCTGTTGAGAGACAAATCTTCGAGCTATTTATTAAAGGCAAAAAACTGAATCAGCTAACCTGATGACACATGTGTCATGAGTGTATTCCTGAGATACAGCCTATATGGGACAATTCATGCAAAAACAACAACAAAATAACACAACTTTTATACAGCACATATTGCATTTATCAACTCATCCTGTAGTTTGTGTCCACATATGTTGACACAGAGGACACTGACATTCAGTTTTTAAATATTAAAAATATTCCAATCAGAGCCCTACACATTCTGCCAAAGTGAAATTTGGCAAGTGCTCGTTTCAGAGTGGCATGCAGTTGTTGTCTAAAAACACACACACACACACACACACACACACACACACACACACACACACACACACACACTCACTCACTCACTCACTCACACAATTGCTTTAAATGAAAAAAAAAATCATGAAAAGCTTTAATTGAAGAAATTTGAAATGTGGGCCTATTTTGCCTCACCTGTTGAATCTAGCCTGGTCTAATTGTCTGGTTGTCAATGGACACGTTGGGGTGAGTAAAGGCCTTGAATGTCTGTTTACTGGTGTTTTCCTTTGCTGTTCTTGCCTCCAGCTCACACATCAAGGATATGAAATATAATAGCCTCTTAAATTTTGTTTCTTTTTGTAAGGCTGTTTATTTTCATCAACAACAAAGAATTCTATTGTGTGATGTTGATTTGTAAGAAATCAGATGGAAGAAATCAAAAGAAAATATAGCCTAGACTGTGATTGCAATGCTCAGAATCACAGGTCATAACTGAATTGAACTTAGTTAAACTTTTAAGTCAAAGTTAGCAGCTTTTGTGTGATGTTCATGTCCCCGTGAACATTCAATGAGCATAATCGACGTAGCATAATCAAAGTCCTCGAATAATTCTGTAAGAAGTCCGGGGACTATGCCCCGTCTCCAGAATGATCCAAACCATGTTTTCCAAGCACCCCAGAAAAACGTCGCCTCACCTGCTGAGTGCTCCAAAATATCCATCCGCAGGGTCACTGAGTGATCCCAATTAGACAAATTAGACATAAAAATATAAATTTTTATTTATGCCTGAGATTGTTTATATATATCATTGTATACTGATAGGTTATTTGTTGGTACGTTCTCACACATTACTAGAGGTGAGCGATGTTTGTTAGGTACTATTTGCCAGAGATGAAGCGCTTTGAGTAGTAATTTGGCCACACTCAAACATGGCTACCGTAGAGAGTGGGCAACAACTTTAATATTTGTATTTATATGGGAACAAAGTATCCCAGTTATGCTCGTGCAAAATAGTGTAGTCGGATAATTGATCCAATATATAGGTTTTAATGGTTTGTTTTTTCATCCAGTGTTGCAATTCGAGCGATTTCTTGAAACTAATTTTTACGGGGAATTGTAGCTAGCTTGCTCCAAGGCTGAAGGGAATCAGTTGGATAGCAAGCTGGCTAGCTAATCGAATGTTGGTATAATTTCACTCGTTCCTGCATTCATTTTTGTGTACGGACATTCTTTTTTACATTTGGGATATATTGGAGGATTTTAGTTTCGACTGGTTGCCGTGTTTTTTACCTACTGGAGCCTTTGTGGATGAGTAAAATACTGCCGTTACAAGACCGTTTGTGTTCAGCGATGTGGGATGAAGAGGATAAAGGAAAGTGGTCTTTGGAAATTTAGGGGAGAAGGAGTGGGCTTCGCTGTTGGATATAATTTTAAATTTATCGTCCTCTACTGGATTTTCTTCATTAGCTGGAATACAGCTGAAAACCCTCGATTTGCATAGCCCACTGCATCGGCTGATAGGCTACCCGCTCCTTATTCTTTCACTGGATAGCCAGCGGTCTAGCCCCAACCCCCAAGCCATCGAAAACTAAACAAAGTACTGTATGTCACATATGACATTCATGGTCATGAGGGAAATAATTCAAAACTGATAGGGTTGGAAAGGTAAGTTCACATAGTTTTAACGGTCTATGCATTTCCTCTGTATTTATCTCCCAGTAACCCAATCCTACGTGTCTATGGCAAGCGCTTTTAATGCCGCCGCTGCATAGCGTTTCCTTACCAATCTCACACGTCATCGGTCAGTTTTATTCTCTCGCCCTCGTAATCATGGACCGGGCCAACTGCGTATTCTGCATGTTATTTCTATTTTACAACTGAATGTTCAATTAAAGCTTATCGAGTGTTGGCACATGTGTTTACAGAATTAACAACCAGTATTAGCCTCTCATGCTGATCTCCGGCCACATGGTGAGCGATATATTTTTGCCTTGCAGCCTTCTGAGGTAGCTTTATATAGGCCTAATGATATGATTTGCAAGCTGCAAATGACTTAGAACATATTTACAATATTAAATATGACCTTTTACTTGCTTGCAATTAATGTCACTCACTAAAACGAGGCTACAGGTCAAGGCTGCGCCGTTCTCCCTGAACAAAGAATTTAATTTGTAATCTTGAAGACATTGTTTTGGGCGAAATCGGTGTCTATATGTTTAAAGCTGTTTTTTCTACAAAGTTGAGTACACATAACTTGGTCGTTTTTGGGGACAGCCAAGGCTACTTGAGCTGCTAATTTGTTAAGTTTAGAATGAACGCAGTTGTTGAAGTGAAACAATGCTATCTGGACAGCGCCAATGTGGTCTCTAAGTATTAAGGGTATTTGTGCCTTGATTTGTGCGGTGTTTTGAATAGAATTGCATTTTTTCTGAACAAATGTAGACGGCATGGGTTCTTTCTTTCTCACTTTTGGGGAAAAAAGTGAACAAAGGCAAAACCAGGCTTGCACATGCTCTTCAAATGAATCCATTCCTGTCTTTGTGCTCTCTTGCAACAAAAGATGCCAATTGTTGCCACATATGTCCTGGAAAATAGTTAGCTTAGCTCTTTATCGTATCACAGAGTAAAGTGTGTGATCATGTCTTAATAATACCTTTCAGATTTCATGACCTTGTCTGATAGTTCTTTCATGTTGAGACATATTTCCTATTCTAAAGCTTGTCTCATAGTCGTCCATGTGTAAACTATCCAAGATCTTCCGTGTTACTTTTCATATCTAGTTATAGTGTGCTAATCTGGAAACTGTAACTGGGATTTCAATTACTTGATTGGTGAGGTTAAATGAATTGTTAATGGTGACAAAGTCGTTGAGGTCTCTGCTGAATATAGTTTTCCAAGTTTCCAGCATCACATTGACCTGTGGAAAGTCATGCTTCATGTAGACATGTTTTTAATCCCATGCCAGACATTGCACATACACACACAACCTGCATCATGATTGCAAGAGGTCACTGAGCTGGAAGTGAATGTAACTTGTATCGTTTTTTTAATCGTTTTAATTATACTGGAGTCACACCACACTATAACCAGGAAATCTGGGTGTTTTCCTTAGTGTGTCCAGTATGTGCTGTTTTCTCACAACTTTACTGCTGAAACACATAAGGGAACAACTTACTGAGTGTTTTAGACTAGCATCATATTACTGTTCTTACTTTTAGTCTTATTTGTATTATTATTGTTGGGTGGTATCCACAGTTTGAAGTTCACATCTGTAGATCTACCATATGTCTTGTTTAGCAAGTTTCTTTGGCCATCGAGGTAATGGATTTGATGCACGTTTCTTTTGTGAACAATATTGTTGTTATTGTTACCTGGAAATAGCTTTCTTAATTATAATTAAGAGAGTCCAGGTAACCACATAAGTCCAATAGGTTCTAGTCCTGTAGTCTAAATTAGTAATAATGTGGTTAATAGGAAATATATTTTTAGCAGCAGTTATAGCAGTTAATTTGTTGACCCTGTTTCAGCATATTGAAACTTTGTAAAGACAAAGTATATTTGCAGTATATTGAAACCATGTAAAGCCAATTTGAAAAATTTAGTCTGCAGTTTAATTTACTGCTAGTGTTATTGTGCTTGTTTCCATAGAAACACTGCAAACTCAACAATCCAGCCATCTGACAATTGTTTTAATACAGCATTAAAATGACATTGCACTTGCAATTCTAAGACTAATTAAGCATTATATTAAATAAGCTATTGGAAAAGAAGGTACATATCAATGTATTGCAACAGAAAATTGTGTCTGTTTCGCCAGGAACATGTGCCTGTTGTCAAGGCTTTAGGCTATAGGCCTATCTATAGTTCTTAGAACAAGCTGTTGTTCAAAGGGTCTGAAAATGACTTTGATACACATCACATAAACTTGTCATTTAGCGTCAATAGTACCAATAATAATGGCAGTCTAAAAAAAATGGTCAGAATTCAACTATCATTATGTTGGCTAAACACCACGAATGTAAGAAGTATGGATCATCCCTGCATAACCAAGTTGCTTGATCTAGCTTGGGAGACCATGAGATTTTACTTAGGTAGTTTGAAAATTTACAGTATTAATTAACATTGACAATATCAATTAATTAACCACTCATGTTTACTCAGAGATGTGGTCAGTCAAACCAGTCATATAAATCCAATTGTTTACCCAAGGCAAGATTCAATAAAGGCAACTGAGGGTCAGATCCTTGAGTTCCCAGAACATCCCATTGGCAGCATGCCTTGTCAGCTGAGAGAACAGGTTGATAGACGAGCTTCATAGAGGAGAGTTCTAGTGACAGGAGCTTGCCTATTCCCATGAAATCTGAAAAGAACTTATTCCCTTTTCATCATGGTTGGTTAGTCTTTTGGTGGTGATGAGCCCTGGTTGTCCTGTAGAACAACAAAATGGAGGAGAGCTCTAAGCAGTGGATTTCTCCATCTATTTAAGGATGGGCTCCTTCTGAAGGGTTGGAGAACAAAGGAGTAGGAGAATGGGCAGACTAAGGAGAAGCAGCAGCAACAGTAGAGCTATGGTTTGAAGTTGCTCAAGTAAAGCACTTAGTGTTAAAATGGAATTAACACGATTGTGCATAATTTCAAAGGCTGATGTGTCACTAGGTGAATTATTATATGATTTCATGCCCTAGATGTATGCACCATACCTAACCCCCAAAAATAATTGAAGTTATAGAGTGCTCAGTATAGTGTTTTACTGGGTTTGCTGGGTGTCTGTCAGCTATGGACCTTGCAGCTCTACCGCCTTCTATTTGTAGTTCCATTCCAAGTGTAAAACCATGTTGTAATGGAATGGTGTAATTGTGTGTCAATTGCATGGAATCAAACCCAAGCATTAGGGCTACTACTTCATAAAGCTGATGTGTCATATTGTCACTACATTTTTGCACATCATTATGCCTCTTTTATGTGTCTTCATGAAAATCACTGATGAGAAGGCAAGTTTGAGTAATAGAGTTTGAGGAATCTTGGGTGCAGCTACATGCTTGCCTAGAATAACCCTCATTTAGATTTGTAATAATAAGACGACAAAGTTAGGTAAGCTGAGCCTTTTCTGGGTTGTATACAGTATATTTATACCTTGGTACCTAAGAAATGACAGGCAATTCATGTGATTTCTGATTAAATGGTTTTGCTGATCCGTTTGAAGAACATTCTGCTGTCCCGGTCAAGCCTTTTAAGGTGCAACCCAGTAAGCTCATGGTCTTGGGCAGCACAGATTAACAACGACATCAACACACAACCACAACCACTTTAACAACCACAGCTTAGTCACTGTGCATATGAGTTGGTTATGTATTGCAATCTGTCACTCAACAAAAAGTGAATGTATGAAGACGGTCATCTCTCATTCTGTTGAGACCCACCCACCCCTGCTATAATGCTGTACATCAATGATAATCATAGATGTAGTATTTGGTGCCCACAGAGCTATGATGTAGTAGTCTATATTTTCAACATGTGTTATTTGAATCGAGGTCAGAGTTGTACAGTTTTTTGTATTCAAGCATTTTCTTATAACTTCTAACTGAATTGATTCTCACTTTAGTGAGACTGTGTTACAGTATAACAATGGGATTTGTTTTGCTTAAAGTGTAGACCCTCAGCCTTAATTCAAGGGGGAACAAAATATCATGTGAACTGCTTCCCACATCGCAGCCATCTATTTATTCATTTCAGTCATCTCCATACAGTCTTGAAGTCTGTTATTGTAGCTGCCCAAGATTAATTGGACAGATGACTGACAGTATGATGGCCAACCGTTAATGCAGCTGTTACAGGTGTTACTGCAATTGAGGGGGGTTAAAAAAAGCAAAGCAAATCCATAATGAAAGGGACTTCTTAAAAGCACAGTACAGCAAATACAAATAGCTTGGAGGACCATGGAGGACAAAGGTGGATAATGGCAGAATTCTGTCCATAGTGAAGAGTTAAGCACAATCTTGAAGATACAGATGCAGGCAGTGGTAGTGTAGTGGCTATGGTGCTGGACTGACATGCAGTAACCAGTGGTTTGTTTAATATCACAACTTTGGTGGTTACTATTCAGAATTCCAGACCACCAAAGCATATATAATAAGCTTTTTCATGTCTTTTGGTTATACTGTAATATCAAGATGCTTATCAACTTGATATTAGAGTGCCTAAAAGACATGATAACAGCTTATTAGACAAAATGTTTTAATGCTTTAGTTACTAGTTAGCAACTATTGTGTTGTGGAAATCCCAGAATAGTTGTATCTTTGCCGCCATCATGCCAACAGATTAAGGCACTGTGCCTTGACCCCAAATTACTCTACGGAGACTTGCCCTGTAACAACTGATGTCTATGGGCAACTATGGGTGGAAGCATCAGCCAAAGTAACACATGCCTGATTGTGGATAGATGCAGAAGGTATGCGATGGGCCACCCACTAGCATCACTCAAGAACAGAGGTTGGATTAGGCTTCTCTAGAAGACAAGGAAACCAGATTAACTCATAATCGTTGGAAGAGAGAGAGAGGAAGGGTATTGAAAGTCACAGCTCATGGTGCATCGCACAACACAGCATCTGTTGTATATTGCCCAGGCACTGTTATTGTATGGACATGTATCGTTGCCATAGGAGCAGGATCACATGTGTTCTGTGATGCTGATAGAGGAGCAGGATGATGTGATGGTTGATGGAGGGACCAGGATTATTTCTACTTTATGGTGACGTACACCGCTCAGCTGCAGCCAAATTATTCATAACTGATGGGAGGGTGCTTCATGGATAATGACTGGAAGGCATGGCAAAAGCGTCCCAAGATAAATTTAGGCATTGAAGAACAGGCTATCACACGACTAGACCTGTATCCAATTGAGCATCCTTTAACTGAAGACAAAACTGAAAGCTGAGCTGTTCACAAATAAGGAACAACTAGGGGAGAATGCTGTACAGGGTAGGCAAAGCATTTAATGGGAAGAAACAAGGAATTTGATGATGTCAATGGGTTCTAGACTTCCAAATCTATTGCTAATCACTGATTTTTGCCCCTCCAACTGTTAATATAATCATTTACAAGTGAAGTCATGTACTATGGATTGTTGAATTACATTTGAGCAATGAATTGACCTAGACTAGGCTACATACAATTGCTTTATTTCAGATCCATTGCAATGTGTAAAAAAAAAAAAAATCTCCCACTGTCCAAATGCTGTATGCCCCTGCAGTCAACAGTTCACTGATAACATTTAGAAACATGACGGCATTGCTTAATTAACAGTGTTATCTGACTGAGCATAAGATGTTGCCTGTTGTAAGCTGTTATTTGTAAATTGCAAGTTGTTCAAAATGAATGGATGGCCTTAGCCCTTAAATATCGCAAAAAATTCAGGGGGTGTATTGTCAGACAGTAATTGGGAGAAAAGCTGAAATGTTTCATTTTGTCACACAGAAATTCAGAAAATGGTCACAAAAGAGGTCTAGCATTTAGTGCAATGCAGCGATCATGAAGTTTCAGTGTTGTTTGTATGACATACAACTGTGTTCTTGTCTCTCAGAATGTCATCAGAGGATAAGAGTCTGGACACCTCTGACAAAGGACCGTCTCCGCCTCCGGGCAGCACAGGGGCCACGCCTACAGGAAGTCCTGCCCCCACTGACAGACGCCCTCGGGGACGTCCTCGGAAAGATGCAGTGTCCACAGCCCCCCTGCCTGTCACTGCGACCAAGCCCAAAAAAAAGTACATTTAACCTCTGCCTTTCCAGAACCAAAAATACTTTGGTATAGGGCAACTTTTCAAACATGTGCTTTTGGGTATCTTTCATTTCAAAAGTGGGTTCTAACCACTTCTAATGTTTTATAGCATGATTTAAGCAAATATAACCCAGTCTTGTTAGTATTGCATAGGCCTACTGGGGGGGGGGGTCATTCTTCTGAATGGTGCGTCTAGTAAGAGGTTATCAGTCCAGTGCAGTGCATTTGAAAAGCTTGTGTGTCTCTGCCCCACCTCTGGTCTCCAGAGCTAACGTCAGTGGCACAGGAAGAGTTTACTGCCTGAAAATTCATGCACTGCTAAGACTTGTAACTAGTGTGTGTGTGGGTGGGTTGTGATGGAGAGAGGGTGAGATGGTGGAGTCTGACGTGTGTGTAGAGCCCACGAAAAGCACAGGTGTGAGCATACTCTCTGAAACCTACCAGGCATCAGCTTTAAATAATAACTCATAGATATGATGTGGATTGTCATGTGTCTTATAACTGTGAGAAACTGCACGGAGAACGACAAGTTGCGCTTTGTCAAAAATTAAAACGGCACCTAGGGTTATTGTTGGGGGGGGGGGTGTCTTAAGTTTGCTACTAGATTGTTTTTGTGACAAAATGGTCAGACCTTGTCTGGAAGGCTGTTTACGGCTGTTTTATGTTTGTCATGAGCGCTGAATGCTTGTTTTAAGCTGTGATATATATATTATATTTAGCTGTGAATTGTTGGATATGAATATAAAAACCTGCTGCACACACGCATGTGCGCACATGCACATATAAACACACACACATCCATCCATACATCCACATATGCACACACTCACACATACAGTCTGCTTTGAGGGATTGGATTGGTGTGCATGGGGAGAGCCATTCCACCTACTCCAGTGCCACATTTTGGTTGTTTCCTTCAGACCAGGGACTACTTATCACAACAGCTTTTTTTTCTTCCCTCTATGGTGGGATCATGGGGATAAGTTATAGTGCACTGGGGTTGGGGGGTTGGGTGTCCAACAACAACCTGAAAGGTTTTGTCCAGCTAAGGATTGACCACATCTCTCAAACGACTAGAACCATAAAGGTGTATTTTTGTTTAACAGTAGTATTTAAAAAAACAAAACATGTTTAGTTGCAACAACAAAACCTTGTTTCCTAATGAGTACAAAATGCATGAAGGTTCATTCAGTTGCTGTAATTGACCTGATCTGGTAGTATGTTGGTTATACTATTGAAGATTTAAAAGGTGTCACATGTGATCAAAGGGCTTTGATGTAAAGAACTGCAGACAGCTGAACCGTTGAAGGAGTGATTTGGTTTATGCGTATGGGTCAGGTAGAAGCGTGTTGCACAGAGAACTAGTCAGGCTGGTGGTATATCTCCATATTGAGCCTTAACCCTCCGTCTCGTTGGCTGCTAGCATGGTTGGTGAGTATAGCTCAGACAAGCCTCACCTGCCAACCCTCTATTATTCACATGCCTGCCAGAGTCAAGATCCCTTAGTACAGATATACCACCAAATACCACTAACCCTCTATCCAGACGTGACAAGAGATTGTCTGAGAGAAGTTATGCATTTTTAATACACTGTCTAGTGCTAGCCTTTATGGGACCGCTTCTAACTGTGCTAACTGACTTTAGTCATTCTGGGATGTGGAACTCAAATGGCTGAAATTACATCTCGGTCTTCTGCAGTGTATCTGACAAAAAACTTGTTGATTGTTTTTCCCCTACAGAGAGTTGTCCTCTGGTTCTGTTGGGATTGAAATGGGTGTTAACTAAGAAATAAGATCTTTAGACTATGCCTGGACTAGTAAGTACAGGAAACATGCGTACTGTATATAGCTTATTCTCTTTGGTAATATCATAATCAGAGATCCTGGAAATTAGACCATAAAAATGACTGTGCTATTTTTGTTAGTTTGTGAAGGGATTGTTTACTTACTGCTGAGATGCTGAAGTAAGGCAGTGGAAGTGTTTTGCCATTACTGTGGTTTCCTTTTTTTCCCTCCCCTTTTGTTGCTATTTTGTTTGTGATTACAGGAGTTTGCCCCCATTTGCGAGGGCTGGGCCTTGTTGGTTATCTGGTGGAGGAAGTCATTTGGAGGGAGGGGTGGACTGGCAGTAGGCAGGTTGTGATTTCTCTCTCCAGTGGCATTGATAATTACCTCTCTCTCGCTTCTGCAGTGCCACCCTATGCCCATCTAGCCACCCATCTACCCCCCAGAGATCTGTTTGCTCTTGCCAGATGCCCACCTCAAGTTTAGTCTCCCCACTTAGTGGACTAACTATGGATACTGCAGTTTCATTGATATCTTGGACAACTATCACCTTGATGAAGTGATACTGTGAGAGGGTTGTAGGGCTGTCCTGTGGGGATTCCTGGCATCCTTGGATTTTATTGATATATATATATATATTTTTTTTACTTTGTGCATATGTGCACTGTTTTGTCCTTCAGCCTCACAGAGGAAGCGTTTTTTGCACTGTCATGCTAACAGCCGTCAGACATCACTCACATTGCACACTCTCTCTCTCGTAATCGGACATCCGGTCATGTTGCTTGCTTGCAGACGCAGCCTAGATGTGTTGATATGTTTGCTGCTAAGCAGCGCACAGACAGCGCTGAGCAAGAGACGAGAGGTGGAGATGCAGATGGATTTTGGAGGTGGGTTTGGAGGTGTGGGCTGCCCTTTAGTGCTTGGACTCCTCCAGTTGTCCAGCAGAAAGCTGCTTGACCTGCTGTTCAGTCAAGCACTAGGGAATTACAGCATAGATGTTCAATGAGTCGGGGGCGGGGGGTAGAAGAGTGTGTGTGTGTATGTGTGCGCGTGCGGGAATTAGAGGTGTGATGGTGCTGTGTGTGTGTGTGTGGAGAGGGTGAACACGAGTGGGAGAGTGATCGAGGCGTCCGTGTGAGAAGGCCACGAGGCAGCACGGTGGGGGGTGGACATTTGAGCCGGCACGGCGCTCCTCCCGACAGAGCCAGAGATCACAAATCAAAATAAACCCACAGCAGCGGCAGGCCCGCCCCTTGCCAGCCAGCCAGCCAACCAACCAAATAGAACCCTCTCCTTACCCCTCAACACACAAACACACACACACACACACCAGACTTGTGCAATCAGCTCAGGGCCAGGCCTTCTAAGCATTATGGTGTAAAACCCCAAAGTTCCCTGTGCGTGAATAGACATGCGCTGTAGTATTTAGTTAGGCTATCTGCTTAGCTGACGGGTAAAAGTTATTACACAGAGGGGCTTTGCCAGACCCCTTTTACCCCAGACCCTGGAGTGCTTGCCCCAGTATTGAACTACTGTTCCCACTAGACAGTTTGGAAGTGTTTCAGGTTGGCTCCAATAGCCTTTGGGCAGCAAGGCATAGCTGTGCCTCATTGCAGGTAGCAGCCCCTCTGGTTAAATGCATTAGTTAGCTGGGCTGGAATTCATACCGTTAGTTTGATTGACTGATGGCATGTTAAAGGAGCCCCAGAGGGAAATAGCCTGCAGCTCAAAAATGTCAGTGCAGTGACCTCAATCAACTTTTCAACTTGAGGTGATATAATACTTTTATATCTTCAAGTCTTCTGTTCTTCTCCTTATGACGGGTGCTGCTGTGAGGGAGGAATCGTATTGAAGAGCAAGAGAAACTAGACGGTGCAGATCTGCATGTTAATATGCTGAGTTGTACAAAAAATAAGAATGTCCAGGATAGAGGTGCCTTATTTTCTCGGTCAGGGCTTTTGATTAGTTTACGGTTTTCAAGTTTCAATCTATTCAATCACTATTTTTTTTTATTTTCCCCAGTAAATTGCAAAACTTTATTTAATAGCTAGCAATAGTTACTGAATATTGTGTTTTACTTTTTATTATTTATCATATGTTTGTAATAGGCCATGTGTGTGTGTATGTGTGTGTGAGAGAGAGAGAGAGAGAGAGAGATTGTACATGTGAGATGGAAAACCTCCCCTGTCTTCCCCTTCATCCATGCTCCCACCCTGCTGGGGCGTATCCCAGCCTTACCCAGTCCAGCTGAGCATTGCACGTTAAGTGACAGCTGTGACTGTATTCATCAAATTCATGATCAGCTCCCTATTGAGCCATTGAGCACTGGCTGGACAACAATTTATTTTACTTCTCTTTGTCTCCTTCCCTGCTGTCTTTCTCTCTGTCTCTCCATCACTTTCACATATTTTTCACATCTGCCTTATGTTCTTCTCTCTCTCCCTTTGTCTTTCTCTCACTATCACTCATTCACACATTCTTTCAATCACACTCTTTTCGCTTCTCCTTCCTCTTCATCTCACTCCCTCTCTCCACTTTTCATTCTTTCCCTCCCACTGTTCCCCTCCATTTCTCTCTCTCCCTCTCCCTCCTCTCTTTCTCTCTTTCTGTCTCAGGAGTCGCAGTCGTGGAAGGGCAGTGTTGGAGGATGATGAGGTGGTGGAGACCGCAGAGTCGGCTGAGGCAGCAGCCAGTCAGGAGATAGGTGAGCCTTGCCCCTCCCCTCCACACACACCTCCTTCCACACCTCTACCTATCTCCTTAGTGCAGTTCCTCTCCCCTCTGTCTCTCCCTCTCTCTCTCTCTCCCTCCCTCTATCTCTCTCTCCATTATCTCTCCCTTCTCCTCCTCCTCCCCCTCTCAGGCTGCTGGAGCCCTCCCAGATAATAGGTGCTAGTGTGAGCGAGTGACAGCCCTGTCTCCCAGCCCTACTGGCCTGCCCAGTCTGAGAGGCTGTCTTTAGTGAGCGTGTCTGGCAGCCATTGAGGTGGAGCAGGAGTCGGAGCACATGAGGATCTCTCTGCTCGCTGTGTCCCACACTCCACCTGGCCCCACTTGGGAGGTGTAATTGAAAGGATTTAACTTTAGCCACAAGGCTGCCCCTGGCTTTTCCCCCTAGTCCTCCCTTTTTTTCTCTCTCTCCTTCACTCCTTCACACTCACTCTTTTCCCTTCTTTCTCCCTCTCTCTGTTGTGCTCCTTTCCTTCTTTCTTTTCCTGTCTCTATCTCCTCTCTTATTTCTCTCTTTTCATTGCTCCTGGCCATGGGATTTTAAGTCGAGTCGGAGCGAGTGGGCTTGGTAATGCACTCTAAAAGCTTCTTAAAAAACCCCTCTCTACGCTCCTGTCATACACAACTGTTGTATGCGTGTTATTTCTTTTTGCCGACTCCCAGCTGACGTACCGAGTGAGTGGTGAGAAGGCCGCCACTGTCTGGCAGGAATCCCTTCAGACTGCCTGCTTATGGAGAGGAGGAGAGTTCAGCAGAAATACAGAATAACGCGATTAACACTTACAGATTTCTTCTTTTCTTCATGGGTCTGAATTGTCTGAATATGACATTTAAGAATGGGCATGATTAATCGACAAATCGATAATTAATTATTAAGAACTTTGTCTGTCATGTTGAATTTTAATGGATAAAATGAATGCAGGTTGTGTTGCGTACTGTGAGTTTTGAAGCAATGCAAGTTTCACTGTGTGGCAGCAATTAAACATTTTACCGGGGTCAATATTGGACTACAACGCCATACTCAGTTACCTGCTGGTTTCTGTAGAAGTGTGGTGTCGGCCCATTTTGGATTTTAAACAATTACTCCGTTCATACTACTTGAATGCGCATTCGACCCTGGTTAATGTTGGTGGCGAAGCATCTGTGTCTGAGTTTCATGTTATTTTTGATGAAGCTTTGTTAAGTAGCCTAATTGTTAGGTAGGCTAATCTCTCTTATCCTCTTTTTTAAAATTTAATACAGGGGTTGGCAAGTGTTACAGACACAATGCACCCTTCTGGCTTTAAACATTTTTCCACAAGAGAGTCCCAGTGCAGCAGTTGCGCCAAAGATCATTCAACAGGTTGCGCAGCAGTTGTCCTGACAGTTCAGGCATTTGGCCATATCCCTCATGCATATTATAGATAGAAGTGGTGTGTGCTTGTTGTATGTTGAAAGTTTTGTTTGTAATTGGCCAACCTCCATCATCCTTATAAGACAGAACATGAAATGACAAGTCAATCAAATGTAGGAGTGTAGGAGCATGAGGAGAAATGTAGGAGCATGATTGAAGTGCAGTGAGAATGTTGTTCGTTAGGCCTACAGATATTTGGACAAACCCAAAATGAGTGATTGTGCTTCTCATTATGCCCATTATGTCAGCCTGTACTGTGCATTTCAATGTATGGAATTTATAATCATTAATTTGGATTGATTTTTTGGATTTCCTTTTTTTTATGTTAGAAATGCAGCTTCATTATGCGTAATTAAATTAGTCGGTTGATTAGCATGCAAACAAATAAGACCATTTCTTAACAACCTGTCAAAAAGATTGCAGACCTATGGTTTAACATAATTGTTTTTTATTATTAATATTATTGATACAAGCGAGGGTCAGTTCAGTTGTGTTCTAGAGCGCCAGCTCCTAGGCTCTGCTGTTTTAGAGCACATTTTCAAGTTTACCCAAAGCATTGAATGTCCAATTTAATTGCCACAAGAGTTGTTCTTCTCATAATAAAGATCTCATCGAGGGAAAGCACATGCCATTTTTGTATTTTGAATGTGTAAAAACATAAATTCCATATAAAAATATTAAATTAAATTAAATTAAATATTAATTAAATGTAATATTTAATGAAAAATTGGTTGTTAAATCCTCCTAACTCAATAGGGATAGATTAGAAAAATGTAATCAAATCCTTTGTGAGAATCTATGGCAGACACAGTGAGTGGTCTTTTGATGGAGTACTAGTCTGCAAGTGGGCTGAAATGTTCCTTATTTGGTACATTTTGTCCAGGCTGTTGCACAACATTATTTTCTTAATATATAAATAATCTAACTCTGCAGTTAATGTGTTTTTATAAAATTCCTCACAAATTCCTCCCTTTTTTCCTTGAGGTAGAATGGTTGTCTCATTATGCCCATGAATGACTTCTGTCTGTCCACTCTAGAAGCATTTGGGGGCAGCCATTTTCCCTTGTTTCTCTTCCATGGACACATATGGTCTCTGTGTTTTTCAACAAAACAATGGCCTGGATATAAAGCACCAAGACACCTGCCCCTCCCCAACACTCAGACAGACAGACAGACAGACAGACAGACAGACAGACAGACAGACAGACAGACAGACAGACAGACAGACAGACAGACAGACAGACAGACAGACAGACAGACAGACAGACAGACAGACAGACAAAAAACTCTTTGTTGTAGTGTATGAAAAGTGATCTTGACTTTGCCATTTAGCAGTGTAAGGGAGGTAAATTGTGTTGGCAGTGAAATTAAGAATGTTTTGTCACATTAGGAACATTAGGAGTTTTCTGTGGTTGGAACACCTTTTGTTGTGTGGTGTTGTGATTCATTGACTTTGACACCTGAGTCTTAAACTGCACCTGCTCCCTCTCTCTCTCCCTCTCTTCCTTTCTCTCTCCTCCCCCCTCCCTCTCTCCTGCTCCTTCTCCTTTCCTCTCTGTGGCTGTCCCTCAGAGCCAAAAGAGCAGCAGGAGATGGGTGAGGGAGCCATGTTGGCGGCAGGTGACAGGGAGGGAGAGGGGGAGGACAGCCCCATGCTCCCCCTGAACCAGACACAGGAGGAGGCAGTGGCACCATCAGCCTCGGCCTCAGGACTAACCAAAAGCAGGTCAGACAAGTACTCAGTCATGACTGTATGCCGAGTCACTCAAGTAGTGTGTGTGAGTGTGTGTGTGTGTGTGTCTGTCTGTCTGTGTGTACGTGTGTGTGTACGTGTGTGTGTATGTTTGTGTAGGTGTGTGTGTGTGTGTTTAAATGTGTGTATGTGCACGTATACATTTGTTTGTGTGTGTAGGGGGGTGCACATCTGTGTGTGTGTGCATGTATGCTCGTGCATACACATACATTTGCACATCAGTGTGTGTGCATGCATCCTTATATGTGTGTTTGTGCATACGTCTGTGTGGGGGCGTACACATCTCTCTGCGTGTGTGTGTGTATGAAATGTACGTGTACATTTTTGTTTGTCCTTTATGTGTGAAGGGGTTGTGGTGTTGAGAAGAGAGTGAAAGTGTTTGTGTAATTGTGTGTTTTTGTGGATCAGCTTGAGCCAGCACGTTATACAGTTGTAGGACTACAGTAGTAGAGCATTAGTACAGTCTGACTGAAGACATGCTACAGTAGGATCCAGCCTTAAGGGCTCCTGAGGTTTGTGCTAACAGCCCTGTTAACCAGGCTAAACAGAGAGGCTCTGTCCAGCAGAGACAGGTTTGATGAGTGAGTCACGGACAGCAGATGCAGGGATGTAATCTTGGTCTTGTGGGATACCATGCTGGTTTGATTTAAACTGCAGAGCTCCACAAGTCTAGCTTTGGACTCCAGTGAGTACTATGGCTGCTCTGCCCTTTCTCTTTGGACCTTGTTTTGGTAAAAACTTGTTGAGGTACAGAAGTTGGTTGGTTAGTTTAAGTATACCACCGAGTTAAGATCATTGGGAACCACAGTGGTAGTCAAGGCATACTTGACACTGTATACCATTGGCGTTAAGGGACATTAACACATATGAAGGCTTGTATTAGGTGGCAACGACTCCGAGGTCTGACTGTAGATATGTGCTCATGATATGGACACGACAGTGCTGGATTTGCATTCCCTTGCATTGGGTTTCATACAACAGCCACACATGATAGAACAATGTAGGAAAGCTGGGGCTAGCTTGCTATTTTCAGAGGATGCCAAGACAAGATACAGCTTAGGCATTTTTAAATGACAAATTACATGAATTCATTTTTTTTCATAGATCATTTCTGGAAGTTTTTTTGGCTGATAAAATGGTACCTTTTAAATATTAAATGCACTTTATACATGTGCAGTACATGAAAACATTATATACATGAAAATCCAGTGGAAGGTGGCATGTTCAGGAAAGGTAGGCTTCAGATGTGTAAGCCCCATCTCGCTGGTTTAGTGTTCCAGCATTAACTAGTTTCAGTGAAGTTAATTGCAATGGGCTTTCTTTGACATCCATGCATGTGCAGTAGCCCTAAGCAGTGACCTGATCTGTAGGTGTCATTTGGGGGACAGGGCCTGTGATTGTTCAGCACATCCTCCCAGAATGCATAAAGCGTGCAGGGCTCCACACCCACCTCAGTAGTCCACCTGCGTTAGCCCACCTTGACTGGTCCTCTCTGGGGTGCCAGTCCTGTAAAGGTCGCCCATTGATCACTGGTCTTGACAGTGCTGTCAGGAGAGAACACTCACTGGGACGGAAGGAGACCCTCGTTTATCAAGAGACCTTATTGGCTGTCTTGCCAGTTTATTTTACTTGCATTTTAGTTGATCCCATGACATTTTTACAGGTCAGACTAAAGTGATGAGTACAGTTTGTTAGGCAGTGTTTTTGTTTGTTTGTTTTTCTGCAGGTACCCCTGCTTTTGTTGGCTTGCTTCGAGGTTTCTGTAGAGTAGAGTAGAATAGAGGTACTTTATTGATCCCGAAGGAATGTAACTCTACTCTAACTCTACTCTACTCTACTGTAGTAGACTGTGGTTGGTTCTCTGTCATATAAATTAATGGCTGCTGTTTGTTTGTTTGTTAGTTATTACCATTAATGGCTCAGTGCCATATTAATAATCTGTACATTTGTTTGCTTGTTTGTTGTGCAGTGAAAAGCTCTGTGCCTTCTGTTACTGTGGTGGGCGGAGCCTCCTGGGTCAGGGGGATCTGAGGACATTTGAAGCCACTCCCACTCCCAGTAGCCAATCAGGAGGCAGCACAAGCGGCGGCGACAGTGGCGGTGACCCGGACAGCGGGGTCCCTAGGCCAAGCGGGGCTCCCAGGGTGTTGTCAAGGTAAGCTCATTGGCTGGGGCCGGATCCTGGGACCAGTCCCGGGCGCCACTGTCACATTGCGTTTGCTGTGATTGGTCGAGACCGGGAAAAAAGTGAAATGGGCTGTGATGGCCTCTGTAGCTGTTTAATGAGCTGAGCTAAGTGGTTCGCTCTGGCACGGCACACCACACACGGCTGCGGGGAGGAGAGCCGCCTGCCAGCCAGCCTCCACGCTCAGAGCTGTGAGGTGATGCAGAGACGGCAGCAAACAAGAGAGCGCGCGTCATCCTCGCCTAAAAGTGGCGCGTGAGTGGGTGTTTGTGAATGCACAAGCAGTGTGTGCATCTGCCTGTGCGCGTTCGTGTGGATGAGGCAGAGTGTCCAGAGGCACACATACACACACACACAGACAGTTTGCGTCACGGGTATATTCGCACTGTTTTGGGCTAGCTTGACTCATAAACTGCGGTCACGGCCCTCCACTGCCCTGAGCTGAACTGATTGTGAATATCACAGTGAATATGTCACGTCTGCTCTTCCCATTTCCTCGGTTACGTCCTCTCCCCCGCTCAGACAAGGCCAGGTCGTTGCAACAGGGGCGAGGCGTGCTCCCAGTCAAGTCTTCCTTGAAGCCCCCTCACGCTAATCAGCCAGATTAAATCCCCGGACGCATCCCCTCATATGCTCTTCAGATGCTGCTTCCCGCCGAACTTCCTCCCCTGTGTAGCACCATATCCTTCCTCGTCTCCGCAGCGTTAGTGTTAGCAATAGAGCTAGCACTAATGTGCCTAACTAGCTCTCCAAACGCGGCTTCTTTTAGAGGGAGGGGGCATCTTTTAGCAGTTTAGCAGTTTTCGTTGCTGCCCTTTTCCTTTTCTCTGAGAGCCGTGTGAAGCCTGGTGATATGAAGGCCTCCTTCGCGGTGCTCTGTGCTCTGTGCCCTGTGCCTGTGCTGGCCTCACATAAAAAAAAAATCCTCCCTGTGCTCCCTTGGCCAGCTGCCTAATTTGTCTCGGCTTTTCAGAGGCAATCAAGCATCTCCCGGGGGATGGGAAAGGTGGGGAGGTGGTGGGTTGGAAGGGCAGGAGGGAGGCTGGTGACGTAATGCCCCCGACAAACGTGGCCTTGGCTGCCTGCCAGCTCAGTCGTGCATTGTCACGGCGGGAGCTGCATGATTGGTTGCCGTTTCTGGAGGAGTGCCAACAACTGTGTGTGTGTGAGAGAGAGAAAGAGAGACATGGGGGGAAAATGCAAGCGAAAGAGAAGGATGAAATAATACCTTGAAAGACCTTTGTTGAGGATATGACATGGCAGAATGGTTGGCACTGAAGACCAGTGTGGGTCACATGTCTGCAAGTCAGACATGTCTGGGTCACATGTCTGCAAGGCTATCTGAGAAGGTGTTTTTGCATTGAGGTTAATTCTGTGTATCAAATTGGCAGTCCTGCATTGATTATGAACTATGGACAAAAAGAGGGTTTGAAGGTTTTTTTTCTCCTCTGGACCTCAGAAATGGCATAGGGCAGTGTGATGGTGAGTGTGAGAGGACAGTGATGCAGCAGGTTGGCGAAGAAATTTGTGGTTTCTGACTGGACTTTGTGCTTGTTGCATTATGGTGAAGTGTATTTTTGGCATCCTGTGCATCTGTTTTCTAGAGAACTCATTTTAATTCTGATGCAAACTTTTTTGACACAAATGATTTTAAGGTGCAATAGTTTTTTTTTTAAGCTGTCTGACATTCGTAAAATGCAGGCAAAAACCTTGCAAACACCACTACCCAATAGGGTCCAATAAAAGCTTGCATGCTAGTTAGAGTTGGTGATACTGAGCTTATTGGAGATTTTGATATTGTTGCTGATGTCATGCTGTGAAGAGTTTTGTTAATTTTTACTCGTACCTAATTGTGCCATGGAATTACCACAAAGTCAGAATGACAACTGTGTTTCTGTCCTCCTTCACATGACCGTATTTGACCGTATTGTTGTTATAAACACATCATAGTTCAATAGGCTGCAACTCACATCTTCTCATTGGCAGCCAGTTGCTGCAAACAGCTAAAAGATCTTGTGTGTGCTGGACATGTCTCTTATGCAGTACCATTAGTCTTGGGCTACACTGGATAAGCGTGATGTTAAGTCATGACAAAATACATTTAGAAGACTTACATTTTTTTAGAATGTTTATTGCTTGGTCGCATTAGGTGTAATCTGTATTGGTTTTAGTGGAAGCTAATTGTTATGACGGATGCGATTCTGACTTAACACTTCTGTCACATAGCTGTTGTAGCAGTTGTAATGCTTTCTGCTGATTTGGAGTCCCTGTGTGTGCTGTGGGTGTGGTGGCGGATGGACTGAGCCTTTGCACTGTAATGAGGGGGCCGCTGCCGGGGCTGTGATGATCTGCCACCGGAGGTGCTGACAGGTTGGCGGGGAGTGATTTGCCCATTATGGCTTTAATCAATCAGTTCAGTCTGGCTGTGGCCACAGAGATGTCCCATCGCCACCCGCACCCCCAGGCCTTCTCACATGCCCCAGTGTGTCCCTGGCATACTGATGAGCACTACAAGGAAGGCATGCGCTTGGAGCCAGATGCTGAAATGTGTTTTGCCCATGGTCTATGCAAGTGTCCATGTGAAGATAGCATAGTTATGGACTATATCCACTACTACTGCTGTTGTCTGGAGAGAAAGGCAGCTGGCCTAGTCATGTTAGCTGGTCTCCAGAGAGACCCTCTGTTTTGCTTTCACTCTGATACCCCTTTCCTTCATTCCCCACCCCCCCTAATATTCAGTTACAATTATGCATGTTAGCCCACCACCCTTGCCTGCCCAGACCTTATATTTAGTGCCTTAGGGCCTATTTTTACATCAGTTTTTCATGTGTTTCTCCCTGCTCATGTAAATATAACTCTCTCTCTCTCTCTCTGTTCACAGTGCGGAGGAGGGAACTGGCAGGTTTTGGGATGAGCTGAGTCATGTTGGCCTCCCTGACGGCACGGATGTCCAGACACTATTTGATGAATCAGGTGAGCAGACAGCGCTGCATTAAGGGGTTAGGTGTCTCGGCCCATGAGTGCTGGGAAGGGCTAATAACATCACAGGATCTAGACGCAGAGATGTAACAGACGTGGGGGCGCTTTTTCCTCTCCTCTCCTCTCTGATGGTGCAGGACTGTGCTGGGCCCATCAGCGCTGTGCCGTGTGGTCGCGAGATGTGCGCCAGGACGAGGACCAATCACTGCTCAACGTGGACCAAGCCATCCACTCAGGGAGCACACAGGTGAGGGCACCTTCTTTTTTTTGTGTCTGAGCAACTTACAACACAGGCGTAGTTTCTAGGAAATGCATAGAGATTCACTTTGGAGCTTCATTTTGGCCTGGTGCTTTGTGTAGTGTAGAAGTAATGTCCATCTCAAATAAATAAGCCATCATCATATTTAAAGTGGTGCAGGTGTAGGCAAATAACAGCAGAATGCTCTGGTCCATCCACATTTGGCACATATCTGGGACACACTGTTTGAGTAAAGCCACACGCTGTCGACCTGCTCCGGCAGCTGTGGTTAGCAATGTGATTGGCATGACGGATCTGTCTGCCGCTAAAGGTCACCGCTGATCAGCACGGCCTCTCCCTCCCACCCGCCTGCAGGCTGGAAAAGGTCAAGACACTCAGGAACACTCCTGCCTCCACGGCTTAGCGCTTAGCATTGAGCAGCCTTCCCTCTCCCGGCCCCAGATGACAGGCTCTTAATGCTTCCGGATCCTTCTTCCAAGTGGCTAAAGCAGCAGCAAATTAGGAGCCTGAGCCGTGAATTGGCCAGCTTAAGTGGGCAGCCGTCATGCTCAGCAGTTGGGATGTGACACATGCGCGTATTCAAAATGCTGGTCTTCCCCTGACCCCCAGTGATTGATTGTTTCGTTCGTTCGTTATTTATTTATTTATTTTGATGGATTAGTTTGAAGTTGCACTGTTAAGGTAGCTAATTGAAGGAGGCTAACTGTGGATGCTGTTTGGCTAGACCGCAACAGGCAGAGGGGAATAACTGAAGACGACAAATGTTCTAGCTGTGCTGTGCCTGACGTTTCCTATCCAGAGGCCAGTCAGAGCATGGACATCAATGTAAATAAGGGGGGCGAGGGATGGCCTAAAAGAGAAAGTAAAGCCTTGTGAGAAGGAGAAGCGAGTCAAGATGAAAAGGGAATTATTTCCCTTTGCTGTCGAGCTATGTGGTTGGCTTTTCACTGAGGACATGTTGGAAACCCAGGCAATGCCCCTGACTGATGAATGGGTTTAGTTTAGTTTTGTTTTCATGTGCGTGTAACATGTTTGGTCTCGGCTGATACCGTTGCACAGTTGGACCCTGATGCCAACAAAGCAGGGGGTGAACACTGGGCCCAGTTTGAATGTAAAGTCTGTGGCGCATTCCCACATGACCGTCACCAGGGCCTTCCATAGGCTTAATAGTATGGAAGGCCGGCCAAGTGGAGTGGTAAACCTCTCAGTAATTGCACTGACCCTGGAAAACCTTGAGTCCTGTTCTCAGAAAGCTGTAATTACAGTTTGACTGACATGCAGTTACTATGAGCTCGACTGCTGAGATGAGTTTTTGAATGGCGTCCATCCTTGCTGTGGTATCCTAGCGCCTGGTGTTGGTCTGGGTGTTTGGAGTGGACGCTCTCCCGTGTAATTTTGGTGTGGTATGGTTTAGCTGCTGTAGAACTGCATGATGTGTTCATTTCACTCACACTTTTGATGGCTCTCTCTTTCTGTCTGTCTGTCTGTCTCACTCTCTCTCTTCCTCCCTCTTCCTCTTCTTCTCAATTTTTCCTTCTCTCTCCTACTGTCTCTCCCCTTCTGTTTTTCTCTCTCCTGCAGTGCTGTGCATACTGTAAGCGCCTTGGAGCATCCATCAAGTGCTGTGAGGAGGGGTGTGATCGGATGTACCATTACCCTTGTGCGGGGGCCGCCGGAACCTTTCAGGACTTCAAGAGACTTCTGCTCTTCTGCCCTGATCACATTGAATTAGCCATTGACAGATGTGAGTGTCGTGTTGCCCCACCCCAATCTTCTCTCATCTTGTTCCTTCTCTTCTTTCCCCTCCCCCCACCCCCTTCACCCCACCTTCCACACTCAACTATTCTTTTTCCCTTTTTGCTTATTCACTCCCTTGTTCATTTTTCTCCTCCGTCTTGCGGCATCATGCATTTTCTCTCTGGTCCCCTCCTTTCCATGATGAGCCAAAAAAAAGGTTCCCCCTGTCACCCTTACTCAGTGTCTGCTGTATGTTTTCTTGGGGGGTCCCAGCTCAAGAGGAGGCCAACTGCGTGCTGTGTGACAGCCCCGGCGACCTCCAGGACCAGCTCTTCTGCACCAGCTGCGGGCTGCACTACCATGGCATGTGTCTGGACATCGTCGTCACCCCTCTGAAGAGGGCAGGCTGGCAGTGCCCAGAGTGCAAAGTCTGTCAGACGTGCAAGTGAGTTCTTTTTTTCTCGTTCCCGCTGTCCCCTCAGTGCCATGAGAGGCACATCAACCATTAGGCCCATTGAAACAAGATAAGAAAATAGTATTTTATATTGCAGCTGAATATGTAACACGTCATACCAAATAGACACTATATATACGCTATAGACAATATACAAAATAGATATACATTGTACATAATATATACTTATATGTATGTATATTCAGTCTAAACATAGTGATACATATTATGGTCTGCATCACCCCTTTGGCTTCATATGCTCATTGTGAAAGCTTTCTCTGTGGTGTCTGTGTGGCCATAGGAACCCAGGTGAGGACACCAAAATGCTGGTATGTGACATGTGCGACAAAGGCTATCATACATTCTGCCTGCAGCCTGCCATGGACTCCCTACCAGCTGGTGGATGGAGATGCAAGGTACAGAGTACGGGGGGGAATGAATGAATGAATGAATGAATGAATAAATAGCAACAACATTGTACATTCTCACCAATACTTTCGGACACCGACAGAGCCTTCATTCACCCCGTAATGAGCCAATTAATCATCGAAGTGACTACAAAGCTGATAAATTGACCTGAAAACATTACCTGCACGATTCAATAGGATACTAGATATTTTATTCTTCACATGTAGTCCTAAACTTACACCACACAGCTAAATTTTCTCTGATCTGCCTCCCAAATTGAATAAAAAAGAAACAAAAAAACTGTTTGTAACAAAATAATAATTGTGTGAGATCCCTGGGATGCTGGATCTTAAGCGAATGCATAACAGCAATGTCTAATGTGTTTCTGTGGACTCCTGATAGAACTGTCGCATGTGTGACCAGTGTGGCACGCGGACGAGCAGCCAGTGGCACCTCTCGGGGCTGCTCTGTGAGGCCTGTGCCGGGCAGCAGGACCCAGTGCTGGCCTGCCCTCTGTGTGGTGGGGGCCTGGACACTGAAATCCAGTCCCACCTGCTCTCCTGTCACAGCTGCAAAAGGTACAGAGGGAGGGGGAGGGGGAGAGGGGGTGGGGGCGGGGGTTAACAAGGCAGAGTGAATGACTCAAGAAGTGTGGAAATGATTGCAAGTATCAGTGAACTAATTCATGCTTTGAACTAATTCATACTTTGACTAAGTCTACCCTGATAAGCCTACCAAAATTTGTGTTTGTTAATATGAAGGATGTGTGTGTGTCTTGTGGTTTATTTTATGTATTTTTTTGTAAATTCTATTTTAGTATTATACTTAAATTATCCTCTCTGTCTTTTATATGATGGTTTTGGACCCTGACTCTTGCCTGTCTTTAATAATGGTTTATGTTTAGGTGTCTCCACCTGGAGTGTGAGCAGCAGGGTGAGGGCTTTGTGGAGCCCCAGCCAGGAGTGGAGTATGTCTGCTGCAGCTGCAGACGTACCAGCCCTGATCTGGACCCCCCACACAGGGACCTGGAGGCCCGGCTCACACTGGTCCCCGAGGAGCCGGTGAACGCGTCGTCGCAGTCGGAGCCACAGCAGCCGACCAGCCCAATGGACTGCCAGCCCAGCGGAGCGAGTAAGGAGGCTGAAGAGCTGGTGGTTTGCCCTCCCACTGCTGGATATGAGCAGACGGTGGAGCAGGTGTCTGGTGAGTGCTACTGCACAATGGACACCGTCTCTTTAAGAGCTTTTGTCTTTTTCTGAGTGTAAACACACACGGGCTAAAGGTCTCTGGATCTTCTCATGCGCTGATTTGGAGCTCTGGCTTAGGTTTGGTTTGGTTGAAGCTTTGGGTTCTTTGGGTGTGTGTCTAGTGGTGTTTCTTTTTTTGTGTTCTTTTCTTTAAAAACAAACATTTTCTGGGTGTTGGCCAAGATTTTCTGTGTTTGCCAAAGGTTGTAGCAGTCATGAAAAGTGCACTTCATGTTCCTTCAAGTACCTCATCCGATCTGCCTGAGCTTGATGGTCAAGCTAGATTTACATGTTTTTTTAATGTGTAATGAGCTTTTTATTTTTTAAAGTATATACCATAATGAAGAGCTAAACCCACGCACACATGCATCCTTGCATGCACGCACATGCTCCTGAGAGGCTGGGTTGAATTAATAAAACAGAGGAGAGAGAAGCCTCAAATCTGCTGCCAACCCTTATTGGGGCTTCCTAACTTCGATGTGTGCTAGAGCAGGAGTGCTTCCGCCAGCCTTACTACAGGAGGAGGAAGTGTGTGAAGTCACTACATTTGTTTTTGTTATGGCAAATGAAGAGACAGCATTTGGTTCTTCTCTCTCTCTCTGCCTGCCTCTCCCTCGTTTGCTCTTTTCTTTCTTCCTTTCCACCCCTCTCATATTCTGCCGTGCTTTGCATCCAGACACAACCACTGTTGACCATTTAGCTCATCTTTGTTTCTATCAGTGGACCAAAGCCGCTTTGCTCACTTTGTGAGGTGCTCGTTTTGTGTCATAATTTGTCTACCTACCTTTTTGGTTGGGGTTGGTTATGGGGGAGGTCCTCAGGCAGTAATAATTTGTGCATTAGATAGTTCAGTGATTGATAGAATGTGGCTATTAAAGACATTCATAAAGTTTTGTCAGGAACTGTAGAAGTGAGTTGTGAGTGAAATGAGTGTGTAGAGTATTGGAGTACGAGTATTTGAGTGTGTAGAGTATTCTAGTACAAGTATTTGAGTGAATAGAGTTGAGTTTAGTTGTTGAGTAGAGGATGTTTTGCTTTGTTAATAGGGTCTCTTCTGTCCTTAGCCTAATCTGTGAATCAGTTGGCACAAAACCTGTGTGTGTAAGCAGAGGGGTCCTTGGCCTGTAGTATTAGGCCGCTGTTTTCGGCCGTCGAGGTGCTACTCAAAAATATTTTTCAATGTTGGCAGTCTATAATTGTTTTCAAACTGACATTCACACAATAGCCTTTGTATGAAATAGTGACCTTAGCTCTTCCAAAATGTTGGGCCTCGCCTGAATATCAAGTGTTGCTGTAAAATACAAAAACTCAAGTAACTGTAGAGTGAGCTTAGTAACAACATGACGACAAGCTAAATAAATGAGAGCTGCAAGTTGGCTTTCATTGTATGGCAGAGATTTCCATGATAGGACAAAGTCCACAAGAGCGTTCAGAAAGCCTCCACTTCAAGAGCTTTCCTTGACTTTACGCTTGCCTGATGACCCTGGCAGGCTTTGAAGGCTTTTTAACGGAGAAATCTGGCGTGAATCAATCAAGTCCTGTTGTTTGACACTGCTGAGAGCTGTCGGTACATATAAGAATGAGAGAATTTTCTGCAATGTAGACCAGATTTGCAAAACAGCAGTTAAGCTAACTGATGGGGCCACTAGGAACAGTTCAGTTCCATTTTCCTGAGCCCCCATCAGTTAGCTATTTGACTTGCGCTTTTTCCAAATTCTCTCATTCTCAAACCTACCGACAGCACTCAGCAAGGTCATACAACAGGACAATTGATTGATTCACACCAGATTTCTCCTTTAACACATTGTGGCACTCATCATTAACACAGCCCTCCAATTATACTGTCAGACAGGACTGTTTGGCCTCCATTTTGGCCACTCCTACTCACATCATTGCACCCAAGCTGAGCACGTTCACATCAGGGTCTGCAACAGTGCTGCTGTGGCAGTGGCAGTGGCAGTTCACTGTGCCCAGCCTCTGCCAGCCCAACAGCCCACTGTGCCCAGCCTCTGCGAGCCCAACAGCCCACTAGTCACTGCTCCCAGTGTTGTCCCATACTAAGGCTCAGTTAAATGCATTGCAAACACTGTGTTTCATAGAATGAGCCAATGTGTGGGGGGTGGCTTTGTTTGTGTGTGTGTGTGTGCGCGCGCGTGTGTGTGTGGGGGAGTGGGAGCACAAGAAAGAGAGAAGACCAGATGGTCGTAAAAAGAGCTGTTGTCAGCATGCAGTTAACTTGTGCAAACTATTCGCACATTTTTCTTAGTAACTGATAGTCCTTGTGAGGCTTTGTGCCTGCGTGTGTGTGCGCGTGTGGTCTCCGAGTCCTCTTGTCTAGCCGTGTGTGCGAGGATGTCCAGGAGACTACTTGTACATTCTGCCTGTGTCCCAGCGACCCAGCAACCTCAGTATTGGTTTGGTGATTGGAGCCTTGGGTGCTTGCCGGCTCTTGATGGTTTGAAGCTGATGCACAGCCAGAATAGACTGTGGGCAGTAGAATAAAGCTCAACGTGTAGCTTTGTTGTTGTTGTTGTTGGGCTCTTTGCCCTTATTGTGAAAGGACGGTGAAGAAATACAGGAATTGAGTGGGAGGCTGAGGTGGGGTGGGTGAGGTTAGGAAATGATCGCAAGTCAGACTTGATCCTGGGTCCCTGAGGGCACCTGCCCATTCATGGAGACTGGAGATGCAGTACAGATCCAGATCCCCTAACCAGCAGCACCACAGGTCCCAGGATTTAAGAGCTGCTTGCCCATGGATATTGGTTAACTACGTGTACATAAGAGATTGGAGTGATGGGATAGGCCTGTTATTGTCATAGTAGGCGTTCACTATGCAGATGAAGAACATGGCACCTTGGCAGGTGTGGCTCTGTTTACATCTTCCACAGCCATCTTGTAGCCGTCTGAATCTGCTGCACATGGGACCTCTATAGGTTGGACTCCAAGGCTGAGCATGTTCTACACTCCCCCCTCCCCCTCCCCTCCCCAGATTCATGTGTTTACACTACAGATGGATGTGGGTATGACGCCTTGAGTGTGTGCCATCAGGGGGTGAATCAAAGCCAGGATTGGCTGGCTTTAGACCAGCCCACCTCCATACATTTGCACAGTGTGAGAGATCTGTAGGCCCAACTGCTGTCTGTCAGAACAGACCCATGATACTCCTATCTTGGCGTTTGCCCATCTGCCGCAAAGGACGTGAGCCTAGGCTGCAGGTAGCCAAAGCAATCTTCATGGTTGTGGGCCTGTGATCAATACAGTTCATACTGAGGGTTGTGTGCTCATTTGGGTCCAGCTCTCTGTCAGAAACAGGGTTAATATTTGTCTGACAGGAGAAAGCTAAGACTGCCATGTCCCTGAGGACATCATCAAACAGACTTTGAATTTGCCTTGTGTGTTTGATGTAATTGTTGTCTCACTCAACTCTTGAGGCTGAGGCCTGTGCAGTGGTATATTGCCCTTTGTGTTCCTCCTAAAGAGCTGCTCTGCACAGCAGCAGACTGACTGAGGAACTGTTTGAGGCCATCCTAAGATCGGTGGCTGCTGAATTCAAGTTCAGGCATTGAAATCTTTTTCTGGTTGATGCGATTGCGTTCTGCCCAGCAACATGTCTGGAGCTTTAGTCAACATTGTGGGTAGTTGGATGAACTCCCATCATGTCCTGAGAAAAAAAAAATTGTACTGAAAGCCATGTTGAATATGCCCTTAAGGACAAGTGGTGCAAATTACTCATCATTATGTTCCCAACAGTCCTCCTCATCATCATCTTTGCTGGTTGACCATCCCTCTTGTTCTCTCCCATTCACACCACAGCTATGAGCTTGTAGTTGGGCCACCATTCTTCTCATGTGCTTTGGAGGAACAGTTTCCATTGCTGCTCGGAAAATGAGTTATATGTAGGGGGCCACGACACTTCATTAATGGGCTTCTCTTCGCTGCTCTCTTGTAGAAGCCAAGCCACACCTGGCAGGTGAAGAGCTTTATGGGATTACGTGCACCGAAGAGCCAACGGCCACAGCCACAGGTACCAACACAGATTTGACTACTGATAAACTGGCGAATTTGAATGTTAGGTTAGCAGTAGCATTTTTTAGTAAATATGCATACATGTATGTGAAGACTACCAATAAAGCTCTTAATTATAATGGGAGAAAGGAATACTTCAGTACAAATGCTATCAATGCATGTGACGACACTTTCCCTGTCCCTTACTCTTGCAGCATCCCCCGAGGTCACAGAGAGCCAGAGGCTGGAGTCTCCCCTCGAGGCCCCAGTGCCTGAGCCGCCTCAGGCCAGCACGGCCACAGCAGCCTCCCATGGAGAGGAGCTTGGGCAGGAAGGGCAGCACAAGCCCTCCACCCCACCCACCAAAGAGCCCAGCAAGGCACCAGCTCCTGCTGAGGAGGAAGCCATGGAGGTGTCTGCAGACGTCCCCCCGGCCACCATGACGAGCGAGGAGGCGACGGCCGCGACCCTTGTGCCAAAGGAGGAGAGAATGATGAAGAAGGAGCAGGCAGAGGTGGAGAAAAAGAAGATGGTGCTGAAGGTGGAGAAGGTGGACAAGGCTGTGGAAGTTAAAGAAGCGAAAGCGGTGGCGGCGCTGGTGAAGGAGGAGAAGGAAGTGAGGGCCGAACTGGACCGCCCAGAGGACATGGAGACAACCACCAGTAGCAGCGGCAGTTCTGTCATCCCCCAACCTGTTCCGTCGGCCGAAGCACCACCGACGAGCACCACCCACAAGCCATCGTCCGTCGTAGACACGCACTCTGAGAGCGTCTCTAATCCCGCACTCTCGCCACACAGCTCTCCAGCCAAACTCCCCCAGGATGACCTCGAGCTCCAGCTCCCAGAGGTGGAGCCAGAGGCCCCGTTCTCGCCAGTGGACTTCAGTACCGCCATACCTCCTGCCATGTTCCTGCCCATCACCCCTAAAATTGGCATGGGCAAACCGGCCATCACCAAGAGGAAGTTCTCTCCGGGAAGACCCCGTGTGAGACAGGTAAGGCCTGTGTTTTGTAAGCAGGTAGATTTTACTGTAAATTTCTGTAAAGCTATCAAATCAAATCATATGGTATTAACATCAGTTCAGCTAACAGGTAGTATGGTTATTTGCATACGACGGTGATAGTCACATGTAGTCGGACACCCATAGGCCCCCTTCCCCCAACCCCCACCTATATTCAGTCAGTTAGTGAGCGTGTGAATCATCCACTCATGACTCCAGAGGTTGTTTTGCTCCACATCTACTGTCTTCTCACCTCATTCTAACACTGTGTTCCATCTAGTGCTTTTCATACAGTATGCCGTCAAAAGTCACACAGAAATGATATACGTCTACATGCGGCCCCCCAAACTCAGGCTGGGTCTGTCAGACTGTGCCTCGTGTCACTACTCTGTCCGTTGGTTCTCGTCGGGTGGGTGGGTGTGTGTCCTGTCTTTTAGTCTGACGAGAGCATGTTGTCCCCGCGGTGATTCACGGCTCATGCCCTCAGACGACATGCTTCCCATTTTTTGGGCGTCACGCTATTCTGCTGTGACCCTGATCACTGACGTGTGTGCTGCGACCGCAGTTAACCTCCTAGTGCGCGGTAATCAGGCAAGACTTTGCTCTACATTTGAGCTGCCTTAAACATATATGTTTACACTGGAACGCAGAAGAACTTCGGCCAATAGCTTCAGACTAAGACTCCAGATGCTGTTTGAACTTATCACTGAAACAGCGGTAGTGAGGAGCAACTTTCAACCTCGTCACCTGTTTTTAAACTACATTTAAATCCATCAGGGATTGCTGCATAATCTCACTTACTAAAGGCTTTTGCACAGTTCATTAATGTGAAGTGATGAAGGATGATAGATTGTGATCGGTTGTTATTTTTAGGCAGTCATTCACAAACTTGATCTTAGAGAAGTGCCCAATGATGTCATTCAGTTGTAAATGGTATTGGTAAATCCAGTGAACAGATCCTTCAGTTAACTTCCCATTTAGTGAAAAAGGAGGTGTGATGCCTTGTGAAATGAGACATAATGTAAAGGGCTCATTATTCCACATGGGCTGCTGACTTCTGCTAGCCATGGGCATGCGTCCCCCAACAACCACCCCCACCTGTCTGTAAACAAGCCCAGCCACTAATGTAGTTGCCATGGCGAAAGAGTCTGTGCTCCTAGCACAAATAATCTATGCAGTGACGTTTGTGTGTGTGTGTGTGTGTAGGGGGTAGTTACAGGGTTGTGTGTGTGTGTGTGTGTGTGTGTGTAGGGGGTAGTTACAGGGTTGTGTGTGTGTGTAGGGGGTAGTTACAGGGTTGTGTGTGTGTGTGTGTGTAGGGGGTAGTTACAGGGTTGTGTGTGTGTGTGTGTGTAGGGGGTAGTTACAGGGTTGTGTGTGTGTGCGTGTGTAGGGGGTAGTTACAGAGTTGTGTGTGTGTGTGTGTGTGTGTGTGTAGGGGGTAGTTACAGGGTTGTGTGTGTGTGTGTGTGTGTGTAGGGGGTAGTTACAGGGTTGTGTGTGTGTGTGTGTGTGTGTGTGTGTAGGGGGTAGTTAGAGGGGTGTGTGTGTGTGTGTGTGTGTGTAGGGGGTAGTTACAGGGTTGTGTGTGTGTGTGTGTGTGTGTAGGGGGTAGTTACAGGGTTGTGTGTGTGTGTGTAGGGGGTAGTTACAGGGTTGTGTGTGTGTGTGTGTGTGTAGGGGGTAGTTACAGGGTTGTGTGTGTGTGTGTGTGTGTGTGTGTGTGTGTGAGTAAAGGAGGTGGAGGGTTGCACACAGCCGGCCCCTCAGCCAGCTCTCACCAGCGCGCCATAGGCCTGCAGAAATGGCAGGGATGCCAAAGCTTGATGTCGCCCATGTGGGAGAGAGCAAACGCTTTGCGTCACAGATGGGTTAGAACAGGAAAACCCACTTTCCTCAGCCCACCTTAAAACATGTCCTGAAGCTGGGACAGCTGCATGACACTGACTAAAGGGATATGCATGTCGGCGTTCATTCTCTGTCATTAACAGCCTCGTGGATATCGCCCGATGTCACAGCAGCGCAAGCTTCTTTCGAGGGGCTTTTTCACGCTGCTCATGGTGGAGGTTCCCTTAACATCTTGTCTCCGCAGCATGTGCTGGACTGCCCAATGTCTGTTTCAGATGCAGCAGAATACACCACGTAGCTTAGAACCCACCGTTCCACATTGCTGATTCTCGCAGTTCGATTCTTCATTCTTCGCACTGGTCAGCCATAAGCACTGTCTTTCTCTCCCTCTCTCTCTCTCTCTCTCACACACACATATTCCTGCAAGCATTTTTATTTGTATGTCTATGTATGAGGACATGCATGTGGAGCGCTCTCTGTGTGTCTACGTGTGTGTTCTCTCTCTGCCTGCTCTTGTTTTTTTATGTTGCTGCATGTTGTCGCCCCCCCTCCCTTCCCCTCCCGTCCTCCTCCTCCCTCCCCGCCCCTTTCACCCTTCTCACCCATCCCAGCCCCAGGGAGCGTGGAGAGGCCCAGGCCGAGCTGTCTCCCACTCCTGGTCCCTGGAGCCCCCAAAGACCAGACAGCCCACCAGCACCCCTGCCTGGGGCATCAGAGTGGTAAATACCAGGCTATTAGAGGCTAGAGTGGGCTTGAGGGTGGATGGGTGAGGGAGGGGGATGGAGGGGTGGGGGTGGGTGGTGGTGGGGAGGGGGTGCGTGCTGGGGTTGCATGGAGGAGCAAGAGGAACTCATAAAAGGTGTGTTTAGTCACAGGCTGGGAGTCGAGGAGGAGAGCTGGAGAGCCTGAAGTGTTCTGAACATTACTTCCAGCTAGACTGAGTGCAACATCTGTGATCATCCAGTCAAATGGCCTTTAGTCTTCAGGGATTTCTTAAATAATTGATGAAATGATCAACATGGATAATGGGATAGAAATTTGGAAAGAAAATGGGAAGCAAAAATAAGAAACAGAAAAAATTGCAAACAGTCGAAGTGGATTTAACCTCTGTGCTCTTGTGAATGAGGGTGTGGGGCTCGCAAACGCATCCTGAGCTGAACACGTTGACGCTGCGTGTGGCCCCGCTGACGGGGAATGCGAGGCGGAGCGTGCGCTGCCCTGCTGCCCCACTGCACCACTGCCTGGGGCCCCCAGCAGATGTTTAGTGATGGCAGGGCAGAGGGGATGGGCGTGGGGAAGAGGAGCTACAGAGGAACGGCAGGCGTGGTGGGCACTGCCATCTGCTTGTATGGCACCAGGGGCACGGTGGTGCTAATCCACAAGCTCCAGGGGCAGACAGCCAACTCAAGCCCTACACACACACACACACACACATACACACACACACACACAGTCTCCTAAAGACAAGGCCAAGGCTTGCCCTCATCACATATCCTACAGAGATGAAAATGAAATCATGCTGGCACAGAAATGTACAGATACAGTCCAATAGAGAGAGAGAGACAGAGAGAGAGAGAGACCAGTGCATTCTCTGTCAAAGAGGCTTGGAGCAAATTTGTGCCTCTACTATTAACCCTGTGTTTTTGGAAGCAGTAGCCTAGTTTGGATGAGGGTTATGCTTCATGAAGACATTAATGCAGAATTGTTCATCTTTCATCTCTCTTCAGTGTTGGTGGTCCAATCCCCATTTGACTCAAAAATAATAAGGTATAGCCCCCTAGCCCCAACACACACAAACACACACACACACATCACCAAACACCAAACCTGCACTCCCCACTGTCAACCAGCTGATGGTCCAGGCCCACCCTACACCCAACCTCAGTCTTCACCTCGCTTGACATGTTGAGACCTCTTTAAAATCACTGTGATTTAGGGAAGAAGAAAAAAAAACCCCACCGGCTTACGCACACTGGCTGTCAAACTGAAGCGGGCCCTGGTGTTTGTGTTGTGACTGATTCGCCGAGTCAAAGCTAAAAACGGCAGACTGTTTATTGAAACATAAACAAGGTGCTTCGAGCAAGAGAGTTAGCTGCTCCCCTCCCTTTGAAAGGAGGAGTTAGTGTGGGTTTTTTATTGTTGTTTTTTGGCGCGCACGATATGGCAGACTGAACCTCAGTCACAAGCGACCCATGACAGAGGTGCAGATGCGGAAGGCAGACGAAACAGGCGGAGAAACTATTGTGGGCATGCAGCATGGTTGACAACGCCAGACACGGGCATCAACAGGGCAGAGTCTGCTGCCAGCCCCTCACCTCAATTAGTTGCTTTATATCCGCTTGTAATCTGCAAAAGCCAAAGGTGAAAGTAGATGTGGGTTAGGCTGCCAGGCCTGGCTCAGAAGGCATTGGAAGTTCCTGACACACACACACACACACACACACACACCCCGACAAACTCCACTACCGATTCCCCCAACCACCATTTGGCAGGGAAAGTTTTTTAATGAAGTCACCACTCGGCGTGCCTGTAGTAGGAAGAGCAGGACACAGCAGGGGTGAGGAGTGTGTGTGTGTGTGTGTGTGTGGGGGGGGGGGGTACTAAGGATGAGAGCGGCTGTCTAGAATCTGTCTGGAGGCCAGCGAGGGCTGGCATGAGCTCTAGGGTGTCAGGCCGAGAGGGAGGGAGCAAGAGTGGTGGATTGGAGTGGGCGGGGGGGGGGGGGGTTCAGCCAGGGATGGGAGTGTTGGCAGTGGGGAGGGGGAGGGGAGTGACGCTCCAGTCCTCTGAACTCATCCAGGCTTGGCTTCTCCAGTAGGAGAGGCAGGTGGGGAGAACTGCTGGCACGGGCATAAACAATAAACACACCACCAGCCACACACACACACACACACACACACACAGATGGGAAAAGAATGGAGGGGGAAGACAAATAAAACTGAGAATGTCCATAGTGTCAAAAGGCTTCCACTCTCCATTCACTTGTGAATAATAAATTGAGGTCATAGTGCTCTAATGTCATGTATATTTCATTAAAAAAAATCATGCCATTTTGCATACTGTAATGTGGACTATCTCCACCATTTTAAGAATACAAACAAGATGGCTGACACTGCTGCGGTGCATTTTTCATTGCTGCTTTTATTAGTTGAAAATGTAGAAAAATGTAGCTTCACTGATAATGTCTCCGTGAGCTAAACAAGGTTGTGATGGATACACTGCCGTTTGAGTTGATCTCATGAAACCTTGCTGACAAAGACTCAAAGGACTTGGTTCAAGTCCTGCTGACAGACTAGAGCATTGACACTGACACAGACCAGGCCTAGTGTGTTGATGTTTTTATTTCTGATTATGCTCAGCGCACTCTCTCTCAAGCTCATCGTTCCCCACTCTTCAGCTGATTCAATCCCAGCCTGAGGACGGATGATAAAAACCTCAGCCAAGCAGCAAAACAAGTCTCAAAGTCGCTGACTGATCAAGAGCCATCGATTGATTGGAGCCAAGGGCAAGAGCTTCTTTGTGTGTCTGACAGTGATCCTGTCAAACTCAAATGGGGCCTCTTGAATGGGACTGGTAGGGGACTTAAGAGGGGAAGAGGTGTGGAATGGATCCTCACATTAAGGGCTCCACTCAGTGCTTATCAGTGACCTAGGAAATGAGTTGGGCTCTGTCATAATGCAATCAGTTACACTGAGTGAAATGCGTGTGAAGAAAGGATCAATAGACCAAATGTTGACATGTGGGAGTGTGGCTTCCTCTTTTATATTAGTTTCTCACTTCTTTGGTTTATTTCCCCAGTGAGAGCCACTCTTGTTGGTTTCCTGTAGGAGAGACTGCTTTACATCCACTGCTTTACATCCACCCACCACATCCTTTTCTGCTAAAGTCATGCCTCTTTTTGCTCTCATCCCTTTCTCGTCCTCCCTTCTCTTTCCTCCTTCTCAGGGTCGAGGGTCAGGCTTCCCAGGGCGGCGGAGACCACGCGGGGCAGGCCTGTCTGGGAGAGGAGGCCGCGGTCGCTCCAGGATGAAGAATGGAGTTGGCCCCATGCCCACCCCAGGAGTACGTGCCCATTTATTCACCATCATTAGCTCCCAAAAATTAGCACAGTGGTTGTTTCTATATATATATAGCTCTGTCTATCTATCTATCTATCTATATTTGTCATTCTGTCTATCTATCTATTGTTCCATCATTCTATTGTTCTATCATGCTTAAAGTGAAATGGTTACTGACGGTCCAAGACACAAGCCTGTGTCTAGAAATCCCCTGTTTGCAGGTCCATGTGTGTCCTGTTGCTTGCTTTAGCATCTGCTAGCTAGCAGAGCACCAGTGCTAGGATGCATAGTGCTAGGCATTAGGCTCTTGCAAATTCGTAGAGAGATGCAGAGATACACGAGCAATGTGCATTTCAGCGCATACTTAGAACTATTTTGTATAGTATACTACAGTAGAGTAGAGTATAGTTCATTATAGTATGGTCTACATACTGTATGCTGACTTCCCTAATATCCTTGAGGGAAATTTATGTTCTGCATTTTACCCATCTGAGGGAAGTGAGTCATGTGTTGGTTGATGTTTTCTAATGTGATGGTGTGTGTGTGTGTGTGTGTGTGTGTGTGTGTGGTTCATGAACAGGTTGGTGCTGCGGAGCCAGCCTATCTGTTCAAGGAGGAGGAAGAGAATGCCATGCACAACACAGTGGTTCTCTTCTCCAGCTCTGACACTTTCACCCTTAAGCAGGTGTGTGTGTGTGCCGGCGCGCTCTCACATGTTTGTCAGTGTGTGTCTTATAAAAGGTGTTCATGATTCATGTTTTCACTTTGATGTGAGTAAAAGTAGTGTTTAGGCTGTCACTGTCTCTATGAATGTGTGTGTGAGAAGATGGATGTGTGGGAGGGTGTCTTGTGAAAGGTGGTCTATGCTCCTGTGGCACGTCTTGTGCGACTAGGCATCTCGTCTCGCCTTTTGGCAGCCCTTCTGAGTTGAGCATGCCTGTGTGTGTGTGTGTGTGTGTGTGTGTGCGTGGACATGTGTGTTAGGGGGGTTCTCGGTTTCTGACTGGTGCTGTTGTTTTGGCAGGACATGTGTGTGGTGTGTGGCAGCTTTGGCCAGGGTGTGGAGGGCCGTCTGCTTGCCTGTGCTCAGTGTGGCCAGTGCTACCACCCCTTCTGTGTCAACATCAAGGTAAGCCCCAAAAACCTCTAAGGCAAACAACCATTTACCCTCATTAGGGCCAGGAACTAATCACACACACACAAACACACACACACTACAGTTAAGGCACACAGTTAAACCCGTTAATTGTGTTGATGTAAACTGGGAAGACCTTGTGTTTTCAGAGGCTTCTTTAAAAGCATCATCATGAAATCAAAGGATTTCAAGCAGTTGATTACCTGCTTGTTAGACTTTCGTGGTTAAAGAGCTGGTAAATGATACCTTTCAAGAGCTGTATTCATAGAATAGAATGACTAACATGGCAACAGACTAGGTGTGTATGTGTGTGTGCCTGTGTGTGTCTGTTTGTGTGTGTCTGTGTTGGGCTTGAGTGGATTAAATGTCACACCTAAACACTGGTTGTAACTCACTCAAATGGAGCACTGTTGTTTGGTCTTTGGTTCTTATCAGATAATGGTGCCACTTAAAACAAACGCTAAGAACTGGGACACATTCACTCGTATACACACACACACGCACGCACGCAGACATTCTTGCATGCCATGCACATGTAAACATAAACACTTCCAGAGAACATTCTTAAGCCTTACAGACAGACAAATACACACAGACTCTTATCCATTTATCTCCACCTACTTGGACTTGTTGACCAATCGTGGAGCAGCATGGTGCTCAACACCCAGTTACTGGTCTCAGTTATAGTTTTTCTGCTCTTCTAGAAACTCACACTTGTTGAAACACAGACATGCACACACACACACACACATGCTAACACAAACGCACAGAACATGCACTGACTCATGTGTACATTTATAAATAGTGCACACAATTCCATCTCATGCTCACATCACCTTCTCATCCTTTTCCATGTGTGTGCGTGTGTGCAGATCACTCGGGTGGTACTGAGTAAAGGCTGGCGCTGCCTGGAGTGCACGGTGTGTGAGGCATGCGGCCAGGCCACTGACCCCGCCCGCCTTCTGCTCTGCGACGACTGTGACATCAGCTACCACACCTACTGCCTGAACCCCCCACTGCAGAACGTGCCCAATGGCGGCTGGAAGTGCAAATGGTAAGTGTGGTAATGCCTGCAGACTCTCTTACACAACTGTAATCATTTTCTTTTTCATCTTCACGCCTGGGAGGCAGCCATAAGAGGTATCCCAGTGGCCACTGTTAAAGCCATACTTAACTTCCTTGATTGGCTGATTCATGCAAGTTAAGTCTTTGAGGGTTTAGGTGGTTAAAGTAAGAGTGGACATTGGGATTCAGAGATCTTTTGTTCTACTCAGGATACACACTATATTGATAACTGAGTGTGTTGGGTGTGTTTTGAATTAAAGTAGCTTTAGGTGCTTTAGCTTGAGGTGTGCCGTTGGCTAAGGCATTCATACCGTGAATCTTGAGACCCGGGTTCAAATCAGCCCAGAGGTCATTTTCCGATCCTTTCTCTTCACTCTCTCCAGGGCAAAAGCCCAGAAACTAGACTTAAAAAACGACAATAAAGTACCTGGCTCCACTCTTTCAACGAGAGTATAGTATAGCATGTTCCTCTATGTCCCTACATCTCCCCAACTATGGCTGCTCAGTAAAACACGTGGGAGAGTTGAATATGAAATGTTCCTTTCTTTCTCTCTCCCTCCCTCTTCCTCTCTCTCTCCCTCTCTCTCTCTTTCTCTCTCTCTTTCTGTCTCTGTCTCTCACCCACCAGGTGTGTGTCCTGCACACAATGCGGTGCCACCTCTCCCGGCCTGCGTGGCGAATGGCAAAATAACTACACCCAGTGTGCCCCGTGTGCCAGTCTCTCCAGCTGCCCCAGCTGCCTGCTGGACTACAGCGAGGAGGAGCTCATTGTGCAGTGCTGCCAGTGCGATAGGTGAGGGCTGACCACCAGATACCACCTCATCACCACCACCACCCCCCACCCCACCCACCTTAAAGTACCCAGTCTGCTGCATGCCCGCTCAGGGTGACACAGACAAAGACCATAAAGCATGTGTACATATGTGTATATGTAGGCTATATTGATTGTTGATTGTGTAAGTTGATTACCAAGGAAGCAGTAGCGTATGCATGCATGCTGAATGACCACTAAAGGAACACACACAAAAACACAGTCTCATCCAACGCACAAAAACTCAACAAAAATGAGAGATTGGCACTCTAAAGCACACATGCATTCTTTGATGGCCTGATGAATATTTTTCTTCTTTTCTCTCTCTCTCTTCTCTCTTCTCTCTCTCTTTTCTCTGTGGCAGGTGGGTTCATGCCTCCTGCCAAGGCCTGCACACGGAGCAGGAAGTGGAGATCGCGGTGGACAATGGCTTTGATTGTACCCAGTGCCGAGGCCGCGCTTCCCCCTCAGAGAGTAAGGGTATCCTGCCGTTTGATTGGCTTTTACATAACACAAAAGCCAATTACATGGCATGGCTACAGTTTTGAGCTGTTATTTTACACTGGACTGCACAAGAATGAGTATAGCTATAGAAAACACCTTAACTTGTCCTTTTCTTGCAGTCTTTCCAAACATGTACAACCAATACAGTATAATAAAATGTACAATCAATGTACTGTACAATCAATACAATCAGTAGAATATTTATTGCATATAGACAATATGAATATCACAACAAACATCCCATAGGACACTATTCAGATAAGTTTAGATGTGTTATGTTAATGTGTTGGATCAGTATTCTGATTAATCTATTTAATGTTGATTAATGTTTTGTTTTGTTTGTTTAATTGCAGCGATAGCAGCAGTAGCAGCCATGGCAGCTGCAGAGGCCTATGAGCCTCCTCTTCCTGTGCAGACCCTCCCAAAGACTAAAGAGCTCGGTAAGCTCTCACCAGGATGTTACGTGGATCACATCATTAAACTTTATGGCAGGGAGAACTATTTGGATTGTCATAACAGCCTCTTAGTCTGTACGGTGAAGGAGTAGAACACAAGACCAGTTTGTGTAAGGATATGCCCTGTGTGCGTGCGTGCGTGTGTGTGCGTGTGCGTGTGTGTTTGGACGTCATAGCTAACTCCTCTCACTGCTCCTCAGACCCAGCGCGGACCTACACTCAGGATGGCGTGTGTCTGACGGAGTCGGGCCTGAGTCAGCTCCAGAGCCTGGCGGCAGCGGCCTCTCGTCGCCGGCGTCCCAAGCCCAAGCTCAAGCTCAAGATCATCAACCAGAACAGCGTGGCCGTGCTGCAGAGCGCCCCCGACCAACCGCTGGAGCTCGCCCGCGAGGGCGACCTCGACGACACCCGAGGTACGAATAAAAGTGTCTGCAACTTTACACTTTAAACTCATCACTGTTTATTATGTAAAGGCATCGTTCCAAACTCCTGAAGGAGGCATCTGGGGAAGAGAAAATTGGGCAAATTAATATGGTCTTTAATATGGTCTTTAATATGGTCTTTAATATGGTCTTTAAAATGGTTTTTATTTCATTGCCTTTTCTGCAGTGATGGTAGAGACTAACAAGTTTTTTCATGTCTGCTATGGGAGCTAATGGATTCAGAAAATAGCACAGAATATACTGTAGAAATATTGCCAATAGAATAGTCATATCTGTCTATAGATTATGCTTTATTGACATTTGAACACTGTGCACAGACTGTGAGGATTTTAAACTGTGTCCTATTGGCTTATATGAATGTGTGCCTGTCTCTGTCTGTGTGTGTGCGCGCGCATGTGTGCCTGTCTCTCTCTGTGTGTGCAGAGGGGGAGGCGGAGTGTGAGGGGAAGTCTGACTCCAGCCCCGAGAGAGAGGCTGCAGACGAGGACTCCAAAGGGGGCGGTGAGGCAGGCAAGAAGAGGAAGAGGAAGCCATACAGGCCGGGTAAGGGCTCTGATTGGTGGAGGCAGCTGCACCAGAGCGTGAAATGGGCAGCCAGACCGTGCGCTTTGCTTAACTTGGCTTGGCTTGCAACAGACGAGCAGCCAGGCCCTAAAAGATGAGCCAGGGGTTATTTCCTGCCCATGATCCCACTCAGACATGAGCCTTACTGTCTTAGGAGTGCCCCATACTGCAGCATGAGCCGTAGGTCTAACATAAAGAAGGCAGAAGGCAACACAGATGGGGCCATAACATCTGGATCATCTGCATACCCACTTATCTTTAACACACATCGGCACTATCTCTCTCTTCAGTAGAAGCTTAATTGTGTCATGAGGTGAGAGCTCTTACTCTGTGGAGATGAGAATCAGACCAGCTGAATAGCTATAATATCATCATTTATCCAACCTATTTCTGCCTGCTGTTATCTGTTACATAGTCCTTCCTCCTCCTGCTGTCTTCTTCTCTTCCAGAGGTTAATTTCGTATGAGTACTGGTAATGATAGTCACCATTTTTCTTTGACTATTGAAAAGCACTGACCAACATGACATAGATCATAGTGTGCCTCTTAAGCCTTACTGACAGCTAGATCATTAGCAATCACACTGAGGGTCACATTTCTGGGCCTGGGTTGTGATTTGTATCATCCTGGCTCTCTTCAAACAGGCATTGGGGGTTTCATGGTGCGACAAAGGAACAAAGCGGGCCAAGCTAAGGCCAAGCCTAACCTGACCAGGAAGGACTCCACAGGCTCTCTTTCCGAGATCCCGCAAGGAAAAGACGAAAGTGAGGACCTCTTATGCTCTTCCATATCTCAACCCTGAATATCTGTCTGTCAAAAAGTGTCTGGCAATATCTGAGCCCTCTTGTATGCTGTGCCTCTGCCTGTTAGTGCATGTATATTCATACTCGCCAATAATAAGGCAGAGAAATAACCCATCAATGCTGATTCCTGCTCTGTCCAGCCTGGGGGGATCCGGCTCCAGACACGCCACAGGATGAGAAGCCTCCCGCAGCAGAGTTCCCAGAGAAAACCAGGAAACGATATCGAAAGAAAAAGACCAAACTGGAGGAGGCCTTTCCCACCTACCTTCAGGTGTGTTGCTATAGCGTCAGCCATCTTACACTGATCCCCTTCTCCCTTTGGTGCAGCCTCTCTATCTACATCTCTCCAGACGAAAACATTTCTAAGATACAGTGAAACACCTATGAGAGGGGATCGCCTTTAGGCCCTCTTTTGTAACATTTTTTTAATACCTATTTCTTAGTTTTACTCTACAAGATTGGAAATTGTGTGGTAATGTTGTCAGATTCACATTGAGAGATATTGAGACATTGGGTAAATCAAATAATCTGTTGTGATGTAGAGAAATACAATAGCTAAGCTTTTGTTACTATTATTAGCTTTTTAAAATCTCACTTTTATTCACTTTCCTGTTTTTTTGCCCTCTACTTCACATTCCCTGCCTGCACAGCAGCACACCCTCTCAACCAAACAAGGCGTTCCAAAAGAATCCCAAGATGCTGTAGAACATGATATGCGCCATAAACCATCAGCCGTCACCATCTTTACCTCACAGGAAGGTCACAGCATGCTGCTGCCGCATCACTAGGCAACCACTAAAGATAGAACACGGCGTTAGAACATAGATCTTGCAGCGCACTTGCCTTAAGTGGGTGGGTGCCGCTAAGAGTCCATGGAGGGTTCAAATGTCGTCCCTCTCCCCAATGCCCTCCTCTGAATCCCTCTCTTGTTTGTGTTGCAAATGGACGTCGGACGTTGATCCGAGTTTTAATTTACTTGAGACTGACTGGCCTTTTTTAGGCCTTTCAGCCGTGCGCCTCCCAAGAGTTTCCTTTAGGCGTACGAGTACCGTCACTTTAATGAGGCTTTGGAGAACAGAGCCTTTGTTTGAAACTGGACCAACTGTGAGGTGCATTAAGCTGGCTGTCACCTGCAGGCTCCTACCCGGGCCTTTCCCCCAGTTGTCCCATGCGGTTTTGAAGCGCCGTGTTGAAGCTCTCGGAGACTGCAGAGGAGGAGCCCCTCAAATGAATAATTCACTCTGGACGGCACACTTGTGCTTTTGATGCTCCAGCACGGCGGGGTGCCTTCACTTCTGCTCAAAGCCCTTAGCTGTGCCGCCCTGCCCTGCCCTGCCTGACAGGCTGAACGGGGGAAGCAGGCGGGGGGCAGGCTCTATGACGTCACAAGCACATCACGCCGTGGTGGTGTTTTGATGTCATGAGTGTGTCAGTCTCTCTCTCTCTTGGGCACGCGTGTGCATCGTGAGTACACCCCCATGCACTCCAAGTCTTGATAAGTGAATGTCCTGAGGCTGTCAGAGCAATGAGAGAAGGAGGTGTTTCTCGAGGGGTGGAGAGTGCTTGATGGAGGAGGGTTTTAGCTTTGAGGCAGAAGTAGGGTGAGGGCTGAGACCCACACTCACACACTCATATATATTTATATATTTATACACACACACACACACACACACACTCATTCACTGAAACAATGATGGAAAAACTACCTCTGCTCAAGGCCATCTTCAGTTAAAATGAGCATAGCAATATGGGCCAAACTGCACATATGCTCTGTACCTGAGGATAAAGGCAATCTTTTGTTAAAAGAGGCCTCCACTGAGACAGTCCTCCTTGTCGTAATGTCATCACGATACTGTACAGTTGTTTCATTTGAGGGCTGCTGCCACCCAAGAGTGCACAATTTATTGTGTTGTCCCGTGAACATTGGGTCGTCCTGTTGGGAATGCCCCTTAAATGCCACTCAAATCCTATCAAATCTAATCAGTTCAAATTTGATCTTTTGTGAAACTGCTCCCTACGATATAGCTTCTTCCATCACCGTGTGTGTGTCTGTGTGTGTGTGTGTGTGCGTACACGCAGGCTTGCGTATCCGTGTGTGTTGTCTGTGTGTGCGTGGGTGTGTGTGCACGCATGCATTGAGGTGGGGGTGTGTGCGTAGGAGAATGAATGAATGTGAGGCATGACATTTTGGGGGCTCGGAAGAGTACAACAGAAGCGCTATATAAATGCAGCTTATTTACCATTTAAAGCCCCTTTTTTGCATCCATTGCCATCCCAGCCCACCCCATGCACACACCCCATGATGTGGACTCCCTGCTGTTGGCATTGTGTTGATCTGTTGTGCTGGTATATGCAGGAGGCCTTCTTTGGCAAGGACCTGTTGGACAAGAGCAAACAGAGCCGGCAGGGGGCGGAGCGAAGCCTGCTGGAGGAGGAGCGTGTGCAGACCAACAGGAAGAAGCCCCGCCCCCAGTACATGAGCCCGTCATCTGAGCCTCTCCTTGGCAGAATGGGTACTGCTTCAGGCACTGCCACACCCGGCAAAGCAGCCGCAGCCCGTAAGCACACACATACTGACACACACACACACACACACACACACCCCAACACGCAGAAAACACCTAGCCACCATATATTCCTGAATCGCTTACACATACATCCTCTGACATACGTACCTATAATACACACAACACACACACGTGCTAGCATGCACAAAAACACACCACTCACACACTCTCTCTCACACACACAATCACACTCACACACAGATCTTCTGCAAGAGTTGTCTGTTTTATGGCATGTAGCTCTGTGTCCCCTGTGTGTTGGAGGGAGATGGATGAGTTCCTCAGCCGTCTCAAGCTCAGTCTCAGCTCTGTCTTTGTGTGTCTTTGCTCCATCCACAGGGAGCGCCGATGACCCTCTAGTGGCTCTGACTGACGTTCTCAATACTGACACGGATCTGCTGGGAATACTGTCTGGAGACTTGGGAAAGCCCTCTGATGAATCAGGTGAGCAGCTGACAGAAACCAAATACTGTTTCTCTGTCTCTCTCACTCACTCACTCACTCACTCACTCACTCACTCACTCACTCACTCACTCACTCACTCACTCACTCTCTATCTCTCTCACTCACTCACTCACTCACTCACTCACTCACTCACTCACTCACTCACTCACTCACTCACTCACTCACTCACTCACTCACTCACTCACTCACTCACTCACACTCTATCTCTCTCACTCACTCACTCACACTCTATCTCTCTCTCTCACTCACTCACACTCTATCTCTCTCTCTCACTCACTCTCTATCTCTCTCTCTCACTCACTCACACACACTCTCTATCTCTCTCTCTCACTCACTCTTTCTTTTTCTGTCTTTGACAAAAACACCCCCACTCTCACATACCCTTCTTTTTATTTCTTCCCCTACTCTCTCTCTCTCTGTCTCTTTCTCGGTCTGTCTCGGTCTTTCTGTCTGTCTGTCTGTCTCAGCTTTTGATTCATATAAAATCGCTCTTCACAGCTCAATGCAAACACAGTCCAGTACTGGTCTTTCTGTTGCCATGCTCCTAGTGCTCAATGTCATGTTCTGTGTCTGTTTGGCTGTATCTTCTGAGGCTCTACCGAGCCGTTTCCTTTGATTTCTTTTCTGTGTGATGTTTTGTTTCTTGTGGCTGCTTGTCTGTCTCACCATTGTGCTGCTGTTCACTCATGTTGTTTGATTTGGTTTGGGTTTCTGTAGGTCTTGATTTTAGCCCTTTCCAGGTTGATGGCTCACCCCCTATATTTGGTAAGAGCCCAGCGGCCTGCCCCTAGTTAGCTCTAGCTGTCTGTTCCTCTGTGTGTGTGTGTGTGTGTGTGTGTGTGTGTGTGTGTGTGTTTTCTTTGCAAAGCCTAACATGCATGCTTTCACTCTTCATTCTCACACTTTCTTTCTATCATCCATTCACCTGTCGATTGGATTCTCTCTGCGACATTGTCTTGGTTAAAGACGGGTCCATTTTTTGGCCCATATAAAATCATTTGTTTCACCAACACAAACAGATGCACATTCTGTAAATGGAAATATGCCACTGAACTCACATATGCCGGAGTCAGCCTTAGTCAAGACAGCTTCAGCTTGTCACATCCTCTGTAATCAGCTTGTGCAGTTTGTTAGGGAGGAACTTCTACTGCTCCACGTTGGTTCCAGCTCCACGTTGGTTCCTACTGCGGTGTTATGCAGTGCAGTGCGTATGCTAACGTGTATGATGAATGGATTCAGAACAAGTAAATGCAACAGTCAATCTCTGGACTTTCCTGCAATAGAAAAAGCCAAAAAAGTAAGTAGAATTGAAGGCTTTTCAGAGGTTGCATAGTTCCAGCATATGGCTTTATTTTTCCACCAGCCCAGAGTAGCCATTGTGATTATGGATGCCTATTAGTCCATCCCAAGTTGTTCCATCATAAGGTTGATATGGACTCATCATGCTCAGTGAGATGGTGGCCTTCTCCCCCACATTACTGTCTAGCTAATTGTAGGGGAAAAAAGGTGACATTCAGGAGAGCTGGATGGTCAAGGATGTCATTACAGCTTAGGACTGGACAGCTTTCCAGGAGGCCTTTCATAGGAGAACTGCTCAAGTTTAGCCTTTGACACTCCGCAGACCAGGATGGGGAAAACACAGAAAAGTAAATGGAACACCATAAAGGGCCTGGACTTCTCACTGACTTTTTAAATATGAAGAATAAAATATGCCAAATGTCATTACAATAGTGTTAACGTTGTTGTTTCTTTTAAGATGCGTATTAACCTGTAACTGTTAGCAATTAATTTTCTCTCACAAAAGGTTGAAACCTTACAAGAAATGCAAGATTGAATAAACTAAGGGTTTAGACTATACCTTACTATTGGAATGATAACATTGTATTTTTAAAAATGTGTTTGCATTGATTTTTTTTTTGTAAAAGTGAGATGCTTTTGCTGATTTGTGCTGGTTTGTGTATGTGTGTTTTGGTTCTGGTTGTGTGTGTTTCCAGCTGGTCTGGAAGTGGAGTCCCCTGCTGTAGCCCAGGCCCACCCAAGCAGGGCTGCACGTGGAATCCCAGAGGAGCCCCTGGACGGCATCCTCAGTCCAGAACTGGACAAGATGGTCACAGACGGTATGTGCAGCACAGGAAAAGATATTATATTGGTTATTACAATGTCTTTTGTTTTTGTTTTTTAAAATTGGATTTTAATTCAGGGTAACATCACTTTAGTCAGACATAATATACATAAAAAAACAATAATTGACTTAGACTATTAATACATTTTTATGATGACTCTGAAACAAAAAGGAGAAATGAAAAAATAACTAAATAAAATAAATAAATTATATAATAAATAGGGAAATTGACATTTCATACTTGGGCACCATCAATGAGCCACCCTACCCCAGTACATACATACATAAAAATACATAAATAGAATGCAACATAGTTATGTGTATTTAATGTTACTGTGGGTGAGTTTATTTGAAAGATTGTATAAATCTTTTCAATTGAAATGTTAGATCCCTAAATAATGAGAATATGTAAGATATGTAATAATATTATTATAGATTTGTGCTTTAATTTAATTACAGATGTGTTTTTAAGATAGGAAGGTCTTGAATGGAAATGCAGTCAGGGAAATGTGAGACTATTGTGTCCATAAGCTATTGATTGTCATCGGAGTTTGATTTAAGCTGTAAAATTACCTTGATCTTGCAAACATTGACTTTATTGTCTCATCACAGAGTCCATTCTCAGCAAACTCTACAAAATTCCAGGTGTGTAATATTTTATCGTGCCATGAATATTGATTATTCAAATATATGTGCACGTACTGAATACTCTGCAAATGACCATAATCTTTTCGATTAGTACATGTGTGTGTGCATGCGGATTTAATCTTTGTTCTGCCCTCTACAGAGCTGGAGGGGAAGGACGTAGAGGACCTCTTCACGGCCGTCCTGAGCCCCAGCACCAGCCAGTCTCCTCAGGTGCCCCAGCAGCAACAGGCCTCCGCCGCCATGCATGGGCCCCAGGGCGCAGCTCTCCCTCACCCCCCTTCTGCTCCAGGTACTGCCCACCTCCACAGCCTCTCTGTACAGTCACATAGTATTAGCCTTTCTTCCATGGATCCATGTCACATCACATTTGGTTTTCACATACATTCAGAAAAGTGTAGAATCTCACAAAATATACAAATCATTGTGGAAAGGGTTGAATGGTGTGTTCTATGTGCCCGTTTAGGAAATGGGATGTTCCCACGGATGCCGATGGTGAACGGGCTGGTGGACCCCAGCCAACAGTTCCCTCCGTCCCAGATGAACCCAGGGGCAGGTGCCTGCATGAGCAGCAATTTCAGCCCTCTGCAGCGCATGCCCTTCCCCGACAACATGAGGTACTGCAGGAGCAGCACAAGTTCAAAACAGACTCTGTTAAACTGATAAAGCTGTCATGGATTCTGCATGTGTGTATGTGTTATATCTTCAGTCTGATGTCATAGCCTAAAGCAAAGACCTAGTAAAGTGAAAATAATAATTGTCTCTTAGGTTTCACACCAAAGAAAGAGTTGTTACTAATATCCTCATCAATTTTGAGTGCTGCTCAAAACGTTTCTAAGTATGTTAAATTCTCAAAGTTGTGAAAATACAGGTAGCATTTACTATACTCAGATGCTCTAGGTGTGTCTGCCCAAAGCATGCCTCTGACCAATCAGGGAAGGCCATTGTAAAGACGTCAGTCCATTGCTCACTGATAACCAATTCAATATCTACAATGCAGTGCTGGTGTACAGGGATAATGCTACTGAGACCCAAAGATTGTTTAGAACAGTGTCCTCATGATGAATGATGTAAGCAGAGTGTGCTTTAGTCCCACGCTTCTTACCACTACTGAAACAACACCTGACATCAATAAAATGGTGAAAGTCCACACAAGGTAGATTGGACTGCTGAGATGTTTAACATGTTTTTAAAAAGATTCTTTATATTTAACATGTTACTAAACCAAGCACTAAATATCTAACCAAGCCAAACACTAAATTTCTTACTGGGTCTTTAACTGTCATTGGCTCTTTTAACCCCCACACTGGTGTTGACAATAGAGTTGATCGTTTCTGCTGTTTCACAGGGAGCGCAAGTTCCATCCAGCGCCTGGTGGGGTGGGGGGTGCTTGGGCAGGGCCTGGCCCACCTTCAGGTCCAGCGGCAAGTCCAATGCCTGAGGGCGAGGGTGACTCCATGTCCACTGCACAGAAGAGCACACTCAAGTGGGAGAAGGAGGAGACACTTGGAGAGCTGGCCACTGTGGCTCCCGTCCTGTACACTAACGTGAACTTTCCCAACCTCAAGGAGGAATACCCTGGTATGTGTTTCCTCAGACAGGAACATATATAGTACTTTAATACACTCTAAGCTTTAGTAGAAGGGAACTAACATACAATTTTATGATTGTGAATTTTATTTTTCATATTTTCATTTTCTTTTGCAAAAAATACAAATAAAACACCTGAATGTGGTGTCAGTTTGACCAAAATTGCTGCAAATCACTTTGGACTTTGCACATAGAATGATGATGATGATGGTGCATGATCCATATCCCCTCCTATGTTTCCTCTGCAGATTGGTCGACAAGAGTCAAACAGATTGCAAAACTGTGGAGAAAAGCAAGTTCACAGGACAGAGCCCCATATGTGGTAAGAGAATATCCTCAAATACAGTCTCAGAGAGGGTCTTTTCCTTGTAAACCTCTGCTGTTTAACTCCCTTTGATTTAGGCTGGAGAGATAAAAGCCTTACCCAGATAAGCCGCTGTAATTAAATAAACCATATCCTAGATCTATTTAAACAGGTTGCAGGGAAAGCACGAGTTCACAGCACTTTCTCGTCCCTGTGCTTTAATTAAATTCTCGGAAAGTAAATTAATCTGATGGGACGAATGCAGTAGGACCTAATCTTGATTAATATTGAACTTTGGTGGAATAATTTTTTCAAAAGACCCCTCTGTATTGCAGTGCTGTTTCCCTCCTTCAGTTCGTCCTTGCCTGGTCAAAGCATCAGAACTCCCAATTTCATCATGGGAAATGTGACCGTGTGTGGACAGAATCTCGACTAACACTCTCTCTCTTATTTCCAGCAAAAAGCCCGGGACAACCGAGCAGCGCTGCGCATCAACAAAGTCCAGATGTCCAACGAGCCAGTCAAGAGGCCGCACGCCCAGCAGCCCACACCGCAGCTGCCCCAGCCCCCGGAGGTGTTCGACCCCGCTATTCCCCCTATGGACACGGAGCTGCTTTTTAAGGACCCACTCAAGCACAAGGAGTCTGAGCAGGAGCAGGAGTGGAAGCTCAGACAGGTGAGCGTGAGCGAGATGAGATGATTGACATGTCTTCACTAGAGGCTTCCAGATCTTTGAATAATGCTTAAAGAAGTTTAGCTGGAAGGGAATGAGTCGTTACAGCCTGCTAAGTTTGAAAAGATCTGAGCCAGTTTCTTTGCTAGCTGTGTTTTATAGGATGTAACATTTTGAGTAGTGGACTATTGTTTGTTCAGTTACATAATGGACATTATGATGGTTCTTTTTTATTGATGTAGGAAGATGTTGGATACGAACAACATTGTGATGACTATAAATGTGTGTGTCTGTGTGTGTGCGTGTGTGTGTGTGTGTGTGTGTGTGTGTGTACATACATACATACACATATACACAGTGCTGCTCATAGGTTTACATACCCTGACAAAATGTTTTGTTTCTTGGCTATTTCTCAAAGAAACTGAATGAACACAAAATGTTTTCTTTCACTCTTGGATAGTGGTTGGCCAAAGCCATTTATTGTGAAACATCTGTGTTTACTCTTTTTAAACCACAATGACAACAGAAACTAATAACCCTGATCAAAAGTTTACATACCTTTGTAATTTGGCCTCACACAACTTGACACAAATGGGATTGAATGGCTATTAAAGGTTCTTCACCTGTGATCTGTTAGTGGGTGTGTATAAAAGTCAGTGAATTGCTGGACTCCTGAGAAACCCTGCATGCGGTGCTGTGCTGATGTCTTGGATGCAGAATCATGGGAAAAGCAAAGGAATTGCCAAAAGATCTGCAGGAAAAGATAGTACAACTGTACAAATCAGAGAAGGGATATAAGAAAATTTCCAAACAGGCAGTCAGCACTGTTCAGACATTAATTACGAAGTGTAACGTAAGAGGAAATGTAATGTATGTCAAACCAGTACTGTAAGAAGGCATTTGAAGAAAAATGGGCTGCATGGTATAGTTGCCAGAAGAAAGGCACTTTTACGCAAATGCCACAAAGAATCCCGCCTCAAATATGCTATACTGCACAGAGATAAATCCCAAACCTTCTGGGAGAAAGTAATGTGAAGTGATGAAACCAAAATGGAACTTTTTGGGCAAAACCATACACGCTATGTTTGGCGAGGCATCAACAAGGCCTATGATGGAAAGTACACCATTCCAACAGTGAAACACGGTGGTGGATCCCTGATGTTTTGGGGATGTGTGAGCTACAAAGGCACGGGAAATTTGGTCAGAGTTGATGGCGAGATGAATGCTGCCAGTTATCAAAAAATACTGGAGGAAAATCTACACTCCTCAGTCCTGAGGCTGCGCATGGGATGTACTTGGACATTCCAGCACGACAATGAACCAAACATAAGGCCAAATCAACCTGTCAGTGGCTACAACAACATAAAGTGAAGGTTTTGGAATGGCCATCTCAGTCTCCTGACCTCAATATTACTGAGCCACTCTGGGGAGACCTGAAACGTGCTGTTCCGCAAGACAGCCCAAGAATTTACAAGAACTAGAAGCTTTTTGCCAAGAAGAATGGGCAGCTTTACCATCTGAAAAGATAAAGAAGCTCATTGACAACTACCACAAAAGACTTGAAGCTGTTATTGATGTTAAAGGGGGAAATACACAGTATTAGGAACTGGAGTATGCAAACTTTTGATCAGGGTTATTTGGATAGTTTCTGTTGTCATTGTGGTTTAAAAAGAGTAAACACAGATGTTTCACAATAAATGGCTTTGGTCAACCACTATCCAAGAGTGAAAGAAAACATTTTGTGTTATTCATTTTCTCTGAGAAATAGCCAAGAAACAAAACATTTTGTCAGAGTATGTAAACTTATGAGCAGCACTGTATATATTCTTAATGTTGTGATAATGCTGTGAGTAACAGTGGCACTGAGTCAGCTATATTTGTTTGTGCTACCTGAATGGCCCAGTGGTCCAGTAATCGGGATGAAACTCAGCCTGAGCTTTGCGATAGTCACTGAAGTTTACAGACGGAGTTGGCCACTTTAATTGGAAGTCCTTGGATGACTGGGCTCTTTAATAAAGTTGGCAAGGCGTAGCGTTTCATTTTCAAGAGCCAGGCAAACACTGGCGCGGCAAGAGAGGCTCTTTCTGAATCAAAGCATGAAATCATCAATAGTTGGAATTGAACTGGCTGAGACATCAGACAGAAGCTGTGATGTGCACCCAAACATTGCACAGCTGTGCCTGTCGCCTGCCAAAAGTCAATAAAACTTACTGAAAAGGTGAATGAGAGGAAGTGTATATGAAAGATTTTCCCCACAGGTTTGCGAGAGTGTGGTTGCCGTGGTTACATAAGCTGTCAGTCAGTCTTGCTAATTGTGCCCCTCCCCATCGTCTTGGGTCTGAAAATATCCTGAACTCGATAAGCAAACTTCATATCTGTTCTGTCTCATCTTCTACTTTCAGTAGCTGTACCATTTCTTTTCTTTCTTTGTCTGTTGTTACCTCAGCAAATGAGACAGAAGAGCAAGCAACAAGCGAAGATCGAAGCTACCCAGAAGCTGGAGCAAGTTAAGAATGAGCAGCTGCAGCAGCAACAACAGCAGCAACAGACTGGCAGTGGGTCCGACGCAGACAACTCCAGTGGCCAGAGCCCCCTGTCCTCTCAGTCCAGCAGTGGTGGTGGCAACCTGTCGCCTATGCAGCAGCCCAAGGGTGCTTTCCCTCGACCACATATCCCAGGGACACCTGGCTCCTCTGGGACTCCGGACGACATCTTCCTGCGCCCGCAGCTGCCTCCCCCGTCTGCTGGCAGCAGCCAGGGCTCAACCTCCCAACCCCAGTCGCCACAAATGTTCTCTCCTGGCTCGTCTGGGTCGAGGCCTTCGTCTCCCGGAGACCCATATGCCAAAATGGTGGGCACGCCGAGACCCCCGCCCATGGGTGGCGTGGGCGGACAGCGCAGGGGCTCAGTTGAGTCAGGGAAGTCACCCAGGTCTCTGTCAGAAGAGAGAGGCAAGCCTTCCTCTGGCCACGAGCCCTTCGGGTCCCCAACGTCCCTGAGCAGCGATCCGTACGCAAAGCCTCCAGACACCCCCAGGCCTGCACCCTCTGGAGACCCCTTCCTGAAGCCCATGGGTCCCCCGCGGGCCAGCCCCTCAATGGAGGGGAGACACATGATGGGTTCCCCGGGTCATGATCCCTTCTCCAGACCTGCGCAACGCAAAGAGGCCTACCAGCGGGGCGTGCAGAACCGGATGATCCTCTCGGACCCATACTCACGTCCCTTACTCACGCCTATCCCAGGGAGCAATGAGTCGGGCTCTGTACAGCTCTTCAAAGCTCCCATGCCACCAGGCCAAGCCCAGGACCCTTTCGGAGGAATGCACCCTGGACAGCGGAGACCCAGCGGAGACCCATTTGAAAGGCCAGATGACCCGTATGCCCAGCCCCCGCTCACACCACGGCCTGGCATGGGTCAGGAGTTTGCCAACCCACAGAGACCTTTGCGCCAGCCCCATCAGTTTTCCCAGCCTGGCCCAGTAATGAGACAATCTGCCCAGAACCCATATTCTCACGCTCCCTCTACCCCTAGGCCTGACTACAGCCAATATGACCCCTACTCCCAACCTCCAGGCACACCGCGGCCTATGAGCGACGTGTATACTCAGCCTCCAGGCACACCCAGGCCACATGACCAGTACAGCCCCTCCTCAGACTCCTACTCCCACCCAGCCTCCACTCCCCGCCCAGGCCCCAGGGTCTCGCCCTCCCAGGCTGTGGATCCTTACGCCCAGCCACCAGGGACTCCGCATCCAGTGATGGGCGACAGGTTCCCTAAGTCTCCAGGCTGTCAGAGGAACCCCGACCCTTACTCTCAGCCTCCTGGCACGCCGAGGCCCATATCCATGGGAGGCCCACAGCAGATGCTGAACGACCCATATGCCCAGCCCCCGGGCACACCCCGTCCTGGGGCAAGACCAGTCCCCATGGCCAATCAAGATCCATTCTCTCCACCTCAAGTCAGGGCCCAAGAGGCTTTTGCTCACCCAATGGTCCCTGGCTCTCAGACACCAAAGCATCCCGGAGTGCATGATGAGAGTGTTGCTCTGCCCCTGTCCAACCCCCCGAACCAAACCCCTGTCCATGACCCCTTTGAACAGGCGCCCATGACGCCTCACCCACAAGCTGCCGAGAAGGAAACCCAGGGAATGGTGGGGCATGGTCCTAACCCCATGGGTACTGGGCAGATCCCTCACATCGCACAGTTCTCCACACCACCTGAGGCTCAGAGCGTATCTCTGATGGAGGCTGAAGAGAGAATGAGACAGGTGTGATTTATTATAAGCAGTTTTCTCTCTTGACTCTTACATGCATTTTGTTCATCAAGATTAAGTAATATGTAACAGAATTCTGAATTCTGTGTTAAACCCTAACAATCTATCTGCATTGTTTTTGCACAGCGTCAGCGAATTAGAGAGCTTATCCTTAAACAGCAGCAGCAGAAGGGTGCCATTCGTCAGGAAAAAGGTTCCCAGGATGCCCCAATGGCCATGGCCCCAGGAACCCCGCAGCACTGGAGTCAGGGAGGGCCAGGGCCACAGCCAGAGATGTTCAACCGACCTCCACCTCCCTACCCTGGCCCAGGGCCAGTCAGAGCCCCCATGAGGTTTCCTGGACCCTTCCCAGGCGACCAGCATGGCCAGGTTGCCATGGAGGGGCATTTTCCAGATGGTGCTAACATGGGCATGAGGCAACACATGCAGAGGTGGGTCAGCAGAATGTGGAACGTGAGAGAGGGTTGTTTTTTTTTTTGTTTTTTTTTTAAATGCTTTAATGCTTTTTAGCTAATAGTAGCCAATATAACTTTTATTAACATTAATGCTAAAGGGAAAAATCTTACTGTAAATTTAAATTTCTTAACAGATTTGGGTTTCCTGGAGTACAAGGGCCTCATGGGCCTCCCAGACCCCCACATCCAATGCAGGAGGCCATGATGGATTCTCACCCACAGATGAGGAGATCCATGTCTGTCGAACTAGGAAAGCCATTTGGTGGCCCCCCCATGGGCCCGGGTCCCCAGCACTTCCCCCCACGGGCAATGCCAATGCAGCAGCACAATATCATGGGTCAGCCTTTTATCGAGCTGCGACACAGAGCCCCAGAGAACAGACTTCGGCTGCCCTTTGGGCCTGTTGGCATGCAGGGGAACCCAATGGACCCACATGCCCAACAGCACAGGCCACCGGGGTTCAACATCAGGCAGCAGATGATATTTCCACCTAATCAGGGTCCCAGGCCCATGGAAGGAAACATGATGAATCAGCCCCAAGGAGGTGCTCCTCAGATGCAGATGTCCTCCAGCATGGACAATCTGAACCAGCCGCCAAACTTGCCAGGGGTAGGTGGTCTTCAGCAGCCACCTCTCATGAGGTCCATGAGTCATCCAGCCTCGAGTGAAGTATCCAATGTTGTTCCTGTAAATCTTTTCCCAGTGGCTCCCACTGAGCAAACCGATGAAATTCCTAGTGCTGAAGGGGAGAAGCTTGATGCTGATGCAGAGTCGGCTGTGAAAGATCTGGAGGATGTTGAGGTGAAAGATCTGGTCGATGCTGATCTGGAAAACCTCAATCTAGATCCAGAGGATGGGAAAGACTTGGACCTGGAAACAAACGACTTGCACCTTGATGATTTCTTGACATCTGGAAAATTTGATATCATAGCTTACACTGAAACTGACCTGGACCTTGATGTCAAGAAGGACATGTTCAATGAGGATCTAGACCTCAGTGATCCTATTGAGGACCATGGTGAGACCTCTGATCAACAGAAGGCACTTTCAGAGAAGAGGAATGCCGGATCTGGTAGTGCCTCGACAAAAGGACAGTCAGACAATATACCAGAGGCACTAACAGGTAGCATTAAACAGGAAGCTTGTCCAAGTCAGGGCTTGAAAGAGGAACCCGACGTGAAGTCAGAACCCAACACTGGTCTGTCTCAACCTCAGGGCTTGACTGCCTCGGGGCATATCAAGAGCCCAGACCTCTCTTCTCAACCAACAGCATCTCAGTCAGTGAGTGGTCCTGAGACCACGCCTGTACTGTCCAGTCTGCTGGGCAAGGAGAAGCCAGGCGATCTGTCCCTTAAGCAAGTGGATACCCCATCATCCGTCCAAAGCAACCCAGAGATGCCCATCTCAACCACTCTCAATCAAGGCAACTACCAACAGCAAGACTTGAATCCAACCCTGACTTTGGAGCAAGCTATTAGTTCTGCCCATGCAGAGATCCAAAGCCAGGCAGCAGGCCAGGCTTTTGGGGCTGATCAGGCAGATATGTTGCTTGCTGCTGGGGACCCACAAGCAGGGACCAGCCTTTCCCAGGCACAGCAGGCCTTGGGTGGCCAAAACAGGCCCCTGTTACTGGAGGAGCAGCCCCTCTTGCTGCAGGACTTGCTGGATCAGGAGAGGCAGGAACAGCAGCAGCAGAGACAGATGCAAGCCATGATAAGGCAGCGCTCAAGCGACTCCTTCTTTCCAAACATAGGTAAGTCTTGGCTACAGATATTATCAGAGTATCCCCCATCCCCATTAACCAAGGGCTTCACGCAGTAATAAAATTTTCTTAAATTTTCTTTTAAGGAAAAAAAAATTGGCCTAAAAGCTTTTTTTCCTGGTGTATAGAATGATGAATCTCACAGTGCCAGTGGTTTAATAGCATGAGCATCACCCCTTAAACACTTTATATATAAGGCAGGTGTTACACTAAATGTTTGCTATGCTGTACTACGTCCATGTATCTCTGAGCCTTTCTCTCCTTGCACTGACGGGTCCCTCTGCAGCATGGATGCATGCATCCACATCACACTCCTCAAAGTAGCTCTCCAGGTCTTGTAGCCAGGTCTTACAGCGCACTGTTAACTACACTATATCGCCTGGGATGCTAGTTTGCTAATCCTCCATTCCCACAACAATCATCCATCCAAATTAAAATTCACAATGCTTTATGAACATATATTATCTACCTGCAGTGTACATAATCCATTGTACAGACAGACGGTCATTCAGATTATACACCAAACAGTGCACATTGTGTAGAGAATCTTTCGGAATGTTTCAGCTAGAAACAGTTCAACTGGAAAGTTTTAAACACTGATTCTTTTATAGGTCATTTTGACCTTGAGGCTTGGTTTTGAGATTGATCGCTTTAGGATAGTAGTCCCACCATCCAACCGTTCCTCCATACTTAAAAATAATGCAGTATAGTAGTCCCACCGTCCGAGCAGCTCCTCCATACTTGCGTCAAGTCAGCATCCCCCCACCCACCTCTATTAATTTTTCAGTAAAGGATTGCTAACTAATCATGCATAGACCATGTTTTAATCATTCTTTTCTTTGTATACAGATTTTGATGCAATCACTGACCCTATTATGAAGGCTAAAATGGTTGCATTAAAAGGCATCAACAAAGTCATGGTGCAGAACAATATGGGCATGACACCCATGAATGTCATGAACAGGTAAGGAGTGAAGAACATGAGATCTTGTTTAGTATCAGTGTGCTGAATTCATCAACCAATCAAAATACGAACCTTCCTGTTCTTGTCAGGCTTCCACATGGTGTTCAGCAAGGCCAGGGTCCACCGTGGCCTGAAGGTGCTCCTGTGCCTCAGCAGGTTCCTGTACAGGTATGGGTGGGCATAGCAAAGAGATCCCAAAGAGGTATTTGCTCCATATTAGGCTCATTCTAACACTCATAATGTGTCTTTGTTCTTGACCTAGGATGGCAAACAAGCACCTCATATTGCCAGACCCAATCCCCCTAATTTTGGACCAGGACCTTCAAGTGAGTTCACTGCTGGAGAAACATCTCATTCTGTCAATTTGAGACAAGTTATATTCTTGTTATTATTTGTTATTATTAGGAGGTATTTCTTCATCTTCTGAAGTGAAAACCCATGCTCTCCTGTTAAGTCCACTAATCCTGCCCTGTATTCTCCCCTCAGACGATACCCAGCAGAAGGCTCAGTATGAAGAATGGCTTCGGGAGACCCAGCAGCTGCTGCAGATGCAGCAGAAATTCCTAGAGGAGCAGATTGGGGCCCACCGCAAGTCCAAGAAGGCCCTCTCGGCCAAGCAGAGGACTGCCAAGAAGGCTGGTCGCGAGTTCCCTGAGGAGGACGCCGAACAGCTGAAACACGTGACTGAGCAGCAGGGTGTGGTGCAGAAGCAGTTGGAGCAGGTAATGCTCAGACAAAGGTCTTGCATTTCCTCTTCATTAAAGACACACCAGGGTTTTAGGTTGATTCACCAGCTTCGTAGTCATTTTGGTGATTAAATGTCTCATTACATGGTGAATGAAGGCTCTCACCAATAGGCTAACTGGTCCCAATCATTTCCAGTGACTATGCTAAGCTCACCTAATGATGTCAGAATAGGCATTATACACGCTCTGAAGAGAAGAGTGTATATCTATCTCTGAGGTATTCTGCAAATAAGCTAATTTCTCAAAAGGGTGGTGTATCCGTTTTAATGGTATAATACTACTATTACTATTAATACTACTAATGGTATAATACTACTATTTAGAACTGCTCACAATTACAGTCAAAGCATTTCACTTGTTTTTTCTTGATAGTGAACTTCTAATGGTAGATACATTAATCCTCTCTAGTTATAGTTTGAAATACTAGCGCATTTCTAGTTTCTGACATTTAAGTGAGCTTGCTTTGCTTTTCACTGAGTGGTCTCCCATGTCTCATCCAAAATAGATCCGTAAACAACAGAAGGAGCATGCAGAGCTGATTGAAGAGTACAGAGTGAAGCAGCAGCAGCAGCAATGCAACATGCAGCCACCCATGATGCCTGCCATGCATGGCCCCCCTGCCATGATGCCAGTCCGTCCACCCATGGGCCAGCCTGTGATGGGCCCCATGCCACAGATGCCGCAGATGCCAGTCCACCCAGGCCAGCCTGGCCCTGCTCGCCCGCCCAACATGCCAGGCTGGCATCCCGGTGGCCCCATGCCGGGCCCTATGCCCATGGGAGGCCCCAGGATGCCACCCATGATGCCTGGTCAGCCGCCCATGCCTCAGCCGCCCATGCCTCAGCCGCCCATGCCTCAGCCGCCCATGCCTCAGCCCCCACAGGTCATGCCAGCGGGGGGCCCTGCCACTCAGCCGGGCGGCGGTGAATCGCCTCATGTGAACTTTGACGACACCAACCCATTCAGTGAGGGCTTCCAGGAGCGTGAGCGCAAGGAGCGTCTCCGCGAGCAGCAGGAGAGGCAGCGGGTGCAACTCATGAAGGAAGTGGAGCGCCAGCGGGCACTTAAGCAGCGCATGGAGATGGAGATGCAGCAGCAGCAGCAGACCCTGATGAGTCCAGAGGGCCTTATGAAACCCCAGATGGCCCAGATGTACAATCAGGAGATGCCTCATGACTTCATGCAGTCCCAGAAGCATCTGCAACCCCAGCAGCAGCCCCCGCCAGCCATGCCTGGCCAGATGTTCCCTCAGCAGCAAGGCCATCCACCTGGGCTCGGTGTTGAATCTCCTGCTGCCTTCATGGGCAATGGGCCATTCCCTCAAGACATGGGACCTGGATTTTGGGCTGAAAATTCTGGCATGGATGCGGGCAGCTTTGCCTCAGGTCAACCCAGACCCCCCAGATTTGGAGGACCCAACATGATGCCTCAAAACGCGGGTAAACCCCATCCGTTTGGGCCAGATTCCACTTTGCCTCTTCCACCCAACTTCCCGGGATCGGGCCCATCCCTGATCCAGCTTTACTCCAACATCATCCCTGAGGAGAAGTGCAAGAAGAAGCGGAACCGCAAGAAGAAGAAGGACGACGACTCCGGCTCTCTGAATGCTCCGTCCACACCACACTCCGACCTCACAGCGCCTCTCACGCCCTGTGTCTCGGACACGTCCTCCACCCCGACACGGATGTCACTGCACCATGGGGAGCAGGATCTCGGCGAGTCATCCCAGCCTGGCTCCTCAACGCCAGGCTCAGCCACCAGCCAGCCTCCTTCTGAGCTGGAGAGGCAGCTGTCTGGAGGAAGCTGCGGTGGTAGTGGTGGAGGCAATGGCCCCCTCTCGCTTATGGAGGGCCATTTGGTGCAGGACCGGATCCTGAGCAACATCAAACTGGAGCAGGTAGAGGGCGCCAGCGAGTGTCACGGGTCTGGCACCCACGAAATGGAGCACATGGGCACAGTGAAGATGGAGAAGGAGGGGACCTCGCCTCACGCGGCCGGCCTGAGCCCGGCGCACAGCTCCAAGGGCGAGATGAGCAATGAGCTCCTCAAACACCTGCTGAAGAACAAGCGGACGCCACCGGTTGGGCTCCCACACCAGAGGTCGGAGGACAGCCTGCGCTCTGAGGAGGAGGGCTCCTTCGACAGTAAGGGCTTCCTCAGGCAGAACTCGCTGGACAGCAATGGGGTGAGTAGACAACTGTCAGGTCAGTTGAGTTTAGTTTTATTCAGAATTATATAGGTGTTGTGACCATCAACATTTTCCCAGTATCCCAGAATCCCAGTGTCCTCCTAAAGCCCTGAACCCTCAAAGACAAAGACCGGCACGAGTTGACTTAGGGGTAGGGGAGACACTGGAATTCAGCCAATTTATTTGCATTCTGGAGCCCAAGGCATAGACCTCTCTAGAGCACACGTTAGGGATGACGGCTGCCGAGGTGTCCCAATATAGGGTAATGGACGAGGCCAAAGTCGCCAAAAGCGGAGTGCCGTTTTCCTATGCCTAGTTTGGCATTTGGTTGTTATAGTTACCATTCTACAGAGCATTGATATGGAACAGTGATGAAACTTTTTTAGCAGATTAACATTGTGGGTGTCGGAATAAAAAAAAAAAACTGTATTTAATTTCTCCAGGTGATAAAGTAGCATAGAGTAGGTGTCTATTTAGTGTCTGATCACAACTCCATAGACACCAGAGGAGAGAATCAGCCACAGTCAAGATGGTAATGAAGGGAATCAAAGGGAATAGAAAAAAAAGGTAAATTAAAAAAAAAAAAAAAAACTGAATTGAATAATGATGATCCTGTTGTTCTGGTAAAATCCTAATTGATACACAGAGATGCACCTCAGATAGGTGCCACATTCAATTCCTTGAGGAGGTGATGTAGAATGGGATGTGATGAGACTTACAGAAACTGGTGCTTTGCAATGCAGGAAAACCATGACATGGGGGTCAGACTAGGACAAAGTTAGCATTCTATGGGAGAGCATCATGTTGTTGCTGTAGGCAGAAGTGGTGCTGAAAATCGCTCCCGCACAGTCCTCTAATGAGAACCCCACCATAAAGAAAGCACATAGTGGGAATAATGGAGTTACTTCCATTACATAGACTTAGATTGTTACCGTTAGAGATTCTACATTTTCAGTGGGAATGCAGCTCTAGACATGCTAGAGAGCATCACATTTTGAGCCTAAGAAGCTTTGGCAGTTGATTGCACCTTAGAGGCACAGGCAGATAGGTGAAGTGCAAAATGGCTCGCTGACATTTAAAAAGAAGGCTTTGCTTAGATTTCATTTTTGGCACCTCTCCTCCTGTCCTTTGAAATACGATTGCTTGTCCCATTTCAGCGCAAAACGAGAGTTTCCCACCCTTTGACCCATCACTCAGAGACATCTGAGAACAAGGCCCTTTGGTTTGAGTAGCATAGAGCTCTATATGTCTGCTCACTTTGCCCTGGCTTTAATGATTTTCCTTCTTTTTCCTCAGACGGTGTCCGATAGCCAGCTCTCTGGGCAGCCTGACTTCAGCGGGCCCTCTCTGGCCGGTGACATGGACAAGAGGAAGCAGCGGAACAAGAGGGGCCCCAAAGGCGGTGAGCGCCCAGCACCACGCTCCAAGAAGAGGAGAAAGGAGGAGGAGGAGAGGCAGGCTGCCTCCGCTACCTCTGACCCCGTCATGACACACCTGAAACAGGTAAGGGAATCACAGAACTAGATTAGTTGATTAGTAACAATGTCTAAAAATCCTATGGTGCTGAATGTCCACTCGCAATAGTACTGTTATTATGTACCTATTTGATTTATGGGAAATTGAGGCATACTCGGCACCCTAAAAGTCTGTATAAAGGTCCAACTCAGTTTTGCCAGGTTGCCAGTAGCATTCTGCTTTGATAAAAAAAAGTGATTTGTGTGGATGTACCTGAATGTGAACGTGACCATAGAGAAATACAGCTATTTTGAAGCCATGGAGTTTCCAAACCATGTCCTCTCTCTGTGAATCGGTTGTCATCAATGTGCGTAGTTCACTGTCACTAATCCAGTTTTGATGGCGTTGTCTTCTGTCAAAACTAAGCTGCGCTTATCCTGCTTCTGTTACTTTTTTAATTACAAAATAATCTGGCAAAGTGAAGATAATTGGTTTTATGGGGCTCAACATGCAGTGGGTTAAAAATTTCATTGAAGTTCAGTAATAAAAAAGGAGAGTTTGTTGATCCTGTGCATGTGTGTGACTCAGTATGCAGTAACCTGTATATTCCTCTCCATTCTAAACTCACATTCATCCTCTGGACCCTCCACAGCTGTCTCTGTTGCCTCTGATGGAGCCCTTGATTGGAGTGAACTATGCCCACTTCGTGCCCTATGGCAGTGGGCAGCTGGATGGCGAGAACCGACTGACAGGCTCCTTTGGCAATGCTTCCCTGGACGGCGTGTCCGACTACTATTCCCAGCTCATCTACAAGGTGAAAGATGTTTTCTAATGCGGTTCCTGCTTAAGATTCTTTCCATCATCACATTAGAGTGATTCAAGATGCTTAGGAGAAGGCTTACATAAGAACTAATAAAATTCATTTGACTTGACTTTAATCTTTAGGAGTCATTTCAGCATTATGAGCGTCCTTTTGTGGTCGATCAATAATGATAATTGCATCCATCTGTAAATTATTCATGGATGGATGTCCATGAAATATTTGGTATGGGTCTGTAAAAAGATGAACCATATTGTTTCTGATTTGTTTATTTTTTTTTTACTTTGTCGTTTAATTGTATCACAAAGAACAAGAGGGAAAAATGAGTATCCCTGACCATATATTTAGCGTTCTTGGCAGAGTAATAATAATGCATGAGCAACAAAGAAGGTGAAGTAAGAGGGCAGGATAGCTCTGACACAACTCACTATGTCCAGCAGCTCTGTAAAATAAAAGTAGCCTGCCAGTGGTGATCACACAAGGTCTATAAATGGCATGTCACATGGTCAAACTTTCTAACGTTCATTTGTTTCTGAATGCTAACGTGGTCTCCGAGATTGAGACCAGTATCTCCATAATTGTTATGATGAGGTATTTGGTCAAGTAGCTGTAAGATTCGCTAAACACTGACACTTTTTTGTCTTTTCTGTTTCACTATTTCTGTCCAGAAGAGCCACAGACAGTTTGGTAACGATGACACAAAATTATCAGATTTCTCCCCTTTTCTCCTAAAATAATTTTCTGCGTTGCTTGAAAAACTTTGTACGATATAAAATTCCTGGTGCAGCTTAGAGGGAATATGGGTGCTGAACCTAATCAAAGATAAGTAAGGCTCTGCCTGTCTCTCTCTCTCAAAAAAAAACCATCAAAATGTCAAAGAAAATGCCAAGTCGCCATCCACTTCACACCCGTAGCCATTTTGCAGCCAGAGGTAGGCAGGCAGGTTCACTGCTATGGAAGTGAGGGCGGTGTGAAGGGTGCCTGGCTGGCTATGCCACCACAACGTCTCCTTGGGAGATGACTCATTGCCTGGGGTTGTTTTTTTCTCTCTCTCTCTCTCTTTCTGCAGCAGAACAACCTGAGCAACCCCCCCACTCCACCGGCCTCTCTGCCCCCCACACCGCCTCCGGTGGCACGGCAGAAGATCCTCAATGGCTTTGCCACCACCGAGGAGCTGGCCAGTAAGGCTGTCATGGGAGGACACGACGGTAAGGGCTGAGAGCTAGCTGTTGACCCACAGCTAGATTAGCGCATAAACGGTTTTAACACATAGATTAACATGCAGACTACTGTTAAAATAGCATGCATGTTTGCATTCATCCATCCATTAAGTATACACAGTACAGACATGCATTACAATACTATAGAACGTGCATAACTTCTGACCAAGAGCAATTTTTTGCATTGAAATGAAATTGTGTGATTAGGCAGCAAGACATTTCTTACAGCTTTGTTCAGTGTTGGAGCCTGTGAATAAAGCTGAGGGGCCAAGAGTGTGGCTAATGCGTGCATGTTCTCCCTCCATGTGGCAGTAAACAAAGGCCTGCTGCCCAGGTCCATGCACGTCCAGCTCAAGGCTGAGGAAGAGCTGCTGGCCCGGGCGCTATCTCAGGGGCCCAAGACGGTGGATGTGCCGGCCTCTCTGCCCACTCCACCTCACAACAACCAGGAGGAACTCAGGTGAGACCTTGGTCCTCTAGGGCCCACTAGAGCAATGGTTCTCAATCTTTTTGAGCTCTAGGCACCCCTATCAACATTTCTTTTCGTCCACGGCGCCCCTAAGTTCAGTTCTTCTTTCATTTTGTGTAATTGCGCCTTACCACTATATTAGGCTGTACTCCCACCATCTTTTAGATGGCAGGGTCTAGTAGAAAAGATCAACTGTGGATAGAAGAAACAATTGAAAGTAATTTAGAATGTAAATGGTTATGAAAGTATTTCATGGCACCCCTGGACAATCGTCACGGCACGTGACTTTGAGAAACCCCTGCCCTATAGTTAGTTAGAGGAGAGCATATTGTTTGACCTTGAGCAGCTGTGAGGTGTTTTCTTTTAGTTCCCCCTTAATGTCCTGTCTCTTGGTTGCCTGCCTCCCTTTGTTATTGTCCTCTGTCTCTCTCCTTTTTCTTTCTCTTTCTCACACACTCACACTCTCTCTCTTCATCCTGGCATGTTGCCCTAGCAGAGGTCAGGAGCACTGTGAAGACCGAGAGTCGCCGGACAGCTTTGTCCCCTCCTCGTCCCCAGAGAGTGTGGTGGGCATGGAGATCAGCCGCTACCCAGACCTCTCCCTGGTCAAACAGGAGCGCCCCTCCCCTGCCCAGTCACCTGTCATCCCCCTTCTGCCTAGCTGCAGTGGCAAAGGTACAGTCAGTCTACACACACACACACACACACACACACAAATCAATGTCCTCTGCACACAACTCACCTGTACATCTGTAATTATATATGCAACTGTTGTTACATGTTCACTTATCCACTAATCACTTCACTGTGCAAGGAGAGTATGGATGTAAATGTGTAAGAATATCCTATGCTGACAGCGTCCCGTCTCTCTCCCTGTGTTGATTTTCGCCCTTGGCCAGAAGCAGGACTTCTGAACATCAAAAAGGAGCAGCCTTCCATGTTCTATGGCCCGCCCTATGGGCCTCCACAGAATGGCAGCAACGCAGGACTCGTTTCCATAGCGATCACCCTCAAACCAGCTGCAGCTGAGGTGAGTGCATCAAAGAGAATCAAGCAGGATTGTGTGAGAGATAACCATGTTATGAGTTATGATGGTATAGTTAGCAGCATCTTAATTGATGACCAGAGAAGGTTCATGAAGTGTCTTTGAATAACTTCTACAATCTTTGAACTAACTTTTAAATGTGACATGTATTTAATATGGAATAACATATAAAGCATTACAATTATGTGGAGCATACACATGAATACTCTGCTTTATTGTAGAACATCACAGGGGTGGTGGCAGCCATTGCCGACCTGCTTCACGTGAAAATCCCCAGCAGCTACGAGGTGAGCAGTGCCCCGGACCGCCCCCTCCACGGCACCCCCAGTGGCCTCCGGGCATCTCTGCAGGGCCAAGAGCTCCGTCACCCCTTCATGCTCCAGGGTGCCCCAGGCAACTTCCGGGGCCCCGAAGGAGGAGCGATGAGGTTCATCAGGCCTTCACCACAGCAGAGGGCCCTACATATGCAGCAGCAGCAGCAGCCACACTTCCCTACTGACAGAGGTGAGGAAAGAGCTCGGAAAGAGCAACATTCCCAGGACTGTAAAATACACTTCAGTGAAAATTCACTAGACTGCAGAAACCTGTTCCCACTCAAAGCGGAGCCTTATCTCCGCTGTTCAGTTTACATTACTACTTTTTCTTTTAAGAAATTTTATAGGATTTTTTGCCTTTATTCAGTTAGGACAATAGAGAGTGACAGGAAATGAGTGGGGGAGAGAGGTGGGGTTAAATCAGGAAATGACCTTGAGTCAGACTCAAACCCGGGTCCCTGGGTTTATGGTATGACACGTTAGCCCACTGGGCCACGGCGCCCACTAGTTAACATTACTTCTCACTGAAGCCACGGGAGAGCTGAATTATGTAAGAGGGCAATTTCATGGAAAGTAATTTTTTTTTTGTCAAATCCGTAACACCAATAAAATTCGACAAACTTCTATGATGTAAATGATTAGATGACATTTGAAGATTGGCTGAATTCATCCATATCTGGAATTGCTCAAGCATGCTTAGAATTAGCATGTTTATAATGACTGATTTGTGGCAGGACCCGTTAAATTCTTAGCTCTCCTGTTCTGATGATCCCAGATCCCAGGCCTGACTGTAAATGAGGATGGGAGGCTGAGTCATTGTCTATGTGTTGCTAATCATTCCTCCTGCCCTTGCTGGACAGTATTGATTTTTAGCACCAATGCAATCCTTTGAAGCTCATAAGCGAGACTAATGATTCTGACCCGTGCCCTCATATTTACAAAGCACCATTCATCACCATCACGTATTATTGTAGCCAAATTAATACTATCAGCTTGGACTCCCAAAATGGGTCACTGGCCATTTTCCATTGGCATGTGGTATTGCTTTCCTCCCTTTCAAGGATTAATTTGTTTCTGAAGTCATGTATTATAAACGAAAGATGGACTGGTCCTTCAGTCGCAGTTGAGGATTGTCAATTTTTTCCCCCCTCTGATTTAATGAATAGCATTAATGGATAGGATTTGCTTTTTCATTACCAAAGCTTGAGGGCAGAAGAGGGACGACCTGTTGAGTGTTGCCTTGTTCTGTTGCAGGTGCTGCTGTGACCAGAGAGCAGTTTTTGAAAGGTCAGGCCAGCCCCGACCCCAAGCCTCAGTGGTGTCGCCACTGCAAGGTGGTGGTTCTGGGAAGTGGAGTCCGCAAGTCAACCAAGGATGTAAAACCCACAAAGCAGGTAATGCCTACTACTGAATGCTACTTTTAGCATTAGATTTATTTTATTTATTTATTTTCAAAGCATCTCTCTAGTAGTGAGGGTCTGCTGATCAAAGAGGTGCTGTTGAAGTATTGATTCATTTGAGCTGTTGCTCTGAGGTACAAACCCAGACAGACTGTGAAAACAGCACCTGCACACAGCCCGAAACACACCCAAGCTTGCTAGTGGAAAGCCCACAGGAGCAGGCATGCAGCCTCAGTGCAATTAATGGGTTATGTATGAGCAAAGCCGTGGGGTGAAGGATGGTCTGTGTGTCTGTCTATGTGTGTGTGTATAGGACACTTAATCGGGGGGAAAAAACCAAACAGTTAATCCCAATACATTGCACAGTCTGTTTGAAGTCTTCTCCCAAAGTGCTCCGAGCATCGATAAAGGATTATGTGTTTCAAGTAGCCTTTGATAACTCCCCACGCAGTCTATGCCTTTTATAGATGCACTTTCGCTGAAGGATCGCATAGCATGTCAATGACACCTCTCCAACTAAGATATGTGCCCCCCCTCCCCCTCTTTTTCATTTCTATTCAGGATCCTCAGTCAGGTGCGGAGGGCGACATGGTGTTCTGTAGCCACAGCTGCCTCATCCTCCACTCCTCATCCTCGCCCACCAAACCAGCCATGGACACCAAGGTACTGTGGGCCTGCATTATGAGTATACGGGTACCAGCTCTTTGCTGCTGTTGTTTAGTGTTGGCAGTAATGCACTGCTCACTAATATTTTTTGGTAATATTATTATCTTATATTAGTGATAATAAAAATGCTAGTAGAAATTCAGTAAGATGGCATTTTTTTCATGTCGTGAGTTTTTAAAGGCATTAAGAGTAATTTGTTACTTATTTCTCTTCCTGAGTTACTTGCCCATTACTGAGGTGGTTGTTGAGATATGTGGTGTTGAGGTATGTGTTACTGTGTTTCCATCGCACAGGTCTTCATTATGGTCATGTGTGTTATGGGCTTCTCTCTCTCTCTGTCTCTCAGGAGTCTGTGCAGCTGCTCCCTGCCAGTGAGCCCAAGGAGAGTCCCAGCCGAGCCCAGCATCCCTACAGCAACAACATGTCCTCCCTGGACGTGCACTGCCTGGCCCAGTTGCAGCCCAAACCCTCACCTCCTCCCCCCACGTCCCCGCTGCCCGACCCCCTCAGCCCGGAGAAGCCGGTGAAGGCCGAGCCTCCCGAGACCAAGCCCCTGGAAGCCCTGAAAGTGACGGTCAAGCTGAAGTCACGCAGCAGTGGCAGCAGCTCTGACCACCCAAGCAACCTCAGCAAGCGCCCCAAAGCCAGGCGGTGGCAGCGCTGGAATGTGCGTCTGCAGCTGTCGGTGAAGAAGGAGGGTGACGTAGTGGGCGGCGGGGGCGCTCAGCTCCTGGAGGACGAGGCGGAGGTCGACCGGCTGCTGGCCAAGCTGACGTCGCCGCTGCGTCCCAACCCTCCGCCCCGAGACCACCGGCGCTGCTGCTTCTGCCACCAGGAGGGCGACGGGCTGACGGACGGGCCGGCGCGGCTCCTCAACCTGGACCTGGACACCTGGGTGCACCTGAACTGCGCGCTGTGGTCCACGGAGGTGTACGAGACGCAGGCGGGAGCGCTCATCAACGTGGAGCTGGCACTGCGGCGCGGCACGGCCATCCTGTGTGTCTGCTGCCAGCGGCCCGGCGCCACCACGGGGTGCCACCGCCTGCGCTGCCTCAACGTCTACCACTTCACCTGCGCCCTGCAGGCCGGCTGCACCTTCTTCAAGGACAAGACCATGCTGTGCCACGCGCACCGGCCACGCGGCCAGGCCAATGCCGGGGTCACTGGCGGGGTCGGTGCCTCTGTCACCGTGGGAGGAGCCGCCGCCACCAGCTCGGCCCTGCTGGAGCACCAGCTGCGCTGCTTCTCGGTGTTCCGCCGCGTCTATGTGCAGCGCGACGAGGTGCGGCAGCTGGCCGGTGCCGTGCAGAGGCCCGAGCGAGGGCACACCTTCCGCGTGGGCAGCTTGGTCTTCCACGCCATGGGCCAGCTCCTGCCCGGCCAGATGGCTGCCTTCCACTCGGACGCCGCCATCTTCCCCGCGGGCTACGAGGCCAGCCGCCTCTACTGGAGCATGCGCCAATCCAACCGCCGCTGCCGCTACGTTTGCTCGGTGGAGGAGCGCAACGCTCGGCCCGAGTTCACCATCCGTGTGCAGGAGCCTGGCTACGAGGAGGTGGTGCTCACAGACACCAGCCCCAAAGGTACGTGCTAGCGTCCCAGGAACCCACAGAGGCCGTGTGCCACCACAGCTCCAGGGCACTGCTAGACCCATCACAATGCCAGTAGCGTAGTAGTCATTTCTTCATCTGTGAGGTTATTACATGGCGATGGACTATACATATGAATGCTTTTCTTTTCTTCATTCAGTTTCATAAGGATGCATTCAGAAACGTACTCAGGTTTATGCATGAGTGCAGAAAATGCATAAAAATTTTGCTATTTTGCAAACAAACACTGTCCTGCAGTTCATCTACAGCACAGCTCTGGCTCAGGAAGGGACTCTAAACTAGGGCATATGTAAGGAATTATGTAGGTGCGTTTGTTATAGATGACCCATTTCAATGGCTGCCTGCAGTATGGGACTGAATGGGGATTGAAGGCATTACCTCATGCAAGAGGTTGTGTGGCTGTGGTATCCCCTATCTGTGACAGAGGGAGATTCCCATAATTAGCCTCATGTTGTTTCTGCACTCTGATTAAGGGCTATTGGTATATGTTAGCTGTCTCATTACATAAAGCCATACACCACAGCATGAGATGGAGGAGACATGTAATTAGATGGCGCTGCAATTGATGTTTATAGGTGTGATGAGTGTGTGTGTCTATGCTCATCTGGTCATAGTCAGTTAAATTGGCTGAAGTAAGCAAAAAGTTCAATGATAATACATACCTATGCTCTAAGACCTTACTAGTAGAACTGTCTGAGAAATTAATAAGTGTGTGTGTGTGTGTGTGTGTGTGCGTGCTTGCTTGCAGGGGTCTGGGACAAGGTTCTGGGTCCCGTGGCTGAGCGGAGGGCTGAGTCCAGCACACTCCGCCTGTTCCCCATCTATCTGAAAGGAGAAGATCTGTTTGGTCTCACTGTCTCTGCAGTGACCCGCATCGCTGAATCGGTAATCCACCGCCACGCCTTTCACTTATCCGTATCATATTTACAGAAAAGACAGAACATTAATGTCCATGTCTCTTGCATATTAGGAATGATGTATTGTGTTAACTACGGTTAAACTTCACTGTGTACATATATGCATGCTACTAGAGCAGAATGCTTAGTGTTGGTATGTTCAGCTGCCACTGCAGGAGGTGAGCTAACTTGGAGAAGACAGAGCCTGTTAAAGCAAATTGTGCGCTCACTCACACCCGTTTTGTGTTCTGCGTTCTAGTTGCCTGGAGTTGAGGCCTGTAAGGGTTATCGGTTCCGTTATGGGCGGAACCCAATGCTGGAGTTGCCACTGTCTGTCAACCTGTGTGGCAGCGCTCGTGCTCAGCCCCGGAGTAGTCCGCACAATAACAGGTCAGTGTGTGTGTGTGTGTGTGTGAGCATGTACGTGTATTTTGTATTTTTTTGTTCAGATTCATTGAGGGGTAAAAGGGAAAAAAACACATTAGACATTCGATCATTAATAATGACTGATGTGTTTCTAACCTTCACCACCACCACAGGCTCAAGGATGGGTGCTCAGCCTCCAGCCGCTCCATCCAGAACTCGGCTCCGCAGGAGGGGGGCTCCCCCTACAGCAAGCACTTTGTGCACTCGAAGTCCTCCCTGTACCGCCGGCTGCAGAGCGAGTGGAAGGCCAATGTCTACCTGGCTCAGTCACGCATCCAGGTGCAGACTTCAATTCAATTCAATTCAGTTTTATTTATACAGCGCCTTTTACAATAGTATTGTCTCGTGGCGCTTCACAGAAGGAGCACCCAAGAGCAACAGGGGCAAGGAAAAACTCCCTTATGTTCAGTTAATCTAGGAAGAAACCTTGGGCAGATCCACGACTCAAGGGGCTAACCCAACTGCCAGGGGTCATGGAGAAAAATTACAATCAGTAGTAACCATGACAGACTATTAAGTTGCCTATGGTTTTAGCTAAGGTTCATAATAGTTCATAATAGAGTATTATCCCACTTTTACATTACATGGTAGTCAGTCTATAGGTGGTTATCAGGAATTATGGCTGGACAATGTAGCAGTCAGTTATGACTTCAGTCACGTTCCTCCTGTAGTTGGGCTCTGCCAGTGTGCTATACAATCATATGTTGGGTCAACTCAGGCACCAATATTACACTGTGTCGTATTTTGTCGTATTTAACATACAGTATGCTTGGCTGTAAGCTTCTGCAACCAATCCTAAAAGAAGGAATAGACATTTGGGACAGGGGTTGTTCATGTAGTGCAGGAATTGTAGCCAGGGCCATCGGATCTCTAGTTTCCTGTGAAGAATGAGCTATAATGCACCAGACTGACCGTAGTGCCACTGCATGGAAATGGCGATTTGAGGCGCTTTGGACAGCTGGGAGAGTTTGTGTTATTGTCATTAGCTGGAAGCATGCAGGAGTGGAACAGGGCTTGGGGCCTGGAACTGGGAGCCAGCGGAACCGCAGCTGGCTACGTGGAACTTCCAGTTCTCCGTTCCGCTCATTAAAACAGCATGAGGGTGAAAATGCTCTGCTCGCCGAAGCAGAACCCATGTCTTAATTCATGTCTCCAAGTCACTGATGGGCACCGTCCAAAGCAGCGTCGGCCGTGTGCTCTCCACTGCCACCTGACACAACAGTGAACAATTCAGATAGAGTTATGATGATGATTCCTCATTTGTATCCAGAGACAGTAAATTATCACTGTGTGATAATTTGCTATGACCTGTGACTTACTCATTGTGTTAAATGCTCATGAACATGTCTGAAAGTTTTTTTTGTTTTGTTTTTGTTTTTTTGGTCCAGGGCTTGGGTCTGTTTGCAGCCAGAGACATTGAAAAGCAGACCATGGTGATTGAGTACCTTGGCAATATGCTGCGCAATGAGGTAGCCTGCAGAAAGGAGTTCTTCTACAAACGTCAGGTAAGTTTTCAGTGCCCAGGAAGTGACCGTAGTATTCCTCATGAAATCATTTGGCTACACCGAATGTGTTATTTCTTACACATCGTCATCTTTCTCTGTTTATCCATAATGAACAAACACAGCAAAGCAAAATGTCTCATGTTTTTATAAACTCAAGACCTCTGCCCTCTTTCACTACCCTCACACACAAACACACACACACACAGAGCTCACAGATCACAAATTAACTTAACTTATCGAGTTATCTTAACCAGTCAGAAAATTCATACCACCTTAGAAACTAAGAAATGCTCTTTCTTTTTGACTTAATTCCCTCAGAATCGCGCCGTGTATATGTTCCGCATTGATGCTGAGCATGTCCTTGATGCAACACTCACTGGAGGACTGGCAAGGTAACAGACGGGATTCTCTGTTGACTCCTCAGTGGCTGCTCAGAACCAAATCACACAGAGAAATGTTTTCTCAGCCTAAGCCCCCGTCTATCTATGAAAATGAAAATCTGACAGTTGTTGGGGTTCAGTCAATTGGTTTGAGCTCTTGTCAGTCAAGTATGATGCTAACTTGTGTTGGTGGTATTCCTAGTGCAGTCTCCCATACATATCCTCCTGATACTTCTGCAGGTATATCAACCATTCTTGTGCCCCCAACTGCGTAGCAGAAGTGGTGACGTTTGAGCGAGGATACAAGATCATCATCAGCTCCAACCGACGGATCGAGAAGGGAGAGGAGGTGGGCGTCTCTGTCTTGTCTCTGTCCTCATATGTTGAGTGTGGCGGTCATCAGGGGCAATCATCAGGGGCGGTCATCAGACACAGTCACAAAGCCCTTAGAATTCTCTGTCCTATCTTCTTTCAGTATCCACTTTACCTTGACCCCGCTGGAAAATGCCATGGGATCAAGGAAAGATATAAAGATGGATTGATAAGGACTTAAGAATAGACAACAGTCATTTTAAGAGAATCAGAATTATGGGCCATTTCTTGCACCCATTCACTTCATATAGGGACAACCTGTGTACACCGTGGTAAAGGAAACACCTTTGACACACCTTCCCTAAGCATGTTTAGAATCCAGACAGTCCTTACCAAATATTTCCTGGTCAGATAATTAAGAGAGGAACTTTCCTAAGCAAAAAAGAAAGCAACAATAGTCTTAATACATTTGAAAGCAGGAACAGTCTTAATAAATTTCCTTCTTGCTTCATTCCAGCTGTGCTACGACTACAAGTTTGATCAGGCTAACGACCAGCACAAGATCCAGTGTCACTGTGGAGCAGTCAACTGCCGCAAGTGGATGAACTGATGGACTGAAGAATCAACAGAAGACAGAAGAGAAGAGAAAAAAAGAAACAATCAGCACATGCATTCCTTGCTTCATTTCACAGGCACATTAGTCCCTGTGGAGAACAAGTCCTTCAGTGAATTAAGGCGCTTTTTTTTTTCATAGGGGCTCAGACTTTCGCCAAGCTTGAGTGGCGTGTAGAGATTGGTCCAAGGTCTTGGTCCTAATAAACCACTGAACATAGTCTGCAAGGGAACACTAAATGGTAGAGTGTTAGGCAAGGAACAACAGCCCGCGCTGGTCCCAGAGGAAGACGGTTCAGTGACCTGCATTTGCCATGAGTGTGTTTTGTGGGTGTATGCTTGTGTTTTAGTTTCTCTGTGTGCTTGTGTGCCTATATGCAGTGTGAGTATGCGTGTGTGCGGTCGTGTGTGTGTGTGCGTGCCTGAGTGTTTCAGGGGGCAGAATTCACCAGCGAATGAGAGGAGAGCACTGTGCCGGCCTTGCCTTATTGGTTGCAAAAGGGGGCAGGCCCTTTAGATTAATGGTGATAGACCTAGATGTGTACAGTAGGTTTCAAATGTAGACACCACTGAATGGAGAATGTACGGAATGAGCTTCCGCGAAGGGAAAAATTAACTTGCACTAAAAGAAAATACAAACTCACAAAAAAGAACACATTAAAATACTTGATTCCATGAGTCAGTTTTATCCTAATTTTCTCTCTTTGGTTTGTGTAAGAAAAGAAAGCAGTTCTGTATTTATTGCTGAGTGAATGAATGATGAGTGAATTAATTAATGGAAAGAATTATGTGTTAAAAAATCATGCCAAACTGTGGTTGTTGTCTGCAGTTTGGAAAAAAAAAAACAAAACTGTTTCTTGTGTACAAAGTGTATAAAAAGAAAACTATAGGAATGATTGACCAAATACTACCTTAACCATATGGATGTTTGGGTGTTCCGTAGGCGTGTTTGTTTTTTGTTTTGTTTTTGTTTTGCTTTTTTTTTTTTTTTTTTTGTCTTTGCAAAAGTATTTAATGCGGTTGTCCAATATTGTTTGGAGAGAATATATTATATCGCTATTTTGTACAGAATGTGCAAATAATTTCAAGAATTCACAAGAAAGTTATTTTTGTTGTGCGTAGACTTTAGTATGCTAGTGTTAATTTTTTTGGTGATTTTTCCACATGAATTCTGACCACTTCAGTAGTCTTTTTATAAATATATATAAATATATTTGTGGTTTTCATCAAAGATAGGTTGGTCTTGTGTTACAGTGGGTGACGTCCATCACCAAATGCCCCTTTGTGGACTCGGATCATGACCACGTCCTTGTTGATCAGGTTTCGTTTCTGAATTAGTGAGAACTGTGAATTTTTAATCCACCCAAACAAAATTTTTAATCATGTTTTTAACTCTGTCACAAGTAGAATGCATTATGTTTTGCTCTGGGTTTTTATATGTGTTTTGTACATATTTGTAATATGACATTGCTAAGTTTTCGACTATTCAACAAGTCTCAGAAGGAAAGCTGGTAGCTGTTTAGAAATAGTGCGATTTACTGAGGGCTAGACACAAAGAAAGCATTTAGTACAAAAACTGTTTGCCAGAGATATACTTTTGGACAACTGAATCAAGATGGCATTTCGTTTTATACCCTAACAACCTTAATCCTGTACTCACATTTCTCAAGCCTCACAAATGAAATGGAAGTTCTTCAGTTTGAACTGCTTGAAGTTGACAAATTGACAGTCTTGAACTTGTATTGTACAGGGCATGTATTTTTGAACTTGCAAAAGATAAATTGTATATATTTTCTCAATGAACAATTGTAACTAAATTGTTTCATGAATATTTTTCTTGTCTTGTAAAATAATGGTGTTTGCGCAAAACCCTTTTTTGGCGTTGTCATGTACAGTAGTCTATAATGTTTTTGGAAATGAAGCCTTTTTGAAGTATGCAGAGTGATATGGGGTTTGGAACTGAATTTAGGAACATTTACAAGAAAATAAAATATTTTACATCTTACAGTTTGTTCATTTTTTGGATTATGAACCATTTGGTCCCAAACAATCTAAGAACATATTGAACCGAAGTAGGCATTCTGATTTCAGGTCATATCCCATACAGCATTGGTTTTCAAAATGAGGTCAGGGTACCTCCAGCCGTATAAAATGCAAGAGTATCAGCCCAGTCGCATTGTGCTGTTATAACATGCCTGCCTGTATAACATTGGACCAGTAATGTACTCTGTTGATACATTACATCAATCTGTCAAAACACTTTTCTCAGGTATTGATGTGAATTGCAAAAAAAAAACACTTGGCAAAAAATTATTGCACTGTCAAAAACAAAGTTTTGCCAATAACATGGCTATTTAAACCTGTTGGTGTGGTTTTGGTGCTATGTGTTTTTAGAGGAGGCTTCAAGCCTACATGGTTAAATTTGTGCTGCGATTATGCTTTGCTCCATGAGGGGTCTGAGGGGAGTGAGACCCTTTTCCAGTATTGTTTTGCTGGGGGCACCATGGCACAGCTAGGCACTACGTCCAACCTGTAGTCACTGCCCTGATCCCATCCCATCCACTCACTTCCTATAGTACTGCAATAAAAGCAAGAAGAGGCAAAAAAGCAAAACATGCAGGTGCTGAATGATCTGAAGCCTTATTGTTGTTTCTTCACGGTCAGTCTGTGCAGTTGTTGCGTTTTGTTCCCAGAATGATCTTGTGCAAGGTGCCCACCTCGTATCCCATAATATGCCTCCTGGGCTGCTGGATGTGGTGGCATGGGAGGGACTTTTGGGCAGTGTACAGTGGGGGCATGAATAATGCAGGTCAAACACAGACAGAAGGAAGTGGATGGTTACTGTGTTGGAGGGGAAGGGGAGAGGCTGTCAAGTGACTGCCTTTGTGCATCACCATGGCAATGTGGCATGTAATGGTTGAGTGGGTCAGCCCTTGTCAAACTGCACATTTCTGAGAACCTGGCAGGAATAACAGTCTCTCTCTCTCTTAGTTTCTGTCTCAGCCCATCTCAGAAAGCCCAACATGTCCATGTGTACCTTTGTACCTGAAATGTAAAACAACATACTGTACTGCATTCTACATAATCTACATTCCTGTGTCAAGCAGTAGTAGACTACACAATTTTGCTTACAGGCACAGGCAAACACAACGGTAAAACACTTTGACCTTTCATTCATTAAAATGCATTAGAACCCATATGTTGGGGGTCCTGACAAGACTTTGGGTTTGCCATCTCAATTCTCTCCCTAGCAACCATTTCAGCTGGGGTTATTTTCACATTTGAACAGTGATCTGTTCTTTACTTCTTATCTTTCTTGTCATCAGCCTCTTCAGTCTGTTCTGTTCGGCTGTTAGTCAAATATATATATATATATATTTGGCTATTTTAATCTCTAAATTGGACCAGCCATCTATTATTTTCTATGCCATTTTGCAAGTTATTGTGAAATGCACTTAGGTGAGTTCCAAGTAAATAATGTGTTCCTAGTATGAGATCTGAACATGTGTTACGTGCACTGGTGGTTAGTGAGACAGTGGTCAAGTGGCTACTTGCTGCTCTTTACTGGCCCTTATTATAGCACTTTAATGCCTGGCTTGCTGCAGGAAGCCTAGACTGCTGTGCAGAGAGACCTGAGTAAAAGGTCTCCAGCTGTGGTTGGCTAGGTTTCTGGCCTTTTCAGAATCAACCCTCACTGGAATCCAGCCTGGCTGCACTAACTAAATGAGCACCTGAGGTGCTGGTGGTGGTGGTTGTGGTGCTGGTAGGAGCTGGCCAGAGTGACTTAAGGGGAGATGAAGCTGCTCCATCTCTCCTACTGATCCAACATGCTCATTCTCCCAGAGTCCTGTCCTCTGAGCACTGGAGCTGCATTGATACTGTGTTTGTGTTCAGACCGAACAAGGAACTTGACAGTGCACACACAGACATTTAAGCCCACAGTAGAAAGGGTGTAATCGTAACCATCTCACAAATGAATGGTCAGCTTATACAAAAGGAAGGAATTATTAGGTGATATAGGTAGGTTCAGTATGAACAATTCATGGGCTTATTTTAATGATCTATAGACGTTCCCTAGTTGCTGCTCAGTCACCTTCATGTCAGCCCAGAGATGGACATCCTTAGAGCCCCATCTGCTGGTCACTTTAGGTCACAGTCAGCTGTCTCTACGGCTCATGAAAAACCAAACGTATCACATCTTCCATGGTACGTAGCTGATGTAGTGAAAGAAACGGTCAGGACTGGAACAAGATTGTGTAACATATTCACCACAAATGAGTTGTGTGTGCTATGCAGTGACAAACAACAGTATACAGTTAGTCTACAGTTAGTATACAGTTAGTCACCATCAGTGGCTGCTTAAGGGGAGAGATGGGGTTCTTAGCTGCATGGCAAAACTCAGGCACACAGTACTCAGGCCCCTACGCAAAAAGGGGAAGGGATGAGTCACGGTTTGCGGCTGTGCGTATCACCTGCCCACGCCAGATGGACTGATCAGAGTGGTGGGGGTTAGGGGGGGTGTAGGCCCCGCCAGGCTGGGTAGGTGGGGTGTCGCTGGCTAGGCCTCACACAGCTTGTTAGAGACACAAGCCATCCAATGGGAGGCCGTAAATGCAAGCACTGTGCTTGTGAGCAAGGGGAGGCTTGGGCCTCTGCCCAGACATCCCGTTTTCTGTGCTCAGGGCCAGGAGGACGAGAGGAAGCTATGCCACAGCAATACACACTGCAGAGCTTTGATTACATAATGATGAATTATGGTCATAAATAAACCATGATTACGGCTGTTAAGTGGAAGAATGTACTTCACTTTTGAAGTGTATGTGGCTACAGTAATAAAAAGGCACAGAGTCTTTGAAACCAAACTGTAAGGTTGTTGTTTTAACAGTTGTATTACAGATAGGACAACCATGTCTTCTTAAAGCAATTCACTTAGAAGTAAATATACACAACAATTAAAAAACGACATTCCTACAAGATAGTGCACTTAAGTTTCACTAGTCCTCCGACATACATGAGTTTAGGGCTCAGTATCAAAGCATATCTGGTCAAATAATGCACAGCCTAATTAGTTACAGGATGATTCCTATATAATAAATGCACTACTTTCAAATGTTCACCCATTTGTTTTTGTTAGAATCTTGAAGAATCCATATTAAGTCGCAATCTCTCAGCTTTCATTAGTGAGCTAAGCGTTGTGGGACTTCTGTTTACCTTGTGACGCAGGCTTTTTTCGACGATGCCCCAAAATACACTCTGACACACATGATGCATACTACATGTTCGCGACGCTGCTGCTGCACTGCCATTGCCTGACACGCGAGCGCGCATTCCGTGTTCGTACCTGCTGCAGTTTGTAAGAACTGATGTCAGTTGCGTATAGTGCTAGGTTTTGCTTTTGTGAAATCAAACTTCCTGGTCTAAGAACAGAATCGCTTGGAGTGTTTTCTTCATGAGGAAATCTTCACAATGCAAGACTTACAGATTCACTCAAGCCCGGACGGGTAAAGAATGGATGCATGAAGTGATTAGCCCGTCACACCTTGTTAAAATGGGATTGCACCACCACCACGCTTTGAATGCGGATGTACTCGGCTGACAAATTCATAGAAAACCCGTACCGAGATAGGCAGGAATTTGTGTTATTGATGCGCGTGTGCCGTTCATACGTGTTTTGTGGCAGACTTCTCAAATTTAACAGATGTTCCTTATTTCACAGTCATTTCATAATGTTAAAAGGCGTTTTACTTTCCTAAAATGGGAAGCACTGTCATGGAACCTAAAAGCAAAGATTCATCCAGGAAAAACTCGAAGAAAAAGAGAGTCATTCGGTTAAATATGCCTGTAAGTTCGCTTTGTTTACATTTCCTAAGAGATTATGGTGTTTTGAACTGCTTTTGGCAACTTGCATGTGCTTAAGGCGTTGTGGGCGGAGTCCCTGTTGTTGACATGAGACATTTGTGATCGTTCTGCATTTTCAGAATAGATGCCAGGGCTGGGGACAAGATGAGTGTCTGAATAATGTGACAATCCATTTTACGTTTCGTGGTAATGGGTTTGAAATAGTGTTTCTGAAAAGTAGGCTAGCCTACTAGCTGTCATGACACTGCACATGCTCCAATTCATGGAAAGGTACGTTGATATGCTTGCCGTTACATTTGTAAACAGACTATTTTCTGAAATCTACCATTCAGTCTCATAACGTCCCCGATCAACGATCAATCAAAGCCCCCTCGTTAAACTCAAAAATAAGAGATCTGCTAACATCCTCACTTCCTGCTGGATGTTGTAACGAGCAAAGCCCAAATAATTTTATTACATGATCTAATTGACTGGATGTACAATTGATTGGCAACTGAATTCATTGGACTCATCTCTAGAAATCTGGAACTGAAGCCTCTCCAGTAGCCCCTGGACAAAACAAGGCATTTGAGACCATCAAGCACTGACATATATTGTTTTAATCATAATTTTCCTTTTACCAATCAAACAACTAATCTATTAATCAATCAACTTAATAAATCATAAATGATAAAACTGTAAAAAGTAATCATAAGTAACTTGCAGCCCTAAGGGCTACCCTGATTTACTTTGTTCACCAGTGGTACAAAAAAGAGGAAGCGAAGGAAACATCTGTGGAGGAACGTGCCGCTCTACCCCCTTGAGTCATGATTCACCCTAGCTGTTGCTACCAAGGGCAACCACCACAGAAATATTTATTCAATTTCCCTTTCCAGGCTTTTTTTCCCAGTGTTTTTGTGAGGCTGTGATGGCGAATTGTGGAGCTAAACTATTGTTTGAGCTTCTGGAGTGAATGCCCCAAAGATGAAATAGCCTTCAGGAATGGGATTACTCTAAACATGCCTTAAACATCAGCATCGCCCTGTGACAGAGCTGCGTCCTCTAGGGACTCAAAGGGCATGCTGAAGTACCTATTCTCATTTTAAGATATGTCTGCATATCTAGTTTTATGTTAATGTGCCAGCAGCAGGTTGATAATAGGCTAGTCTGTGATAGATTGATTGATAGTCTGACCCCAGTCTAAGCCTTTTCTTGGGGGAAGACAATGGCAAAAGTAAACCAATTTTTTTAACCAGATTTCTTCCCTTTACAAAAGGGGAAGGATATTCAAAAATATTTAAAAAGCAGCCCTCGCTCAGGGGGTTGAAAGCCAGTGCAACTCATCATGGTGATGTCACATTGGGGAAAGGATTAAATTTCTCATCTTTCCCTGTTGAATCACCTCTCACATGTAGAAACAAATATCATCCAACCACACACTCTCCACAAACCTCCTCTAGTTATTTGAATGACATGAAGACAAATACTAATGTTCTGGTCATCCAAATGGCTAGTTTCTTTGAAATTTACTTTAGCTGTTATATCATGCCCTTAGATTTATACGATAATCAAAAAAAAAACTACACTGTAGCCTTGTGATTGCCTTTATACCACTCTAGTATCAAATAGGGGAGCTGAGTAGATCTATCATTGTACAGAGATTCAGAGCATAGGCCTAGTTTCAGAGAGGAGCCGTGTCACACGTGTCATAGTAACATAAGTTTGTTTGTGAATGATAGTGACTGTTTTGACTGGGCTCTTCTATGAGCACAGATTATTATAGTTTTCCCTCCAGGACCCTGACCCTTGAGTGACAGAGTTAGCCTTGTCATCTGCACAGTGACATTTGTGCGCATGACTTTTTCTTTCAACACTTTTGAGGGAAATAAAGAAAGTCACCTTGCATCAGGAATGTCTCCTAGTACATTTTTCAAAGACTTTAAATGGAAATGATGATGTAAGTTGCTTTAGATAGTCTCCCCAAGACATTTCCCTATCCCCATCCTATCAGTGATCAACATTCAGAGGGTCATTAAGTATTGCCTTTATCTTAGTACCTTAGCCAGTGTTCAACCCCTCTTAAAGAAACCTGGCCTAGACCCTTTCATCTAAAAAACAAATTAAGCCGATCTTGAAATGGCCTTTTATTTGTAACTGGAGTAGGCTGTCTTCATGCAAATTTTAGAAGTGTTAAAGAGAAATGACATCTTGGAAAAGTCTGATTTTCACCTTATGCATAGCACTGAGACTGCTCTTATCAAGGCCTCTAGTGATCTAATGGCTGCTGATTCTGGTGATGCTAGATCTTATGGCTGCCTATGATTGACCATTCAGTTTTAGTCTGTAGACTCAGAGAATTTGGACCTGTTCTAGACTGGTTAATTTCAGCAATTATTACTTGTGGTGTCCCCCAAGGGATGATTTTGGAACCAGTACTGTTCTCTTTGTGCATGTTACCTTTAGGCCATGTTATTCACTGTCATAACATCATTCCACTGCTATGCTGATGATACTCTGTATCTGTATGATACGCTGTATCTATCAGCCAAGCCTAACATGATAAACAAGTTTAGTGCCTGCTGGTAATTCTGATAACACTGAGACAGGCTCTGGCTTCTTGGTGCATTAAAAGCAATTTCCAAGAGTATTATTTGACTCAGATTTAAAATTTAACCAACATTTTTTTAACTCTCCCCAAATTTAGACTTGCCAGACCACAGGTGACCGACTGCTCATTTGCAGTCAGAGCACCTAAGCAGGAATAGCCGGAATAGCCTCCCTTTTAACATTAAATCTGCTTCTTCAGTGTCGTCATTTAAAGCCAAGCTTAAGATATACTTTTATAGAAAGGCTTTTCTTATTGAGTGAGTTGTCCCTTCTTTTATATTTTATTTATATTGCTTTATTATTACTAGTACTATTTCATCATATTTTTGTATTATTGTGTATTTTGTTGTTTGTTTTTTCCTAAAGCATTTATTATTATTTTGTGTTTATTTTTATTGTAATAAGCACTTTGTGCTCTGTGCTAGAAAAGTGCTATATAAATAAATTGTATAGTGTCCTTACCTTAGTGTGTATTGCACACTAAGGTAATTGAACTCAGTCTCATTATGTTCTAATTATGTTCATATTCTCATGTAATGATTTTAAAACCAATATCTATAATATCACTTCTCAGGCTCAGTAAAAACAGACTGTCAGTACAGAAATAGGTCTATAACTTCCTGCTCTTTGTACCTACAGGATCTCTCTGCTTTCACGTCCAATCTGCTGGACGGAGAGACTGACAGGAGAGAGAGAGGAGACGTGGCAAAGGTAAAACACACCCAGTCTATAGTTTTCTGGATGATACTGATTGATTATCATATTTAAAAAGCAGATTCTCCCCACCTCCAACTTTAACCATTAAGGCTGAGGGAGTCTTTGTGTTTCTTATTATGTGTGAGATATTCCCAAACAGGCGCCATCTTTGTCATGTGCCAATGCAGTATCACACACATACACACAATGCTTACATGGAGCCAGCAGAGAGGCAGGCCTGCTGTTTTAAAGGCCACGGTAGCACAGCAGAGAAGGGCACACACACACACACAAACACACACACACACACACACACACAAATGCACACACACAAACACACACATATCACAAGGGCCTTGGAAATAGATTTCACATGACACCCATGCAGACATCACAGTTTTGCAGTCTGTTTGATCATTTAAAAAGCTGTCGCCACAGAGACCTAAGGTTGGCAACGTGGCTCAAGAATGGCATGGTCATTTTTACTTAAGGTTGTTATCTTTGAGATTTGGTCTGATTTATTTTTGTTTAAGTAGAGATTACAAAGTTTCTAAGAAGTAGGCTACTAAGCTGTTGTCGTTATTTTTCATTAATTGCATAATTTTCTGTGATCTGCCTTTAGCTGATTCATTTAAATGCCTGACATTTCAACTGCCTGGCCTTATTCCTGTCTTCTTTAGCTTCTTCTTTGAACTCTTTGTCAGTACTTCTTACTTTTGGATCATTTCAAATGACTCCAAAGGGCCCAATGCCTTCAGGGAAATGGAAATGTCCAGTGGACAGGCTTCCTCAAGCTTAAGCGGCCACTAGCAACCTTTTTTAGACATCATGATAGATCTGCTGTGAAACACATTTTAATATCTGAAAGTGGTTGGTTGATCACCCCACACACAATCATATCTTAATGCTGCATGCATTAATGTTGGCCATGATACACTGGTATTTAATCATCTTGAATTATAGAATTGGCAGATGTTTAGTGACTGAGTTTTTGTCTAAAGCCCCCTAGGTAGTCCTGAGGATTTTCAGAATAATTGATTTACTTGGTTAGAACCAAAGATCATTCAGAACCCTTCGTTCAGAATCTTTGGTTAGAACTGTCAAGACACACTGACACGTCAAAGCACGCTGTTTATCACCAGTGAAAAGGCTTGATGGCAAGCACAATGGAGGGCGTGTCTGCAGATCCTGTCATTCAGGTGGTTCAGTAGTAATGCCAGTGTTACACACTAGAAAATGTACAGCATGAATAGCAGACAACAATTCAGGGTTTCCCAAAGCAGAGAAAAAAAGGCATTCATCTGTGAAAAGAGATATACAAGTGATACTTAGCACTCAGTAAAAATGTAGGAGTGACTTAGGAATAGACAATTAAAGGTGCATTTTGTAGGTTGGGTTAAATTCCAAAAATGACCTAGAAACAGCAACAGATTTGTATATTGATGTAATTTCAAAAACATAAAAACCATATTGTCCAGATATTTTCTGAAGTTAGCATGCAAAACCAACTAGCATCAGGCAAGCTCTCCAAAAGCATCACATTCTACAAAATGTGAACGCTGCATTAAATACAATGTGAATACAAAGATGTGTTCAAACAAGCCAAATGCTAGAAAACAAGATTTTGTGTATTGTGCATTCATTCCAAACTTCAAGGGATCTCCATTGGTTCATACTATATCAGTTTTTTGCCTAATCTTGTTTGCAGACAGTCAATACATACATACAAACATACATAGGCAGACACTGCAGAAGGATGTTATTCTGCACCCAGCAACATATCTAGATATGCACACAGTCCACTGTATGCATGCAGTGCATTGCTGATGTATACCGCAGGTAGATAAGTGCATAATGTTGAAGACACTGAATTTTGTGTCTCATCAGTAGCCTGGTGCTATTCCACATATGAAGGTAGCTGGCTGTGACGGTAGCTATGGCTATGGTTTTCTCTGTCATCTGTTGTAGCTGACTAACCTCATCCCTGACCAGTGCTTTCTATGCCTAGGGTTAAAGACGATTAAGACGATTGATATCAGACAATGAACGCACAATTATTATGGGCTGGGCACACATACTGTAGTGTAGGCCTATTCTTGGTTTTCCTCTGGGCTGTGTGATTTGTAGAGTAAATATCGGTCAGACCCTTGGCTCATGCAGTAATTTTAGCACTGTTTATAATTACAGAGGATGCGTCGCTGGTCAAGTCAAATATATCTCAGGTCCTGGGTGATGCACCTATTTACGCTACACTGTTGTCTGGGTATAAAGTGATAAAGCTCTGAGAGTTTCATAAGTTTGTGAAATAAATAAATGTTTGCTGTCTCTGTGTGGGTATAATCGTGAAACCATTATTATACATAGCACACATTTGTTCAAATCGAGTTTAGACACCACTAAAGAATTTAAATGAGTTTCCAGGTCTTTCTCTAAAGAGTTAAAATCAGTTTCCTCGTGTCATGGCCACATACTGATCAAGCCAAGATAGCCGACCTTTGTGTTATTCATGGTTGTACTGCAGGCAGCTGGAATGGGTTGTCCTGTCATGTTGGCTTGCAAGTAGTTGAGCATTTTTTCCAGGGTAGAGCTTAGATTAAGCAAGAACCTGGTCAAAAAGATAAAACAAGAACAAACCAGTCTTTTCTTGTTGATCACGAATGTATATAGATTAAGTTCTAGCAGATATGCTCTTGGTGTGCCTAAAGGAGCTGTGTGTATAGTTCTCGTGGAATACTTTCAGTTTTTAATTGTCTTGAACCCAGCCTTGCATTCATTTGAATGGTGTATTATAGGAAAGCGAGGCCGAAGCTAGTTGTTTTACATGTTAACCTCAGTGGATATCTGGACAATGTGATGCTTAGGCATTTTTGACATAACATTAATGCAGTTGTTGCTTTGCATGCTGACATTGTTTCTAAGTATTATAAAAGTATTAGTTCCTTTAATCTTGTCTTAGATAGGCATTCAGTGAGTTTCTCCTCTCCTCTACAGGGAGAGGGTAGCGGTCACTCTGCGAGCCCCACTAAGGGACTCTTTGTGAGGTGCTCCAGCAGCCACCCCCCCAGCCCTATGTCAGCACCCCCTCGTACCCACATCAGCCCGGGCTCACCCAAAACCATCTTCCCATACCCTCCCTCTGCCAGCGGCCACCAGGACTCACCGCCCAAGTCCCCCCGCCGTCTGAGCTTCAGTGGGATCTTCCGATCCTCTTCCAGCAGCTCCGCTCCCGCCAGCCTCAAGCTTTTCTCCAGGTCCAGGAAAGGTAACCGTTGTCTCTATAATTATTAGGATTATGAATAATTAATAACCCAAATCCAATTAGATTAGGATTAGCTGTATGGTACTCTCACTCCTAGGGCTACTTTGATTGATCTAGTGTGTGCACAAAGCATATTAGTGATTTACCCAACATTTATCATTGCTTCAGTATACCAGGTCATTCAAGCTCATCCCTACAGTAAGCTGTAGTGAGGTGAGGTGTGGCATTCTAGGACTACAGAATTACAGCAAGACACAGTTGTCTTTTGTCAGGAGGTATTTAATGATGGTCTGAGTCAGAGAGGATTTTGGATTTTCACAGACAGTGTTGTGGAAAGAACACTGAACATGGGTCAAGTGCTCGGTGCTATAACCTGACTATTGTCTATTGTCAAGCATCTTCCTTATTTTGAGAGTTTCTACAGCTATACTGTCAGATGAACTGAACTGACAGTGTGTTCAGCAGTATCATATAATGCTTTTGTGGCAAATGAGAGGAGGTTGGTTAGAGAATATTGCAGACTTTAGAGCATTTATCAGGATGTGGTGGTTTCCTGACTGACTCACAAAGAAAGCTGTGACAGGATGCTGCATGATCATGCAGGCTTTTGATTCTTACCAAAGGCTGTATTTGTTTAGGAAAAAAAACACTCCAGCAGAGAATAAGAGGCATGAGACCTTTGTGCTTCTGTGCCCTTGTGAACTTCAAAGTTGCTCGACCTGAATCAAACTCATAGGAGACTGTATGAAAAGTGAACATTAAGTGGTTCAGACTGAGCAGAAGAGTTATGTACTGTATATCTTTGGTGAACGTACACATTGCCATGGCCTTTAAGGCCCATTCCAGTTTTGCAGTTCAAAGAATCGCTCACAGTGACACAGCAGCAGCTCTTAAAGCTGAACTAACCACTATGATCCTCTGGATGGTAATAAACTCAGCAGAACAACACTGTGGCCAGGAAATATAATGTGCACTTTTGCCATGCAAAACAAAATCACAGTTGCATCTCACCGGGTCAGAACAGAGCAGTGAAAGCTTGTCTCTGTCAAAGCTTGTTGGTCTGCTCAGTAGCATCATTCATACCGGATTGAGTCCAAGTAGCAGGCAAGCAGATGAGGGAATTGCCTCCTCCTCTTTTTTTGAGCCTGGTTCTCAATTTCAACAAGATCTGGAAAAAAGTAATAAAAGCAGAAAAAACAATAGTGCTTTGTTTCACATGCCTCTTTTTGGCCCTCTTTAGTGTTCTCTCTTGAGCCAAGATGTTACTTGATATTAATTCTTGTGGGTCCACTGTACTCAACATTCCTAAGTCTATCATTTTCCTGTAAAAATGATGTAACCTATGAATAACTATAAATAGCACTGAAACAGCGTCTTATGGTGTAAGTATGTCCACTGAAGAGCCAGTTTGCCTTGGATGCCTCCACTGGCTTTAAGGAATATTCAACCTTCAAGGAATATTCAACCTCCACTGGCTTTAACTTAAGGAATATTCATTTTTTTCTAACAAACAAGGCATTCGGTAAACACTTTCTTCTGAGCTGGTAGTCTTAAGCCCATCAAAGCCCTTCATCTAAAGTCCTGAGTAGTTCCGGATGGGTTTGTAAAGCAGTTTGCGGTGGGAGTTTGTGTGTGTTTCCAGACTGACTGGAAGCTGAACAGGGCTTGATGTCTGTTACATCAGACTCAGACAACTACAGCCATGAGGCAAAAGACTCGTTGGCCTGGTGGATGGGGTCCAAACATATTTTCCAGGAACACATTGATGTTAGGTGGATGGATGGTTGAAGAGATAGATGTACTAGCCATTTTGACCACCAGGGGGCAATATGAGTTGTGAGTTATGTGATACATTTACAATATGACATTGCTGTACACTATTTTGGAATTATGCAGATTTATATTTAAGGATGAGATTTGAAAGCACCTCAGTTGTTTGAGTGCCCTGGAGTTGAGACACTTGAATCATTTTTCTCTAAGCCTGCACAACTGAATATTTACTCAGTTTATTTACACAGATCATGTAATTACCTTGGTTGGCAAATATTTCTCGTATACTATACGGCCTTGTGATGATGATATTCCAGATCCATATTCTACTTCACCACAACTCCATGGTAAGTGGAGGGTAAGTGTTCATGTCTGAAAGCAGAGATGTCAGGTGAGGGGGCATTTTTGGGGAGGTATTTTGGTGTGAAGAGGGGTGACTGGGATGGCGCTGATCATGAGGACACAGGATGACATGCACCCCACTGTCAGCTGAAGCCACCTCAGCACTGGCCACTGGCTCAGCACGAGGTCACTTGACTCTCATCTGAGTGGACCAAGGGGGACCAGCGGTGTCAGGACTAGATACCCTAGTGGACTGAACTAGGCTGCGACAGGTGACTAGCGAAGATCACTGGCAAAGCAGTGAGGGTTTGTGCAGTTGTCTTGCCAGCTTTTGTAACAAAATCACAGAGATTGTTATGCATATGTTGCAATGATTCTTTAATATTGATCTATTGATCTATAAATCTGTTTTACTTTTCATGGTTTGTGGCATGTAAGTTTTTTGTTGAATGAGAGACATACAGCACATGAAGACCGAAGCCTCAGAGTGAAATGACACAAGAAATATCTTTATGCAAATCCTTTGACAGTGGGTGGGGCGTGGGCGGAGACCCGAGTGGAACGAGCCAGTGAGGGTCCTCCTTCAGGCTGTCAGCTCTCCTTTTACACAGTCCTGTCATGCAGGCTATTTTAAAGAGACACACAGCTGCACCTGACCTGATTTTCCACACGCGCTAGCTGCCCTAGGATTCCCACCACACCACAGCGGCACACAGGGGGAGGGAGAGAGGGAGAGCAGCCAGCACTCAAGGGAAGAGCCTCTGGCCCCAGTGTGGCATCAGCACAGGGCACAGCCCTGCCCAGGGAAGACTGCTTCACAGTGGGAAGACTCCTTCGAGATATGTTGTAAGAGATGTTCGCTTATGAGTAGAAGATGGCATTTGCCAAGGACTTGATGACATTTTTCACTGATGATCTGCTTCTTCGTTGCTGTCCGGTAGCCTTGGCCACAACACGTGTGTTCTTGTACTGCTTTGGATTAATTTGTGTGTTGTGTGAGCGCCAGTGTCTTGGTTGTTGTCTGCATAGGTAACAAGGACGCCGCTGTGCCGTGGTATGTTTGGACTGCTGATTGATGGGCCTGCTGGCATCCAAGGTGGCTCGTGTTATGTGCGGTGTATACTGGCTCACAACCATCTCCTGTGACTTGACTTATTGCTCCGAAGGCCACAGATGCACACACAGTTTCTGAAGAGGCATATTGGACCTAACAAAATTCTTGGACTTATGGTCTTAAATGAAGCACATCCTGTGAATAAGCTAATTCTGTTTGGTAAAACTGGACACTTTCAGTCTTTATTAAGTCTTGGACATGACTGTAAGTCCCCCCCACCCAGCCTCTTAAAGACACCACTGTGAGTAAATGTTAATACCCCTCTTCGTGTGTAGGTGTCACACTTAAAAGCGCGGACATTACTCAGCGTCCAGATTTCTTCCCAGTCCTCTCCTCTTGACCCAAAGGGCATGCTCCATTTTCTGCCCTAGCACAACATCCATCTGCCCACATGAAGAGGTTTGGCAGCCTGCGGCGGAGCAAGAAGCGGAAGGAGGAGGAACGCCTGATGGCTCGTCGCCGATCCGAGCCCCCTGACCTCCCCGGTACAGAACACACCAGCCCATACATCATAGTGATACTCTCCTGACTTGGCTAACCAGACTGTATAGACCAGGACAGTAAATTACATTACAGTGGTGCTGTGTAGCTAGGAACAGTAGTACTGAAGCACTGGTATATCTTAACAGAGGGCTGATTGTCTTTTTATCCCTGTTCTAGAGAGGGCATCTTAGTGTACAGTATCTGGGAGAGGGAGAATTGAGAAGGGTTGTGACTGGTTGAGCTTGGCTACAATTGTGTTAAAAATAGGTGAGGGCACTTTGGTTTTCATTCACTTCGTTTCATTGTAATCGCAAAAATAGCACAGAGAAAGGATGCTTAATATCAGTTCACACTGTAGCTGGTTTCAGATGTCTCTTTCCGGTGCCATTTGCTTCCCCAAGCCTTTTTCCACCAAATAGCCTGGCTATGTCGTCTCATGCAAATGTGATGTTAGCATGTTCTCTGCTGCAGCTGGAGTGCTTTGCATGCTCCTAAGGCTGTGGTGTGTATGCCTTCCTAATCAGTCAGGGCAGGCTGTGTGGATTGAACAGAGCTGTCAGCACATGCCCGTGTTGATTTCTTTACTGCTCCTTCCACTTTTCTCATCGGTCGGATTTGAAGAGTCGGCTGCTCCGAGCTAGACTCTGGTTTCAGATGGGGACGTGATTTAGGAGAGGAGCAGCCCACCCTCGTCCCCAGGCTAAATGGATGCATGACCTGTGGCTTTGGGGAGGACAATGCTGGTGCAGTGAGCCAGTAATACAAGGCATAAGAAGTTTTTTAACAGTTTGTAATAACTAATATCTCCATCTCCTATTGCTTTATAACACTATCTAATGCAAGATTATTTTATTTTATTTTCCACAGCTCTGTACATTAAAAGGGTAGTTAACATCACACATTATTGCAAACATTATCACACAATTTCATCCAGTATCAACATGTATACCGTTTCAGAGGTAAAAATAAAATCTATCCCTGTGCATTCTATATAGTTCCCATACATTTATATACCACGTCAAACAGCTATGACACTAATAATCAAACTGTCTTGAAACTGGTCTACAGAGTACAATACAACTCCGTGGCACAAGATTGAAAATCATAGTCCTTTAGGGTCTCTCTGCTGTGGGTTGCTATTACTATTAAGCTTTTGCCATAGCAAGCCCTTGTGTACCTCAGGGACCTGAATCTGAGCCCACAGGGCACTCTGGCCAAGTGGGAGTTGAGTGGGTGTGTGATGTCTTGTACCAGTGTAAATGCATTGCATGTGAGGGCTTTAAGGCCATAAAACTTTTGAACATACAATATGCATAAAAAAGTTATCATTAATGAATCACTCTTTGTCCAAGAGCTACATTCGTTTTATTTTTATATTCAGTGTTGCATTATTATATTCAGTATATCACATTAAATATGTATTGTGACTTTTCACTGCTATTTGTTTTGTGACGGCTCTTCCAGTTTTGTTTGTAGAGTATGAAATATCAGTTTTACTGTGAGTCTTATCCCACTGAGCTACAGGTGAATTTATCATTTTCACTAGTGGTTGCATCATGAAAACATATAGGAAAGTCAACTGCCAGATATACAATTCTGTGTGCATTTGAACGTATCTTCCTAACTGTACTGAATGATTGTGCCAGGCTGCAAAGAGTTCCTCTGTACAGGGCTGGATAGATAAGGAGAATAACCAACAGTAGCTGAACATGTAAAGGATCTATAGAGTGTAAAGTATGTAGGGTCTACTTGGCTATGGACCTGACAGCTCCTAATCAGGACTGGTTATGACCTTCAGACCCCCCCCTTGCTTTGGGCACAGAGATACTCATTATGGCCACGTCTCTCTGTCAGGTGTCCAACACATGACAGAGACACAACACAGTCACACGCTGCTGGCTTGGATAGGTTTCCTGGAGTCTACAACATTTGAGCCCTGGAGACTGTAAGAGCCAACTGGGGCTCATGTGTCATTCCTACTTACTCTGGGGAAACTTGCCTTTCACTGGCCTACATCACCAAGGGAAAGGTTCCTGGTGTCAGGGGTTAAAGCAGGTCATTTGGGCTAATCTGGTAACAGTGTGTGTGTCTCATACGCATGTCACAATGGGGAATACTGGATTCCAGCTCTCCATATGTCTCTCCCGTGTTCTTTTTCATTGTCACACGTTGTAGTATGCAGTGACATATTTCAGATTTACTCATTTGCCCCGACGCCCCCCACCTCCTTTCTGTTCAGTACAACCATGACTATACTAAATAAGAGCAAGGGCACACATGTGTTGGACATATTAATGACTTGTTCCTCAAATGCCAGTGGAATCAGTTGACATTGATGGTGCCTCTCAAGTGTTAATTAATGTTTGGAATTGTGGAAATACCACGTCTACTTCCTAGTATTTTATTTTCTATAATTAATTAATTAATTATATATATAATATATAATTAAGCATAGATACCAAGCATAGATTTGCATGTGTTTAATAGTAGCTCTTCCAGAGTCTCTTTCAGTTATGCTATTGTAGTTCAATTCAATTCAATTCAATTCAGTTTTATTTATACAGCACCTTTTACAATAGTATTGTCTCGTGGCGCTTCACAGAAGGAGCACCCAAGAGCAACAGGGGCAAGGAAAAACTCCCTTATGTTCAGTTAATCTAGGAAGAAACCTTGGGCAGATCCACGACTCAAGGGGCTAACCCAACTGCCAGGGTAGTGTCATGCTATGGTCACCAAAAGGTATTCATGTTGCCATGCTCATACCACAGTCCAATCAACTGCTGTCATAGATTTTGTGTGAGCCAAAATGAATCCAAACATGCAATATAGATTTGAACCCTGTAAGGTGTGACTGCAGGCTGTGCTGGGACTGTGACAGATCCATATCGGTCAGCAGTTGTTAGCACATTGCCGTGACAGTGATGACGCCCACTCTCTCTCTCTCTCTCTCTCTCTCTCTCACACACACACACACACACTGTAACTGTAAGTGTGAGGTTCTTTTGGAACAAGCGCAGCGGAAGAGCATGTGTGTGCTGCACTGTGTCTTATCTGCATCTGTGGAATGTGTGTGACCAGGGCCAGGGCTAAAATAAGACGCCACCATGGAGGAAATGAAGCGGGCTGCAGAGAGATGGCATTAGGCCGCTAAATGTCAGGAGATAGCGAGGATTCCAGCACTTCTCAAACAGATGAAGGAACAACCAGCTCTGGGGGAAGCCTGATAGCGCTCACATTCTAGCTGGATTACAGTAGCCTAACTGCTGATTACCAAACATTTCCTTTTAGTTTTCAGTACCCTAAAGTACCACTGTATAAGTAAGTCTGTTTATTTTTCAGTGAGTACTTTTCAGGGAATTAGGAATCTAACTACAGGTGTTTTGTTAAATTCCATTTTTTAAAATATCTGTCACATCTCTCCTGTCTCTATTTGCTTTGAGGACGTGTAGTCTTACTACTAGCCCTTGTGTTGTATCAAATGTCAAAACTGTAAATATGCTGAACTGCATAGAAACACTGTTCAATCAAATTCTTTAAAAAAAAAGTTAAATTTCTTTTTAAAAGCCCATTTAACAGCTTAATTTCAGAGCTTTAGTGAATGCAGGCCATTTTGGACCTGAAGGAAAAGGAAAGTACTGAATACAACCTGAGGGCAAACAGCCATACAGGATAGTAAAAGAGAATGTCCGTAGTAAAGGTTTAAAGAGGAAATAATTGCATTGCTCTGTGGTAGAGCCTCCAGGAGTCCTGCAGGTTTTGGAGGTCTAATGCCTTGTAAAGTCAGTCTGTCATATGATTGATTTACCTGTTTTAATCTGGTCAGCTGTTCCCACATTGGAAACTCTTTGTAGGAAACCCGTGTATTTTGGAAGAGGCACACACATTGTGACCACATTCACCAGTTCACCATGTCTTACTCTGCCTCCTGTAAACCTCTTTAATCAATGCCCAAACCCAGTCATAACAATGGTAACAGTTCATAACAATGGTAAAACCTCTGTCTCCCCAGCCTCGGGCCTGTCATCTCCACCCAGCACACCAACCCAGACACCCAGCCCACCAGTGTTCTCCGAGGAGGTCCAAAGCCCTGTCCCAGAGCTGGGGGAGCCTCATTCCTACTCCCCTTCCTCCTCCTCAGAAATCACTTCGCGCCACACCCTGCCCCTTTGCTCGGCCAAGCCCCCCATTGTCGCCTCAGTGTCTGTGTCCAAGTCTACCTCAAGACAGGTGAGATGCAGATACTTTTTGCTCTGATTATGATATCTGTCTTTAATTGTAGATATGTTCTGCTACATGTGGCTGGAGATTTGACAGTGACTTTGTTGTGTTCTGGTTGCACTCCCTATTGTTTCTTTTTCCTGTCTTTTTGTCATGCCAGCACTACCTAGATCAAGCCAATATTTACCAGGGTATGGAAATACAGTGTTTTCTTCAGACAAAATATTGTCCCTGAGGGTTAATCACATACAGTCATCTCCGATTCACTTAGACCATTTTCATGGTAATTTAAAGGAGGTATTTGTTTGAGTTGTAGACATGTGCACGCTTACACACACACACACACACACACACACAGAGTTACCACACACAGCATAAAAACTGTTGGGATCGGATGGTAATCAAGACCTCTCTGAGCTTGAAAGGCTTGGTGTACTCCATGTCAACAAGGCTGAGTCAGTTCGCCATCTGCTGTGATGGGCTCATTTAAGCCCTATCCACCCCACAAGCACATGCATCAGCAGCACAGCATTATGGCTAATGAGATGTGCTCTCCACTCAGATGTATGTTCTGACTTGACGAAATTGAGTTTGATTTGATATGGAGTTTGAGATGTTACTATGAAGTGAAGTTAAGTTACTTAAAGCAAATTATGCATACTTATTGATATTATATGTCTGGTCATTGATTACAACAATCTTTTAGAGCTCAGTTAAATGTGATATGAATTACTTTGTATGATTTTGTGAGTGTATGCGTGAGTGGGAGATTCACTGAGTGTGTCTGTGTGTGCATGTGGGTTTTGCTTGTATTTAGCACACCATATCAGTTTAAATTTTCCTATTAAATTCACTCTGGTCGAGGATCCTTTCACAGCTGGCTGGCAGAAAACACATCTCACCCATGCAGATCAAAATGGAAGCCAGCCTGTCTCTCCTCATCCATGCACTTTGTTTTACTGCCTCGCAATCTAGTGGGCGGCACTGGCACAGTGGGCAAGGCTGGTTCCATGTTTACTGTCACAAAGATTATTGGACAGTGAGTGGACAGCATGTCTGCAGTCTGGATTGGCAGGGGAAAACATAGTGTCACCACCTAACCCTGCAGTGTCTGATGCTGGTGTGGAGATGAGTGCCTTTTGGCTCTATGGGGACATGAGCCAGTGGTATTTTCCCTGCGTTAGTGCAGTGTGCACTGGCTGATATCCTCATGCTGTAGCCTGTCATGCCCTTTTTTGAATGCTCTGATACTGGCCACCGGTAGGACTGTGCAAACAGTAGTAGAAGAATGTTGGCATGAGTCTCACTATTGAATTGAATCTTTCTTTCACTAATGTTAATTCAAACATGTCCCAATATGTGTCAGTGTAAGGAGTTGTTACACAAGACTTTCATAAAGTTAGTCAGAGAACTGTCATGTTGCTGTGTATTACGCTGAGAAACATATTAGCTAAAGGAATAGTTCAAGGGTTGTGCTCATTTTTTTTTTCATAATCTTTGGCCAGAAACATAGCAGTGAGTCATTAGCGTGGTAGGTCGACATAAGGAGTTGACTATAGGCTACTCTGTTGTCTGGGGGGTGTTAATATTCATGTTTTACTTTACTTGTGAAGTTGGTTCGCTTTCGTCCCAGCAGTACTGCCGCAGGGACATGGGCAAGGGCAAACATGAATGAGCTTAAGATAAGCAGATTCACTTGCCTTTGAGCGTAACTTCAGTCATAGTTATAGTCGTGGAGGCTTCGTGTGGGAATCACAGCATTTTCCTTATTTTCAGCCCCCGTCGTTCGGCTAATTAGGTTACATTTCCCGGTTTTACTTTGCGTCGGCTACGCGACAGTGAGAAGTCTTCACTCGGCATTGATTTCTCTTGTTCACAGGTCTCCGGATTAGCCGAAGGCATACTGGAAAAAATGGAAATTGACGATGAAGGTGAGCATGTTTGTTCAGTATTCATTGTTCGTAAACAAGTCGTAAAAAAGAGTCGTTGGTAGAAACACAACACAGCCAACTTTTGTTGATGGTCAGTGTTTACGATATTGAACTTGAAATTGAAATGAATACCGCTGACACCAGAGAACTTGATACTATAGTATTGCAACAGATTGCAGGGAATTGCAAGACATGGAAATATTATGCTTGGAGATGCTGCCAAAATCCAGTCAGAAACAGAGGCAGCGGCATGGCATCAGCCTCCATGTTTCTTGTGTTTATTAAATTTGCCAGACCAACCTACTAGGCGCAATGAAACCAATTTAAGTTGCTGTTTGAAATGTGGCTCAGTGTGTTAAGATGAAGGTTCTTAATTTGTAGTTATATGTTATTATACAAGACGTAGGCTATAAACAACTACTTTACTACTGATTTAACCTCTTCAAGCCATTCACCTTACTCGGGCTAGGCAAAGGTGGGGTCATCTACGTTACTCTGGTACCTGTGGTAGACTTAGAAGAGTATTTGCAAAGTGAATGCCATGTTTAATATGAGACAACACAAGAAATGCTGAAGTAGGCCGATTGTGTGTTCCTATAGCGTCTGAGGAGCCAGAGAATGACATGTACATCCGCTTCATGAAGTCTCACAAGTGCTATGATATAATTCCCACTAGTTCAAAGTTAGTGGTCTTTGACACTTCCCTACAGGTAAGTGTTCATTTTTTGTCACCAAGTCTCAAAGACTCTATTGCTCCCAAAGCTCAGACAAATTATTAATTAGAAAACAAATTATGTCATAAAAGTTAACAGCTTGAGAACATTGCCTCTTAGTATAAAGCCATGGCATTTTGTTAGGCAGAAATATTTTTCCTCTTCAGAGTGTGTAGCTGTAGGATTAGGTATTCATCCATTGCATTGATCATTTCACTATAAAGTTAGCCTCCATTTGTTGGTTAATCTTTCCCAGAAAAAAAGACTGTAATGTTAGCGACCTCTTTGAAGGGGCTGTGAATAGCCATAAAACTTGGATCTGCCCTGGTTAAACAATAATCACATGTATGTGTTAACCTCTGCAGACTTTGTAACCCTTTGACCCTGTCAACTACAGATTTCCCACAGTCCAAAGGCAGAATTTACTATTATATAGCCCTGCCTATGGACATGTGGACCAGATGTGACTGCCAGAACAGCTAAAGCAAAATATGAATAACTTTATTTATCTATTTGTAGTATGTTGTGACATTCAATCAGGAGAGAGAGGATAACATTGAACCTAAGGGACAAATTTATCATAACCTGAAAAGAGTAAACTCAGATTGAAAGGAGTGCTGAAAACAATTCTGTGGGCTGATGACTTGAATGTGGCCCAACATCTAAATCCTACTAAATCTTTCCTCCCTGAATCACCCCCAAAGATCTAATACTCTCTTGTAGCAGGATTCCTACAATGCTTACATGACTAATGTACACTCAGAAAAATAATACATGGTTTGTGTGTGTTCTGTGTTTTTAAACTTGTAATAAGCATGCCTCTCCACCTGTTGACACCCTCATCAGGTAAAGAAAGCATTCTTTGCTTTGGTGGCCAATGGAGTTCGCGCAGCGCCTCTATGGGAGACGAAAAGGCAGAGCTTTGTTGGTAGGAGCATCTTTAGTTACAGACATGTGCCAAATATTCAGTCTCTTAGTCCCTCCTCAATTTAGGTCACTTTTATGCATGTATATGTCATGATTATTTATTTTGTGACATGTTTTCCAAATTATCGTGTTTTGCCTTGTCATTTTATTCAGGGATGTTGACCATCACAGACTTTATCATCATTCTGCACAGATACTACAAGTCACCTCTAGTGAGCCAGCACTCAGTGTCTACTGTTGTCTTATCAGTTTGAGACCCTCAAAGTGCTGGTGTCAGTCAGATGGTGATGGTATGCTTTCTGTTTTATTTTACAGGTGCATCTGTATGAATTAGAGGAGCATAAGATTGAAACCTGGAGGGGTAAGCAGAAGATGTGTATGATGAATTATTAACCGATCTTAAAAATTATGGGCAAGTTTCCCAAACATATATTAGTCCTGGATTAAAAGAGAATTTACTTGGAAATTTCCACTAGAAAAAAAAATTTGGACTTGGGGCTCGATGTATGGGAACTGTCTCTGTGTGTATTTGGCTCTTAGAGAAAATAAGTGGTCATGACTGTTCTGTTGATTACTTTTAGATCTGTACTTGCAAGAGACTTTCAAGCCATTTGTCAGTATATCACCTAATGCCAGGTAGGATGTGATTTTCCTATTAATCTTTCACCTATAGCTCATATATTTTTCAATACTTGGAATGCAGTTTTCCCTTGACTGTCATTTGTGACACCAGTGTATACTCCAGCAGTGTCCACCCCATGCCAGATAAGCAGTTGTGATTGGTTCTTGGGTTTGTGGCTGTAATGGGCTTAACTCTAGATGGGCCTACAGAGCAACTTCAGAATTTGCTAGATGTGTCCTCTGGGTTCCCCTAGGCTGGTGTTATGTGACTTACCAAAGCAAAGACCATTTTGAAAACTTTTGTCTGTGTTCGTGTCCGGCAGCTTGTTCGATGCCGTCTACTCACTCATCAAAAACAAAATCCATCGGCTGCCCATCATCGACCCAGTGACAGGCAATGCCCTGTATATCCTCACACACAAGAGGGTCCTGAAGTTCCTGCAGCTGTTTGTAAGTGAGGGAGACGTCCGTAGCTCTTTAGAAAAGTACTTTGCAATAGTCATGTTGCACTGTATCAGTGGGAAGTAATCGAAGTCTCTGGGTTTGCTGAATACTGTCTTTTCACTTAGAATAAACACCCAAAGAATTGGGTTTCAGAAAGCATTTATAGTGTTTCCCACAGGATTTTATGAGACTAGGATGGGGGTGGTGGGGCTTCATATTCACATTGGTTAGGACTGAATAGGCACCGATAAATAATGTGAATGAATGAGATCTAAACATGCGTGTGTCAAATATGGCATATGAAACATTTTTAGTTCAAATTTAGACTATGGTGGGGCAAATTAGACTCTAGTGGGCCACCAGAGTCTAGTCAATTTATGGGAAACACTCATTCTGTGATTCATTCACACACATTCACATTCATCACTCATTCACATATATGTGATGTATACAGTGTATTCTATTTGTAGTTAAATTTGTGGTTGTACATTTTCTAGTTTCAAATTTGTGTGTATTTGATTTGTCACAGATGCGTGAGATGCCTAAACCTGCCCTTATGAAGCAGACACTGGGTGAGATGGGCATTGGCACATATACAAACATTGCTTTCATCCACCCAAACACACCCATCATCAAAGCTCTGAATCTGTTTGTGGAGAGGAGGGTGTCAGCTCTACCTGTAGTGGATGAGTCAGGTAGGAATGACTACGTTCACTTCAGAGCTTTTCATATATAGAGCCCAATGTTTATACAGCTGTACACAGTGTCAAATAGATGACGTTTTTTTTTAGTAATGTTGGGTATGTTCGCTAACTTAATTGTGTCTTATTCTTTCTTACAGGAAAGGTTGTCGACATTTATTCCAAATTTGATGTCATTGTAAGTGCTTTGTACTCACTTGCCATTTGTTTATGCAGGAATAGTCAGTCATCCAAGTGCTTCATTCTTCTATCTCCTCCATCTCTCCTCTGTCTGTATGTAGAACCTGGCTGCAGAGAAAACCTATAATAACTTGGATGTGACGGTGACTCAGGCTCTCAGGCATCGCTCGCAGTACTTTGAGGGCGTGGTCAAGTGCAACCGACTTGAGACCCTGGAGACTATTGTGGACAGGATTGTTAAAGCAGAGGTGAGATCATTAACTCCTAGTCAGTCCAACGCCTAAAACACTCTTTATCTTTGCTTAGTTTAGAAATAATTTCTGCTGCCTTTTTGTTCTTTTCCCTCTTCCCTCTCCAGGTGCACAGGCTTGTGGTGGTAGACAAGAAATCGTGTATCGAGGGCGTCATCTCCCTGTCTGACATCCTGCAGGCTCTGGTTCTCACCCCGGCAGGTATAGACATCCAGCGCTCCTAAACTTCTTGCCAACACTTCCACCTTCTCCTCCTCTTTCCTCCTCTCCCTACATTTAATTTCTCAGACACCACTTGGGCCACCCTGCTGACTCACCATCCTGACACGCGCCTCATCTTGCAACCTCCCATGCCTCACCCCCAACCCCCATCCACCCACCCAACACCCAACCCTTCCTCCTCCCAATCTCAGGTACTGCAGAGTCTGCAGAGTGGCACTGGCAACTGCTGAGTGTTCTCTCTGTGTCCGTCTAAGGGTTTGGCATGGCATAGAACCACCATCAGAGGCCCAGACCTTTGCCAGTGCGCAGTATGTGTGGAGCACGTATGTGCGTTATGTGCATGCATGTATGTGCGTTTACTTGCCCGTGACTTGAAGTGGATGCTGTTATGGATTTGGATTTTGTACCTTGATTACAATTACTTTTTGTGTCCTCTCTGTCTACCTGTCTGTCTTACACAAAGGTGGTGCCAGGAAAGAAAGTGTAACTGATTGAAGGGGGTAGATGCTGTGAGCCCCTGGGGGAGATATGTGGGCTGCAGCCTAGCCTGGCATGGTGGGACCAGACCACACGCTAGATCCTGAAGTCTCAGCTGTGGCCTGGGGCCCTCATGCCAGAACTGTACACCCAGAGCAGGCCCTCCTCCTCCTCCTCAGTCTACACAGGAGAGGTAGTGCAGGATGAAGACTACATGGACCCTCTGCTGTTTCATCATCCTTACAGAACCAGGCCTGGCCTGCGTTGGATTCAAAGACTGGCACAACTCAGGTGGCTGTTCTTGATCTGTTTGCGATGCCAACTAGGCCAGGGGCTGTGCCTCTGTCACTGCTGTAAATGTTTATTAGGCACACATATTACATGCTGCTCCTTGCTGAAGTGAATGATGGCAGTGGCAAGTCACTCACTGTGTTTATACCTGTGGCGACTGAAGCCATGATCCTTATGCTGTATCATACCAACTACCACAAACCAGGCTTAGACTGCATGCTTTATTTGAAAACATTCAAAGAAAACTCCCAAACACTGTTTATATCATCTTGTCAACTCTATATGAATGCATATGGCGGTGATAACACAGCAAAATCTATCTGAATCTCTTACCCTAAACCCTGAACCATCAAATGAATCAGCCAGGGAAGATCCATGCCAGTCTTTGAGGGCTCATGGTTGGGCGGGGGGGGCTTTGGGATTTGTCCGTTGTTTCAAAGAAACATGTAGTTCAACACGACATTATGAAACTGCTTGTAGTGTGAACCACTGGGATGGTAGGTGGCAGAGGCAGAATCAACATGTATCTCTGTTTTGATAACCCCCTGGCTTTGAAGGCTTTATAATGGTTCAGACATGTTCAGATGGGAGATTGGAGTGATTGTTTACTGATTGATTGAAGTGATTGTTAACTGATTGATTGAGCTCCTCATTGATCTGAGACTCACTCATCAGGAAGTCATTTCAGTTCTGTTGATCCTTGTGCTTTCTGTCACCTTGTTTCTTCTTGTCCATGAAGTATTGTGCCTTCAAGCGGTCTAGCCTGTCCAGCTAAAAGGAGATTCTCAGAGCCTGTTGAAAAGATCCCTTTTTACCCTTGGTGTGGGTGTCTTTTGAAAGTAGCCCAATAAGACTTTGTCCATTATTTTTGTGTTTTTTTTTTTTTTAAGTTTACCTGGAAAGGGCACATATTTTTGTATGAGACATATGCTTATGCTTTTAAGCTTTATTTTTTGATAGATACTGAAAGCTTTATATGTTTGTGTGTTTATTTGTGTGTGGCTAGAGTGTATATTGTTCAACATTGCTGGAATAACACTAGTGTGGAGAGCAACTTTTAATGAGTTGTCGTTAAGCCCTGTGTACTAAAGTGCTGACAGTGACCAGTGATGTAATACCAGCTCCTGCCTGTGGTGGCAGAAGCGCACCATGGACATCCATTCATACTATGAACATGCCTACTGCACTCACCTCACACAGTAAAGGAGTTTGGGCCTTCCTTTTTCATGTGTAAATATTGTCCTGTGACTTACAATGTTAGAGTAATTCTCCTGAGAGTTCAAAAGTATAGTAGGTATAATGCAAGTGCATTATATGTAAATAAATGGTTAAATAGTTCATTTTTGCCTGGTGTCTGGTTTATAACCCAAAACACGATACAAACCTCCTGCAGATACCAATAAAAGCTTCACACATGCAAGCTTTCATCATGCTCAGGTTTTTACAGCTGTGAATGGACAGGCCAGCAGTTGTCAATGGTTTGTCTTAAAAGGATTGTCCAGACTCAATCAGCTCCTAGCTCCTTGCAGAGTGCTGTCAGTACGCATAAGAACACATAAGAACGAGACAGTTGTGACCCTAACTGACTCTAACTGAACAGGTCACTGGAAAACAAAACTGAAATGGACTTTCCAGGTCCTCATCATTTAGCCTTGGCTGCCCTATCAGTTGTTCTGGTTCTTATTCCTACTGACAGCACTCGGCAACCTAAACCAACAGAGCTGTGGGTTACCTGACTCCTGACTATTGCTTTAAGATAAATAAATACAAAAACTTTGAGTCTTGTTTTCTAGTCTTACCTAACTGGGCTGGAAACTAATCTGCCCAAGGTTCTATAGTTGTTGGGTTCCCACAAATGACAGTCTGAAACATTCATTTAAAATGGTCCCTTTAATTACTCATATAATTACTCAGGTGTATGTGTATGTTTGTGTGTGTGTGTGTGGGGGGGGGTGTCTGTGTGTACAACATTAAGTCATTAAGTGTGAATCTCAAACAGGCATAACCACATTCTGCAGTTAACGCTAAACCTCTGTATTATGTATTTTTAAATCCTTTCTGTCTAGATATGTTAAGATGTCTGGTGTCGATGTTAACTGCTTAAAATAATAATTGTGCACCTTCTAAATCTACCACTGTATCCTGTATCAACAGTGTGCCATTAATGCACCAAACTGTATGTCCTGCAGTAAATAGCAAGTGGTTTATTTGTAGGATGCTTATCCGGTTAGTTAGAGCTGTGGTGTGCATGATTTCAGTTCAGTTCAGTAGAAATAACTTCCCATAGAGGCCTATACGTAATAGTATGACATTTTAACAGTGCCCACTTGATGGCAGTATAACACTAATGGTTTGGAAGGTATTTGTCTATCACAGGATATTTCTTTTCAAGAGTATTTTTATAATGATGGCAAAAACTACCATGCAGGAAATTAGTATATCATGTCCCCTGTGCTGAAAACTGAATCCTTGCATCTACCCTCTGTGTAGCTCATCGCCATGTTGATTAAGTACAGGCAATATAGCCCAATACAAACTGACTAATACCTGCAATATTTTAGCAATTATTCAGCACAATTAGTGTAACCCAAACATTATTAGAAACCCTCTGTTGCTTTGTCTAGTTACAGATGGTCAATTGCAATGCGCCCCTTTACTTTCACAGTAGGACAATCTATTGATTTAACATCAAATATTTGAACAATCTCTTTCATTCTTTCAGATTCCAGGGTTTTTCCTTCTTTTCTAACAGCCATCTACTTCTCACAGTTGAGCCTCCTGACTCCACAGCCAAAGATCACACATCCAAACAGCTCTTTTATGTGGACTTGATCGATACTACATGAACCCATGGGCCTCTGCTGCAGTGGTCTGCTAATTCCAAAACAGTGCTCCAAAACAAAAGGAAGATGCACTCTGAGCTTTAAACATTGGTAAGCAAAATCCAAAATTAGATCCTTGGATTGGAGAAACAAGCCTTCGATTGGACATTATTGGGTATTTGGACCTTAGAAATGTCAACCATGTCAGAATGCCAATGTCTGGCCTATGTCCTAAGTCCTAAAGCATCCTAAAAGACTTAACTGCCATGATTCAACTGCCTGACTGGTTGATATATGCCAATTAATTCTTTGCAGGTTTAGGAATTAGACATTGGAATTCAGCCCATGTCATGTCAGCATGTCAGCATGTCACACGTCTATCAGGTCTTTCTCCAAATACACAAAGCTGTTTCAAATACCTTCTCTATTCTCTCATTCTCAAGTTATGCCGCCCTGCTTGGTTGAAGTCAAAGCCTACATATTTAATCTGACAATCTGTAGCTTGACATAGGAGGTATTAGGAGAAACGTATGGGCCTGTGCTTTGTGTTTGCCTTGGTTAGATACTTACACATCCATTGATGACCAAAGAGAAAAACTGATGAGTAGCCTACACCTACAATCCATGACAGAATGCCCACCACCAGACGAGACGGCAACAGCCGCTTCAGTTGGTTTTGTAGATGCCGCAGCACCAGGGCCAGGTTTGGTTTTTAAGAACTCCTGAAAGAAGAGCACTGCTGGCATATGTGCGCTGTGGAGAGCATGAGCACACACCGGACAATCTCATGAAAGCCTGCGGCTGATTTAAAATTCTCCTTCTTCAGAGCATGCAGTGTATTTGATATGCACAACGCAAGAGAAGGGGGAGAGAGAACGTGTGGAAAGCTTAAGAAAATGTCTTGGGCCAATGAAAAAAAGAACTCCTTTCTATTCTCCTCCTCGGGGATCTCTTCCTTACACGCGCCGCATTAGTTTTAGCACATCACGCTTTTCACAAATTCTGAGGGTCCGTAGCAGCGCCTGTTTGAAGCGCAGTGTGCTGTGAATAACGAGCGGGGCTGGGGCGCGAGGGAGGGTCTGTGTGTGAGAGACACGGCCGGGTGTGTGAAGTGAAACCTTGCCTGCGGGAATTAGTTTTACATTCGGCGCGTTTAGCAGCACAAGGGAGCTGGAGAGGAGAGGAGGAGAGGACGCCTGACAATGTCATGCTCTCGGGCGGCTTTGAAGTTTGGAAACAGGCACAGTGGCTCTGCCTTGGCTGGCTGACTTACTGGCAATCTCTCTCTTTCTATCTCTCTCTTACACACACACAAACACACACAGAGAGAGAGAGAGAGAGAGAGAGAAAGCTTACACTGTGACCTATCTGTTTGTCTTATGTATATCTAATTCCACACTCAGTTTTGTAGTGTGCACTTAATCTGTAAATGTATGCACAGTAAAACCAAGGAGCCAAGAGAAATGAAAACAGCCCTGCATGCTGCTAAACATATTAGGCCCTAAGCAGATAAGCACTCTTCCTTTTTATCAATCTTATGACCATCAAATGTGATTTAACATTAATATCTCAGGTCCCACTGCTGTGGCTCCCTCAAGCCGGGGGTTGGGGTCAACATGTGGACCACTCCTAACCCATTGACTGCAGTGTTTACATGAAAACACACAAGAAGCCCATCTTAATCCATTTTTATTTATTTTTTCAAAGGGTGGTATTGGAATACACGATTCCAGTAGCTTATTTCAGAAATTGTCCCATGCGTAAAACTATTTACAGTGTAACTGCAACCAGAGTGACTGACATTAGGCCTGCTGTGCTGATATGCTGCTTAGACTGCAAGGGTTATAGCAGCTTTTCACAGAAAAGGCCTGATTGTGTGTGTAATGCAGAAGGAAATCTATGTGCTACTCTATGACACTGTGCTAAACAGCACTGTATGTTTGTGTTTCAAAACTGTGATTGCTTCTCCCTCGCCTTTTAAGAGCTATACAGTGTTCCATATCTAGACCTACGGTTAGAATGTTAATGATTACGTAATGAGTTCTTGATATACAATTGAGTTTGCTCCACGATTTGGGTCCATCTTCTATCACATATTTTTCCTGTTCACCCTCCTCTGATGTGATGTGAAATGGATGGAAACCACTCCCATGATGCATTGCTGTGACGTAAGGCTACATCTGCTTGATTTACATAAAGAAGGTTAGGCAAATATAAACAACATTTAACCAATGGATGGTGAACACACATGCACTCTGCATATCGCATGATTTAACCATAAACAAAAGATTAAACTAAAACAAAGGCTCTGTGGACTGCATGTCCTCTTCTGTCATCTATCAATCTTTCTTCCATCAGAGGAAAAACATTAATAACCAACTGTAGATTTGGCATGTTCTGTGTTACTACATAATATTTAGCTTTTTAACTGTGCAGGTTTTGTGTACAGGTATGTGCTTCTTAGATGGTCAGGCTAAAGATAAAGAGTGAATACATCTTACTTTTTTTTTCTCTACCTCAAAAGCAGCATTGTATGGGCTTACACATTTATACCCATAACTGATATTGGTTCTCAGGATATAGATTCTTTAACATATAAATAAAAGGGAAATAATCAACATATGGGGCTATTCTCAGTATCATTCATAGGACAACAAATAATAGTTCTCTAGACTTGCTGAATTTTAAATAGCTATATGTTGGGGTACCCAGGAATAAATAACTACGAATAAGACACAGACATGATTATACGATGTCATACATGCCGTTGCTGTAAACCTGTAGCTGCTGCTAAACAACATATGACATCACACAGCAATAGAATGCTCAGCGACCTCATAGAAATCCAAGAGTGTGGCAGATCTTCTGAAGAGTAGCTCCATTTGGAGAATGAAATCACAAAAGCCATCATAAAAACCATCATAAAATAATGGTAGAAAAGTAGCGTATAAAATGAAAGAACAATAAGACACCATTTTGTAACTGTTTTTTTTTTTGTTGTTGTTGAAAACATAACTAAGCAATTAAGGCAACTTACTGTACAGACTGAGACACAGATGACTGTTTCTGAGAGTAAACACAAATGAAAGCAAATTGGAAAGATCTCTGCAACTAATAAGATGGACAGCTAAAATGTGAAGAGAATATTTAAGTCAGTTTTATTTCTGTGGGACTTGAAGTTCTGGGCTTACAAGAGACTCATTACAGCTCTGAGACTCTGAGAAGTCCTGGTTAGTTGGAGTTATCTTTGTCTCTTTTAAACAACAGTACCACGATGTGCCAGTGTAGGAGCTACTGGGACTGCAGGAACTGTGCCCTGGCACTGAGGCTATAAGAACTGTTTTGGGTAGAGATGACTGAGTCCTAGGCATTAGATGTTGCCTACATGGACAGTAATGTGGACCACGTGGGGTGGTAACCATTGCCAAATTCTGATCAGGATGATTAACAGTAGCAGTTAACTTTTGTTCAAACGTAGATAGTGAGGGATTCCTTATCTACAACAGGAGGAATTCTTTTTCTGTCTGTCTATCACCTCCTCACCTCTCTTAATCTCTACTTAAATAACTTCCCAAGTCTCTATCTATCTCTCTATATAGCTCTTTCTCTTTCTCATCTGCTTTCCTGGTCTCATTCTTTTTTCATGTCTGATTATTTTGTCTCTCAGCACCATGTCCCTAAAGCTTCCAGTATAAACACACCTCCTCCATTTCTCTGTCAGCCAAACTCCTTGGGGCTGAGCTTTCCCAAACTGAGCTCTCCAAAGCTCCCGGATATTACACACATTGAACTGTGCCTGCAGTCCTCCGCACGCTGTGTGCTTTTTCAGTCCTCCAGACAGGTGCTAGGGGCTTTCTGGTTTACTCTTTCTTTTTCTGTCTCTTTCTCTCTCTCAGAAGGTGACGTTCGTGCTGACACTTCTAACAAGAAGACTGGATGTTCCAAAATGACCCATGTTGCGGTCAAAACTGACAAGTGTTGAGCTGTACTTGGATCAACAAAAAAACCTCCCTCCTCTCCAAACACACACACACATACACACAAATATACTGTGGCACTAGATGAATTTGAATTCAGACGCCCACTGGGTTGGCTGGCCTTGCCTTGTTTTTTGGCAGGCGGCGTGAGGATGAATTGCCATTTCTGGTTAACCTTGAGAGGGAGGGACAGCTCCAGAACTGGGCAGTGGGGTGCATTCTGGGCTTACTGCGCTGGGTATAAGTCTCCATCAGCCAGCATGCAGAGGACCAGGTTTGTGTGCGTGTGTTTGTGTATTGTGTACTGTGTATTGTGTGTGTGTGTGTGGGGGGGGGTAGTTAAAGTTAAATCATACAGGTTATTGCGGGTCAGGCAGACAGTCCATCACTCAACTAAGGTTGCCCACTCCAATCAGAGAGCAGTTGCAGTGGGTGGGTGGGGGGTGTGATGGGGGCGTACTTCATCTTCTGTAACCGCGGGGGTGTCCTTCAGTTCACCCCAACCATCCATGTCTCTTTTTCAAACTTTGGTGAGACTCCCCACCCATACCCCACCCCCCACCCCACCACCACCTTTGTGGACTGCCGCCAGAAAGATGCAGAGAGCTCAGAACAGGAAGAGAAGGGAGGGGGCTAACAACAGTAGAGAGGTCCACCACTGCCAAGAGCTCCATCCCAGTTGCTACGACCTCATGTCAGCCTTCACATGTCGGTGATTATGATGGCAAACAGTCTTTGGTATCTGTGCCGTGTTACTTCATGATGTGTGGGCAGAGGCTTCCCTTTCCTGCTGAGTTTTTCGTCTCGCACTGTTTGATTTGTGTCTTTGTTTTGAAGATCAGCGGAATGGGGGTGTGTGGGAGGTATGCGAGAGCGAGGTGGGACGCTTTGAAGAGTGACATGCTGGAGGAAGTGTGTGTGAGGGGAACCTCTCTCAGGGGCAGGAGCTCCTTCAGAAACATGTGTGGATATTGTGTGTGTGTGTGTGTGAGAGAGAGAGAGAGAGAGAGAGAAAAGAGAGAGATAGAGTTGAAAGGAGGAGAGAGAAGAGAAAGAAGGAGAAAGGAGAGGAAAAAGGAAGGTCGAGGAAAGCTGTCCTTCATTTCTGAACCAGGTATGCCCCAAGGGTCAGGCCCATAGCACCCAGTGCAGCCAGGCCAAAGATGGTTACTATGGACGGCCAGGAGCTGCGGAACACACTCTCCTTTTGTTGGCCATACAGCTCCACAAACGCCTCCTGGAGGAGAGAGAGAGAGAGAAATCAATTTAAGTGAAATTAAAAAAATAATGTTTGTATTGTTTGAAGAAGGCAGACAGGCAGCATAATAACTTCAAAGCATTTACAAACATCTTCACGCATTGTTTTGTTTTGGTAGGCAAGCGCTGTTTTGCCTCCCATGTCCTAGAAAGAATGCAGACTAATACGGGTTACAAGGCTGAGGCCATTGCTCATAACTCTCTCTCTCGTCCTCTCTCTCTCTCTACTGTGTGTGTGTGTGTGTGTGTGTGTGTGTGCGTACGATCACATGATCACAGCTCGCTGGGGGGGCCAGACTGGAGACTGTAGATGTGGGAGCAGATTTTCATGTTCATCCAGCACATGCTCTCACATGCAAGCTAATGCCACATATAAAAAAGAGGGCATTAGACCAAGTCCACATCCACCCCCTGGGGTAACAAACCAACCAACACACACACAGACAAGGACAGACAGAGAGACTAAAACACAAGTGGTGTTTCATAAAAATCACAAAAGTACATAGAAATCAAATTATGGCTATAGTTATGTTATTTAACAGACACTATTTTGAGAAATACAAATAAAAAAATTATACATTCTGAACAAGAAATACTGGACAAAAATGTAAATATAGCATATTTCCTATATTTACTGTATTTACTATATTTACTAATAACACTAATTTAGATAATATTACATTATGCCAAGTAGTCAATAATTTGATTGTAAAAATGACTCTGAAGCTATTTCTTATTCTTAAGTCTTTCAAAACCTTAAGACTCATTAGCTTCTACATGAGGCTGGTGGTCAACTGGCTTTTGAGCCTCAGACTCCCTCCTAAAGCACCCGATTGCCATAGTGTGTGAGAGAGTCAGGGGCACTGATTCAGAGGAAGAAACGGTCAGATCAGACAAAAGGCGGTGACATTTCTGAAGCCCTGACCCTCCTGGCTGAGTTCCCACTACAGCTCAGACATGGGAAGTTCTTGTGAGGGACAGAAGTGGACAAGAATGTCCTTTGAGGTGCCCGCCGGGGGAAACCAGTCGTACACAGGAAGTTGTATCTAAAGGTGGAATACATGGGCAGGATATGCCTATCATGTAGCAAATGGTCAAGTTTGTATGAAATGTAATGTAAACATTTCTTGTTATGCATTAAAAATACATGTTATACATTTTAAAATACATAAGCTCTTGGATCATTCCTGTCTATTGTAGATTACCTTGATGCATGGATAAAGAAATTGACTAAACAATATGAATACAGTTAGGTTGCCACATCAATTTACACTTGACATAAATAGAATATTTTTTTCAGTTTTTAGAAACAAACACGCCACAGTCCCACCTCATCTATGTATTTAGCACAGCGAGTGTCTGTTGGGAGCACCACAGCAGGAATGGAAGAAAATATTACTTCTGGAGGCATCTGCTGAAATGACATCTCACTTGTGCGATTCATCCCAAAAGTGCTACAAGCAAAAAACCATTTCCTTCCTGTCTCTCTCCCTTTTCCGCAGATGAGGGCCCATAAGTTTGGAGACAGCACAGGGAGAGAGAGAGAGAGAAACAGCGAGAGAGAGAGAATGTGTCTGTGTCAGCAGTGCTCGAATTTCCCTTCTTCTGTCTAAAAATATATTGCCTCACATTGCATCTTCAGTCACACACCTATGGGCTAAAGACCTGCAGGTACCATCATTTACCACCTGTGCCCCCGACAGGCTGGGATCTGAGAAGGATATGAGGGAGTCACGGCACAGACTGATGAGGCATGTAGGTCATCAGGCACCCTAAGGACACCTCTCTCCTTAACCACCCACCCACCCTCCAACCCCCACCTCCTTTCTCTCCCCCTCCTCCTTCTCCCTCTCTCTCTCTCTCCTTCCCTCCCCTGTCTCTCTCTCTCTTTCTCCCTACTTCCCCCAATGTCTATTTCTCTCTCTCTCACACTGTCTGCTCCTGCACCTTGCATGTGTGGATCACCACTGAATTCATGAATTCATTTGTGTAATGTGGGCCATGGTGAGCCCACCGACTGTGAGAATGTGTTGTCAGCAGGGGGCCATGTCTGCCAAAATAAATTCTCACTCTCTTTCTCTCTGTTCCTAACAATAAATATGCAGTGAACAAAACAACATGTCACAGTAAACTATCAGCCTTTAACTACTCAGCTTGCCAGTGGTGTTGTCTAACACTGTCTGTCTTACTTTGGTTCCCACAAAGGTCCCCATAAACACCACACAGCCAAAGGAAGACAGGTAGAGTATACGCTGTGTGATATATTGCACAAATTCCCATGAGGATCATATGTGTTTAGTGTCTGGACAATCAATGGTACTCACGCTCCCTTATCCTTTCTACAGGGATCTAGTATCACTGACTTGCTGCAGGTCACATCAGAGCTATGAGCTCATCTTAACATGCCATACAACAATGGCATATCCCACTGTCCAGATGAGCTTTGTGAATACAGCACTGTGTGTCACCTAGGCTGTGGGAGAAGCCTGTGGCGAGGCCTGACACAGGAGGGCCATGTGGAAACAACAGACCGCTGCTCCACCATGTCTGGCCAAGCTGAACAGTCAGGTGAACATCATAAGACTGCTCTCTCTCACTCTCTCTCTCTCACACACTCTCTGTTCTCTTTTTCTGTCTCTCTCTTTGTCTCTCTGTCTATTTCTCAATTTCTCTCTCTCTCTATTCCCACATGGAAGCTGAGCTCCTCATGTGACTCCCACAGACAGGACAGAAGAACCAGTAGCCTTCTCCTTTCTATTACAACACTTCTGTGTTGACACGTAAACACACAATGCTCTTTTGGACATGCTATTGCAGGATATAGCACCCGTAGGTGGACATGTCACATGTGTAGGTGTCAACAGAGATATAAATATTTGTCAACAAAGATACATAATATTTCATCATTTGCTAATTGTGGCTTCCCGCATTCTTGCACGATTGTCCAACCTCAAGCTAAATTTATTTGGCTCCAATTTTAAAGTGGAAAAGTGCTGCTGCACCTTCAGCTAAATCAAAAGGACAAATTAAGGACTCTATACTGCTTTTTTAAGCAGGGCAATAAAAGATGAAATTACAGTGAGAACACACACACACACACACACACAACACAGTTTAAGGTGTGTCAGCTCCATCACCACTGGCACAGTGGGAGCACCCCAGAGGAATGCGCTCACTTAAATGGGTCCTATTTTAATAAAGTCAAGAGCAATCACATGCAGCCTCCACAACCACAATCCCTTAGCCACTAACATCACTCTGGGCCTGTCCCAGAGAATCTATAAAGCCCCCGTAGGAAGTCTCCGGAACCCACAGCGAACCCCACACTAATGAAAGCCTGGCAAAGGGAGGGCCATGACCCCACAACGTGTTGTGTGTGTGTCATGGTTACCAGACAGCTTTGTGGCATCAGTGAGTTTGAGCTCAGATTTATTTTCCTCCTGGATTGGGTGTTTTGTTTCTCATCTGCGCTCAGTTCAGCCGGGTGGTGCTGTTAGCCATGTGACCATCAGAAAGCTATGCATGCATGAAAGGCATTAGATATCATACATAGCTAGATAGATAGATAGAGAGAGAGAGAGAGAGAGAGAGAGAGACCAAATAAAAAGGCAAATCTCAAGACGATTAGACAGGATCACTTGGATATCACATGAATGTTGTCATACTGATCTCATGATATAAGACAGGAAATTCCCAGTGGGTTTGAACTTTCACATAAACAAACAGTTCTGCTGTTTACATGGAATGCAACTCAAAGAAGCACACACACACACACACACACATTTACACAAACACACGCACACACACACACACACACAGACAGAGCCTCCCAGGACTCTCAGTGAGGCCCAGCATAGATGACAGGTGACAAAGCAACAACCTTGTGCCGGTCGGCAAGGTTGAAGCCACAGGTCTCGCGAGTGTCGTTCATCGACCCGCCTGAAGGAAATCCGATGACTGAGTACTTTGAGTTGTGCTCATTACCGCCAAAATCCAGAGAGTCAGCACAGGCCAGAGACTGGAAGGACACTGAGCCCTTGGATGAAGTTGACATGCCGCATCCAGCTAAACCTCAGGCTATTGATTTAACAAGCGGCCCAACTTAAATAGAGATGGCTGTAATTGCTGCTGTTCCAAACTGCATATTTGCAATATTAACAGAGGCGCAGAAGGATGAATACAGAGAATAGGGGATTAGGGAAGGATGACTTTATGGCAAAGGTATTTCAGGAGGAAAAGCTGTTATTAATGCGATAGTTAGCATTTACTAGTTAGCATTAGTTAGCATCTCAGTGTTGAGATCAAATTCTCAATAAAGTCTCATTTGACAAAACTTGACGTCAACAATTTATGACAATGAAAAATAATTACAATAAATTATTGTAATAGTATGTGTAATAGAAATAGTACAGTAATCTGCAAAGGTCTCAGACACTACAAATCCTTTGTTATTGACCAGGATACATCTATGCTAGGGCTAGTCTCTCCTGAGTGTGCTGTTAGAGGGGGAGATTGGCGTCTCATGCCTCTGATGGATGTGCTCTGGTTATGGTGCTGGTGAACCATGCCTGGAAGGGCCGTCAGCATGCAACAGGAAAACACCTGAGGCACCAGGGAGAGGCGCTGAGCTGGCAGCTCAGGTCTGAGCTCCAACTGCTGTCTGCAAAAATGACCTGCAAAATGTCCCTGTTCCCACTCATAAATATTTAAATGTGTGTCTGTCTGTCTGTCTGTGTGTGTGTGTGTGTGTGTGTGTGTGTGTGTGTGTGTGTGTGTGTGTGTGTGTGTGTATGTGTGTGTGTGTAAACAAAACACAGGCCTCCCCCAGGCCATTATCCAGTCTCCTGGAAAAATGGAACTTGATATGCCCATAAATCAACAACACAGCAGCCATCTTGAGACTTCACATTTTTACTGTTCCTCATTGGTTATTTGGTAACAACCATGAATAAATCAAATAAAGCATATGTGTAGGTGACATTTTACTTACATTTTACCAGTTATTTGTTTATTTATTTTCTTAATTTTTTCCCTACAAGGACATAAACCGGACCTAAATTCAATTTATAGTTCATTTATCTTTCATCAGCACGGGCTGAAAAATCATTTTTGCCATATTTTTCATAAAAGAAAACGACCTTCTGGAGAAATTGTTGGTAAATAATCCAATTACTGTACAGATCCAATATTTCCACAATCAAATTTTACAACAGCCTGTCACAAACAATGTGGCGCGGCATTATGGCTGACTGGAGGAAGGCAAAGCCAGTGTGGTGTTCTGCTTCACTCTGCCCCACTTCTACGACTGACTGGCTGCCTTTCGTTGCCTCCATGGCTGGCTCCACTGGGCATTGGCCCATCACATGGCACACTGGACCCACTGCCTGGGGCAGCAACCCCACTCCCTCCCTCCTCTCCCTCCTCTCCCTTTGCCTGCCTGGTGTCTTTTGGACAGCACCTGGCAATTAGAAACTGTCTAATTCTTTCCTCTTCCTGTATTGGTGTCACTGCTGACTGTTTCTTCTCCCCAGAGTGTCGCAGGAGATTAGGTCTCGCAAATGCTGTCAGTGCCGATAGTCATCTCTCTCAAATGAAGGAGGAGGATATAGTCAAAGACCTGTCAGTTGGAATGGTTTCAAGCAACTTGCTCCAATTAAAATAAAGTTACAAAGGGACCATACAACCTAAGAAATGAGATATGCAGTACGAGGATCAGAAAATAGCTACCTGAAATGTTATCTGAAATGTTATTGTTTAAAAATAATTTACAAATTTATAATAACAAATAAATATAATGGGCACTGAAAATCACAGAGTCAGACACAGCAAATTCTGCTGTCACAGTGTACTCAGTGCATTTGCTGTGTCTGACTGGGGCATCACCTCTGAAGTGTCTGTCTGTCATATTCCCCCATGCCCATCAGAGGACAGAACAGAGCAGCACACACCAAGGGGCCGAGGGGGAACTGTCCTCTTCCTGAAGGCCTGGCTCTGGCTCCTGGCTCTGAGCGTCCCTTGAGAGGAGCGCTGACAAAAGCTCCTGTCTGCCACAGGCTCTCCTGGCCCGCTCCCCAGAGAACACAGCTAAGAGCGCTGCTGTCTCTCACTTCTATAAATAACATAAGCAAGCTCAGGGGGTGGGGGGTGGGGTGTAGGGTGGGGGTGTGTAGAGTTGAGAGAGAGGGCCATGCCTGCTGATGGCCAATCTAATAAGGCTCTCGTCCCTGCTGGAAAGGGCAGGATGCAGGAAGAGGAGGATGCTGACTCATCACCTGATGCCGAAGGGAGGTGGTGGGGTGGAGTGCAAGGTGGAGGTTCAAGGGGAGGGGTTGTGAGGCGGCGTGTGTGGGTAAGGGTGCCGCAGGAGGTGAGGGGAGCAGACTGCGAGAGCGTCTACCACCACACCCATGGTTACTGTGCCCTCTGGAACAATGGAGTTTAACCAAAGACCAAAAGGCACAATGTGTCCACATTGGCCCATCACATCAACAATGGTTTCTATTAGGGGGACCTCTTTGTGAATGTGTTTTTCAATCTATGTGCTATTCAAGACAAATTCAATTGAGCTGGATTAGGGTTTATAAAAAGAAACTGAAGGCACAACATGGGCTCTCCAGACCTGGTCTTTGGACGCCCATGGCACAATGCCTTCCCTTCTGGTTGAGAACAGTCGTCAGTTCTCTATCTTGTAATCTATGTGTCATCTGTGACCTTTAGCACACTTTCAAGACCAACACAAAATGCCTATCTCTTTGACACACAAGTCTCACTCTGATTTGAGGGTGCCTTTGTGGTAATGAGGGTCAAACGTTCAAGCCAAGGTCTCCTTTTCCTCAGCTACGCTTCATGAGATAATGTGATGTAATGATAAAAATGATGCGCCTTTATGCACATACACATACACACACACACATATAATGCACATATACAACGCTTGTGAGTCAAGACAGCATGAGAGGATCTTTTTGGACATGCCCCATTGCCTGTGGAGTAGAGATTAGTCTAGACCTCACCACCCAGACCGTGGGAATGTGAATCTTCTCAGAGCAGCCTGTGCCATGCTGTACATGACTGCCGTGTGACTGCCGCTGTTTTGTGCGACTGATGTGCCTTGTGTAACTACTAGCTTGTCCAGCTTCCATGCTCCATCTCAGGCCCTGAGACCTTCCCCCACTAACCTTAACACAGGCCCTGTGACCACACTGACCAGCCGCATGACTAGTGCTATCCCAGGATGTTCTATATGCTCATGGAGCTGCTCAGACATTTTAGACTGAGCCTCTCTCCGATGGTTGACCTCAGCCTGCGCCCACTGGATTACATCAAAACCCACATCAGGAGGAGGACTCAAACAGCTCTGCTCAGGCACATGCCATTGTTTATACTTGAATCCTAGCAACGGCTGCCTATTAAGGGCCCAGGCCTCACGTCATTTCAAGAGAAAGGAAGAGAACCTAAAAGGAGGGAAAAGGTTCTCCAGCCACTCTTGGAAAGATTTATGCACAAAAGAGGTATTATGTGAAAAAAGCATAATACAAATGCTACATGTATTGCAGTTAGCAATGATGAAATGTTGAGATGATGGGGTAAGGAATATTGAAGGTTGAAGGACTAGGTGAAATAAAGTAAAAACATAGTGTGTGTGTGTGTGTGTGTGTGTGTGTGTGTGTGTGTGTGTGTGTGTGTGTGTGTGTGCTGTAATAGTTAAAGCCCTGGCAAGGAGTTTGCAAGCATACCATTCTTCCATGAGAGAGTGGGTGTAACACACACAAACTCAGCATAGGTCTGGCCAGAGGTGAACTTTTCCATAATTCTAAGACCAGTAATGCTGAAGCTAAGAGACAGCCCTGGCAACCGGCAGACACCCCCTGCCAGCCTGGTTGCCATGGAAATAACGGTGCAAAGACGCTGTGGAGACAGGACTCGATAGCCAACAGCATGATTCTGCTGTTTTGTAAGTTTTCCTGTTCCACCCTTATTACACCAGTATCTACAAGAGCATATTACAGAGTGAAACATGAAAACAGTGCTGACTGACAGAACACCAACAAAAAAAGAAAGATAAAAGGGACAAATGTGCCAGGCATTGGAGAAAAAAATTACACCATCCCTCTTCATCCCTTCATTCTCCAGTTTCACCTGTAATCGCCTCTATGCAGGTACAGCATAATGATAGTAGTCAGGTTTTGGCAACAAGTTTCCACTCTTCCTAAAAAACTGGCACACAGTGGTGCTTGGTTTCAGGTTTGCCGTTCTCTATAAGTGAACTGAACACTGACTCCAACTAGCTAAGATTAAAGGGTCTCAGATGACCATTAAAATGAAAAGAAAAACAATGATCTATGTCAGAAAGGTTCTCAAAGGAGATCTTTGATGTGGAGCCAAAAGAATCAAGACCTTTTTGTCTCTCTGTAGCTGATCTGTCCCTTCTTAAGTGGGAGAAGTGCAGATTGTTCTACTTTGCTTTAGGCTTGACTTTGTATTTGCATAATTATAAGAGTGAAATCTGAGGAATGTGGCCTTTAAACCCATTCCACAGCCAAATTTGTGAGCACATAAGATGAGTACGGTATGCACACAGACAGAGGTTCATGCCTGAGCAGGTGTAATAACATAACATACGTTAAATGCCCAGACCTTGTTACCAGGAAGGACGACCCTCCCACAAAGAACTGCAATGTAAATTATAAAACTAAAATAATAAATAAGTTTTACAAATTCACTTGAAAAACATTCAAGATGAGACCATCTTTCTCCCCCTTTAAACTGACAGCACTACTGTCAATAATCTACAGCCCTGTTCTCCTATCACATGCAGACCTCCTTCTCCTCCTGTCTTGAGCTCCTCAGCTGCAGTACAGTATGTGCCAGGAGAGACCAGGGGGCCGGGAGAAGGTCAGTCGCCTCCTCCAGTGACCAGCTGATTTCCCAGCCTGGCCTGACCCTGAGGAATGAGAGGAATGCCATGGAGCATGGAGAGAAACAATCCCACTTTGTTCCCCTCGGTACTAAACAACACGAGACACAGCTTTAGCTTCCAGAGCCTCCTTTAACCCAGCACCATCCTCAGCTCTGTGATCTCCCCGACCTCAGGCCCCGCTGTATGGGCAGACAAAGATGATGGACAGACAGGGAGGGGTATTGATCGCTGGCTGGCAGCCTACTGCATCTATCTAAAAGAAGAGTGTTGTTGCAGAGCTACAAAGTCTAGACTATTGTTTTGTAGTTTCATGCTCCTCCCCAAGTGCGGACTGATCAGCCATTCCAATCAGTCTGAGTCAAGCCAAGCTCTTTGGGATAGAAACCATGAAATTGTGTTCCAGATTTACTGTTAAAGCATAAGCCTGAGTCTACTTGGTTATGACACATGTGTCCATAAGTGCAGTGTTACATCCATCATATTTAATTAAGAATAATACATTAATAGCTACCTTCTATTGTCATACTGAAGTATAGTGAAGACAGTGATAGGTTATAAACTAACAAGAATTCAAACATTTAACATAAAACACTTATGTTAAATGAGACATTTAACATCTTAATTGACATTAATAGCCAACCTGTTTTGTATTGTCAGTAAATATCACAATTTTACTTACACATAAACTAAGATGAGTTCATAGTGGACATTGTTAAAAACACTTGATGTCAAATAAGAGTTAAATACTGATATGAACAAACACAGGTAATAATGTATAGAATATGTCATCATCCTTACGTGCAAACTACCATGAGCAGGACCATGAAAATAAACTCAGTGTTAAATGACAATAAATGGCCTATTGTTGACTAAATTTCTTCTAACAAAGCCAGATGACAGACATAAAGGTCAGCTCCACTATTCCAGTCAAGGTTATAAGGTATGTGACTTGACTGCTCTATACACTATTCTGAGTAGCAGTCACATTCAGGGATTTGATTAGTATTTACTGGGAAGAGAGCCATGAACCTAGAAGAACACTTTGAAAACTTTTATGGCTGAAACATTAAAGGTCAAGTTGGTTTTAATCATTTCAAAATGACACTTTCCTGCAGCAGATTAATAGTTTTTTCCCTTCTAATGTTCCCATTCAAGAGTGGTGAAATTCAAATGAGAGGATAATTAATGAGTTAATAATGTTTCGCTGCTGGCCAAAAACCTTGATGGAACATATTTTTGAGGTTTAGAACATAATGTGAGAGCACGTCATATAGTATGGTATTTAAATACTCCAAGATAAAGTACTGAATTGAAAAGAAGAATAGGCTACGAAGCCACTGCAGGTTGTCATGGCCTAGCAATGGCAATGGCCTAGCAATGTATGCGTTTAGAACTGCCCTACAATTATGTCTCTTAATAATGACCATAATGTCAACATCCAAACACCATCTTGTGCTGAATCACGCAATAATTGGCTCCTTGTGACCTGAACATGTGCAGCTATGAAAGCCAAAACGACAACCATTTTACATCTGGTGGTAAGCCTCTTCAGAAGCTCCTGCTGCCCTCATCACTGGCAGAGTTGACTGCCACTCCCTGTACCCCTGCCTGTCTGATGTGGTTGAACTACTGTTTAGCCTAAACTCCCCTGTCAGACTTTAATAAAAAAAATCTGCTGTTTGTAGTTAGACAAAAGACCCCCCCCCCCACCCCACCCCCACCCCCTGCCCCATGACGTCCCTCCTCCACTTGTTAACATCAGCCACAGATCAAAGGCTCCTAATTACTCCTGCTACTGTGGCCGGGGCTTTTCGACTGAGGCCTTTGTAATAGCACAACATGGATGAAATATTCTATCTTCATTAAACGAACCAAGACATGGGCAAGGCACAGCTAAGCAAAGCTAAGTCAACAAATGGAAAAGGCAGAGGGCAAAAAGCGTTTGTTTTGTCATTATATAGCTGACCAGCTAATTAAGACACAAAATTGGAGTGTCATCGTAAATTAACAAGGGAGTGAAAACCGAGTCCCCGCCCCACAATATAGTCTTTAACACCCAAACAGACACTTAACTCTGGAAAAATAGAATTTCATTAGGCTCAGTAAGTATGGTTTATATTGGTCTTATTCAATGAATGAAACCATGTCTAGACATTGGGTTTTCCAAACTGTGAATGTTTGGGTAGATCAAAAGTAGCAAAATGTAACCACTAAATATTAAGTCATAAAAGTGTTTATCCAGAGGGTGCTGGGGGTATGAATCATGGCGCCAAGCAAAGCCATGGTAATATAAAATGACCCTCAATTTACTTGAACTTAACTGGGTGCATCATGTGCAACTAAGAGAACAAACCATTTGCAGTTTATAATTATTATGACATCAATTCTTATTAAAAGAGCACGGTTTAATCTGAAATGTATTTCTAAAATTAAACAAATATGTGTATTCAGTGAACTCCTGAATATCAGTTTTCCTAAGTCACATTGAGATCATGCAGTTGCTGAGGTCACTGTTTGCTTTGGTCACATGTTCTAGAAAACGGCTGTTTATGAAGGAAAAAAGTTCCCCTAATGCATGACAAAGCAAACTGAGTTTCACACATTTATGCACACTTACTGTCACACACACAAACACATACAAGCATTGCAAATGAATTTCATATGAATTTTTTTCACATTGTCTATACATTTGGAACCTCACGGTTTGACGGACTACTGTTCCCATGGATTAAAGTTATGGCCACAGTGTTTGGGTGGTAGGTATGGTGGCTTATGGGTCTTTGGCTCTTATCAGCAACAAAAATCAAAACAAGCAATAATAGCACCTTCTTCTCCCATACAAGGAATTTAGACAGGCCCGTGTGAAAGCTAGTCACAAAAATAAGGGCTTTGGTTGAGGCTGTGAAAGGAGGCTTGTTAGGGGTGATATCCATCTTCCCAAGTTGTTGTGTTTCCTGCGCTTCAAAAGCTGATGGAAGAGATGTGCATGGAGCAGCGGTGAGGGCCGCCTCGCAGAAGAGGATCTGTGTGGCAGCGATCAGTAGAGGTACGTGGGAAACGCTCCCCTCCGGCTTTCATCTGCCCGACATCACACAAGCATCACTTTCCAACACATCAAAACCAATCAGGCACCATCAAAGGTGAAGGCAGACTGCAGAGAACCAAGAGCAGAGGAAGAGAATTCATTCTGCCACCAGTAACAGCCCACCTGACTCTGTGTGTGTGCGTGCGTGTGTGTTTGTGTGTTTGTGTGTGTGTGTGTGTGAGACTGAATCCTCATTGTGATGCTGTTTGTTTTTTCTTCTCTGTCACCTATATGATATCCTTGTGCATTGCACTTGTTGAGTGACTACTAAGCTCTTGGAAGTCACGGCTTGATCAAGGCTTGGTTTTTGTCAAATAAATCTCAGCTCAAAACAGAGTTTCCAGAGAGATTTCCATGCCAAGGTGAAATCTTAACTTCTAAGATTAACTGTGTAGTTCAATCCATAGCCTACAGCATGACTTGAGCCCATGAGTTCAATTCTTAGACAACACCCAATGTAAAACATGCTGTGTCTGGGTATGCCTCTAGACATTGGACACCACCAGTATCTCCTGCTGGATCAAATGCAGGCTGGTTAATGGCTAGCTGGTAGCGCTGTCGCTCTGGTGCCTGGCTAATATATCTGATGGTGCTTTGTGTCCGTGTGACAGGAAGTAACTGTCCCCGGGGCCTCCCACCATGGCTCATGTGTTAGCCATGGACAGGGTCACATTATTGATTTCACGCCCTCGCATCAGCCTCCACTCTGCCAGGGAGAGGAGGGAGTGGTTTGCCCCTTGCCCTGGCTGTGTGGTGTGGTGCCAAAGTCTTTTGTGGCACTGAGTTTGATCAGACGCTTGTATTTTTCACCTACTCTGACAAATTCATTCATTACCCTTTTCACTTCCGCTCTTGAAATTGCGTGTTTAAATACATTCAGCCCTGCAGACTGCAGCCATTCCGACGGGTCAACAGTCTGAACACTCCGTTCCACAGCCATTGTGTATGTTTACAGAAAAAAGGCTTAGTTTGACTCAGAACTGAAGTTGAAATTGCGGTTGACTTTATTTCTGTCAGTTGCTGATCTGTTTACAGAGCCTGACTTTTGCTGTTGCAAAGCCAAAAGTGGCACTGGATGGAAAAAAAATAGCACACTGTGATATTTTATTCATAGAGTCTTGGAAACAGGACCATAAATAGACAAGAAAAGAAGGAGGAAACCAGACAACCTCCTGCAGCCTAACTGAAGTCAGAGGTGACATTCCAACCACCATTCCGTACACAGCTCAACCAACCAACATCTAGCAAGGTGTTTCGACAGTTAAGGCCTCACACAAGAGGAGACAGATCTCTATCTGCCTCCTCCTCCAATTTCACTTCCCGGTTCCCATGCCGGTGGTCTCTCAGCCCCCCCGCCTCAGCCTCTCTCCACACACACACACACACACACACACACACACACACACTTCTAGGTGTTCGCATTGTGTGACAGTATTCCATCTCTCACAATCTTCTGATGTTTCCATAATAAGGCAATTAACTGCCGCTCTGAAGCCATGCTCATGCTTCTATATTTAGAGGCGTCTCACATAGCTCTGCATATTTCAGAGGCTCTCGCAGTCACCTGATACTGCCAGCAGTATCCACAGGTACTTGGGAAGGGGACAAGACCTGGGTAGGTGGCAGGCATGCTCTTGTTTTGAGGGATGGCCATTTAGTGTCAGAGATTATGCCCGGGATGTATAATTCATCTGCGTGTGTTCCTCCCCCACTAAGAGCTAATTCGGGACGTCAAGACAGCCACTCAGGATGCATGAACGCTCAGGCGTGACGACCGCATGCAACCAGAGGAAGGAAACAAACACGCACACAACACAACACACACACACACACATCAAACCTCTCAGCACCAACATGGAAAAACCACATAAGAGAACTGGTGACCATGAACCACAACAGGAATCCACCAACCAAATGACGAATTAACAAAGGTTTTAGCAGCCACACTTAAATGACATCATTTTGTGCCACCCACGACAACAAGAAATAATAGCAACATACACACACACACATTATATATTCCACAGACAAGAATAGCCACAGCCATAGTTCACATGGATCTAAAACAGTTTTGGGTGTGTAGACTCCACTGACCTGATGTCATTGTCCACCCCGCAACAGAGCCTCCACACCCTTAGAGGGGCCCTCAGGAAAGCAACGCCCAGGTTGACCCCTCTACTTATTCACCCACTGCGGCTGTATCAACTAACGACAACAGCGCAGGATCCCATGAGAGGGGGCCCCTGGAACGAGCAGCAGACTCCCAAGAGAGGGGGCTCCTGGAACGAGCACTAGAAGGGTGTGAAGGACCTGAGGGAGCTTCTGAGACTTGGTCTGAGCTAATAGCACCGCAGCAAAGGTGCACATGCACACACACTCGAGTCACAAACGCTCCACCGCTGGGGACCTACTGCAACTTCAACATGCATGCAGCTCAGCTCAGTTTTTTCAGTCGGATATTATGCTGTTGGAATCACAAATTTCAAAGCCTCTCAGATCTCTCTATGGATTAATATACCACACCAATTCATTGGTTAATGAAGAATCTATATATATATTTTTTGTTTTTGCCTTTGGTGTGGTCACGGGGCTGAACAGAACTGCTGAATGGGTTCACCATCATAAACTACTCAAATGGAATGAGAGTACACGAGACTAAGAGGGTGGAAGGATGGGCAGTGTTTGACACTGTCCTCCAGCAGTCCCCATGCCTAAAGGAAGTATCTGTTAGTGACCTGGGGTTAGCAACCTTGTTGGTTACAATGCCTTTTTGCCCATTGGCAACCAAGTTGCTAACTGGTTATGGGAAACGCCCCTGAACATGAAAGCAGCTCTATTGTAGACCCAGAGATCAGGGAGGGAAACGTCTCTAATCCAAAGAGGCTCTAAGAGCTGAAAACAAAAGGGGCAAAGCTAATTAGATGTCACCGCTTCAAGTCTGTGTAATTGAATAGGGGAGGATAACACAAAAAAACATCAAACAGACATTGGAAACTAGAGAACATTCACAAGCACGGAGTGTTAGAAAAGAGAGAGAGAGATAAGTAGCTATAGTTGTTCTGTAAGTCTGTGTTTGTGTGTGATCGGTAAGAGCTCTAGCAGAGATTAGAGGCAGGCAGAGATGATCATTGTACACAGAGCAGTGGGCAGATGGCTGAGGCCCAGACTCCGGCTCTGGCGAGGGGCACAGCTGAAGGGGGAAAACACTGGCCGAGCCACTCAACTGACCCAGCTCACAGCTCATTCCCTCTGCATGCGCAGTACACAGAGCCTCAACTGTACAGCACAAACAGTGCTGTCTAAGAGCCCATTTAGGACACTACAGGTACTCCCATTTTGAATGTGCAGTTGTCCTGTCATCTCAGTCAGGAAACACCTACTTTTTTGTTACTTTTCCTTTCCCCTGGCAAGATACAAGGCAGACATCAACACAGTGGTAATCTCTGCATCAGTGGTATCAGCAGATTGATTTTGTTTAACTTTTGTTTGATTCTATCACCTTGCCATTCTTTTACTGGCCTGTTGGCTTTCATCAGCTCTGGTGCTCCAGCTCTCCCTTTCATCCTCAGTAAAAATGGCCCCTCCTGAAGACGAGCGATCACTTCCTCCCGTCCTCCAGCCTCTTGGCTTTGAACTGAGGCAGAAAGGTTGTTGATAGGGTTGCTTGTGACTCTTACCAGACATGCTGGGAGTGTCATGTAAAGAGCGTGCTGTTGAACTGGCCACTGGGAAATGGTAAATGGACTGGATTTCTACAATGCTTTTCCACTCCCACATGCATTAAAAGTGCTTCACAATGTATGCCTCTCATTCACCCATTCACACACCAGTGGGGCGGGGCGGGGCTGCCATGCAAGGTGCCAACCAGCATGGGAGCACTTTGGAGTTCAGTATCTTACTCAAGGGCACTTAGATGGGGTCAGGTGGTGCCAGGCCCAAACCTGCAATCCTCTGGTGACCTCCTCCACCTGCCCCACCAATGGCCATTAACATAAACCTATACAATTAATACATAAATGTAACTTCTTACAGGAATGTCATTCCATAAGCAATCATCTTGTGGGCTGACTACTTATTTCCCTATTTCAGTTTGATTTGGAAGCTTCTTCAATTCAAGGAGATGATGCTTACCAGAGGACTGTTTAGCCTGACTCTACCCACCTGTATCTCAGATCATTTTCTTTCCCTAACAAGACAGTTTGGCTACTTTTAGAGCACATACTGTATGTTTCCGTAAACCACTAGGTTGGCTGGCAAATCAGTGACCACAGGAAATGAGGTTAACAACTAGTGTGCCAATGGTAGAGGAGGCATTAAACAGCAACACCTCTAAATATCTAAGAATGTGGACAACAGGTGAAGAATGTTTTTTTGCTGCCAGTGTGGTTCATGAGCAGTTCACAAAGTGTACTGTCAAAGAAGGAAGTAACGTTAGGAATCCCTGATTAATACAAATGGTTGTGGACACAACAAATGATAACACAAAGTTAAGACAAAGTCTACCAACCCCCCATTAATAAGCTCTGGTTGAACATTTCCCTAAAGAGTGATGCCAAACCTTCCACAAAGTAAAACACACTGCAATTTATCTCCTCCGTGCACACTCAAAACAAGAGAAAATTCCAAGACACACATGTAATATTTGGGACAGCCATATACGGCTTCCAAGACACACATATCTGCCAACCTCTCTGCTGGAGGCCTTCTAACATCATCTTTTAAATGAAACTACTCATAACATAAAGTAAGTAACCTGAATGTACAGAAGGGTTAAAACAAACACATTAATACTCATAGTCATTAAACGCCCCAGCCTCACAAGCACCCACCTCTCCTCACCCCATCCATAACCACCCTTCAGAGCCCCCACCTTCAGAGCCATGAGCCAGCCACATGCCTGGGTCAGACATGTAATTTAAGAGGCTGGCAGTCACCACTGTATACAATCAGCCGGTCCCTTACAACATTGGCGGCGCAAATAAACACAGGTGCTCCGCGCGTGGGCCCAGGGAGTGATTATCCTGTCAGGCAAAGCAGCCTTGCTCCCTAATCTGGCCTCAGAATGGAGGGGGTTCCCAGCTGAAATTAGAGAATTAGAATGTGAGTGTGTGTGTGTGTGTGTGTGTGTGTGTGTGAGGGGAGAGAGGGGAGAGAGGGAGAGAGGGAGAGAGAGAAAGTTGGGGGTTCATTTGCGTGTCAGTGTATGACACACTCAGAGCAAAGGATGATATTTCAGACCAGACAGAGAGACAAACATATTTAGTCTGTTATTCTTGCACTTAAAGAACTGTTGTGATTAGGAAAGAGAAGTTGGATTTGCAGACTCAACAACAGGGAGGCCACAGCCTAACTATTTTAAGCAGAACCTGCATCCAAATAACAGGAAACAGAGAGCCAGTCGGGCCTCCGAACTTTCCAACTGCAGCTCACACAGAGCATAAATCCACTGTTGGGTTAATTAGTGGCACACCTCTATCTGGATTTAGTGTACGGAAACACACCCTCCACCCACAAATGACCTCTCACATTAAACCCAGTAGGCCTGAACAGCTGTCCTGAAACCTTGACAAACTTGTGACCGCTATTCAAACATGGTCACCTGATTAAATGCAGAAAAGTTCACATGCAAATGAGAACTCACTGCTTGAAAAAAAAATATTAATTTTTAATTATTAATGTGATTTGGTAAATATTCCCAAGCTAAATAAGCATACTGATCACACTGAAACCACTCTGTCTGGAAGTAATCATATCACTGAATGGCATTTAAACCAACCTCAGCATTCCACACTGTCAGACCATCAAGATTGAATACATCCCCTAAACCCTGTAGGTCAGATGCATTTCTGTCGCCAGGTATTCATGTATCATTAAGTTTTGTCTTGTTTCCTCTTGTATGTAGGCCACAAGTGGTGTATATTACACCTGAGAACCGTGAGAAGCGGCACACGTACATGCAGACCTGCTCCCCGAGCTCCAGAGTCAGGTAGCCTGAAATCCCTGATCCCACTACTCATCACTATGAGCTCTGACCTATACTCTCACATCAGATGATATTTCACAGCAGTTTGATATGCTCTACAATGTCACCACATGACCATTTGAGGAGACACACTACTGTTGTTTTTAGATTACCAATTCTGGCCAACATTCATTACATTGGAATAAACAATTGATGTATAATTGTGGTCCAGTGAGCAATGAGTTTTGTATGCACACTGTTTGATTATGTTGTTTGGTTATGCATGTACCCTAGTGACATGTAACTGGAAATTCAGTGATTTAATGCCACATTAGAAGACATCGTCTTTTGAATGTTTTGTTTTTCCCTCTCCCAGACAGACATGATTCAGTTTCGTATCCAAAAACGGAACCCAAAAGGGCTTCCTGTAATATAGTGAATTGAAAAGGGGATAGAATTCTTGAAGCTGAGTAAATGTCTCTCCTGCTCCGGGCTCCTTTACAGAGGCAGCCTTTGATATAGGGCCCAGCCTTGCCATCTTCAGGAGGTCGGGACTCAGGGGGAATGTTAAACGCTCCTTCCTTAAAGATGAAATTCTCTCCATACATCATTGATGAAGCGGCATGCACCCCTCCGGACAGGGAGACTGAATAATGCACACGCATGTTAAAGTTTTCGTTTGAACAGCTCCTTGCTAATTAGCCTCTAAATCTTTGCAGTTAGGTTTTCACCGACTGCGAGAAGACATCATGCTCCCCACCTCCACACCCCTGGCCCTCCTGATGCACCCCTACTAGCACCAAAACCACCATCCACTCCAGTGCTCTGCTAGGCGTGTCTGGCAGATGCCAAGCTAAGCTGCTTCTGAGCTCGGATGCTTTCGGACTACTGAAAAGCTCAAAAGCCTTTCCTCTTGGTGGATGAAACCAAAATGGGATACTTCATCACATCCAATAAAAACAAATATTTTTTTTTGTAGGCCTCCAGCTCTCCAGCAGGCTTCCATGTCTAGTCTGTTTAAGACTATGTACCAGGAAAGCCCATCCATCTGTATGCCTGCCATCTTAGTCAATATAATGCTGTGTTTTTTTGCCCAGTGGGGCCATTCAAATTATACTGACATGTGTCCTGACATGCATCTACTGTGCTTCCGGATTGCTGAATTGATTTTCTGCACTGGGTAATGGCTGCCATCTCTCTACTATCACACACCATGGGCCACTCACTCCATCCCTGACAGGTTGATGTGTGACTTTCACTGTGAAACGCACATCTATGGCTATGAGCAGTATCAGCCTGTTTTAACTTCTACTTCTCTTGGTGTCTGAACCTGGTGCACTGACAATAATTTAGCTGAGATTTTGAAGGACACAATGTCAACTGGCCCTTCAACATTTCTTTGACATTTCACTGACAACTCTATTATCTAACCTATTAGTTCGAAACCATGGAGAAAAGACCATGAGTAACCGGCAGGCTGAGATGAAAAAGTGTATTATTCTCTCTTGTTTCGACTGAGTGTATAGAGGTGGCCTAATGAGCGTCCAGTGCTCCGTTTCTCTCGACGGATGTCATTAATAGCTGGACATGACAGGCGCGATGGGGGCGTGAGGAAGGTGTGACCGACAGATTCGAGTCTTATTGGTCATGCACAAAGAACAAACAACGAGCTTCAAATCAGCGACGCTCAAAATGCTAGCGTCATTCTTAAGGAGGCGTTGCCACACGCGCAGGGTAAGCATATATTAGAAAAAAAACGAAAAGGTGAAGAAGAAATGCTGCTGCCGGAAAGACAGCGCACGATACGTACCCAGCCTCCATTCTCTTGGATCCAGACTTGAAGTGGTCCATTGAGGTACTCTGTCATCCAGCCCGCAATGTTGTCCACTTGCGACGTCATCTCCTTACTGACGCACTCCACGCACACTGTTCCCCCAAACTCGAAAAACGCTATTATTCGCCCCCAGTTCACCCCATCCCTAAACAACTCGTCAACCACTGCGGTGAACCTATGATGCGCAGTGATGGATGTAAGATGCAGCTGCATAGACATCTCTGCAAAATCTGGATGGTATAATCTTTCGAGCTCATCCCCAGCTTCACGCAAAACTCGGTGGAGTGCAGCATGTAGGTCGGATGTAAAGACCCTGTCCTTGCGCGGGGCACTATCCCCAGCCGACGTTGCTTGGCACCGCCGTGTCACTGAAGTAGGTGCGTCCTTTAGGCCGTTTGTAGAGGAGTCTATTTCGTCGGTCTCGTGGAATTCCCACGCATAGCCCTTTTTCATCAGTTTGTAATGGATGTACTTTTCCACAATGTTGCGATTATCATACAGCTTTTCGTTAGCCATGACAGATACTTCTTCCAACAGAACACTGGCAACGTATGAGAGTTAAAATATCTCCATCTTCAGTGCAACCATTCTCTTATCTCTGCAAAGAAAAGGTTCGGCATAAACAAAACGGTGCAAATAAAGACTACACTTAATTTACAGTATGCTATAGTACCTTCTGTTTCCTAATGTAATCACATACACAACTTACTCCGGTCCATATGCTGGCCAGTAATATGACCCATCAATATGTGGTAAGTAAAACGCCCACTTTTTCTGCTGCGAAAATCCTTCGATGTGAATCAGGATATCCGTATAGATGACAGTCCATGACAACGTTAATCTGTGCCAAATGCGCCCTGAAAGCACGACAGCATTCGAGGTTATGGACGATCGGAGAGCGAGAAGAAGATATTCTTGTACTGTAAACTGATGGGAGTGGAGCTCCTGAAAAGACGGAAGAGAACGAAATTATTTCGGAACGCGTTTAATGCGACTTTTCATCAGCGTAGTGCTTGCAATGCTGAATCTTGAGTGATCTTGCAGTACTCTTGGCTTCCCTGTGTTCGTACGAGAAATGAACATACAACATTCATTACTGCACAACTTGTCCAAGTCACACAGGATGTATTCGAATGGAGCAAACTGTGTGGTAGGCAGACTTGGATAGTCTGTTCTGCTGTGAGTCTTGAATCGCGTTGACGAGTCTAAGGCATTTCCTGTACACTACGTCACTCATTCATGTGTGGTCCTTGTAGCCTATTACATTTAGATATAAATAAGAGATAGTAGCCTTACCCAAATTAGGTTTCAGATAGCTCTAAGGATCTCACTGTCAGAGGTTTGGCAGCGCTCAGAACACATTTTATGCTGGTAGATCATGAATGTTAAAGCTACAATAATTCCCTAATTTTAAATGCCAGAAATAATCGCTGTGATGTCATGTGAGACTCTTAATCCGTTTTGCATTTTAAAGACAGTTTAAGGACACAGTTGAGACAGTAATAATTTTATAAAACAGACTTAGAACTAATTTGCAATGTCAAATCATTCTGCTTTGGCTATCAGCCAAAATAGGCCTGGCTCCAGCTCTTTGAACTGCATAATTATGCTCTTTGATCTGTGACGGCCTTTGCAATTGTTCTGGTTTGAATATTAGGTGAGCTGAACCAACTTCCTCACCTTATAAATTATTGCCGTGTTTCATGCTGAAGTGGACATCACGTAACCTACAGTAGGCTTTCAAGTGGGACCTCTAGTGGTCGTTGCAACCAGGGAATTCTGGGATATGTATTTCCCTCCCCTCCATTGACCCTAGCACCATGTTCTTGCTCATAAATATCACATTGTAGTCCTCATTTCATAAATCCATAAGTTCTGCATTTTGAGGGCATTTTACATCTACTGAGTTATGTCTTTGGCTATAAATGACAGAATCATGAAGAAGATGAACTATGAGGGAAGAGAGTACAAATTTGGTTTGACATCCAGGGTAAAATCATTTCTTATTCAGTGATCTGGTAGCCATATTCCAATTTCAGTGTTTGCTAGATCTGTTCTGGCTACCCTTTCCTCGATGCTGAGAGTGCAGCTATTATTTTAAAAAGAGAACAGAGGCATGGCATTGTGTCTACTTTAAAAGAAAAAGACAGCCAAAGATCAAAGGTGACTTCTAAACTGAAATGGCTCATCTATCTCACGCAAAGTCATTCATGCCTCTGAACACATTAGGCTGAGCACAGTAGGGAGAAAAAAAGGGGGGGGAAAAGTTGTTCTTTTGCTCATTCCCGTCTCATCTCCAATGCACACACACTTCACAAAGATCAGGTGCACACATCTGTCTCACTGCACCACCCCCCAGCACACACACACACACACACAATTCACACATCACATGAAAGAAAACAGAGATGCAGAGGCTAGATTTTCTGAAGTTATTTATTTTATATCATGTAAGAAAATAAGACAAAGCAACAACTTTCTCCTCTTTTTCATCTCAATGGCACACAAGGTGAAATTTATACAAGTATGGCAACAAAACAATAAAAGCAAAAGCCACAACAAAGGATGAGACCAAACGATGGCAACAAAAATGAATGAATGCATTCTAGTGTTTTAGTGGCGATGAACTAATTTTTCTTTCTTTTTTTAAATACCGCTCAGTAGTACATAAAATAAAAAAAAATACTTAGAGCTTAGCCTGGATGATAAGGAATGCTGCACAGGTATTCCTCTGTGATGCTTTAGGACATGGTGAGCATTGGCTGGTCTTGCATAGCTTAAAACAGTGTGGAAAATAAAGCATAAGTGTAAAATGATTGCTTGTCTGGGAGCTAGCTACGTACCGACTGGTATTTAAGAAGTCGCTATGTGGAGAATGAGAAGACAACAATGCGTTCTTAAAACCCTATGCTTCTCAGCACCTGATCCAGATCTCTATGGCGCCCTGGAGAATGCCCTCACCGTGAGCCAACATCAAATGAGAACATCATCAGACCGAGTCATGTATTCTCACCTTCATACTTTGGGTCCTAGTAAGGCTTTCTGTACAAAAAAGGCAAAGCAAAAACAGTAACAACAACATAATCAAAAAAATCAAAGTTGAGCAATCGATCAATCAATATATATGTATATATATCATTTGCGAAGAACCAAAAATTTTAAAGACCTTGAACCTAAAGCGAATTTAAGCCACGTTTAGCTGTGGACGGATCCATTCTTCTAGGCTTGTTATTACTGAATGCAGTGTATCTCTTAAGGCTTTTAAAAGCAGAATGGGCCTCCACCTAGTAGTGCCTGACTGCATGAGCGTCATTTCTCTAAACAGAAGCAGAGCAGCATGGGCCGAACAAATGCAATCAACAGAAACTCAACAGTGTGCTCAGCTGACTGATTCTCAAAGCAAATGTGTCAGTGGGATGACATTAAGCAATTTCCAAGAATAAACAAAACAAACAAATATCTACCCCCCACCACCCTCACCTCCCTCACAATAGTGTTGTTTGTATTATCAGTACATTCTCCCCATGTGTTGCCTTTTTTTTTTAAGAAAAAAGGAAGACATCTGTTCTCTCTTCACCATTCCTCCTCTCTCCACCTGCTTCAGTGTACTGTGCTTGACTGACAGGGGAAGGAGTGACAGAGAGGAAACAGAGGAGAGGGTCAAAGTGGACTTGACCGAAGACATCACACACTTACTGAAACCATCTACCTGATCCACACACACCTGGCAGAGTCAGCTTTGCCTAGCTGGTCTGCAAAGGAGGGGTCCCGGCTTATGTGGTTGAAAGGGGAGGAGGACTTCTCCATTTTGCTGACCTCCATTTTGCTGACTTCCGTAACCACTATGTGTGTCCTGCCCAAATGTGGTGACCCATGTGCCACCGTGTGGAAACGAAACCCTTGATCGGACACCAATTTGTCGAGGTCACACATGCCCTCGGCAGTAACTGTCCCGTTCTGCAGACACAGCACTGCAAGCTACACACTGCCAGAGGCTCTGTCTGGTTTCTGCTGGCCGGAGATGTTTTAAACGGTCGCTGACTAAAAAAATCACAAGACAGTCGACGACAGCACCCGGAAGACCATAAGCACTGACCACTGACGTGCCAAGCAAACACGCATCGGTCATTCAATGAAAAAGAAAAAAAAATCCCAGAACAACAAATCACCATTTCAGCGCCCTCCTCTGGCCAATGGAGGTAATGACTCATACCTGCAAGCCATATACCCCTTTCGCGTGGCTTTCACCAACACTATCAATCTCAAAGATTACACAGAGCTCCTGAGGTCATGTAAAACCCACACTGACTTGCACCCACTCAAGTCCATGCACATAAGCACCCACAAACACACACACTCTGTAAACATCTCCATCAAGACCACGGCAGCACACACAAGGTAAGGCTTGTAAAGTTCTACTCTACAAGACGTCAAGGTGCATTCACCCATCATACTCAATAAAGTATATACAGACAAAAAGCGTGTCAAAGTGTATTTGGAGAGAGAGCGAGAGAGAGTAAATATTTCTTCCTTTATAAAGGGAACATGAAAGCTGGACCATTTATATGAGTGCTTTGCCTGCAAAGCCCCCATATGCTTCAGAATGAATGAATAGACATTTGGCATGACACATCACAATGCTATCCAGCATAAGGCCATATGACACAAGGCTTCCCCTCCTCCAATGCAGTCTCCCTACCTACGTCTCAACGTAAATCAAATGCAAAACGTACGCAGCTCTCTGCTAGCTTTGTGGTGTCAAAATGTGCTTTAGATTAACAGAGAGGCTTTCTAACGTACAGCTGTTCACTGCCACTCAGTCTCTAAGTCATCAAATGAAAAAATGTGATCAGTCAGGCTGCCCACCATGTTTTGAGCTTCTTCTGCATGCTGGGAATGTGAAGACTGCGAGAAGCACAAACTTGTGGTCACAGAAATGTTCAGACGATGACTCTCCCACGGTTGGGTCAATCTCTGACACATGGGCATTAAAACAAACATGGGCATCAATCTTTGACACATGGGCATACACGCACGCACACACACACGCGCACACACACACACACACACACACACAGACAGGACGTGTGCATTCTAATCTCAAACAACGAACTCAAGCAGTGCCACCTGAAGAGTCCCTCTCTTCAGAAATTAATTATTGATTCCCTCAAAAAGTAACAATTAGAGGAATGATGAGAACAAAGAATAAAATTTGCTCCGGCAAACCCACAGAAGATGCAAACACGAGACACACAGACTGACAAAGAGACGACGACCACCTGCCGTGCTGCCCGCCACACGACTCCAATAAGACTCTGGTGGGCACGGTTTCTCTTCCTAGCGAGTCAGGGCCTGCCCCACTACAGCTTCAGGGGCAGGGGGCTAATTTGGCATCTGTGGGCAGGGGGGAGGTGTGGTGGGCAGGGGGAAGGGGCAAGGGGGGGTGAGTGATGGAGGGAGATGGGGGTGATGGTGAGGGTCTGGGGGTCGGGGGGGTTCAGTGGTTACTCCTTCTTATCAGCAGCTTTGGACTGCTGCTCTCTCTGGATCATGCAGCGGCGCACAATGCTGTCGAAGCTGCCCAGGTAGAAGAGGGCGATGGTGCGGAAGAGACCCATGGTCACGATCTGGAGGAAACAGGAGGCACAGGAGAAATGAACACCTACATCTCTGACATGTGATTGACACACACACACACACACACACACACAAAACTCTGACATTAATACACAGAAATACTTCAGGTGAAGACAAAATATGGGTATCGCTTGTTGCTATAGCTGAAATGTCTGAAATCATACAGGCTGCGTAAGTTCTCCTGTACCAAGTCTATGCCACACTAACATATTATGAAATGGTACAGTGCTCTTTGGAATACCTTGATTACAACCTTCACAGCATTAAAGATCAGGGCACAGCCACCTCATCACAAACCTTTGACCTCACTATGACCAAAGATGGCAAAACCACCTGCCTCTCCAGACAGGGAGGAGCATCTTCACTCACACATACACACACAACAACCAAGCTGCCTTTTAACTAGACTACAGTGAGCCACATGAAAGGAGCACTCAGTGGGTGGTCATTTGGTGTACATAACACAAACAGTAAGCAAGAGAGGGAGCACTGCATATATGAGCAATCTGCATCAGTCACTACCAGGTGGTGGATGGGCAGATAGATGCTCACTGAAGCAGCTGGTATGCACTTATGCAAAATAAAAAGAAATGAACCTACAACAAACTAAGTTTAAAAAATCATTAAAAAAATCAATGAGCTTCTTTGTTACAATGTTATCAAATTATATTTCATGATAACCCAAGCAAAAGCAAATGCATACTCAGTAAAATGCTACTTTACCTATTTGATTCATTTATAATTTTCAGGCTAATATAAAATGTAAATAACATAATTAAATTCAGAAATTGTTTAGAACATAATATATTGTTCGCTTGTGTGTACATGTGTATGTGTGTGTGTGTGTATGTGGGGGGAGGGGTGGTTAAATTTTATGCACTAAAATGATAATATATGTATATGTATATAATATATAATATATGATATGTTTTGAACTCTCGTAACTAGAAGGAGTGCAAACAGACATTCTAAATGATTTCTGGTGCAAAAGCTAAACAGTAAACAGTGAAGTATGGTACCTGCTGCAGGCCCTCAGTGATGGACGTGACTGGGCTCATCCCACAGGTGAGAGCTGATAGCATATAGCCATCGGGCCCCACTGAACTGCTGAAATTCCCCTGCTGCAAGACATACACACACAAACACGGATGCACACAAACCAGTAGGTTACACTAGGGCTGTGCAATTCATTCTAATCAATGAATACTATTGTTTGGTCTCAGGTTATAAATGCCGCAGTGTGCTTTACACTGAACACTCTTGTGTAACTGCTGCATGCACATTTAACATGATTTTCTTCTCAGTCCAATTTGTTTGGAAAGTTTACAGTGGATGGTGTCTCCAATATCAGGGAGTGATAGTGTTAAAATAATTGGGAGCTCACAATTATCCAAAATAATCCAGATAATCCAGATCATGCCTTTTGCCAAAATCAAGCAGCCCTGGATTACAAACAGGAACATCTGAGGGACAGACATCATAGTTCAGCATGACAACCAGTATTTTCCTACTTCTCCTCTTTCTCTTACCACAGCGTCCTTGACAACGATCTTGGCCACCTGCTCTGGCTGGCACACCCCTGATGTCTCCGATATCAGCCTCGTCTCCAGGGGCTAGGAGGAGGGAAAGACAGTCTTACCAATCAAATTAGCCCAGACTCAGTTCAACTGAACCCAACCATGAAAAGCCACTGGCAAAGGGCAGCTTGGCATTAACATGCTACTGTACTTCATCTGTCTCACCTTGAACTTATTTTCCTCTGCAAGTCCTGGGGTGTCGGTATCAGGGGGGTAGGCCACTGTCACATAGATGTTATAGGGCTTCATCTGTGGGGAAAAACACAGTCCAATCAGTGCCCCATCAAAATAGTGTAACCACTCAAAATGACTTCTCCATTACACTCCCATCAAAACAAAAGATCCAGATTAGTTAAAATGTTAACATACCCTGTACTGGTGCTGATAAAAGCATTTCTTTTTTGAAGTCCTGACCATTACAATTACGCAGTCTATGGGACAACTGTGCTGCCCACAGCTGCTCTCACCTCCATCTGCAGGGATTCAGCCAGGCCACGCAGGGCAAACTTGGACGGGGAGTAGGCAGTGTAGCCGAACAGGCCGATCTGGCCAGCCTGGGAGGAGACAAACATGATGCGGCCCATCCTGCGCTCCTTCATGGTGGTGATGACAGCCCGCGTTGGGTAGACGCTGCCCAGGTAGTTCACCTCCATCAGTTTCTGTTGGGGGCAGAGATATCTGTTATCAGAGTGTGCATTAAACATCTCACTGCTGGAGAGAGGGAGAGGGAAGAGGCAATAATGAGCCAAAGAATCAGCTACGCATTCCAAACCACTCAATAACTCAATCTTTTCATTTATACTCAGCAGAGGGGGGGCATTACGGAGATGAGATGTAAACAAAATTGTAACAAGCCTCTAACACAACTACGTGAGCAAAGAAGAGAGCACTGAATACCTTGCTGATTATGTGTGCATGTATACTTGAATGTGTATGTGCAGTACAGTAATTTCTTAAATAATGGCTATGGCCTATATTTACTTCAGCTGCACCAGACACAGGCTTTTATTTTAGGCAGGCTTTGTATTACAGGCAGGCCTTTATTTCTAGAAGTAGGCTTAGGCCTGCAGTCTTTCCAATGTTTTTTTATGCATGACAAATTGACCCCAACATACGCTTCTGTATTGCCTACATGAAAATACTAATGCATAACTTGCTGAAATGTTCTGCTAATTATGTTGGAACAGATAGCCTATTTAAAACTTTTACTTTGAAGCCAGGATGCCTGTGCACAGAAGAATAGAAAAGCAATGTCTACTTTCATCACTGGGAATACCATACAACTGCGGGAATTCTGTTGATAAAATGAGATTTCTATCTTTATTTCATGCTACAGCAAATTATCCTGCTGCTTATTAGATGATCAGCAACAGTATTTCAAGGTAAGGTTAGTGATCACTACCTTGATGAGGTTGATGTGAAAACGTTAATCAATGAAAGCGTTAATAGTCAAAGAATTGTCCTCTTATCAATATATCATGTAGGGAGCTTAATTCTTTAACACTTTAAAAGAAAGATTAACCTTATTGTTGACAGGCGTTTTCACAGCAGCAGAACTAGTGACATGACTCTTCCTAGTTTGGAGACACTGTGATAGGAAAAATGATGCATTCTGCATGGCTCTGCTCAAAGGCCATGCTGTGCTGCACTGTGCTGCACTGTCAGCAGGACACAGGCTACAACTTCGGCCTGCATCAGACAAGCATCATGCACATACCAAGGGCTGGAAGTAGCATGTAGAATATTTCATTTATTGTAGTAAAGTGGTACAGATGTAGACCATATAAGGCTTCTAGCAATATGTTGAGAATTTGACATTTCCAACCAAGGTTTTTCTTTTTTGTTTGTTTTTACTCTGGCCTGGATTTTGGGTCCGGTATTCATTTTGTCGTATTGACCACGACCTCCGGCCATTAATTTAGGCCGGTTATTATTTAAGAAATTACATGTATATTGTTTTCTGTGTATCCTTAGGCTTCTGCCCGTTAGCTGTGTAAGACTTGTCTAATCAAACATGGCACAGTGCTGAGTGCATTCTGAGAACAAATACTGTTTAAATAAGTAACCATATGGAGCTCTGAGGGGAGCATCCTACGCAGCTACAGAGTACCACAGAAGGATCGTGCAAAATGAACATTACATACACATGCAAAGCCTGCCTGGGACACACCGTATATCATTAAATACTTTAATTAGAAAACAAAATATAGTTTTCTCTATAGTACTAATATGAGATGTAATAAGGATTTTGCTAATCTTGAAGATGAATCATTAACTCTACAGGAAGCTTATTACATCAGAAAAACGGTCACTATAGGATAAGTGGTCGCACCTAAACTTGGATGAACATCATCAGTTTTAGATATTCAAGATGCTCATAAATTATGGCAAAAGAGTGGTGTAAAGTGTACTATTCAAGCATGCTGCACTCTGTATTGATGCATGCTGCACTCTGTGTGCCTGAGTGTATTGATGCATGCTGTCAGATCAGATCAGATCAGACGGTCCCTGGCTGTACTTCCTGCAATTCCTGAATCTAGAGAACCCAACCCACTCATGGGCCATTGTTATACTGACTTACCCGGAAACGGTCCACCTCCACCTCCTCAAACTTCCCTGAGATGGCCGTACCGGCACAGTTCACCAGCATGTCAACAGGCCCCAACTTCTCCTGGGCCTGCACGCCACAGCACAAAAGCCCAACTTTAGGCCACCATGGCAAACATGACAGGGAATGCTAAAAAAGTAAATTGCTTTTTAAAGACAAAAATGTTCCCTTGCCTGTTTGATGACACTTTCCACTTGATTATAGTCCTTGGACACATCGACTGATATGCAAAGCACGACCTGGTGACAAGAAACATTATTAAAGCTTTGGTAAGTGCAACAGCTACAGTGTAAAGTTACACACAGATGACAGCTCTGTAAAATAATGTGCCACTTAGTGCCACTCACCTGCTTATCATTTATGGCAAATTTTTCAATTTCCTTTTTTGCTTGGAGCAATTTGCTCTGTAAAGAGATAAATATAATCACAAAAAATAATAAAAAGAATTTCAAAAACACCTATGTTATGGTAAAACCTAATACAGGAAAACATAGTTGTGCCCATAAATGAAAGGGATATTATTATATTATGAATATTGAATTTCACCCCACGTGGCTAACAGTCAACCATTTAAATATGATCAGGACAATACCAGGGAAAAAAAGAGGCCATCGTACAACTTCGCACTTCAAGTCTTCTGTGGGGTAAGGTACTGAATAAAGGGTAATGTACTGAGTAAAGGGTAACTGCTGACTTTTAAATGTTAATACCTCTCCTGGCAAGGCAATTTCGCCAAAATGACAAGCATAAAAGTGTGGACAGAGAACATGAAGATGCCCTACTCCAGCAGCTTAAACAACTCATCTCAGTCCCCTCACCTCATCACGTGCCACCAGTGTGATAAAGGCCCCTTGCTTATAGCACTCGATGGCGATGCACTTCCCAATGCCACTGGACCCGCCAGTGACCTGTTGGCACAAAGGAAGCAGGTGAGGTTATAAAAAAAACTACAATTCACTTGAACAAACACTTAATCAATCAATCAATTTGTTTTGCTAATGTATTGTATGTGTGCTGTTGAATAAATATTCAGAGAGTGTACCTTTTAGGTTTTATTTGTAGGTTTTGAGGACGCAATATGCAGAGGTTATCAGATTGAGCAGATGATCAGGTTCCACTACGTTTCTAAATTAGTCCATATTCTATTCTATCATATTATATAACGCCATGTTATGAATACATCAATATCATATTGTTAGATCTCTGGTAATTCTTAAGCTATTCCTTGTTCACACTGATTCTTTCACATAACATACATTTAAAAAGGTCAGTAATAGCATGCATATAAATAGCAAGTAGCCTAATAATTTTGTCACACCAGCCACAGACATCACCACAACCTAGATAAGCCCAAAGTACAACATTAGTTACACTTCTTTCTCCTTGTAAACTTTCTTGGCAGTACGTTCAAGTCTCCATTCCGCTATGTTGGGTTCTAATAACCTACATTTTTGAAGGCACTGAGCTATCAGGTGCTTTATCATTAAATAAATAATGTCCTGATGTAACATGTCATACTGTGCTTTAACAAGGACACCACTAAAGACAACAAAAAGAGGAGGATCATGGGGGGAAAGCCTTGACATAAAGCAAGGAATACAGACACATTAGAGCAAATCATACAGAAATACATACTGGATCATAGTCATGACCCAGGCCAGGCATTAGAGACAAGACGCTTCTCACTATGGCTACCGACTTTTTCACATCGAGTTCTCTCAAGCATTGAAGTACATTAGGACATCTGTGTCCAGGTGCAAAGTGCTGTCAGTTACACTTGCACTTTGCCTGCGATCGCTGGCATACTACCCGATGTACTGGGATTAAAAGTAACTTCCAGCTGGTTTGACACCATCTGTTTCTACCGCATTATCCACGCTGTGAACGCTGTGATCAAAACTAAAATCAAGAATAATATTGAGGGGAGACCAAAGCATGTTCTTCCCAATGAGGACAGGCAATCCCAAAAAGCCCTTGAAGATTAGAAAGGTGCCAACACAAATTTAAGTGTAACTTAACTTGTTCAAGATTACAGTTGGGCCACTTTCAGACCACTAGAAATACCCTGTATAACTGCGTGGAAAATGTACAGTGAAATATTGGCAATGTTAAGGTGACAATAACTAGGATGGAACAAAACCAGCTAACAGAAAACAAGACACATGCAATGTTGGAACAGGAGGGATAAACAACATTAGTTCGCACGAGCACAATCCTAATCAACTGTTGAACTCCTCCATTAATTTTACAAACCTGCCATACCTGGTTGCAACAATCAACTGAATGCTATAGGTTATCGATTTGGAGATAAGGTTACTTATTGACACCCTTCTACAGCGTAGGTTATCGTAAATCTTTCCCTGTTGATTGCTAGCCAGAATGTGTGCATAATAATTGTTAGCGGTTTCGCTAAATGTTGTCAAACAAAAACTGCACTGTAAGGAAAAGCGTGGCTTCTGTCAAGCTGAACAATAACATGCATTCAATTGTGCTTGATTTGAATTCGTTCTTCTGTATAACCTTATGCTCTTACCACGACGTGGGCCCCGTTTAATTTCAGAGGTTTGGGGCTTATTAGTGGTGATATCATGTAGAGCAGCAACACGAAGGCTACCACAAATGCAGCGACAACTAGTAACATGATGAAAGGCAAGAGCAGCCACCAGGAATTCAGCACGAGCCAATCCGATATCGATGAGACTTCTTCAGAGGACATGAGTCAATCTTTCGATGTCGCTAGCTAGCTAGCCTACTAGCTAACGTAACTGACTGGACTCGGGAGGAGCAAACAGCTACGGTACAGGCGCTCCCCAAACGAAAGGGTGGCAGCGATAAAGCTTGCAAGAGAGGAATAGCTGTTACAAATCGCTGTCGGTCAACGTTTCAAGATAGTGCTTTGCAGACAAGCTAAATAGCTGAACTTAACCCCGCGTTTTCAATTGTCACTACGTTCTCTCTGCTACTTCAACACGGTCTGCACATCTTGCACGGGATGCTGCAAGCGAAAGAGAACGTTTGTGGGACTTGTAGTATTTTATTGACAAATGACTCTATTTCGGTTTAGCTTTACTTGAGATCTGCTGGACTTCTATTCCCAGCTTTCCCTTCTTGCTTGGTTTATTATTGCTGACGTATGCGTAAGGGCGGAGATGTCAACATTTTGACTTCTAAATTGTTGCAGGCTGTGTTGTAGCATGAGATTTATTGAATTTTCCTTACTATATTGAATTTAGACAATTTATATTTGTTTGTTTGAGAATAATCAAAGGACACGCAATTTTTAGGACAGACTGGACCTGCAGCCTCTTTCTGTAACACCCTGGTCTCTGAGTGCAGGGAGCCTGTTCAAACTTATTCTGTACTTTGAATATTTGCAAAAGTTCATCTACCTTGCGTATCTCCGTTTTTTTCACATAGAGGGAGTGTGGCTCTGTACACAAATCCCAAATAGCAAAGATTAGATAATACATTCATATGACCATTGGGCTCCTTTTGATTCCATACCCAATTAGCCTACCAGTATGTTGACATTAGGACTTTAGGACATTAGGACACAGATTAAATTGAACAAAATGACAAAATAACTGTATGAAATTGGATTCAGGTCCAGATTCAGATTTTACTAACAGAAAGACATACAGGTTATGTGTATTCATAACGAACATATTGACATTTGTGACATTTTGCCTGTTTTTACAGATAGTTTTTTATGTGCCTGTTTGAGAATAAATTTACAAAACCATTTAACTCCATGGTGATGTGGTGCCATTTACACATTGTGAAGATTCAGACCAGTCTTTCCACAAAACATAGTCTGTCATGCTTCCATCAGAACCATAAATATGTGCCTCTATCTTAAGATTGGAACATTCAGTCACTGTGCATTTTATGGAGTAAACACCTTTGCTCTTCTGCAGGATGCATTGATTAGTTTGATTTGATGCAAAGGTTTCCTTGTCAGTGGGTTGGAGGGAGTCTGCTGGACCTGATTTTGCCATGGTGGAGTTAATGGAACATACCAACTGGTCTCTTTCTACTGACATCAAGTTTTGTCCTCTCAAGACAGAAGGACCTCTGCAGTAGGTCCGCTCTAGATCCTCAACCAGATAGCCACCAAATTCCAGCCAGGTGTACAGATATGTGAGGTTGCAGTCACAAATCCACGGATTGCCTCGGAGACTCATCACATTCCTTGTTTCCAGAAATGGATCGAAGAAACCATGGGGAAGGTTCTGCAGTCGATTCTCAGAGAGTGTCAGCCGCTCAATGTCAATCTGGTCCTGGAACACATTGGGCTCCAGAGAGGTCAGGTTGTTTTTGTGCAAGTGGATGGACACAATTTTGGAGAGGCCTGAGAAAATGGAGGTAGGAAGAGCCGACAGCTGATTCTCCGATAGGTCCAGATTATTTAGTGAAGTTACATTCCAGAACAGGTCACTGGGAAGATCTGTGAACCTATTTTTTGACAGAACCAGATCTGTTAGAAGAGGTAAATTCCCCAGGGACAGTGAAGTGAGTTGGTTCCCTTGGAGGTTAAGTTCCTTCAGACTGGGGGGGAATGCATAGCTCACATCAGTTAACTGGTTATCCCGAAGATTTAGCTCCTCCAGTTTGTCCAGAGAAATAAATAGCCCTTCTGGCAGTTTTGAGATACCATTACTCTGCAGACTGAGCTCTTTTAGCCCTGGAACGTATTTAAACATGTCTGCTGGAAGAGAGCTAATCTGATTGTAGCCTAGTTTAAGGGACTGCAGCAGGGTCAGGTCAGTCAATAGAGTAGCCTCCACTGAACCAATCTTGTTCATTGATATATCCAGAGAGAGGAGGTTTCGAAGGTTGCAAAAGAGTGAAGAGGGCAGCCACATAAATGTGTTTCCCCTCAGCTCCAGAGTCTCCAGTTTGGGCAGATGATCAAACAGCCCCTTCTCTAGTATCAACAGCTCATTGTTGTTTAGAAGGAGTTTAGTGAGGTTGCCCAGTTTGTCAAACGTGCCGAGCTGCACGGCGTTCAGACGAGTGTTGCCACTGACCTCCAGGTCCTCCAGCTGTGTGAGGCCATTAAAGGCTTGGGGGGAAATAAACCTTAGAGGGTTGCTGATGACGGCCAGCTTCGTTAGCTGTGGGCTTCCTAGGAAGCTGTTGGAGGGTATACTGTCAAGGCCAGAAGTTATGACTATGAGCTCTCGCATCTGAGAGGAGAGACCTTGGGGAAATGCAGACATTCGCTCCTCGGAGCACATGACCTTTGACCCCATAAAGCACTGGCAGTGGGGAGGACAGCTGCTGATGTAGCCACAGTGCAGATACAACAGGAATAGGGTGACTCTGCCATGACTGATCATCTTGTGCTGTTGAAAAATGTAATTGTATTAGGGCACTTGAAAAGACTAACATTCACCCATTGTGTGTGTTTTTTTAGGTTTTTTTATTCTAAACGTGTCACACACAAGAAGTTATATAGTCCATTCTATCCTGTTATTTTGCTTTTTATTCTGTAGCTATTTCAGGGAGAAAATCAAGCACACTGAGTATTTTGTCAGTGCTGTAAGGTGTTCAAAGTGTTTCCAGCAAAATACTCAAATACATATCTGCAAAATATGAATCATTCTACTTCATGGAAAATATCATGAAAATGAAAGACAACTACTTACTGTTGTGCTCAGCCCTGTTGAGAGGTGGAGAAATGGATTGCTGTCTCTCTAAAAGAGTAAAAAGACACTATGCACACAACAAATATTTGCTAGCCAAAACAGAGCTCTTTGGTGATTGGACCTTACATTCTTACATCATCTTGTGGGAACACAATAAGTTATGGAGTCTGTTCACAGCCATGAGTAGAACCAGAGATGGGATCTTTGGTACAGCAACATATCACCTGCTTACATTCAGTGTTTTTGAATACCATATGTATTATATAGAATTCTCATACACTTTAGAACCTGCTGGTAAAATCATCTTAAGCGTTTCAGCAAGGTTGTTTTTTGTTGCACAGACTGGACAGCTTCACAGCAGCTGCAGTGTTGTATGAGTGAATTTAGAAATAAAAGAAAACCCAAAACTTCCAGCAGGTGGCAGTATAATCCAAACGGAGTTGGAATTATAGTTGGGAAGTTTAGGAACTCGGCATCCCCTTGGATGCTCCCTAAAAAAAAATTGTGGTCAGAAGTCATGTGATACAACTGAACTCACACAGAAACTCAGTGGTGCAGCTATTCTTTCTCTGGCCACTAAGACAGGTATTCATTAGTTAGTAAATATGGCAAACGGTGGGGTTCAGCTCCTTGGCTTCAGTCTGGCTATTGTGGGATTTTTCGGAATAATCGCCTCGACTGCAATGGTAGAATGGAAAGCATCTTCATACGCGGGGGACAATATCATAACGGCCCAAGCCATTTACGAAGGACTTTGGAAGGCATGTGTATTTCAGAGCACTGGACAGACTCAGTGCAAAGTGTATGATTCGTTACTCCAGCTGTCAGGTAATAACTACTTACTTTTGAGGCATTTTATTTTTGTGTTTACCCGTTTATTATTTACGTGTGTAGTTTGTAAAAAAAAAAACGAAGTTTGATGGCTTTTATTAGTTCTACCCAAAGGACCAGGCTCTTAGTCCTACCTAAATCGATTTAATCTACGAATTGAGTTATTGTCCATGGTCTATATGTGCATGTAATAGTATATTATGTGATAAATGCGATGGGAAACATCACTAGGGTGGGGTTTATTGTGTAGCCCCTACCTGTTGGGACATGTTTGCGCATATTCAGCATACCTGGCTGAGCGCATACATAAATTCATGGTTAAATGCAGATAATTCAGTGACTTGGAGTTAAATAAATGTGATGATGTGATGTGTAATATAAATCCAATATGTTCTAAACTGATCTGATATGAATTGCCCCCCCTCACAGGGGAGCTACAGGCCACCCGTGGCTTGATGCTGTTCTCCATCGTCCTGGTAGCCATCTCCATGATGGTGGCCATGGTGGGCATGAAATGCACCAAATGCCTGGCAGAGGACAAGCAACAGAAAAACAAAGTTGCATTGGTAGGAGGAATTCTCTTCATTATAGGAGGTCAGTTGTACTATATTTTTTATTTACCAAAGATATTTAAATGAATACATGTTTTTACGATAATCAAAATGAGTCATTCTTCAACTCTTCTATACCTCTCCTCTAGGACTGTGTGCTCTTATTGCGACCAGTATGTATGGGCATAAGATAGCTCAGGAGTTCTACAACCCATTCACCCCAACAAATGCTAGGTACTGATATAATGATATAGCAATATATCACCCCTCTATTTCTAAGATAATTTTTTTCTTTACTGCATGTTGATCACTCAGGTTACATTACATTACATTGATTAGGGCTTAAAAAAAACCTATTCAATGTGTGATGAAACACAGACATGCTCATGTCTTATGTGTCTAATTTTACTGATGCCTGTAGTGGCCTTTTGAAACCACAGATGCAGATCTCAAACTTGACTTAAACCATACATTCATTTTTTAGGTATGAGTTTGGTGCAGCTCTTTTTGTGGGGTGGGCTGCATCGGTTCTCACAATCATTGGAGGAGGCTTCTTGTGCTGCAACTGTAGCAGTGGCTCATCAGGAAAAGGGCCCAACTACCCACCTCGTGGAGGCGTCTCAGGCTCACATGTGTAGGGAGCACAGTGCTGAGGATGGAACATGGCAGTTCATCAGGAAGAAAACAAAGTAGATAGGCTTGTGTTTACCTGCCATTTTCTAGATTTCTAGATTGTGATATTTTGGCACTGGAAATTTTTTAAAAATATTTTCATATTTTTATGCATTTAGCAGACGCTTTTATCCAAAGCAACTTACATTTTTTGTTAACTATCAATTGTTTAGGGCCAGTCTCCCCTAGAGCAACTTAGGGTTAAGTGCCTTGCTCAGGGGCACAACGGTGGCAGCTGGGATTTGAACCAACAACTTTTCACTAGCCAGGTTCCTTAACCACTATGCTACCATTGCCCTGGAAATCAAATGTGCTTTTAAAAATTGTGTTTATGTGGTATGTGTTTTATTGATACAGGTATTTTTACTGTGTTTTTCTTAACTATGTTGCAATTATTTGGACATTTTAATAAAAACAAACATTGTGGTGACTGTGTCCCTTTCTTAATTTGCTGAATTACCTGAATTAGGGTTCCCACTGTAAGTCAAACTTAAAATTCCCTGATTTTTCCATGACATCCCTGATTGAAATGCAAAATGTCCATGACCTTCACAATAATTAAGCAATAAGCCCAGGGAGGCGGTTCTATACTGTTATAGGCATGGAGGAAGTGGAGCGAATTGTCAATTCTTGGTCAACAATTCCTGGCACACCGAAACAAAGAAAAGCACATCTTAAGCAAGGCATGAGAGAAGTTAACACTCAATGAAGAGCAAGAAGGAAGCACGGGAATGTATAGATCGCATTTTGGGGAAAACTAGATGCTATTACCAAAATTTCCTGATATTGTCTGACTTTGTGCACAAAAATATAAAATTCCCTGATTTTCCAGGTCTTGAACAGGCTGTATTGAAATTCCATGATTTCCCTGATATATCCTGACCTGTGGAAACCCTGTATCTAGTAATTAAAAATATATTTCAAAGGAGCATAAGAAGAGGGAAATTAACTTAATAAGTTAACTTTCTCAGTGATCTCATCTCATCACATCAATATAATGTCAGGTTTGTGGTGTTCACCTTACGACCAGCATTGTCACACAGTGGTTGAATGGTCCTTCACATTCTGTGCTGCCCTGATTTATACTTTCAGCTGTGAAGTCCCTCCACCCAGGCATTTGGGCCTTGGAGCCGTGCTGAGGGTAGCTGCTGGAACATGCTCATGGTGGAGATAGTAGTTTAACATGCACAGACAGGCCATACACCTATGCAGTCAAGCTCTTTTGTGGCTTATTCTATTGGACTACATAGTGCTGTGTGATTGTACTACAAAGGTAACAATACTGACTCATTAATTTACAAAAAGGAATGGGTGTGGCCAAATTGAAGTTGTTTGTGTTGCTTCTATAATTTTCATGGCCTTAGGATGCAAAGTTTTGGTTTGAAATGATTCAGTGGGCTGTAGACCACCGGTTGAAAACCCACAGCACATCAGAATACCAGTAGGGTTTAGATTTGGAAATGAAGTGCTTAGAAGAAGCTTCTAGACTGGCACTAGAGCAGGTCCCTACATGTTTCTGAAGAGCTAACCAAAAAATTCAGAGGAAACGAAGCTAAATTAGTTCTAAGAAAATGTTACTAAAAATCAGAAGACGCAATATTTAATAAACCAGTTGAACCACTGAGTAAACCTGTTAAGGTTTTCTGTGTAATTCATCATAGCATTGACTCAATTTACAGACATCCCACCAGTTTTATACAAAATATTCTTCAGACATCTTCCAGACATAATGACCGGTCAGCCCAAAAGATTCAGAATGATCTTTTCTGGGCTTAGCAGTATGTCTGGAAGAGGAATAATGAAGTGTGCACCCTGTCTAATGTGAAGCACAGTGATGCTCTATGACTTTGATTTCCTCAAGCACTAGACTCCTGTGGTATGTGAAGGAAAAGATGGTTTCTTTCAGGTATTTTAGAAACCCACTTAAATGTAAAGTTGGTGAAGTGGAGGTGTTTTGAGAAATGGGTTATGATTCCAAAGGGTTGGTGTGGATATATTTGACATTTCCAGTAAAAGTGTTCCAGTAGAAACATTTCTGGCTTAAAGTAGTACATAATATACTTGGCATGAGGGTGTTGAATCATTTTTAAACCACAGTTGTCATACTGTCCTACAGTTTCATTTCGGAGGCATTTTGTATTTAATTTGGAGGAATTGCCTGTAAATTTGATTGTGTTAGGAAACTGTGCTGGAAGAACACTTAAATGAAGGGGTTAAATAATTGTAAGTGCAACTGTACTGCACATTTTCTACCACACGCCTTGCTCCACTCATGCCACAAGGGGGAGCTAATGCGCTTCTCAAAAATTATTTTGCTTGTGTGAGACGTTTTGAAGCTCAACCAATTCACAGATCAGTCATTAGCAGAGAGACATGAAATGTGTGAAGACAATTTATCATTCTAAACATGGCAAAAGTAGGTATCAAAAAGGTATCTATCAGCAATTTGGGACTCTGAATGAACTGATCACAGCTTGGATTAAGAACTGGTGATGTTGCTCTGATTAAACTGCATTTAACCCAATATCAAAATGTGGCCTTTATGACCAAAGCTGAGTGTGTTTTGGCTGATGTAGGGTGTTTATGTGCTTGGTTTGCAGGTGTAAACCCCTTGCTGATAATAACTGCACACAGGGTCAAGTAAACTGATGCTGCTAAAAACATTAATTCCATTGAATAATCATTCCAAAGTACATATTCTTGCAAGCTCTAATTTTTATTTCCTGTGATGAAATGAAAGGCTTGAACTCAAAATTATGAGCTTTTGAGTCCTGCACACTTAATCTTTTAAAACTGGTGGATCTCCATCTACCCAACATTGAGTTTGTCCTGGACAGTTTGGAATTCCTCTTCTTGTTGTCATTGGATCAGCTGCTATCCTTAAAAAACTATTAAGCCTGGCGGTAAATAAAAACAGACCCCTCTGTGGACATACATATTTTGGCAACCATTCCAAGTTACTGTTTTTATTCTCCCAAGAATATCATATCAGATATTTTTTTAAAAAGAGAGGAAACGTTATCCCAATAGCTCCCATAATAAACAGGAGAGTGTCTTTCAGTCTATCAGTGGTTATTTGTGGATGTCTGAAGGCTGATCAGCCCTGACAGTATCTGTTCAGGGATTTCCCAGCAATGCTGTGCTCTCTGGACAGCCACCTGTGGCATTAAGAGATTGATGGAACATCAATGAAAGAGTGTTCACAACTGTGGCATAGAGTCTGTGGTGCTCTGTGGGGTTTTTCCATGGGGAGACCTGTATGGGCAAACACCCCCCTCGGAGATGGATGGTCGGATTTCTCCTCAGCGTTTGCTCTTCCCGGGCCGGAGCCAGCAGCTGTGCTGTGTGTGAACGAACGCGAGTGTGGTCCCTGCCTGGCGGGGCCAAAGATGTCACCTTCCCCACGCCAGGTTTTGGCACACCAGCCAGCCAGAATGAATGGAGGCTCCTGAAAGACAAGCGCCACTCACAGCTCCTCAAACAAGCTCCTCCAGACATCCACTGGTCTGGACTGGGAGGCCGTGGTCAGTGTCCAGACAAGTTACGATTGACAGACAACCAAAGCCTGGCGGAGCTGAATAAAGATTTTCCACATGGGGCAAGGGGAAGTGGACCAATCTCAGAACAAGACATAATACTGAGTCAATAACTTGCCATAGCACTGGACTGGAGCTTATATACCTATTCCCAAAGTGTAGGGGAATTATGCTAAAACTGAGGAGTCTGTGTGCTATTTTCAGAATGTCTATAGTCCTTACTGATTAATTAAAGGCTGATAACTTAAGCAGGAGAGGAAATGTTTCAGACATAATTGTATGCTTTGACAGATTTGATAATCTATTGACTGGGTATAGTAATTGGATATAAGTGGTGGTGATCAAATAAATCTCACCAAAATCAAAAGTCAAAACTTAAAGCCAGAAGACTTGGCCTGAAGAACAAGAACTTGAGTTCTGCTCTACATTGAAGAGGTATTCTTCACTTGAATTCCCTCACTGTCCAGCACACATGAGAATCATCCAAAACACAAATCTTCTTGCATATAGGTCAGCCAAGTCAAACCTGGCTGTGAGCGCAGTGGTACTCAGTACACAGTTGCTTACAGTGAGATTAACGCCCAGTTTAGAATAGGAATTTAGAGGAGCCGTACCTGTGCGACCCCAAAACACCTGATGTAGAACTGTGGCACAGGACTCCCAAAAGAAGAAGAACATGCCATTGGGAGAAGCACAACATACTGCTATGTGTCATCTATTCTATTTATTCCTTCATTTATTCATCCACTGATGTTATTTTAGTTATTTTCTAATGACATAAAAATGTAGCTACTGCATAATTGCAAATGTAGAGCTGAACATATACTATAAAATGAGACTGAAAGGTAAATAATTCTACAACTGTCTTGACTGACAATTTGGTTTAACTTAATCATGCAAAAAAACCCAGCTTATTAGGTATATTATAATATTTATACATTTTGTGTTAACATTATACATTTTCCATAGTGACACTGTTGTGCTGTAGTGCTCTCCTGACTAAAAGCCAGACAGCTTTTCAAGGAATTTTCTCTTTGATCACTCCCTCCAGTGTGCATCCAGCCTGTTCGGATGTCTGGAGGCTGCAGAGCAGTTAAGGTCTGTGTCAAAAACGTGCCATTTTATTCAGGCCAGTGGGAACGGGCCCAATACTAACTGGCCACACATCTCCTCCAGCCTCCTGCCCTCTGAAGACGTGTTGAGCTGTGGCTAGACTCAAACTGCCAGAAGAAGAGAGATTGTTTTTCCTAAACTTTTATATGACAAACCTCAGGTTCAATCAGTTTAAATCAACACTTGTTCACCATTTTTTCCTCATATTGCTCAAAACCTGTCCACAGCATGTCACAAATGCAGACTTCCCAGACAAGAGCAATAACTAATTAAAACCAAAATCAATGTTTGGACAAGTAAGAATAGAATATATAGACAGATTTTGGATAGAGAAAGACAGAAGCTAAAGCCAAAGTGTGCTTTCCATATCCTCTGTCTTACATTTCATTTGTAAGACATTTGGGACGAATTGGTCTGCCACGTTCAAATTATATCTCCATCCAACACAAATATTAGAAGTGTGATTGGAGAATGTGACTCCTGTCATCTCTCATTTGCAGGACACACATCTTTGAGAGGGCAAGCTAATCTCCCTGATTAAAAGCAAAAGCATAAAGCTCTGTATGTTTGATTTTAGGCACTGTCAATAAGTGTAACCTCTGCTGAACTATTAGATGCTATTCAGATGGGAAATGCTCTAAATTGTTCTGAATAGATCAGTGGAACACAATAGCTGTTCAAGTTAATTTTTTATTCAGTGTTTCAATGTTACTCAGTCCATCAGCTGGGGCTGCTTCAACAAGTCCTTGTTATACAGTCAACTGAACAGTCAACAGTCCTCTCACTTGAAGCACTGGATTGTCCTGTTGTGAATTCTCTCTTTTTTACTTGCAACTTTACATATCATGCATTTCTTTTTTGTTAGTTTTTTTAACCTGCCACATTAAATGACATTAATTGGTTGTTCTGAAATAAATGGTGAAGGTGTGGGACCCCCTTTTGTTCCAATGTGGAAAGGTGACATGGTTAGAGGGTTTGTTCTGTGGTGTGAAAGTTGGATTATGACAGAGTGGGGTGGGCCTGTTCAAGGCTAGCAAAGACTTTGTTATTTGGTTGTCTTTCCACCAAGCAGCCAGAGTTGTAGAAATTGTGTTGATGTGTTGTGTTACAGATTTTAGATTTTTTAATATGCTGTTGGAGGGAGGGCAAGTCTGCAACGGAGATATTTTTGCACTGGTGTTGTTCCTTTCAAGGGGTAACTGTGGTTCTGTGTGTGGATCCATTTAACCAGACACTGTAATTGATTTAAGGGAAAGTATTAATGAAAATTTGGTGCCTCAATTATATTTCATAAAGTTGTAAGTGGGATTCTGGGCTTTTTATTTTTCCAGTAGAATTGTGTTGTTAATGAATTGAGTGTTCAGAACCAGTTATCTGTAGGTGTAGTGGGAACTATAGAGAAAAGGTAGCTGTGGTGTAGTTTTCATTTCATTTCATATCATGCATGAAGTTTTTGTTTAGTGTTTTTGTTGGGGAGAGGACAGTTCCCCAACTAAGGTGTACAAACATAGTAGGTTAAAATTCCTCACCTGTCATGTACTGACTCTGGTGAAACATGATCATGACCAATGTTTCTTAAATTTTGTACTGTTAGTTGTTGTACTGATGGATCAGTTGCTTATGCTTAGTATCCGTATAACAAAATCTAGGGCTAACAACCTGAGTTGTTTTTGATTCAGATTATGGGTAAATCTTGTTTAATTAGATCTTGTTTAATGCCAGCAAACCACTCAATTCAATACAAATCCACTAATAACAACAACCATAATAATAGCACTCCCTTTACTGTTCCTGTTACATCATGGGTACCAACTCAGACAATGTTGTTATTCCCCCTTGCAGCAACTGGATCCTGAAAGCAGGTCTGGCATGATTTTTTATATGGTAATAAAGCTTGTTTAAAGAGCTTTACAGTGTGCCTCTTTGGATCTGTGAGTTTTCCTGTTCTCTTGTTTTATGAAGCTAACATTTGTATTAGAATCACAGGATGACTCTGCAGTAGTGGGAGGGTCATGGTGTCGGTTAATAGTTTTCAGACACTGTCGGCTGTGGGTGACATTTGGGTGCTGGAGACAGCCTGGGTCCTGTGGCCACTGTCTGCTCTACAGTCTTGTGGGCTGAAGGAGTGTCTGCGCTAAGCTGACAGTTTGCTCAGGCTGTAGAGACACACTATCATTGGCTCATTGTGGGGGACTTTAAGGACTTTCATTATGCTAATTTAATTTACATGGTGAAGATACTCAGGTATTGAGTTTGGTTTCAATGTCTCCTTTGATGATATGTACAATTTTCTTTATTCAGTTACCATGAAAGACGATATTTATATTCATTTATTGATTTATTAAAGACTTCATCATTCATGTTCAGGCAATCAAATGACTGGATACTCAAGAGTCAAGAGTCAGTGAACATTTACTAAAAAGTGTGACAGGTTTATGTGTTATCAATGTATTTATTGTTGTTGTTCCAGCAGGCAGTATGCTTTTTAGCAGAACACATGGTGTAGTTTCCTGTTACCAAACAAGAACCGTGTTGAGACTCCTCTGATTACAGGGCTGCGGGGATTTGGGAGTCTTTTGAATGAAATACTCTGAACAAAAACACCAAAACTGCTGAGCACATACAGTTGGAAAGAATGTCAATTTCTGTGTTTAAAGAAAAAAAAAGTCATGGAAATTTGGAGAGTTTCCATCCTCAGTTCCTCCTTACCACCACTGCCTCCCCTTGAAACCACCTCTCCCTTCTGTCTAACTTTCAGCAATGTGGTTCTTGTTGTCTGTCCCAGTGCCTTGTGCTGGTATTTTACATTCTCAAACTGCTGGAGCAATGACTTGAGTGACTCCTTCATTTCTTTGTGTCCCTGCTGTTTGTCAGCGGCTCACATTGAAAAGTAATTAACTGATATTTCAATAACATCCGTTGTACACAAGCTGGCTGCATCAAACATGATTTGCACTAATTGTTTAAATATCTTCCCTGCTGCTGACTGCAGTGTAATACACATCTTTTCCAGAAGTTGTTTTTCTATGAACTGACATGAATTATTAATGACGATCATATTTTCTTTTCTGGGTGTACCAACAACTATTCACATCTGGAAAATATAACCAGAGCTTAAATCCTTAGTATATAACATGGTAAGGGTTTTAAGATAATCCTTTTAAATTAGGCACATGAGGAAACAATAATATGTGTGCGTTTAAAATGGCACTGAAAAATGTTTTCACTCACTAACTCATTCATGTCAGTATTCAATAATTAAGCAATTCATACATGACATCTTTTGTTTCATAAATTCAAACACTGCATTCACTCATCTACAGTTTCTTTGAGCTGACACTGGCACTGCTTGGCAGCACTGTGAGAAACATGCCAAAGTGATGCCCATGCCATGTCTCAGTTCCTCAGACTGAGAACCTGAGTAGGGTAACACCTGCAGGAGTCTGGGTTGTCACGCCAAGAGGGACCTGAGTGGAAAACATCACTTCATACCTACCAGAAACCATTACTGGCACTGACAAAGGAGCTCTCTAGACTGCTGCTCAGATTTTTGCTGATGTCTGAAAGTCTTCAAGGGTGTTTAGGGAGGGTAAGTGTGTGTGTGTGGGGGGGGGTGATCACTTTCAACTTGACTCTATTTTATCCTTAAACTTTCAAACCTGTGGTAACCACAACTTAATTTCACAAACACATTCAAATGCACAGTGAAGGCAAGAACACCCTGTTCTTACTCAGAAAGCTGTAAACAAAAGCGAATGGACCATCAAGGTTGAAAACTATTGGCAACATGGTCCAGGAGGTTCCCAAGGGGTCAGGGTGCTGAGCAGCTCCATCAAACTTCCCCAGTCTGTCTGTCTGTCTGTTGGGCCTTAGTCGATAGGTCGGATCATCATGCGCACAGCCTTCATAGAGTAGAAGCCGCCTCCATAGTCTGCCCAAAAGATGCCATCCTGGTATTTGCTGCGGTAGACCCCGCCGTTATACCACACCCCATTCAGATTGGTTTGCCCACAGGCGTTGTACCACCACCCACCTTTGTGGAAGTGTGCACAGTTCCCTGCGCCCAAACAAACAGTGAACATTCACATTTAATTCACATTTTGAAAAAGCTCTCAAACATTTAGAACATCAATTCTTTCTGCAGGGACATATCCACATTTCTGCAGGGACATGCTCCATCCACTATGGAAATTAATTCAATAAATTACAGAAGAACTGACTTGTTGAAACCTTGGGCTGACTACTGTATTTTGTTTTAAAGGAGAAATGTGAATCAATCTATAGCCCTTCTGTTGCAGGTCACCGAGTGCTGTTATTAGGAGAAAAAAACAAGAAAATTTGATACTTAATAGATGCATAAGAAACCGGGCACTAGCATTAACTGAGTTGGACATAGGAAAATTAAAATGAAAGTAAGTTACTGTGCCCCATTCAGTCAGTGCTAGTTGGTGGTTCACTATTCGGCCTATGCTGTGTCAAATTTTGCCATTCTTTTTCCTACCGACAGCACGTGGTGAGGAACAACAGGGCAATGGATCGGCTCACACCAGATTTTTTCTTCAGAGTAGCTTTAGTTAACTGTAGCTACAGGAGACTTTGGAGACATCTGCTTTTTAGGGTCCGAAGATCTACTCACCTGAGAAAGCATCCTTGTCTCGGTCCAGGGTGGTGAACTGTTTGCCGTTGTTACTGGTCAGAGAATCCCCGGCGTTACCTTGGTAGGTGCCCAGGCGCAGACGGTACGACTCACTCTCCGGCTCCAGGTGAAAGCTGCTGTACTCTGCATAGACCTTCTTCTCCATCCAATCCTCCAGCTCCACCAGCAGACGGTAGTCGCCCTGCTTGCCCAGGTTATAGATGTTCTCCAAGCCGAGCCAGTGTTCACTGTCTATGTTGCCAAAACCTTTCTGGAGGAGAGATATTTTCTCAAACATGGAACACTAGAGTAAATATTTATAACATTTAAGTGGGAGTCAGCACATGGCTCTTGATATCTGGCAGGACTTCACCTTAGTGTTTTGCACATTTTACAATGGAATCAGTGGAAAATGAAACAAGAAAAAAACAAACTCTGAAATGCTGACTGCGATGTTATCTCCAGGTCCTCTTTCAACCACAAACAATTTTGCATGATTATTTGTGAGCCAGACTGAAATGGTCACGTCGTATAACTGCACTTAATTTGTGGTTGGCTTTCCTCTTGAAAGCAGCACGGTAATCCAAGCCTATAGATCTGTCTTTGTGGGGGAATGTGCTCTAGTCCTAGACGCATGATGAATGAGCAAGGGTTTGGTGTGTGGCCTACTTTGCTGGCACTTGTGTGTGCGTGTGTGTGTGTGTGTGTATGTGTGTGTGTGTGTGTGTGTGTGTGTACTATGAGAGGTGGACAAGTAGAGGTGCCATATGCTGGCGACACAGAATGGAACACTGAATCACCCATCTTGTCTTCTAGTGTTGATGTTTTGGGGCCAGTGGTTTGGACAAGTCAGTGGTTTGGACAAAAACACAGGGAATGTAGAATGTGCCTTCTGCTTTGGCTCACTAACATTTCATGAGAGAAGCTCTGATAAACAACTGTGGAATTTATGTAATTAAAGCTCAGGTTACAGTTTTTTCCCATGTGGATGTCCCACTACATAGTTCTCTTCAAGATGACTGGTGACTCGACCTGCAGTGAAAATCTAGAGCACTAGGCCAAGTGAACAATACAGGCTTTGTGAATCAGATGATTACTGTGTCTGATTCATGACAAATAATCCATTTCAGCTGCAGATATTGTCTCTTCCTTTCCAGTCACAGAGGCTCTGACTCTGACTCATTCCCTGACCCAAATATGGGGTCTCATCCGGGGAATATTTCTTCTTAAACTACCTTCATTAAAGGGATATGCCACCATTTGGGGAAATACACTAATTTTCCACCTCCCCTTGACTTAGGCAATTGAGTTTTACCTTTCTCCAGTTCATCCAGTTCATCTCCTTCCGGTTGCACAATCAAGGAACCTTGCAACCTAACATGAGATCAGTGGCTTGCACTAATTGACCTGGACACAGAGGGACTACTTTCAGATGGGGTAGCAAATTTCCTTGATTACTACGTCGGAATGAGAGTATAGTTCCATGTCATATCAGCCTAGAAAATCACCAAGTTTCATTTTCCATTGGTCTTAGTACATTTTGCAAGTACAGAAGTATCAAGTTTTAATTAGGAAAAAAATCATAGTTACTTTGAGCAAGATGCTAATAGGCAAGATGTTAATGGTCTAATCTGATTTAATGATCTATGCTAGGCTGGAGCTAAAAGTGCTACCGTCAGACTGTGCATCAGCGAATGGCTAGAAAGAGTGAGCGTACTGAACTGGAGAAAGAGTGAGCGTACTGAACTGGAGAAAGAGTGATTGTACTGAAATGGAGAAAGAGTGAGCGTATTTCCCTGAATGGTGGTGTATCCCTTTAAGCTGAGGGCAACACACATCAACACAATATCACTTCAAGATGTCCGTTAGTTGAGACCATGACCATTTAGGGCTTTTGGTCAATATTTGAGTCCATGTTCAAGCTGGGTTCTGTTAAGGACAGATTTGTATGCTGTTGTAGCCTGAGTAGACAGAATGCACCTCATTGAGTGGATTTGGAATCAAGTCATCCAGTTCCCATTCTCATGTGTGTAACCACTATGAAAATCTAAGTTAAACTGCTACATTAAACTCTTTCTGAATGTTGTTTGGATGTTCAGCAAAAACATCTTTCTTGTAAACCATGCTTTTAAATGCAGTTGTTAAAGCAACACCAGGCAACATTTGGCCCTGTTTTTAGGTTAATTTACCAGATTCATTGTCACTTCAGTGGTCAAATGGCTGGAATGGAGGCTCTCTTGGCCCCTATAGTGACTTCTTTCTTTTATTTTTTAATATATATACATATTTTTAAAAAAGCATTGCATTATAGCATAGTAATCTCATAGCACAGTTATACCTCTTGCAGCTTTTCATCACTGAGCCACTGTGACGCTAAAACCGAATGAAGCTGAAATGTTTATTACCTTGTCAGTCAATATAACATTACAAAAATGATCATCCTATTCCTAGCCTTCCTATTCTTTGGTTTGCAAACAAATCCATATGTATTGGTGAGAATTTATGGCATTGTTGCTAATTAAAAAAAAAACAAAAAACAGTGACTGTAGGGGGCACTCTAAAGGTAGTAGGCTTGCCTGGGGTGCCTTTAACTCAGTCGTGCGGTTTAACACAGTAGCCATAATTGATTGTGCATTTTATAAAGCCCACCCCATACTAGATAAGTGGTTGTGAGTAGTAGTTCCTGGATGTTTTGGCAAATCAGAAGTGGGCAGCAATGGGCTTGACTCCAGACTGAGCAAGTTCAGCTTTGTTAGTGGTTAAGTCTGTCTGGGTTTTCCCAGTCTAATGCTATGAGGCTATTCAAACAAAACTAAGCTGAACCCTACAGCCATTTTTATTGCCCTAAGCCTGAGCTGGATTGGTACCCCAGCAGTGCCATCACCTTGTAGCTGTCCCAGTTCCTGAAGAAGTTGGCCGAGCCATCTTTCCTCCTCTGGATTACTGTCCAGCCGCCATTGTCCATGTCGTGCTCGCACCAGGCCTGCATGGGCTGCTCGCTCCCATCCGGCTTCAGTATGTACATCCCACTGGTGCTGTGTCCAGCCTGCATGGCCTGGAAACAGTCCCGGAACGGCCCTGCTCCAATGAGGAAACCAGACAACCAGAATAATAGACACGGGCAATATCTGCCTGTTTCAACATCTATTATGCATTTACTTTATGTAGAAGGAGGGGGGTGGGTATATTTGTGCTTTTGTAGCTGGCCTTAATGGGTTTTCCATGTTTCATGGCATGGAATTCAGCTGGTTTCTCTTTCCTATACAGACATATGACAATAGCTAAGTTCACCACATATGTATATATATTTTTATCTCAGGCAGGTAGTGGGGTAGTCCACACACGCAATAGAATTTAAGACCAATGGCTTGCCTGAGAAACTGAAACCCTCTTGGTTGAGGCTGTGTCTCTCTGGCCATAGAGGCAGAGGCATGGAGCGGCAGCTACTTTGTGGTTGGAGAAACCAGAAGGAAACCAAGTCCTTGAGATTTCTCTTGCCTCTGCAGCTGCATTAAAAACCCACAGCTTTTGTTTTTCTTGGGTGCAGACAAGAAAGTGTCAAGAAAATCACTGGATGGGTAGATGTATAATGTGCTGCTTTATCATTAGTTGTTTATCCAACTGCACGCATAAGAAAATTACATTTGTTTTAAAAAGGTGTAAAAAGGCTGTTTCCTGCCAGATTGGTTTTCTATATCAGTGTTGTATATGGGCAAGCTGAAGGTCTTGTCCACAGTTATGTGTTTTTATGGGCCAGTACAGAACCTCACTAACACAGGAGTGACTGAACCAGAGGAAAGATACACTACATAATTTTCATAATGGAGCTCCGCTCTGGTCATCTTACCCTCTGAGCTGAAGTTGCCTTCAGGTGGTTTCAAGATGTCTGCAGTGCTTCCAGTCGGGGCAGGGCCAGCCCGGGACCCTCTGTCTCGTGGAAAAGCTCGCCCGTGGTTCCTCTGGATCTCATTTGAGAAGCGGGGTACATGCACCGGAATATTCTCTGGCACCACCTGCACGAGCGGGGGCCCACCGGCCTCGGGCCTCCGACTGCCATATACTTGTAAGCAGCGTTCCTCCAGTGCACCAATCAGCACTGACTGGTTGTTGACCACGGCGGCCAGGGAGGAGAAGCGGGCCTCCAGCTCGCGGTAGCGTGCGGCCAGTCGCAGAGACTCTGCAGTGGCGTTGAGTATGCGGCCCTCCAGCAGCGCCAGCTCCAGCGAGTTGTCCCGTTTGCGGATGATCTCGTGCAGCAGCTGCATGTAGAGCTGCGTGACACGCGAGTTCATGTTACGGCTCTCCTTGCGCAGGAGCTTCATCTCGTTCACCAGGTTGCCGTCCACGTCCACGGCCAGCCGCAGAGTGTCCATCTCCTGCTGCTGCTTGGACAGGAGGTCACGGACATCCGCTACGTCCATGCGTGTTACCCGGTCCTTGTCCGGCAGTGCAGGCCCCCGAGTGGCGCAGATGGGGCCAGTGATCTTCTGTTCTGGGACCAGGAAGGTGTAGGAGCACTTTTTTGGGGCGCCATCAGCCCCATCAGCTGGTGCCCTCTTCCTGCGGGCCACGAAAGGTCCCTTAGAAAGGCTCTCTCCCTGACCCCATACAGACGCAAGGAGCAAAACAAAGAGGAAACCCCTTATGTTTGGCTCCATTACCACGGGCTCAGATGCAGTCTCCTTACTTGATTCTCTCCTGGAATCAAAATAATGAGGCATAAAAGCTTAGCTGCGCTTCCAAATAATGGTACAATCATTATAAGGTCCACCAGATCCCTTCCAGCATGGTTTATTTATTATTCAAGGAAATACATCTAGACTGCTGCTCAGATTTTGCTAATGTCTGAGAGTCAGTGTGTTTGTGGAGGCAGAAGGGGAATACAAAAGAAATACGTCTGGATTGATTGATTTGTCTAGAAATGCAGGATGATTTAATATACTATATTTAAATATTCATAGTCATTAAAATGTCAACATGAAGGACTACCTCAATTCAACAAATTCAGCAAATTTGCGGAAACAACTGCTTGATGTTTGTGTAGATATTGTATCAAATAGAAGGTTTTCAGGACATCTGTTGGTCTGTCCATGCCTACCCCATGGAATAATTTTCAGGTCTAAAAGGTCTAAAAATACAAATTTTCCACACACACATAAACCTGTTGACCCTCTATAGCTGTATGTAAAGAAACTGATGAGGGTAACTGGATGACGGCCATTTCCTTTTTTCTTGGATGAGGCCTTGGTCAACTTAAAGAGGCTTTGTGTTTTTCATTATAGATTGAGAGCACTGACAGCTTCATCTAGCTCCTGCAACAATTTAGTTTGCATTTGATGACAAAAACCATGTTGTGCTTTTGGCAGATCCTTCTACCAGAAAAAGAGGGTATGACGCACAGGCGCTTACTTTATGAGTAAGTGTTTTGCTTACCTATTTTTGGAAAGGACTTTATTGGTCTTGACAGTGAAAGAAAAAACAGCTGTCGATGTAAAAAAGAGAGAAACTTCTCCTGTATTGAAGACTGGCATGAGTGCTGACACATTTCCAAAGGTTATGATGTATGCCCGTCTCAGTGAAATCTAGCTTTGAGAGGGCTTAGAACTATCAACTATGATCATACTGGCTGCCATCTGGCCTGGCCTCATATTATTGCGATGCAGTACTTTGCTGAGCCCAGGAGCAAATCATATTTTTTCAAAACAGCAATAATCATCCCTGCGGTTTCCAGAAAATATTTAGCACTGGAATTGGACCGATCTGGCAAGGTCCGAAAACCAAAACTGCTGCTGAAGCAAAAGCTTCCACTCGATCATTGTCAACAAATAGTGATTGGAGAAGTTCTCCAGAGCTCCCTGATGTGAAGGAAAATAAATAAAGCCAAATTACATCGTCTATGGGACTGAATTCAGATTGCTCACATTAGGCGTTGAAAATAATTCCAAATTGGTCAACTGAAAAGGTCTTGTCACATGTTCAATTTGCAGAAGTGGGAAAAGGTTATGTCAGATGAGGTAAATGTGCTTTGTTCTCATGTCAGATCAATAGGAATAAGCTTGACACATTATTAAGATGACAGCTTTAAAGGTCTGAGAAACTTTATTTAGATCACAGCTTTAAAGGTCTGAGAAATAAACCATCTTAAATTTGCCAATATGATTGATGTTTGTTTGTTTGTTGATGATGTTTTTGACCCATATTGAAATAAACGCATAAAAAAAATATATTTTCTTCATTGCCCGTTTGTTTCAAAAGGACTTTTTAGACATTCCTCTCGTTGATGAGCTATTAAATGCCTCACATGGTCTTGATGACTTGTTGGCCAACAATCCAGACAAATCTGAAGTAGCCTGATTTAAGCCTAAAGATGTAAGTTGTTTTTCAGGAGCTCCTCAGTCTTTTGCTCTCAACAGACCATGTTGGAGGAGAGCATTCTACTGATGGTATACAGAATTAATGTTTAAAAAGCAATGCAATGCAAAGCAATGAGGACATCTGTGATTGTCCAGCCGGCGTCGCTGACACCGATCCTTGTTGGAGAGCCCAGAGTTTATTTATGGTGTGGAGAGATTCAGGCTGTGGCTGGTCAGGCCATAGACACACATAGCCATTGCTCACCTAAGGCATCCTTGACAACTCTCCAACAGGCCTATTGTGACTGGGGGCTCTAATTTCAGTCAAGCATAAAACCACCTGGTTCAACAAATTATCTCACTTCCTCACCGACTGGAGGTGCTGAATTTCTCTCAATTGAAAACATGATTAGCTGAATCAGTCTGCTTTGGGTTCAGCATGGAATTGCAGACCCTAATAGGAAAAGTACCCTCATGGCTAGCATCATATTTCATCCCTATAGCATCTTTCATGTCTGTGACTATTGTGACTCAAAAATAAACATGGCCAGTTTCCTTCCACAAAAAAAACACTGAGACAAAATCATAAATTTGTTATCATTGATCATCATAAATTTTCCTCAGTTTTCAATGTGTCTTTTTAATCTGTCTTCAGTGATAAAAAACAGACATTAAACATCATATTTCAGTAGAAAAAAAGTTCCACACATGCCACACATTAAAACACAACACTGCAACATCTCTTAGGCAGGAATACACTACTCTCAAGGGGAATTTAACCCTTGACCTTGTAGGTGTTGGTGCCATCTCCACCAGCTGAGAGGTCGAAAGCAGAGAGAGTCTGCTGGCCATGACCAGAGCTGAATAGAGGACAGAAAACTAGTGGGTACATACCCCAGACAACGCTGTGTAGAGGTGTTTGTCCTTTGTTCTTCTTAAAATAAATGAATCCAATTCAAATACAATGCTGAATCAGGCTATCAAGCTGAATCGCCAAGGACCACAGGTAACAACAGCATTATGTTCCATCCAAAGTAGTCTTCTCAGTGTCTACCTGCCTGAAGCATCCCTCTCTGGTGCCAAGTGAAATCACACACACAGACCAGCTTGGGCTCAGTCTGTCTGCTGTTAGGGGAGAGTAAGGGGGTGCCCAGCCTGCTGCCTCTGATGTCATTAGGGCTTTCACAGAAAAACACAACTCCTCCTCCTCACATTTCCCCTTCGAGCAGGATCCCACCTCTTCTAGTTGGTCAGGAGACAAGGGAATGTGCTTACTGGCATCCCTACGCTCAATCCTCTTGAGTGGTTAAAGCCATTAAACACACATACACACACACACACACATACACACACACACACACATACACACACACACACACACACACACACACACACACATATACATATCTGTGTCTCCTAATATCTTCGCAAATATATGGGCTGTTTCAGTATATTTTGGTGTTCCTTTCATTGATTATCATGACGGTGTTTGGCCACAAACATGCCTTCGAAGCACATGTTCCTATCCATTTACATGCCCAATAACTCAGGATGTCTTCTCCTCAGACAGAGTTGCTGTTAAACTCTGAAGTCTAAAGTCTCTGAGCTCAGCTGAAATACCATTGTTTTGCAGTGTTTGTGGTCGCGACTCAAGTCATGAACTCATTTAATGTGTGTACTTTGAAGTGTTCCTTTCTCAGGGGAACGTTATTTTGTTGTTGCCTCTATCATTTATAGTGGGCTTTTGACTGTGGAGCGACACAACAGAAAATTGAAAGGATTTAATGGATTTCAAAAGACCCATTTTTATAGAGCCTCGGCGAAATCATAAATACTGTGAGTGAAAACAGATCTCTGAAACTTGCAGAAGGAAGATCTAAGTAACCTCAGCGAATCTCAATATCATGATGCTGCTAATATTCACATGCTGTTTGTATTTTTCTATTTATGATGTTCTGAAAATATTTTTCATGCATGGAAGATATGTTATAGCCTACAGAACAGGTCAGTTATAGACTGCTATTTAAATACTTTTCATAATTTCAAATAGGCACTGAGTGGAATTTTATTTGCATAATTGAATACACATGTGCAACTTGAGGGTGTGAAAGACTACCTCCCCTCTACTTAAAATGTGCCGCCTTTTGCAGAAAAGTAAACACTCAAAGGAAACTGATCCATTCCTTCCATGGATCCACTGATCCATTGAGGGGTTCATCACTTGAAATTCCAAATTGCATGTGACAAAAACATGCTGTCACACAGTTAAAAAGGACATTTATATAGTGTTTGTCAGACTCCTTGTGTATTAAAGTGCCATTTATATAGTGTTTTATCAGACTCCCTAAGTATTAAAGTGTCAAATCTCCAACAGATGGTTACATGTAACAGTTTTGTAGTACTAGACCTAAGCGATCATTTTCCTTTCAAAGTATGGAAAAAGTAATTAATTGGCAATGTGTTTCATATAAAATATTAAATATAAATTATAAATATTATATATATATATATATATATATATATATTAAATATAAAATATATATATATAATAGAGAGAGACAAAGAGAGAGAGAGAGAGAGAGAGAGAGAGAGAGAGAGATGTAATGTGCCCCCTTTTCTTCTGCAATTATGCGTAATGCAACTGTGCCCTCTGCTGGAAAATAATGTTAGATTCAACTTGGTTAATACCTAAAGTGTACTCCTCCACAATAGATGGCAGTAGTGTTCAAATATTTGTAGAGTAATAAAATTGGTAGCGAAAAAATATTGCTTTTTGATGTTGTTGCGGCGGGACAGTGGGTTGCAGCAATGGCAGCTCATGCTAGCGAGCTGGAATTAGCAAAGAAAAACTTAACGGATGCTATTGGAGATAATGTAAAACAGTAAGTACTACTACGTATTTAATTGTGGTAGCGTTAAAGTTCAAATCGCCCGCTTGGCTTGTAATCTATGTAAATCGCAGCAGTAAACCTAGCTAGCTAACAAGCCAAGTGAGTGAGTGAGGTCCCAACATTTACAATGTTGAACAGTTCAGACGCAAGCACGCAACTCGCAAATGTTAGTTTGGCGCTATTACCTACGTTGTACTAATTATTTAACGTTGCGTGTGGCAAGTGTAGAAATCCTGCCCGTCTCTGTTTTCCTACACACACAATCGATACAATCCGTAGTGGTAGTGCAAAACATGCGTAACGTTTTCTGTATTTGATCTCTGCCCTTTGCGACCTGGTAGCCAGATAGTAGAAGGAGATGCAAATCTCTAACGTTGCATTTTATTTGTCATTGCAGTTACTGGGCAAATCTGAAACTTTGGTTCAAGCAGAAAATCAGTAAGGAAGAATTTGACATCGAGGCACGTCGTCTTCTCGCTCATGACAATGGTAGGGAAAAAATACATATCATGTCAATGGAATTAAACGACTTATATTTTGCCGGTTTATATGCTGTAATATGTTGCATGAATGTGTTTCAGTTCACGTCCACAACGACTTCCTGTTGGCAATTCTGACACGATGTCAGATTATTGTGTCCACACCAGGTGAGATTTTGTGTGTTTCCACAAGGTTTTTTAAAAAAAGGTTATGCCATCTTATCTGGACACTATGTATAGGCTACAGTGTTCTTAATGCTGTTTTCTTCTACGGCTGTAATTCATCAGAGGGTGGTTCAATGCAGTGGCCAGGTGGATCTGCCTCCAAGCCAGGAAAACCAAAAGGAAAGAAGAAATTTTCCTCTGTTCGACAAAAATTTGATGTAAGGTGTCTACATTTAAAGCCCATGAAATCCCATGCATTGAATTTTTATGTTCCTCAGCAGACTACTTACTCTTACTCTGGTTGTCACACATTCTCATTGCTCACTTCCAGTATTTAACCAGGATATGTTGGTTTATATTAGTCTCTTTATCCCCCAGAAATATAGGCTTGAATGAATTCATGAAGACATGAATATTATGCTTAGAAGCATAGACACGTGAATGGTTATGTCAGACTGCTCTAGAATATTAATTGAGAGTTTACATTGATTAATTCTCAGTATAACAGCAAGCTGAAGTTTGTTGTTTAAAAGTTATTAGTTAACTCGAGTTATTGCTTATTTACTTGTAAATTGATCCATACGTCTCTGCATCCCTCAGCACCGCTTCCAGCCACACAACCCTCTGAGCACAGCGCAGCAATACTGTGCCCGAGAGCCAGGCCCAGGGGTGGAGGAGGAGGAGCTGCGTCTGAGTGCCCACACACAGCTGCTCCCCAGCCGTGGGCAGCTGGAGGCCCGAATGATCGTCACAGCCTTTGAGACGGGCCTGGACAACGTGACTGAAGATGCTGTCAGCACCATGGCCTGTGCACTGGAGGTAGGTTTGTTACTGAGCTGCTCAGACTGGCAAAAAAACTGACATGTGTGAAACTGATGTGTCGTCAAGGCTAGACTTTCACTCCATGTAGGATGTAGACTGTTATTTTATTATATTAAAGGCTTAGTCTCTGACTCTTAGTCATTAAAATATTGATCTAGTTTGATGAATTGCTCTTCATGATCCATTCAATGTATAGCTCATTTATTTAAAGTGGTAAGGAAAGTTGCTTCAATACTTTTTTTTTTTTTTAACTCTCCTTTAGCAAAGGGTAAAATGAAGCATTATTAAAGATAGGAATAGAGGTGGCAATGTGCCATGATTCTTTGTGGAATCCAGTAACCAGGTCCCCAGGCCACAATCTGTTACAAATACAACAATTAACAACAAGCATACAGAATAGTATAAGTATACAGATTAGTATAAGTGGTTGATGCTCTTTGTATAAATTCTTAATAATTCTTTTATCTGTGATGTAATATTTCATGAGCTCAAGGACTAAACAATAGTACAAAATGTCACACTAAAGCTTGGTCCAAGTTTGGTCTTTTAGGTCTGTGGCCAAACCAGTTTTAAATTACTCCCCTCACTTAATTCAGACATATTTGGTTTTTTTATATTTGTTTCTGTTTTTTTTTTTTTCCAACTTTGGTTTTTGAGTTGAACTACAATTGGTATCCCAGTCCATTTTCCACCCAAAGTTGGAACTTAGTCAGATAACTACATTAAGGTCCTCTACTACTGTGATGTTGCTATGCTGTTCCAAACATACTCAAGGGGAACCAAGAGCATCATAACTGCTTTGATGATAGTATAGTTAAACTCTTTATCTTGATTTTTAGGGGGTCAACAATAAGGTTATTCAACAATACCAATACAATGTCTAAATAATACGATGCAATTTAATTGAGATGTTATGCAGTGACAACACCTTTTTGCCTTCTCTTACTGGCTGCATGCTGTGATGTCTGTTTAAAATGGGCTTGTGTGCACTGTTCCCTTCAAATTGGGTAACAGAGTGGTTAGTTGAACATATTATTCCAGAGAGCTGAGTAACTTGATTGATTTTTAGCAACAAACCATTGCCAGAAGTTCTACAAGCCTGTCCCCTCTTTCCGCCCAGGTGCATTTGAAAGATGTCATCACTGCTGTGGTCTCCAGGAGGAAGGCCTATCGTCTGCGGGATGGACATTTTCAGCATGCCTTCAGCAGTGATATCACACCTCAGCCATACTTGAAAAACAGTGTGGCAGCTTACCAGAGTGCCATGGAGTGGTGAGTGGATTTTGAGCAATATTATTTTGTCATGTAAGCCTGGGACCTTTGACAAAGCTAATCTTATTTCAAGCCTATCATTCTCACTGAGGGAAAAGTCTACTGAATTCTTTATTCTCTAGCCAGGCTGGCGACGCCTAGTAGCTCTGCTCAGTATTGCATGCCGCTACAGTCGCTACTGACTCTTTGCATAAAGTGTGTAATCCACTAGGCCAAGTGTTTTCAGCAAACCTGCCTTGATGTTGCTCTCAGCTGCCTCTTTTTAACTTCTCTGTGAAGACGAGATGTTCCCAAAAGCTTACATTAACAATTTGCCAGGCCTTGACTGTGACGGCCTCTCGGATTGTCCTACTGTTGTTCTCCCATCTCTAACAGCCCGCCTCCCAGTGCCTCACTTCCTGTAGGCCCACCCCCTCAGGTGTCACCAGACGAGGCTGAACAGCAGGCAGCACTCCTATTGGCCTGCTCTGGGCACAGTCTTCCCGCCCCTTTGCCTCCTATTAACATGTATGACCTATTGGAAGCATTGCAGGTATGGCCAATTATCGTTGTTCTTATTGGGATTACATGTTTTCACACATCAATGCTAACATGAATATTTCAAAGAAGCCTGGTTAAATGTGTGTCTGATGATGTCTCTTCTGACATTATAGATTGGTTAAATATTTTTGATATTTACTTTTGACTTGAAATCTGGAAAATGTATTTTCAATTTTTGTAATATCTTTTGCTCGTCTCCCCTTTGGACTGGGCAGGTCCATCGCCGAGTCATGCCCTCTCATACCATGTACGCCCTGAACATGGAGCGCATCCTGGCCAGGCTGTGGCACCCCAGTCACGAGGAGTTGGAGCAGGACCGCGTTCATCGCCAACGGCTCGCTGCCAAGGAAGGCCTGCTGGTCAGTTGAGACCACTGTGGTCAGGCTGGGGCGGTGGCAAGTGCCCAGTCGCCAAGACCACCACAGGCCTGGCACATCCCTGGCCAGTTCACCAGGTGTATGTTGGACTTTCGAGGAAGCCACAAATTGAACTCATAGTGCAAAGTCACACCCTCACAGACTGGTGGCTTGAGGGAGAAGACTCTCCCACGGTGCTGATACTGATCATTGTATGCAGCAGTTCTTTGTTTGATGTGCCTGTGGGGATGAATGCTCAGTAATGTTATTTTCCTAACCATTTGTACATGTTTCTTTTGTCATTTTTTGTAAATATCTTCATATTCCTTTTATAACCATACAAAACATCCAGAGGAAAACAAACAAAAAAAACTTTAGTTTGACTGAGTAAATTCCCAAGTTTTTTTGTCCTATGCAAAATGGTATTATTGAGTCTGTTGATTATAAAATAAATGTATAATTAGACCTAGTTATGGCAATTTTAGGTGTGCAAGTAAAGTTTGGCAAACTCTGTGTGGTGTGAGCTTCAGGAAAATAGCCTTTGGTTTGTTCGTTTTACAGTTTGTGGTATGTTCAGTCAGCCTACTTGTGGATTTGCTGTAAAAGCCCAAACAATGATCTTCAGTCTTCATTCACATACATTTGTAAGAGAAATTAGTAAGCACTTAGTTTTTAATATGCAACATGTGTACACCAAGTATTGCAGTAGTACTGAGCATTACAAAGTAAGAAAGTATTTACAAATTTCCCCTGTAAACTGAAAATCTCTACTGTAAACTGATTCAAATACTTCAAATATCAAGAGTTCAGTGTCAAGTTATTCTTTTATTAACAAAATTGTAAACAAAAGTTCAGCATTGTAGGATTATCAGTCTCATCAACGACCTGGCATGAAATGTGTACAATCAACTAATTTGGTTTTTCATGTGGTTAGTAATGACATTTCCACTTCAGATTTACGGAAAAACAGGGCCTGCTGCGGTGGTTTGCTGGTGACAAGGTCAAATGTCCCAAATAGTACATTTTAACGATTCCAAGGCAGTTTAAGTATAGGCTACCATAAAACTGAAGAAACCCAATCGATGTGCTGAAGATTTTAAAGTCTTAAGTGCTACGTTAAATCCTTGGCTATCTCCAAAAACTAGGTCCATTACAATGTTCGCAGTCCCGCTCAGAAAGCTTTTATCCGTTGCGTCAACATGAGATGGCAGCCGCTGTTTACGTGATCCATGACCCTTAGTTTGAGCTGCGCCACCTCGTCTCGCAGTATGTTTGCTGTTGAACACAACTCTGTGTTTTGAGTTTTTAGGAATTTGACTTTCTCTTCCAATCTCGAGAGTCGCTCGAGTTTTCTTTTCCGGCACTTTGACGCTGCGATCCTGTTTCTCATACGCTTTCTCTCCGCTTTGATCCTTTCTTGGTTCTCCATGTCAATTGGAGACAAGGGAGGGGTCTCGCTGTTCATATCAGGAACTCGCTGTAGCTCCTCTTTGTACGCCTGCTGTAGCGGGTGTTGGCACTGAGCTCGAGGGCCTGGTGCGTTTTGCGGGGACATAGCCGCGTAACTCACAATGGAACTGGGGTCGGTGTAGGCAGGTGCACGGCCAAGTGAACTCAGGCTCGAGTATTCTGGTGGATCAATTTGGACTGTACTGTTTAACGATACGTTTCCCTGATCAGAGGTCACAGGTGTCATATCGGTGGATGCTGGCATCCCTTGGCCTGCGGAGTCCATAACGGGCATGTGTGGTTGATGGTGTAGCTCCTCGAGTGCTTTGACAAAACCTTCTGCAAAGCCTTCTTGCTCGTCGGTAGCATTCTTGGAAGGGATAAATTGAGATGGAGTCGGCGTTGTCAAACTGTTACAAGACTGTACAATCAGACGCTCCAATTCAGGCGACGTCAGTTTAAGCAATCCAACGTCGGGTGATGTCAGTATGTCCAATGCCTTGGCGCGAAGGTGCGGCTTTAAATGTTTGATAGGATCGTTAAGATCTAGGGTCATATTCATCTTTAGCGCCTTCGCATTATAACCACATCCAACATTTCTTTGTTGTGGAGGCATAGGTGCGCTGAGAGATTCTTCATAGAATGTGGCTTCCATATTGACGCGCGTTCACTTCCCACAATGTCGAAAGCGTTAACGCAGATTACACTGGCTCGCGGCCTCCCAAATCGTCTAGTCTTTGGCTGGTTTCGTCTTCTCGATTTGGTCGGTTTTGTATATCCAGGGATATCTAGAATGTCTATCGGCAAGTTCTTGAACTCACGGAAAAACGCATAGCCTCGATTGTCTAATGTCAAAGTCTGCCAGGCGGCGTAAAAAAATATAGAATGTCAATTCTTCGACAACTTGACAAGTGAATTAAAAAAAACTCACTTGTCCCCGTCCCGGTCCTGTTTTCGCTCTCTTTCCCGACTTCCAACGTGGAGTCAAACTTTATACAGGCACTGCTGCTTTGACTCTGAAAATAACAATGATGTCACATTTAAGACTTCTCATTGGTTTGACTCACTGATATAGGCGTGGCAATTTGGTCGTCGATGCCCCCCCCCTCTTAGGCCCGGTGCTTCATGGGATTAGGTAATGCCCTGCTCCTGGTGCACCATGGGATTACGTCGTGCTTTTGCATAGTTTACACAGGCTGTGAGGCTAAGTGTCCTATATTTCAGAAATACGCGCTTTGCCCCTAATATTTGGAATGCTGTGTGTCAGGTAAATTTAAGAACACTAACTACCTCTTGTTTTGTTCACTGATTTTAACATTTTCACTAACACACGTAAAAGTAGGACATAAAACTTACCATCAAGTAATCCCTCAAATGGTCATGCTGTGGCCTATAAAAGATTATGTCTACTTTACCAGACCCACCAGTGCTTTATAATACCAAAATTCAACACATTTTTGAGGCAAAGTGTGGCTTCCACAGCACTTTACGCATAATATTTGGAATGGTGTGTTTCAGGTAAATTTAACACTATAACTAGGCTACCTCTTGTTTTGAACACTGGTTTTAAAATTTTCAGTAACACACATAACAGTAGGACATAAAACGTACCATCAAGTAATCCACCAAATGATCATGCTGTGGCCTATAAAAGATGTGTACTTTACCAGTGCTTTATAATACCAAAAACTATTTTGAGTCAAGGTATGACTTCCACAGTTAAGTTACTTGGGGGCTTTGACATTCAGTTTGTTTTTTGGTTCTTGTAAATGTAGGCAAATATATATTATACTGTAGGGCCATGGAAAATGCACTAAAATGACACATTCACCCTCAGAGAATATATTTCTGGTGGATTTGGCCTTAATGTTTCAGCAGTCAAGTGCATTTACAAACGTTTTGATGGGACTTACTATGCAGGTACACACACAGGAGAGTCTCTTGGTAGTAGATTAGTATCAGTGTAGCTTTCCGTGTCTCCTCACAAAAACACATCCTTCTGCCACTTTCCATTGGAAAAGCTTGTAGAAATGTGGAATTATTCAATTAGTGTATTCAGGGGTTTGGTTTAATTTGACATTTAATGTGCTACAGATGTATATACATTGTTATTATGTTTTGTATTTAAATCGAATCTTTTCATTAAAGATGCAGTCAGTGATGCTGGTAGAACTCACATTTTTTATGCTTGTGTTTATGTTTATATTTCTTAGCAGACATTTCTGACCAAGACAACCCCCTCCATTTTATTTGACCTGAGGACTGAACAAAACATACCAGAGAAGTAGCTCACTCCTGCGTTCGGTCCTCCCGTAGAAACTCTTGGTAATTGTTTGGAGGGGCAGCCTGCCGTTCTTTGTTTGTTCTCAGTTTTGGAGCCTGGGTATTGCAAAAAGACTGGGTTTTTCACTGTGTCCTCCGAGAGAGGAGCGTTAGCAGATCTTAGCAGATATTTTATCATGTTTATGTCTGTCTTCACTTTAAGCTCAATTTGTCATCAGCATGAATATTTTGATAATGTATTCCAATTTTATTATAATAGTATTACAAAAGATATTTTGGTGGCATTGTTGAAAATTTAACTGAAAATTTAAATGAATAAATGAATGAACTTTACAGAAAAACTGTCAGGATTAAGGAGGATTGTAAGACAGCGTGCTGGTCTGTCGGTTGCCTTGGCTGCACTAAAACAAACATGTGAAGGCATTTAACACATTCAGTCTGAATTCAGAGTTGGAATGTTCCAGCAAGTCACTTTGCCTGTCATGGGAAGACATTGTCAACAACAACTTTGACCTTCTGAACTGATTCCACTGATAGATGCAGTTTTCAATTACTTGTGAAGGAAGTTCAGTAATGATGTGGTGAGAACCTTTTGGCCCAGTTGCTGATTTTCCAACATGGCAGTGGCTGTCATATACAGCACAGTCTCTTGTCAATGGCAAAACTTTTTGCTAATGTGCAGCAGAATTATTGATAACAGCTGGACCCTATCATACAGAGCTCTCAAAAGGCTCTTGTGAGGGTTCATAGAGGTGTGAAAATATTTGGTCAACTCCCATTGTTTCCTTGCAAAAACATTTGCAGTCCCTCACAATGGTGTTTGCGCTCCCTTACCGTAGGTTTGCATTCCTTCATAAATGTTACATAATGTTTGTACATGCAAAAGTATTAGAAACTAAGAAATAGAGGTGTTTTTGCAGGGAACACAACACTTTTGCCAAGAAATGCAAAAGTATCACAAGGGAACACAAAATCTTTTGTTAGAGAATTAAAAAGGTGCTCTGAAAATGGAGTCACGCCACTTAAAAAAATATTACTACCACAACCTTTAACTTGCTTTTAACCATCAACTTGTCAGTTCATGCATTGTGATTCTGTGGCTATTACAGGCCTACGTGTTACTGAAGAACTAGGCAACTCTTTTGTGGAGCCCATCTACATCCATGGGCTACTTTTGCAATGCACATGATTTAGTGTTTTCACTGAAAGTAAACGTTAAAGTTAATGCATGTTTTTTTTTTTTTACATTTCTGGACTGGTCAGGTGTTGTACTACTCACATTGACAGTGAAGTAAATAATCTTGCATTAGCAGCAATGTTTCACTGGGTGTTTTTTTCACTGGTTATCTCCCACAATTAATCATTTAGTTTTGACATTGGGTTTTTGTACACAACTGTCGCTAAAATGCATTCTCTTAATAACCAATTAATTACATGTGGACAGACGATTTATATGGTTTCCGCCGATTTTTCACCTCACCTTGAGTTTATATTTTAGAAATTCTTACAATGCATTTTTTGCACACCTCGACTATTTCAGCCATTAATTTGGCTTTGACACTGGAATAGTCTTACTTGGACTTATAAATTAAATGTACCTCATGAAAGTTCAATACTGGAGGTATACTGGCCCTAGCAATTGAAGATTAATTAAATAAATAGTGAACAGTATCAGATGACCTGTTAAAGATTGGCAAACAAAACCACATTTTTGACCCTTAATGGGCACCGTAATAGTACAGAGTCCTGCGCGCAGCGTCAGTGTTTCCACGGCTCAGAATATCGCTTTTTGGGTTTCATTAGCCTATGCCCAAAATTGATTATTAGCTGCTTTTTGGTGGTCTGCACATGGTAAGAAAACGCACAGCTAAACAGATTAAGTTGTGTGGATTTTCAGTGTTTCTGTATTTTCTCATAGCTCATTAGACTTAGCGTTAGCGAAGTTAGCCTGCTGCATCTCAAGGCTGATACGGCAATATGTGAACAATGCTCCCTGTGCGTGGTTGTGCTTGAATTTGTGACTAACGTTATCTTTCGTTATCTGTCGTTATCCTTCAGGGTGGCACACTTCGTTTAAATTCGTATAGGCCATGCGATTTCTTTGCATGCTAGAATAAAACTTTAACTGAGTTCGATGAGATGTGGTGGGACACCAACTTCTTGGACAATTGTATTTGTTATGTGATCATGACAGTCTTGTCGCATAAGATTTAGCCTATGTTTCATAGATATGGAGAGTGGTCAGAGTTCCATCGAGCGGTATTATGTTGGAGTAGATGTGGGCACAGCCAGCGTTCGCGCAGCACTTGTTACCTGTGATGGGCAGGTCAAGAGCATGGCCGAAGAACCGATCCACATTTGGGAGCCGCATCAAGACCATTACGTCCAATCCTCCTCTGATATCTGGACCAAGTGCTGCAGCACAATCAGAGTAAATCAGCTTTAACAATTTATCTACTGTTCTATGTTGATCTGTGAATTACATCAATTTCCTTTGTAAATGTGTGATGATTTCTTAAGTACAATATTAACAAGCAACGTCTGACTTCACAGAGAGTGACAGAGGGCATTGATAAGGCCAAAGTCAAAGGCATTGGCTTTGATGCAACATGTTCCCTGGTTGTTTTGGACCCCAGCTTTCAGCCAGTTGCCGTTAACCAAGACGGTAAGCAGTGTAATCATCCTGGACTTTTTGCCTCCTGCTATTTTATTAAATCATACAAAATTGGACATTGCCCATGTGCTGTATTGCTTTAAGGCACAATACATTATCCTTCTGTTTTCCCTCAGGTGTCCGTGAGAGGAATGTGGTCATGTGGATGGACCACCGGGCGTCAGAGCAAGCAGCTCGAATCACAGCCACTGGTCACAGGGTCCTGAAGAGAGTGGGAGGGGTGATGTCCCCAGAAATGCAACCCCCAAAGTTACTATGGCTAAAGGAGGTGACCAGAAGTAACAGCCAAGTCCTTATAATTGGCAAGAGATTCTATTCCAGTGTGTCTGGAGCCTTAATTAGACCACATCAGCAACATGCAGGCATAATAACAAGGCCCATGTTTTGGAACTTAATTTTCTGAGATACTTTTGCATTTTCTCCCGTAGTTTAGAGTTAGCCCACAATAATTTTCACAACATGTTGGTAAAGAATGCAGATGTGCTGCAACAGGTCTGAGAGGTGTTGTGAGAGATAACAAAACTACTCTGACAGGTTAGAGGCACTGTAGGAGTGGGAATCTCACTCAGAGGAATAATTTATCATGTGTCTACAGGCATGTCATTTTTGGGTAATAAAAAATTCTTTGACAATGTGGATTTGTTTAAGTATAAAACAATTTTAAACCAGTTTTCTGTTTCAGAACCTCAGAGAGAGTTCCTGGAAGGAAGCTGCTCATTTCTTTGACCTCCCAGATTTTTTATCTTGGAAAGCTACTGGATCATTAGTAAGGTCAGTCAGAGATATCTTAATAGGGTCAGCTTCACTGCTGATTTTCACTTTTTACATGTACAATTTTAGGATTTCTTAATGCTCATTGTGTCCTTGCTAAGAAGCATGAAAGAGTGAAGCATTGTGCATAGACACCAATTTTCCACTGTCTCCTAGATCCCTTTGCACTTTAGTTTGTAAATGGACCTATTCCCCTCCAGAAGGATGGGACCACACATTCTGGACCAGCATTGGACTCGAAGACCTCTTGGAGAATGACTACTCCAAAATAGGTGGGATGAGTCACAAACTCAGTTTAGAGTTTAGTGCTAAAATATGTTACTTTATATATATATATATATATATATAAATAATGGCCGCTGTCAATGGCGATGTATTTTGTGCTTCAGATTGACACCCTGCCGTGAGTAGAGACCATATTTGTTGCAATGGAACATCATTGCAACAAGTATGGTCACATAGCCATGAAATGGTAACTAGTTAATGTAGCTGTCTATGAAGTTGTTTTGGTAAGGAGCCATATAATAAATGGAATAATGTATTACCCAACGTGTAGAACCCTCCTGTTTGTGCAGTCAGGACTACTGATTTTCCCATAACGACTAGTGGACAATACATTATCCCTAATCAAAACAACAACTGGAAGCACTTGTAGGGGACCTGTAAGAATTTACAGACCTGCCTTTGCCTTTGGTTTTGGCACATTTCCTTAAACAGGTGCCCAGACCTGCAGCCCAGGCACTGCTGTGGGTGAAGGGCTTACACAGGAATCAGCTGTGGAGATGGGGCTCGTCCCTGGCACGGCTGTGGCCGCCAGCCTTGTAGACGCACATGCTGGAGGGCTTGGTGAGCTCCTGTGGTATAGTCTTTCTAGCTCACTCCTAGAAACAGATGAACTTACATACACCAGGCCTGGCCTCCCATATTTCAGCGCTAACATGTTTGCCTGCTTAAACTCCTTTAACAGGTGTAATTGGGGCTGACGTGACCGGGTTCCACCTACCATGTGAAAAGCAACCTCTAACATCACGCTTGGCCTTGATTTGTGGAACGTCATCTTGTCACATGGCAGTAGGTGTTGTTTTTTTCTGTCTTTATTTGATACTAACTGAGGCCCAACAGTGTCTTTCTTCCATGGCCATGAACATGTCTTCTTCTCTGGCAGATCAGCCAGGACCCCATCTTTGTTCCTGGTGTTTGGGGACCTTACCACTCTGCTATGGTGCCCATGCTATGGTTGAATGAAGGAGGGCAGAGTGCCACCGGAAGACTGGTCAGTTCAGGTCATGTTACACTGACCAAATAGAAGCCTATTACACAGTCAGAAACTAAATGCCTTGATGATTTGCTTTGCCATGCGTACATAGAGTTTTCTGTCAGCAGATTGACCACATGGTGAAGGGCCACGCCGCATTCCCCGAATTGAAGGAGAAAGCCGAGAGAAGGTGAGATCATAAAATGGATAAACCAACGTTAAGTTACACTATCCTGCTTTTATGACGGGGAAAAAATTTGCTTACTGATAAATGACCTTTGTCCTCATCACTGACTATTATTTTCCCACATAGCCAGGAAAGTCCTTACTCCTATCTAAACAAACACCTAGAGGCTATGGCCAAAGACCCAGCCAACCTGGACCAGTTGACCAGCAGTCTGCATGTGTGGCCTGACTTCCATGGGAACCGGTCCCCTCTTGCCGACCCCACTCTAAAAGGCATGGTGAGTGAAAGGGACACTGGCCTCAGGATTCTACCCATTCACACACCACAATGGATAGGGCAGAAAACACATCACGTGCATCAGACAAAACTCTGTTTCCCTCTGTTGCAGCTGTAGTCATTGGGAAGGTATTGATGTGTCTCACATGTTAGTATTGTCACAAAACACATTTGTCAAGGAGTTACAGGCATCTAGTGTGCATTGATAGTTGTCACTGATTTATGTGTATCAAACACTGTATGTTCTGTTTGCCATGCTATCAGAAACACTCACTAAACACTTAAAAATACACTAAATGCACAAACCATTACTGTAGCATTCAAGCATAGTGATTACAGTTTACTGACTGCAGTAGCAGTGCTTATAATAAAGGTCACTATATGTTACAGGTTGGGTTGTCACTACTAGAATTTTAAACCCAATACAATAATATCCAGAAAAGTACTTGATCCTCAATACCATTTTCAAGATCGTAGGAGGGAAAAAAATTCCAGGCATTTTTTTTACTAATTCTGGTTGCAGCAGTACTTGTCATGCAAACTCCACCAACTAGTATTCCATATTTTCCATTGCTAGTTAGGTCTGTCTGTAGTTTTTTGTTGTGTAGGTTGTGTGAAGGAGGTGAAGGTAGCACTGTTGGTGTTGATATTTTTGCAAATGGGTATCTAATTTGATACCAGATATTTTTTAGACTTTTTTAACAATCATAGTGCAAGAATAGTGGTCCATTGTTCTCCATATGTCTGTTTCTCGAGTGCTTAAATCTTGCTTGGAATCATGTTGTGGAATTGGTGTATTTCAGTGGGATGGGATTATAGATTTAGTCCTTGGATGTCAATATGTTTTAGTTGCATTTACAATTTTTAGTTTTATATAATTTTATATCCACTGGGACCTAACTCAAATGGATTCTCTCTCTCTCTCTCTCTCTTGAAGATTGTTGGCCTATCCTTGTCCCAGACCCTGGATGACCTGGCCCTGTTATACCTGGCAACCGTTCAGGCTATTGCTGTGAGTAATGGAATCTTCTTGTCAAAGACAGGCCTCTCATGTGAGCCTTGTGGCCATTTGGAATGCCTTCTCCTTTGTTTGTGCTATTCCAGCTTGGCACCAGACATATTCTAGAAGCTATGAAGGAAGCGGGGCACTGCATCAGAACGCTCTTCCTGTGTGGAGGGCTCAGTAAGAATGCACTTTTTGTGCAGATGCATGCTAACGCTACAGGTAGGTGGTACTTGTACAGTAGGTACAGTGTAGTTTATTAGGCACTGTTTTTGCTTTGCCCACATGTTTTTCAGCTGATACCAGTAGACTGAGAACTAGAACTCATTTGGTTCAGACACCACTTTTTGCATGAAAACACAGTGTCATTCTATCAGTGTGGCATTTGCATAGAATATCAGAGTAAATATATTCTATGCAAAGAATTGCATAGATATTCTATGCAGCAACGCTTGTAGTTTTTCCACATGCCACTGTGGCTTTCTGATGTGTGACGTCTGAGGCCCCCTATTGGTCATGCACTGCATTGTGCACTTGAACTGAAAGTTTGTTTTTGAGTGCATGTCCTGATAATACTGCTTATAAACAACTGCTGTCTCTTATCAGTACTGATAACACTTGTTCAGGTTTACCAGTGGTTCTGCCTGCTGAAAAAGAAGCTGTTTTAGTGGGAGCTGCTGTTTTAGGAGCCTGTGCATCTCTTGATTATAAGTCCATCCAGGTGGGTCACAACTCTCATAGAAACTATTTACATAAAGGCATTAGTTTAAATTAAGTAGTGGGCTTGGAGAAACAAATAATTTGACTCCATAATAGTGAAAATGACTTCAGTAGAATTATAGACCCATGCCATAGTAACATGTATTACATTTGCAGAGAAACAAATAGCCTTAGCATTTAGTATTTTTTGTAGAATGATGTTTGTTGATTGCATCAGTCTGTTTTTGTATTATTTTAATGTCGATAACACACCCTTTGTTTATCACTGTTGATGCTTTTCAAACTAAACTGTCTTCCAGGAAGCCATGGAGAAGATGGCAAAAGTCGGAACAGTTGTAAAACCAAATCTTGAGCAAGATGAGTAAGTACTTGTTTTGTAGTTCTTGTTTCACAGTGGCACAACTATATTGCTTTGAGCTGACCTGGAGCACTAACAACCTTGCTCTGTGTAGTATTGGGGAGTTTGTGATATTAGTAATCATTGATGGATTTTTGCATAAGCATGTCTGAAAGCTCTTACATTCCTTACTGTTTTGTTTAAATGTTTTGCTACCATTACAACATGCGGTGTCCTGCGCGAACTGGCTGCCCGAGCTTTCCTTAAATGGACTGCATTTAGTGCTTTTCAACTCCTATGAGCACTCCAAGCGCTTTACAGTGTATGCCCCACATTCACACACATATATTCACACAACGGTGGCAGAGGCTGCCATGCAAGGTGCCAACCTGCCACTGAGAGCAATTTGGGGTTCAGTATCTTGCTCAAGGACACTTCAATGTCCTTCAGTTTAGGCAGAGTGGGGTTCGAACCTGCAACCCTCCGAACGGCACCTCTGCCACCTGCACCACCGTTGCCCCTTCACCTTTCATCGCACGATCGATCCTTAAAGTCTGTGGAGACCGCATGTACAGCGTATGGCAAGAGTGGAAAAATAGAACTCATTTCTATTTCAAGCAGGCAGCACGGGAGCTGCCCCACGGAGGCAGCACAGAATGCGTGTGCAGTGTGCATGGTCTAATCTGTTAACATGCATTCTAGATGACCACCACGTCCACGAACGCATAGATTGTGGTGTGAATGAGGTGTAAGGGTTGATGCATAGATGCCTGGAAACACAATATTCTAAAACGTTGGCATATCTTCTAGATTCTACAGGAGGAAATTTAATGTGTTCATGCGGCTGTTTGCCCACCAGAGGGAGTGTGCACTACTCATGCAAGACTGACCAAAGGAGGAATCTCTCCCCTACGGAGAAGTGAGCTTCACTACATTACAAGAAGTGGTATGGCTGACATTTCCGTACCAGGGCACAGTTCTCTAATGAAATTGCACATTTAAAAAATATTTGAACTTGCAGTGTACAAAAACTCTTTCAGCTGTTGTAACTGAAAGCAATGTAATTGTTGACCTAAGGGACAGCAATCAAGGTTAATCAAGTGTCATTTTATCAAAAAAATAAATTATTTTACTGACTGTTTACTTTACTTCTTTATGTCACTGGTGAGGAATTTATTTTGGAATGTCATCTCTCTTTGTTGCCCAACCTCTTTCCCTTGCCTCTGTCTCTGGTGTAGCCCTCCACAATGTGAGCAGTTGTGGCACGTCATGCACTACACGATCAAAGACAGCTGAGTAGCCCTCAGCATCTGGTGTTTTCCTGATGGGAGGAATCTAACAAATCCCCCCAGTGGAAGGCATCAAACAGAAGCATGATACAGTGTTATTAAACTGACAACAAACAGCAGAACACCGCTTCAGCCGGCCCATTTCACAGCAGCCATTTTTCCAAGAGGACGCAGGGTAAGAACAGGTTTTAATAATGACAGCCACTAACATTCTGATTCAGTGTAGCAGAATCAGATCTTCATTGGATGTCATTAATAACCCCTGTCCTTACCCTGCGACCTCTTAGCAGAATGGCTGCTGTCTAATAGGTCCATACAGCATTAGGTCATCCCCACCGTTTACTGTGCTTCTTTATAAGGTCTCAGTGTTACCTTCCTCAATTTGAAGCTTCCTTCCTTCCATTGAAACTCAGATTATGTTGACCTGCTGATTATGCCAAATAGAGTAGTTCAAGAAGGCCTCAAAGGAAATGACTGCATATCTGCATGGTTTTTAACAGAAAGTATATTGGAAGGGGCAAAAACCTTTGAACAAAAGGACAAAGTGATCCTTTGCCAAGGGAACATTTACATTTAGGCATTTAGCAGACGCTTTTATCCAAAGCGACTTACAAAAGAGGATAACATTCAAGTTACACAAGGTTAAGGCACACTTGTTGCTGTGTTTAGTTACAAATACTACATTAATGTGGAGAACAAAGGCTATGAGTGGCATGTCATCAGAAAATGTCTGTGTGTACGCGTAAAATTAGATATATTCAGCACTCTTGTTATTCATAAACAGTGTCTAGATGTGTGTACTGTATCTATGTACTAGGCTTGAGTGGAAAGGCAAAAGACCATACTGTTGTCACTGAGAATTAAGAGAACACAGTGACCTGACCTCTAGACTGCTCAATAAGGGCACAACAGAATTATGAAAATAAGAGTACAAAATTAGGTCACAGACACAAGACATTGGATCAATAACAGGTAAACTATGATTTTGTGTCTGTTGTGTTTCATATCGAATAGCTTCTGTATTATATGAACCTTGAAACAAACCCACACAGCCCACGACATTTTTCAAAAGTTTTTATTTGAAGAACAAAATGTTAAAGGCTGTTTCTGAGACAAGTAGCTAAGTTAATATGATACCTTGCTATAACGCCCAAATTACTCCAACAGGTGTAGCTGGTGTTGCTGGGCTCTCTTTCTGATTGTGTCATCTTTACCTTCAATGTCCACCACATCTGTCTGTTCCTTCGGTAGTTCTTTAGCCTTGAAATCCAGTGTGCTCCCCTGGGTGTGTAGGTGGCTGAGGTGTGTACCGCATGTAATTTTTCCCTGATGGTAGATCTCTTGTGCACACACCAGCTGGGAACAGGTCTTTGGTCTCCTCTTCAGAAATGTTGGGTGGAAGCATGACATGGTCACCAGGCTTTCATGAAGCGGAGGTTAAACTCAATTATTATCAAAATATTGAGATAAATGCATTTGTTTATAATCTGTCTACATAGATTTGTTGTTCCACTACATGATCTAAACTTATAAGCTATTTTCACTCATGAGAAGTTATTGTCACTTTATCTTCTTCTAAATGAATTTCTGTGAGGAGCATGTTGCAACAGTATTGTTTTGAAAACAGAGGAACTGCCTCCAATTGTTCAATAGGCATCATTCTCACCTTCCAGTCAACTGGTGTTGCGACCTGTTTCGTAGCTGTCAGCTGTAGGGAATCGATGACCCTAAGGATCTCATCAAAGTTGCGGCCTGTTGTGGCTGGATAGAGGATGGAGACCTTAAGCCTCTTGTCAGGACCAATGATAAACACCTGTGAAGTACGGGTTTGGTTGCCAGTTAGTAAAGTCATTACAAAAAGGACCATAACAAAGGTTAACATACTGTGTGCATAATTTGTGAGAAATTATATTCACAAAAGTCAAAGCCTGCTGTTCTACAACACATTTCATGTGCATGTAAAAACATTGCATGCAGGCATCAGGATATGTAAGCATGTTCATCTTAACTAATACCCTAGTTGTAACATGGATAAGGAACCAACTCCATAGCATGTTGTGCTATATTTACATTTGGGCACTCCTGACTTTGAGAAAGTATTACAAAATGAAGTTGCTGGAAAAGCACTCATAGAGCGCTGACCTCCGCCAAGGCAATATAGGGTCACTGACAGTACAAATTCTGGATGGTGTTCTGGATCACCAAAATTTTGTCCTCTGTTCCTTGTCCTAATACCAGCATTTTCCAAAAAAATCATCCAAAGTCGTGCAGTACTTTTTGAGTTAATTTGTACACAAACAGACAGACAAACACCAGCAAAAACATAACCTCTTGATATGAATCATTATTGCCTCTAGCGGAGAGCTGCTAAATCAAGTTTGACGTTACTCACACATCGAGCTGTGAGGGGTATGCCTTCTGTGTCTCTGGCATCTGGATCCAGCATACCCAGAGCCAAAGCCAGATGCCGATGGGGGTCCGCAATGATGGGGTAAGGAAATTTATACCAAGGGTCATCATCATTATAAGCTATGATGTCCTATAAGATCACATTCATAGAGGTTGGCTTCAATCACAAGGAGACAGGTGCTGTACTGGTGGTGTTAAGATTGTTTTGTAATGTACAACACAAATTAATTTTATGTGATATCTTCTCTCCTTTCTTAAAGGACAAAAAACTCATACACTCACTGTAAGATTAAATATTTCTGCAATTTATAGTCAAACTACAAAACAGTTTTGTTTAATTGCACTTATACTGTACTTGTGGGAGTAGTATGCATACCTTAATCCACCCATGGTGATCCTCCACGCTGTCAACAGACAAAGCAATAATTTTGACTCCCCGTTTAGAGAATTCTTCACTAAGTCTGGCAGCACGACCAAGCTCAGTGGTGCATACAGGTGTGTAATCTCGTGGGTGCGAAAACAGGATGCCCCATCTATGGAGAGATAGTACAGAACTGATTTATTTCCGTTTATGGCAAGACACGGCATGTGAAAACATCGATTTTTCATTTACTGGTCAAATTAGAGATTATGGGCTAGTTTGCAGTTTAAATCTTCCAGAGACTAATACTAACACTGGTAAGACAATCTGAAGCAAAACAAAACAATAAAGCGGAGGATGAAATTTATTTGAAAAATGCATTATTACGTAAACTGTAGTTGAAAATAACGGGGGAGTTCAAGCAGTGAATCAGTGCAGGCAATGAGTGACTCTCGTGCCACAGTGGCTGAGTTCATGTTGCACGACTGAAAGAAATAATCAGTGGGCTTTTTGTTCAGATTGTACTGGATATGGACTGCAATTTAGCATTGACTAAGAATAACAGGTTTTGTAAAGTATGTTGCTGGAGTGCAGTGTACGTGAGGGTGACAAGTACTGCAGAAGTGTGCAGAGTAGCTGGCATTGTTTTGCATTGCATTCAGAGGTCCAGAAAGTAATTGTCACTATTCATTTCTTTCCAATTTCCAATCAGCCAACTGATCCTACCAGAACTTTTCAGATGGATAGATCAGCCAGTAATTTATAGGCCAGTGTTTTCTGAAGCTGATGAAGTCAACTTCTGTTTGCTTTTGTTTGCTCTGTTTTTACCATAGATATTTTCTTCTTTGACAAAGGCAATGGTAGATATGAAGATAATGCAGAATAAACAAATAGCAGGCTATCCTCTCAGGAGAAAAAGTAGGTAAAAAGTGTTTTTTTTTATTTTGAGGTTACAAAAAACAGAAATATCTGAACCTATAGTTACACTAAGCACATGCAGGCATGTTTGCATGTGTGCAACATAGACAATAAGTACTCAGTCATTAAATAGTGAAACACATGGATACAGCATTTACCTGCTCAGCATTAATTATGGGGCAAAGGTCATGGGCAGCTGACTGCTATTAAATATAAAACTATGCAAAGTTATTACAGTGGAGCTATTCTCATCAAACAAGGCTCACTAGCTCAGATGAAGACAGAAATATGGGTGGGCCTCCTCCACTACATGTCTAACGATGGCAGCCTCTTGCACATTAGGTGCACTCTCTCCTAGTGTTTGTACAGGGAACACAGGAGAATGGTGAAAAGCCAGAATGCCATAAATTTCATGCAGGGAAATTTTTGGTCACAGGACTTGGGTCAGAAGTTTATACCTGTTTATCCCTGCATGTGTAGTGACAGCTTGCTCCAATGCAAGCAGCATGGAGGCACTCTGAATGCAAATGAATGGCTCAAGTCATTCCAACATGTCCAACAATGTTATTTAAAGGGAAAGCAGGGTTGAAGCAGCAACTCTACTCTAGGTCTATCTCTACTTTTAATGAGGACATCTCTGCCATGCTGGCAGTTATTGAGAAATTGTGGCTTCACAGCACACTTGAACATTTTGAATACATTGAAGACTGATGATATGCTTTGAAACTCTAGTAAACGATAGTATTGTCCTGTCCGTCACTGCAACACGGAGACATAATAGTCTTCACCAAAAAAGACATCAACACGAGATGGAAGAGGGCTCCACATAGTGCTGGCATTGACATGTAGACTGTGAATTAACTTGGGGGAACTAGACGGCTGTGTAATGGTTGTGTTTTGGCAGTTACGATGGCAGTGATGGTCTTCAGTTAAAGCCATGTTGATGTCCATGTTGATGTCAGTTTTCACGTGTTTTGGATGTTAGACAGTGTGATGCGTTAATCTGAATAGGACTTGAAGACATTTTTTCTGTAAATTGTTACTTTCAATAGAGATTTTGAACCTGGCTTTTTCGAATGTTCAGATTTTTCGATAGTCTCGAAAGTTAGGTTATAGCAGTTATTTTATTCCTCCTCACATAGCCTAGGTTCAGACACAAAACCTAGATACTAGTTTTACAAATGTCAGCATTCCATAGTTGGAACAATAGTAGCCTACATCAACACGCAAAGTCATGCTGGCAGTGAGAAAAAGGCGTATTGTTCTCGAACACCCCAGCATGCTTTCATTAAAATTCTGAAATGAAAACCGTAATACCAAATTTCCATAAAGCCCAAGGTAACAAATACTACTTCGGTTAAGTAAAGTTCCTGTTCACAGAAGCATGTCGATTCGGGAAGTGAGAGACAGTTGGCTGTTGATGGGTATGTGTATTCCAATGTGTCTGACCTAACGCATCCTATTCACTCTGAATGTTCCAAGATTCTTGAAATAAATTTGTCTACTAACTACACTGAACGATCTGGATGGATCTCGCGCACACACTGTCCGTCTGACTCGAGATGTGCTAAATGAATGAGCTCATGTTCAATAGACAGTCCAAAAGAATTATTGGATACTTACTGATCTCCCAGAAAGTCGTGTAAATTTATAGTACCGATTGTAGTTTCGGCTTCGAAATTTGGAAATATTTCCCCGAGTAATATGCCAGGCATTCTGTCCGCTGGATGACTGTCAAATGGGAATGGTGTTTGCACATGGTAGCGCCTGTGCAGGTGATGGGGCGGGTGCTATTTAACGCCACATATTTGCGTCATAGTTTAGCGTGAGTAGTGCCAGTGGTCTTTATCACATGTTTGCTGTATTTGAGAAAACAAATCGGCTTCCGATAACATGAAGGTTCATCAGAGCCCTAGGATGGCCTGTCCGTATCTCTCGCAATGTCTAAGCAGCAGTATTTTCCTTGAAACCATTAGCAGTTAGACAGTAAAGGGAAAATTGAGAACTACAGAGGAAATAAGATAACTCCTTAAAAGTAGTTGCTGTTTAAAGACACATTTGAACATGTAAATCTTCTGTACCTAGGGGTGGTAGAACAGCACCTTTCCTAGAGCCTACCACGTGATTACTGGTCATTCCAGGGGCTCCGCAGCATCGCCCTTGTCCACAGCCTTGCAGCGACAATGTTGGGACATGGAGCTTCCTTAGGAAAATCAATAAATAGTGTCTTAAACATGTATTTTAATTAAGTGCGCAGACGTTTTCAACATTATTTGCATGCACAAGTAGGTTATTTAATAGAAAACAGTAACTTTAAAAATGCCATCACCAAAAGCGAGGAGGAACGGCAGTCGAAGTGGAAGCATTTCGGGAGTGTGTGGTAACAGTGGCAACGGTAGATTTGACTTCGGGACATTACCACCTCGTAGGTCGTTTGATTACTCGTCGCGCCGCCGTGCTTCAAGTTCTTCTAGCTCTCCTGTGTTCATCACTGGCGCACAGTCTCAGGGCAATCCAAACTCACTCAGCGTGTCTCTCCTAACCATTGCATTTAGATTTTTATTAGCTATTGACTTATGGCTTTCGAAACGACTTGGCGTTTGTACTTGCGAAGACTCCCTGCTAGGAAGCATAAGGCCTCTGGTAAAACTAGTAGAGGTCAGTGGGCACGCAGTGCCATGGCTTATAAGCGCACTTTACGGGTTGTTCTACAGCGACTCAGCAGCCGAGTTGGAGACGATGTTAAACCTTTTAATGGGTAAGTTTGTAACAGAGGTGAAAGAAGTAGACTTTCCATACTTAAGCACGGATACTGGTCTAAAAAGACTGCTAAAATATAAGTGCTGACATAATTAATAATTTCTTCACTAAAGTATGGTTCTGAAATAACTTAAAGTGCTGTAAAGTGTTTATGGATTGTCTCACGTAAAGGAATTATAATGTGGGTCACAAAGGTGTGACAGTTTCATTTGTGTAAATCCTTAACAGCTATGGGTTACCAGAAAGACAAACATTCTGTCTGTTTCTGGTAGGCTTACTAGCATAATAGCTTAATAGGGAACTTAGGGAATGTGTATGGAATTTTTATTCAAATTTTAACGAGGAAATGCATATGACCACACCAACGCATTTTTATCTCATGTTCTGACAAAGCACTGGATTCGAAAAAGAGTTTTCGTTGTCATGTCATGTAGGTCTACCTCTTTTTAACATCCGATCGTGTGTTGCAAATCCAGGTCCACTATTGTGGTCCAATCTCTTTAGAATTGGCCTTGATGTTGGGAGGTCATGTCATTGTTGTGAAATGAAAAGGATAACATCCCTTAAATGCATCAACACAAAGGTAATAAGGCTTTGTATAAAGCTAAGTTGTCAGAAATGGAAAGACAGTGCAGGTTCCTGAAAATAACTTACTAAGCTACTTAAGTACAGTACTTAAATATGTATACTTTGCTACTTCCCATCTCTGGTATTTAAGTAGTTGAGTGTAATATACATGTTTCTTTTCTTTATTGAATGTGTTTGACGTTTGTTTGGATACTTTAGCCTCAAAGTACAGGCATCAAGGCATTCCTATTCACAGATACAAGGGGCCTATCAGAATCCTCAATCTCTGGGGTATATCTCATTAAATTGTGTTCTGTTGGTAACCTTTTAGACAGTCACAGACTGTCAGGGAAAGTGTTTTACTGATCCAAAGCCTGTGTCTAATTTCCCCCAACTGCACCACATGCATCTTTATAATGCCAGCAATGATTTTTGCTTGGTCATAATTAATTAATAGCCTACACCCACTCAGAAGGCACACACACACACACACACATACCTTGACAATGCACGGTGCACGTAATGTAATGTAATGCACGGTGATCCCTCAGCTGTGGTTCCTGTGTGGTGTCCATTTATATCCTGGATATCTCAGCTCCATCGGTGAGCAGGCTGCAGCAGCTGCAGCCCTGTGCCTGAGAGAACAGAGGACACCAGAGTGGAAAAATGTTCCCCTTTAGCCACCCCACAAAAAGTGTCACCTCTGGGGACATGAAAGTATGAGGGAGGGAGTGAAGTCATGACAACACACACACACACACACAGGTCTACTGTAAGTTCACACAGACTCTATTCCTATACACTGACTTAACTATAGGAATTGTTTAGATGGATTCGTGACTCCATAGGTCAGTTATGCCTGTGATGTTTGAAACAGCCCTGTAGGACCTCACAAATTCTACAGGGACTAAGAGCTGAAAACTAAAAGGTCAAGTTCAAATATCAGCATCAAGGATCCCTAACTCCAGCCTTACATGACAGAACAATCAGGCTGAATTTGTGCCCAATCTATCCCCTACAACAACTGGACAGGGAGGAGCATTCCCTCATCTAGTTGCATAGGAACTGATTAACGACCATGATGAGTGTGAGATGTCTAAAGATAGAATCTTGATCTTTCCAGGAGTTCATAGTCATTTATTGGAATATTGGCACATCTTAGAAAAGTTGGCACTGCATTGACAATCATATTAGTTTGAAAAGGCATTAGTTATATATTGTTTGTAGTTAGATATTGTTTAGGTGTGATACTGATGTTCTCTTTTACACTCTCTCTTTCTCTCTCTCTCTGTCTCTGTCTCTCACTCTCTCTCTCTCTTTCAGCCTTAGTGCTGGACATGGCATTAGTAGGAATTGTGAAAGCGATAGTGCAGCGGCGCCCCCCCTCCTACAGCCGCTCGGACATGTTCATGCCTTTTGCGGTGGACCGTTACTCCTTCCCATCAGGCCATGCAACCCGGGCGGCAATGTGCGCCTGCTTCCTGATGACGCACCTGGTGTCAGCCGGAACGCTGCAGGCCCTGCTACCAGCCTGGGCAGGTCTTGTAGGCCTCTCAAGGGTCCTGCTCGGTCAGAGCAACGTGACGGATGTGCTGTTTGGCCTGGGCCTGGGCTGCTGCCATTACAGTCTGGTGGAGAGGTTTTGGCTGTCCCCCGAGCGGCTGCAGGACATCCTCACAACCTTCCTGCATGATAGCTTGGCCGAAGTGTGATTGAGCTCCCCTACCCCCACTGCCAACCGGAGTTTAGCCATGGCTCTCAAAGAAGACTTGTCGGGAATTACCAACAGCTTGTCCAGGAAGGCTTCGCATGTGTATGCCAGAGCCTTGGCACGCTGGCGAATGACAGACTAGGAAAGGGCTAAAGGAATATTGTGTAGTCCCATCACCTGTTAGTGTTGTGGACATAGATTTGCTTTTATTAAGTGTGAGTGCAAGATTTGTGCACTGCATAGAATTCAACTATGCAACAAGCAGATATGATGGTATAAAAGTAAAAGTGTATTGAACAAAAGAATATATTTCTTAATTTGGTGTGTAGTGCTGTAATGTATGCATAACAAAAAGTCAAGCACCCACTTAAGCACGGTATGTACTTGTGATATAGTACTATTTCATTAAAATATGAGATTACAAAAGCACAGTTTTCATTCTGTCGTAGTTCACAGTTGCACTTAGGATACAAATACAACCCATATATTCTCATGACAAAACATGATGTGTGAAATTTTAGCTGTGGTTGTGTGACTCAGTGGAAATGCAATGAAAGGGCATGTGGTAACCATGTTGTGACTTCCTGTAGGCTGAAACAAGCTGAGTGGTCACAGTGGTCATAAGTGTTACCGACAAAAAGAAATAGGATGCAATGTAACATTATGCATGTCACTTGCAGTTTTCTCAGTGAATGCATAGCTGTGCTTTGTAGATGGGTTCCAGAGAGAACAACAAAAATCACAAAGTTTTTCACTCAAGATTTCTTTAAATATTACTACCAAAAAGCCACAAGATGGCGCTAGTGATATATTTGCTTGAAAGGCCCTTGCTGAAATCAGATCAGACAAAACACCATTGAATTTGGTAATGCATTTCAAATCTTTTTTTTGCAGCAATGGGCAGCAGCCATTTTTTTAAAGAGATGGCAAGGAATGCATAGGTGTTATTCATGACAATTTAGCAGAATCAGACCCTTACTGGATGTCATCAAGATAAGTAACATCTGTGGTTACCACGCTACTTCCTGGAAAACTGGCTGCTGCAAAATTTGCCCATTGTATTTATGACCCCAAATATATTGCATGGTGAAATGTGTGATTTAAATATGTGTAGCAGTTTGTACACAATGCCTGTTCTTGATGAGTTTGAAGAATTGAAAAAACAAGGTGACTAGGTAGTGGTCAATAGAATGAGTATGACAATGTCATACTGTTTATCTGTAAAGGGAATTCTTATGCTGACTACAGAAATAACACTTGAGAGGGTAATATGTTTGACCTTTTATTTCAATTATTACAATGAAAGATACCTTTAATTGTGTAAGGAGACAACACTTTGCAATAGATTTCATACAAAAATACGATATTATATGTACATAAGTAGGCTGTTGTTTTGAATATACTTTGCTTTTAAAATGTTAAAACACAAAATATACATTATAATATTATTATAATACAGTAGTAATTTTTTCCTAAAGCAGTTTTAAACTTTACTCATTTTATCTCTGTTGAAAATGAGATTTTTGAACAGTAGGCTATATCTCAATGTTGCTGGCACTATTACAATGCTTCATTCTGTCATTCTGGCTTGTTTTGTGTGCTTAGGAGCTGCCATCAGCCTTTGCCAGTTGTATGTCATAGGTGACCATGTGGTAATTATCCCATGCATAAAGCTTCTTATTGGCTGGGTTGTAGTCAATCATGCTGTTGTAGAGGTAGAGGTTGTGGAAGGGTATGCTGGTGGCCTGGATCTGGCTGGTGTCTGTGTCAAACATGTAATTGATAGTAGTGTTGGGCAGGATGTAGCTGGCCACAGTGTAGAGCCGTCCACAGACCATGAAAGCGTTGGCCACTGTGTTCTTGCGGATGTTGGTCTCCCAGCTCTTGGTCACCTCCAGGTTCTCAGGGTTGAGTTTTGAGATGACGATGGCCCCCTTGGCCTTGCTGGTGCTGTAGATGGCCCAGAGGCCCCTCTCGTCTACAGCCAGGTCGATGTCGGTGTAGCCACCCCAGGAGTATGGGTGCTGGCCGTGGAAGCCAGCATGGGGCAGGTCCAGTCGTGCAGTGATGTTCTCGAACTCCAGGTCGTAGCGGATGAGAGTGCGGCTACGCCGGCGCTGGAAGTAGAGCGAGCCGCGGTACATGGTGGCGCCGGTGCTCTCCACTGCCTCGGGCAGCGGCAGCACCTTCATGGGAAAGCCCTTCACCAGCTGCTCCATGTCCTCGTAGGCAAAGAGCTGCTTCACCTCTCTGCCCACTGCATCGATGCGCCACACTGTCTTGGGGCCATAGGTAGGCCCCACAGGCTCAGGGTCCTGGAACCAGACGCCGTATTTGCCTGTGATGCCATCAGCCTTGTGATGAGTCACTGGCTTCTGCACTGACATCAGCACGCCACAGCCTGCAGAGCAAAGTCATTAAACAAAGACAAACCCTCAATTCACAGTTACGTTTACATGACCAACCTGTTAGGAATGGAAATGCCGTAAGTAGTGTATGTAGTTATATCATTTGTACTTGAAAACTCATTAAAATCTGCAGGTTCATTTTTAATTAGGATTTGATCTGTTCTCATAGCGCGTTGTTTGTTGGTGTGTTCTGAATATTTTTGGTACCTGGTGTGCCCTGTTTTTGTCCCTGCTGGATCTGAGGTGGGGCAGGTACTTCAGACACCTCAGCCTTCATCTCCTGAAAAGCTCCACTCCCAAACTGGAAAGAGGGATCTGAGGACAGGAGTGAGCGTCAAGGTATCAAAGAGCGCAATCACACACACACTCACACAAAGAGATAGAGAGAGAGAAGAAGGAGAGAGTGTAAGCAATTTCTCAACTCCATTAAATGGTTCGGAGCTCACCTCTGTCTGCCGTGGAGAGATGTGGGTTCTGGGGCTGGTGGCAGGGCTTCTGCCTCAGATCCTCGGCCTCCAGCGTTAGCTCCTCCAGCCTCCTCTGGAGGTCCAGCACCTGCATGTTCAGACGCTCCTTGTCCTGCCGGAGTTGGCTCATCTTCTCAGCGGGCTGCAGCCCAGACTCCCCCACCTCCAGGCCTGCCTCCACTCCCCCTTGCTCCCGCAGCAGTCGGCTCACCAGTGCCTCCAGCAGGGTGAGGCGTGCCCTCACACCCTCTGCCTCAGGGCCCCTTTCTCCCGTCTGAGGGCAGCTGGACTCGACCGGGCTGTCCACAGTGAATGTGTACTGACAGCGGCCGGTGAAGTCGTTGTTGGCCCTCCGGAGCGATGCGGCACGGACCTGCCCCTGGCTGCCCACTGCCAGGCAGCAAAGGCACAAGGCAAGCTGGAACCACATGACCGTCTCGTGGGTGACTCTTCTGTTCAGGAGCGAGTGAATTTTAGTCAGTTTGTTTATTATTTGCTCAGATTGCTTGGTTTCTGCGATGGTTTGTTGGTAGCTGTGGTCAGAGGCGTCCTGCTGTTGACTCTGCTGTTTGTTTTCCTGAGCTCTGTGAGGTGTTGGGATGTATATTTATACTCACCATGGCCCAGACAGCGGGAGGAGTAAAAGCACACAGGTGCCTGTCAGAGAGGGCGTGAGTCGGCTCAGAAGGCTGGGCCCCTCGGGGGGAGGTGTGATGTAATGCTGTATTTCACACAAATGTTTTTTCCATGTGCAGATCCTGTTTTTGGGCACCCCTGCAACTTTTCTACTTTTCAACACATTTATTGCACCTGCATGTGTGCTGCCCATGTTAAGGCTTCTGACTGGCCTCTGCAGATGGATGGCTACACTGGTCATGGACATGTGGATGTGGGAAAAGTCAAGGCTAAAGGTCATGTTTACACCTCTGGAGTAGGAGTCTGCGTAGCTGTTCTTAGCTCTAAGGTCTACTAACGCCATTAATCCACTCCCACACTGAAGGAATCATTAGAATCATATTATTCTTGTATTTCAAAGTACAAGCAAATGTGTTTATGTGTCACACAAGTTAATGTCTGATGTGTTTAGTGGGTTGAATGATGGTCAGTGGAGGTTTTCCCTTTGTAGGAAGGATGACTATCATGTTACTCATTAAGTCAGTCATTCCTCTGGAGAGCTTTACAGAGTTTGAGCTTAGATGGAAAACTGCCTCAGACTTTCAGGAGGTAGCACTGTTTGGTGGATCAAACTAAAGAAATCTGTGTGACAAAGACCAAGTTCCTGTAATCATAATTGTATGCATGGGGAAATGCTCTCTAACAGATAAGAGCGACATTCCAAAGATTATGTTACTACATTATTATTATTACTAAGATGAAATGTGTAGCTGTTTAAACTGGAGCTTGACTTGGTCACCCTGTCAAAGTGACGGATCTGTTGATGTCAAGGGTCAGCATCCCAGCTGTTACAACTCAGACCTTAAATAGAAAGAAAAATCTTTTTTTATTTTGACTTGATTATTACAATTTAGCAAATAGCAAATGTTCATACTAGTTCACTTCACTTATTCAAACAAAAGGCAAAAAAAAGCATGATTTCTGATAATTTCAGTTGAAATATACTTTTCCTATTTGGTTTATCAACTCAATGGCAGTAATTGATCAAAACTTTTAAAAGTCATCCATAATTTGGCATTTATTTATAGCACATTTTAGTGGACAGATTCTTTTAATCTAAAAGATCAAATATGATGATAAGCAAATTAAAATCCAACTCTTAACCGTATTCACATCACAGTTACAATCTTCATATCTTCTCGTTACCACGTCAGCGAGAAGGATGCAGTGTTTACATGTCTTCTTGTTACCACACCAGCGAGGAGGACAAGGTTCCGTGATTTAACCATTACAGTACATGATAGGCCCCAGGTGCCCTTCTCTGAAACAGATGGCACCACAACTTAGATATGCCTTAATGTCACATTAAGTGTCTAGACTTTGATTGTTTACAGAGGGAAATATACCACACCCTGCCCATGCCAACTAAGGGGGATGCTCATTAGTGGACAAGACTAGATCCTGGTGAAAACATTCATCTCTCAGTCTTTTATTGGAGAGAGAGAATGAGAGAGAGGGAGAGAGACAGACAGAGGGAGAGAGCGAGAGAGAGAATCCAACCTCCTCATTTGTGCATGATCTGACAAGTTAACCCATCTAGTCCCTCTCCTTCCCTGCAGCTATGTTATTCTTGTTTGAAGTCAGTTAGCCCTCACTGAAGAGGCATGGTGCTTGGACAGCATCCCTTCTTCTCAGCAGGTGAGTCGGACACGTGTAAGCATCCTTACCCACCCCTGTCTCACCCCTCAGAGTTTGTGGATCCCCTGAGAGCAATGCTTGCCCCCACCACCTTCGACCCAAACGAGAGACAGGAAGCGTGGCAGACATGTTTATGAGCAAGTGTTTGAAGCAGATGTTTACAGTAGGAAAGACAAAAGAGAGATGTACAACACAGCACAGGGATGGAGGCTTAACAAAAACAAACAATGGAGAGGGTGGGGTGAGGGTGAAGTCAGTGGGTTGGTGCTCAGAGCCCCATACTGATCCTCTAGGGGTGAAATAAAAATGGCTTTTAAAATCCCAGATGGGTTGCGGTAATATTCAACAGCGGCATGACTGAAATGATGATTTATCCTCTGTGTGTTTCCTCAAACCCACCTTCCCTCAGGAGGAATTTTCCACCAGAGCAAAACACAGTCTTTGTGCTTACTGCTCTCTACTGCAGACCACTGGATATTTCTTACACACATAAATGCATGATTTATGTGTGTAAGAAATATGTGTGTAAGAAATGATGCACATAAATGCATCATTTTTCTTCCCAATTCTGTTCAAGACATGCCAGTACTTTGCAGAAATCCAGGTGTGTAGACATTGGTCAGGTGGCCAATGAAGAAGAAACCCTGAGGAGACTGATGCTGTCAAAGGGATGGAAATATGTGCCTCATTACAGGCCACACATTACAGCCCATACTTATTCCATTCTACCTGCTGACAGTTAGACATTAATGGTTTGACCCCAGGAGAGTCAGAAGAAATGTGTCCTCCTTGGGTTATGCAATATGTCTCTTATGAAAGTCAGGATTGGCATGACAGTATATAGGCCTATGATGTATTCATACTAAACCACAACATTCACAACTCAATGAACCCCAAAGGGAAATTAATAGACCAAGATGTGGCTACTACACTGAGGTGAGAACATGCCACTTAAATAAAGATTATGGAATTATGAATTTCATGAGATAAGATTGAAGTAAACCTTTACTTAACTATAAATGTCAATATACTGTATTTACCTTGACCAGCAACACCAGATGTTCAGGTGGCATGTATATATGCTAGCTGCAGATTAATAGTAATTTTTAGGCTAGTTCAGTAAACAGGAGACCAGGCGATACTAAGATGTTGAATAAAGTAAAGGAGAAGAGGAGTAGATTTATTCTGCCATGCACAGCAGGAGAGAGGCAAGATAAAGAGTGGCAAAAAACATCTGTGATCAGAGCGAAGAGGCCTATGAAGAACCTAAGTTTAAGTAAACAAAGATAAGGACTGATCATACCATAGTCATACGATCCATGCCCAACCCAGCTACTAGGTCCGCCCGACCCTGGACGCCCCACTTAATGACAGGACCAGCAAGGCATGGCTTTCAGGAAGGAACATCAGATCAGAAATGAGAACAGTGACAACAATGAGACCCACACATGTAATGAGTACAATAGAAAAGCACATATTACGCACATGGCAATCATATCATACAAACAAGTCCAGGGGAAAAGTGCAGTGTCACCATGCCTTAATTGGCATTGGCATATATAGACTAAAGTATAAACTATAGAATAAATTCAGTTTTGCTACTCTCTCTCTAGATGTACTTTTTCTATTTAGTGCCCTTGTTGATAGTATGATGTAAAACAATATAATGTGAACCTTTCAGTGCAGAGGTGTGTAACTAGTATTATGACGTACAGTAGACAATCAGTTTCCCAGACTGTTAAACAAGGTTTAAATTAATGGGGTGCTGGCTTGACTTATAATTGCTTAGCCCATTGCTTTATGAATTGCTTCTTTCTCTGACCACCAGTCCCTACATGTGTAAATCATTTTCAAATGCTCTCAGCTTTCAATATTTAATGTGCTGTTTTCAAAGTTAAATTGTCTACTGCACCTGAGACACTGTAGGACATTATGTAAGTCACAGGTGGACTATGCAGTTCACAGTAGAGGCCTAACTGCAGGTTGCTCTCTGCACTGACAGGATAAAGTGGGTGTTTGAATGGCTATTGCCTCATAAATTACAGCTTGTCTGGTGTGTGCAACAGCCAGGTATGTAATCAAGAAAATAAACAGGGTTTCTGAAGTGTTATTTATCCTACTGATACAATGCTGTGGCTCAGTGGCAATGGCAAAGGTTATTGTTGAACATACCTATTGGGGTTTTACCATGTCACCATGGAGACATGACTTGGACAGCTTTCTTATCAACTCTTTCTTCTCTGTCTGATCCTCCCATTAATTCTGTTGGCAGCTGTAGTTTAGCAGAGCGTCTTTTACAGTAGGCGTACTACATGTATGGATGGAATGTATGGAACTTCTGTGAAAGATTACACCAGTAAGAAAAGAATGTTTCTGTGTAGGGACTAGTGATGGACTCTCTAATTACCATGCTGTATTTAAGGAAGGGGTCTTACACTCCCTATGATGTCAATACAGTCAGACTCAAAATGAAACGTTAAGTTGCCCCATAACCAGATTTATGAATCTGTGTTTATATCAATGTCTGTCTGTGTGGACCCTAGTTTAAAGGTAATATTTATAATAGTGTGTCTTGCCATAATCCATGTGCACATGTGTACAAACTTTGTTCCATGACTGGGCTGAGCATCAGTGTCACATTCATAGTTGAAGGCGAAAACGGAAAAGTACTGTGGACATTATGTAATGTCCGACTGTTTTATTCATCTAGATGAATAAATGTTCAAGAACAACCTGGTCCTGCTTCCTCTGTTAAAATTCCCCACCATTTCCCCTGACATCTTTGTGAATATTTCCCATGATGCTATTAGATACCTAAACCTAAAATACTCACATTGGATCACTCCCTCTAAAGAGCTATATTTTTAATCACAAGGCCAGTAAGGCCATTCTCATCCATGGAATGTCCACTGTCCACTGGCTCAGGCTTATCAATAAGAGCAAGAAGAGAGTCTGTCCCTGTATGTCCCTAGCTCTGCTACTGAGAAAAAGGGCCACAACGTGCATCCTACAATCAACCACAAAAGTCAGACTCACACACAACACAAATAAGAACACAAAAGTTCACCATTGATATATAAACTGTACACTTCAAAATAAATAATTTAAAAAGTCAATTTCATCAGTCCACCACTAGTAGTACTCCCATCTCCTTTCCCTCGGGTAGCAATAGAATAATATGGACTGTGAAATGGCCGAGCTGGATTCTCAACAGAGGTGATTGTCTGATGAGAACTCCAGTCTGCTCTGTGGACTTGGACAGGATGCACTGGCCAGACACTGATGGATGTGCAGGAGCCTTTGTCTGCTCTAGAAATTCACAAAGCAAAGAAACAAGACCAGACTGGATCATTCTGGATGCAGAACTGACCCTACAACCCCCCGCCACCCCCCCCCCCCCCCCCCCCACACACACACACACACACACACTGTGTTTGTATTGTGATGTTCTGGCATGTGACTAAAATCCATCCATGAAACAAAAACGTGAATCTGTGTTCCTAAACCCATTCAGACATGTTGCACAAGCTTACAGTGTGAGAATGGCATGCATGACACATAGACATCAGAAATATTCCAAAAACACTAATTACTTAAATAAAACACAGTTGTGTCCTGCAAGTATGACCCACTATCACAGATGATTTAGTGCCGGTGAGGTCCCCATATTCACAAATACAAACATGTGAAAAGTGCCCGCTCTGCCTGACCATATTTTACTTTACAACAGGACCAGCTACTTCAGCTGGACATGACATAAGTGTCAAGTTCACTAGCTGCCAAATGTAGGTCCAGTTTGGCCTTAGCATGTATGCTGTCATGTGGGTAGTTCCTCTAATTACTATTTATAGAACCTGGTAAGGGAAAATGTTCATGATGAACACAGCAGTTACAGTATACATTTACCTGATGTTTACAAAACAAAACTTCCAAAGTTGACAGTTAAACAGGAGGATATATCTGTGCACTGATGATGAAACTGGGAGCTGTAAAATGTAATGTGTTCTCCACATGAATCAATAGAACCGTTGGAAGCACCATGACATGCTCTTAGACACATGCCTTTAAGACCCCCCCCCCCCCCCAAATCAAGCCATGACAGGCCAGTCCCCCAATTTATGGCTCCTCTGTACCATTAAAGAGGAATAAGTATCATAGTCAGTTTTGACAAGATATATCACTCTAGAATTAGAAAATATGTAATAGGATTGGGTAGCCCACAGAGTTCTATTGCCATGTTTATGTATGACATACATCACACCTTTTCCAATTCTAGGGTTGTATACCAGCTGAAACCACTACTACACTTATTGCTTTAAGATGGTACCAGCCATCACCTCTAGCTCAAGGGCTACCATCACTGAACTGTTCTTGCCATGAGACAGAGGTCATAAGGCTTCAAGAACAGAGATATCTATATCTGGATGATGTGGGTTTTGGTGTAGGCTAATGTATTGAATTACATGTCACATGGGCAAGCACAATCACCTTTTTTATTCAACTACCTAGTGCCATTTCATTAACATAACAAAGCTGAATGTCTGCTTGCTGAAAGAATTAGCTCCCTTACTCAAAAGAACAGTAAAGATGCCATTTGTCCAAGGATGTTCTCCTTCTCAAATACAACAGTAAATGTGGGAGAGTCCACAGGATGAATACATCTGACCATGTGACCATGCTAAAACCAAGTATGAAGTACTGCTTATGTGTCACTCATAAAAAATTAGCATGTAATGCAAAGACAGAAAACCAATATTTTGCAAGTAACCACCTTCAGCTGTACTCTGTCAAATACAGCTGCATTCCCTTGATCTTCTGGGGTCTCCTCCTGAGTAGAATGACCACTCTGAGACCCTAAACACTTTAAGTCTAAAAAATGACTGGCCTCATGTTTACCACAGAGGCGTAACCTCACAAACATACATTCTTTGACCATGATTATTTTGTACCCAAGACCCAATCTTGACATCGTACATTAGTTAGGTCTCTATCAGTAACTCATTCATGTCATATGCCATTTCCCTGAGGAATTCTTCTGCTTACCACAACAGGGGAGGCTGAAGCAAAACGAAAGAGAAAATATTACCAATTCCTTCACATTCATTTTACATATAACCATAGGCTGTAGACTGATGACTGTATGGGGTGAATAAAATGATAACAGTAGATAATTGCTATTTGTGCTGCTTAAAATGTGCTTTGCTTTTTTCCACTGTACCCCTCACTTCATTTTGTTGTTAAAAAAAACTGGATAAAGCAATTTGCTCAACGACAGCCAGGCAACTGAAAACTCAGTGGATAATCCGACCGTCAACACTGCCACCTAGTGAGTCCCATAGCAGAGTATAAGAAGAGCCTGCAAAATACCTGTAGATGTTGTAGTCAGTATATATCACTATTGGGACTGACCGAGTGTCTATTTCATGCTGAATCACAAAAAGATAAACAGTAAATTAAACAGAATTCAAAGGCCCACAGACAGAAGGCCTACGTTTAGAACGCACCCTCGTAGAGCATCATGAGTCATGATGAGGATGGCACGATGTAAACAGGAGGAGGCGGGTTTGTTATGTTGTGTGCTCTGCCTATAGGGTGCCTCTCCGTCCGCCTCATCATGACAGCTCTCCTGACATTGGATGCACAATGCGTCAGTCCTTTCACGCCGTACAGCGTTACATTGTAATTAGTGCGGCTGCGTTAAAGAAAGATTAATCTGTCATTGGTGAAAATGGCTCTAGGATGAAGTCCTGACGCACAGATGTAGCTACGCGAATCGATGAAAATACGATTCTAGCAACAGGCCATTAATTTAAGACAATAGGGAGACTGAATGTACAGGTGATGGTGCGAAATAGCCCGTGAAAATAACAGATCGGATAAGCGACTTGGTAAACCTGCCTGTTGTTTCGTCGCCCAGCACTGCAGAGGAGAATCACAACGGGTCAAGAGGACAGTGGCAACGGTAAGGCTATTTTGTTTTAGGCCTGGCATCGTCAATTTATTACGACGATGACACAGCGCTCTCGAGATGGTTGGATGACATGCATGGCCGCATCATACATAATATCTTTAATTTATAAACGTGTAGGCTACTGCAATTTGTTTTTTTCCTATTGAAGGCTAAGCCATGCTTTGTGTATTTTATGCAATATGTCCGAGCGCGTTATTAGCCATGTAACACCAGGGCTCCTCAATGTCCTTGAAAATGTTGTTAATGTCGTGGAGGCTACCAACTGCGCAATATTGTTTTCATCTCTCTTCAGCTGAATCAATCATTGGCTTTGGTCAATGTGCGCCTAGATGACTACACATCAACAACCTCGGTAGCCTGGACTAAGATATCACCGCAACCTTTTTTCTTCCCACGCACCTTGCGTTATCACTCGACCAGCACCATGGGTAACCAAGGCATGGAGGAACTGATCCCCCTGGTCAACAGACTCCAAGATGCATTCAGTAGCATCGGTCAGAGCTGCAACCTCGACCTGCCACAAATTGCCGTGGTCGGAGGGCAGAGCGCAGGAAAGAGCTCAGTGCTGGAGAACTTCGTTGGGAAGTAAGGACCAGTAAAGCATCAAGACAATTACGCATTATATTTCAGTGTATGACAGCGAGGTGATAATCCGAAGGCTAGCAGAGCCACAACCACTTGCGTGAGAATCTGCCCTCTAGCCCTTTCAATTAATCCAATAGAAACGCTCCTCTACTTCTACGTCTTCTTAGTACGAGCAGACCCAGTCTGCTCTCTTCTGAGTTCCCTACAACAGCTTATTTTTAACCCGGTCCTACACTGGATATATCAAGGGAGTCAGTATGTGGGTTACACTGCCATCGCTGTGGCATCAGCTATATTAGCAGGTCCCCTGTGCGCTCTCAGGAGTGTCTCTGATGGCGTCACGGTCAAATGAAGCTCAAGAAAACGACCGCTGCATGAAACACTTGACAGCCTACCTGTGTTTAGATGTGATTCAAATGAAGTATAATACAACCGTAGCTATGTCTTACCGATTTAGGTTACTAGTTTATTGCTTCCCATGAAATGTAGCGTTGTATTACACCTGGTGTGTGCTGCTCTGCCCAAACTGACATTCATAAAATTGGTTTTTAATTAAATGTTTACTTTAACTGCTCAAACGACCGCAGAGATCCGTTTATAGTAGTGGGCTTAATATCTTTATAAGTCTTTCGGACGGGTTTAGAGACGTATTAGTAGCTACGGTGGTAAGCCTACGATTTCCCTTGGTTGTGCACATGCTGTGCCGTGGCCTTTTTCACTGCCCTGCTTATGGTCTTAATAAGTGGGATCCCTTTCACATCAGACTATAGGAGGCAATGCAATCTATACCGTGCTGACTGAATGACAAACTATGGACATCTCTAAGCATACCAACAGACTGCTGAATGTCATGAATGGCATGAGTAGTAAAGTGTCATGGCCATATTTGTTTATTGATGAAGATTTATAGTAGCGCTATTCAGTTAAATTGTATCCCCAGTCTCATGTTCTGATTAGATGTGTAAATAGCAAACGTTGTTAAATTGATTATTGTACAGAGGACAGAGGACATAACATGAACAGCTACCTGAAAACATGGTTTAGTACTTATAGGCCATAGCTTATTTTACCTCCTGCTGTTAGATCTACATATTTAGCATGTAATTTAAACTATGCTCTAAATAGCTGTTTTCACCCACTACCCCAGGGACTTCCTGCCCCGTGGCTCTGGGATTGTCACACGCCGACCCCTAGTTCTCCAGCTTATCAGTTCCAGTACAGGTATGTGTGTGTCACACACACACACAAAGTCACACACACACACACACTGGGCTGCTGGACTTTGTTGTGTTGTATGGCAGCCCAACTTTGATGAAGCAAATATAATTATTGTCTTATGGCATGTCCAGGAATAAAGAACACTCTCTCGCTCTCTCTCTCACACACACACACAAACACTAACACACATTTCATGACTGCAGTATTACCCCTATCATGTTACTGACCACATTGCTTTGTCTCCCTGTATGTGCAGAGTATGCAGAATTTCTCCACTGCAAAGGAAAAAAGTTCACAGAATTTGATGAGGTGCGTCAGGAAATAGAGGGCGAGACAGACCGTGTCACTGGGGCCAACAAGGGCATCTCACCAATCCCCATCAACTTGCGGGTCTACTCCCCTCATGGTAGGACCCTCTCCTCTCCCAAGTTTACATTTGGCAACCGTGTCCAATCAGACTTGTGATTGAATTGTGGGCGATTTGAATAAAGTGGGCAGGGAAAAGGGTTGGACATTGCTCTCCCACATCATCAGCTGATGTGCTCACTGTGTGTTGGGTGTGTGTCACTGATCAATGATGGGTAAAATGCAGAGAAAGGATTTCCCTCAGGGGTCAACATAGTACTTACTTACTTATATATATTTAAGATCTGACGTATGCGTGTAATGCTGAATTTGTTAAGCATGCAAAAGGCATCCTAACCCACTATCACTCATGCTAGTGATATGTTCCTCTTCGTCTTAACTAGTGCTCAACCTGACTCTGATCGACTTGCCCGGCATCACTAAGGTGCCAGTAGGGGACCAGCCTGCAGACATCGAGCATCAGATCAGGGACATGATCATGCAGTTCATCAGCAGGGAGAGCTGCCTCATCCTGGCTGTCACGCCCGCCAACACTGACCTGGCCAACTCGGACGCCCTCAAGCTGGCCAAAGACGTGGACCCCCAGGGTGAGGTGCTAATTTCCTACGTCAGTGGGACCGAAGTGCATAGTCTGCCAAAGGCCTCTACTATATCTCTATTTCACATGGAGTCATATTATAGTGCATGCCTTGCAAACCTTTTCCTTGTCGTTCAAGGATGGCTGCTCTGTTCTTCTATCTGTTCTTTTATTAGGATTTTAGGAGTGTTTGTAATTTGTGTGTGCCAGTTGCTGTTGTTGTGTTTGACTGTGATATAGACCGTGGAGCATGTAGGGTTTTATTCTGGTGCCTCTTGTGTGTGCAGGTCTTCGCACCATTGGCGTGATCACCAAGCTGGATTTGATGGACGAGGGCACAGATGCCAGGGAGGTTCTGGAGAACAAGCTGCTGCCTCTAAGGAGGGGTAAGGCTTTTCTGTACAGTTAAATTTAATTTTTGAATGAATGAATGAATTTGCTTATTTATTTTAATGATCTGACCAATCATTCCTATTGTTCCTTGATCTCCTTGTGAAATATTCATGGTTTTCTCTCCCCCTCTCAGGTTACATTGGTGTGGTGAACCGCAGTCAGAAGGACATTGAAGGCAAGAAGGACATCAAAGCAGCCATGGAAGCTGAGAGGAAGTTCTTCCTCACCCACCCCTCATACAGACACATGGCCAGCAGCATGGGCACCCCCCACCTGCAGAAAGTGCTCAATCAGGTAAGAGGAAAAAGGCTCACCTGCAGAAAGTGCTCAGTCAGGTAAGAGGAAAAAGGAAGCCCTCATCTTTGGCTGCATTTGTGTCTGTACTGTAGATCATATCGAACTGTATGAAATGAAACTATACAAATGAAACTATTTGTATTTAATTTCACTCACGCACGTTTGAGATATATGAGTTATGATTACTGTGCTTTACTAGTTGTGATTCCAGCAGCGGTAGCTTAAAGATGTAAGCTGGCTTTGCCAAGAAGGAGTTTTCTAAACCATGAATTCACCACACTCCCCTTTCCCTCTGTTGTTGTCAGCAACTGACCAATCATATCCGAGATACGCTCCCAGCGTTCCGGAGTAAGCTGCAGTCGCAGCTACTGTCTCTGGATAAGGAGGCGGAGGAGTACCGCCACTTCCGCCCCGACGACCCCTCCCGCAAGACCAAGGCCCTGCTCCAGTGAGTCAACCCATGCTGTGCCACACACTTCCTTAGCTTGTTAAAAGAACCTTCTTCCTTTCTGTCTGGTTTGTTTTTGTTGTTGTTGTTGTTGTTGTGGATTTCATGACTACTTTGAGCACAGGAACTACTGTAAGCCCACTCACAGGTCACACGGCTGGTACTGGTATGACAGTAAAAGCCTGTTTAGAGCAGGGCTGTGCTCTCCAAGCTGGTCATCTCTGTGGTTAATGGTCTTGGTTTGAGGATTGATAGCTTAGTACCGACAGGCAGACACAAAGCACTTATGGGGCAAGCGTTCTACACAAGAGAGGCAAAAAGGGTCCAATTGAAGTCTTCGTGGTGGTGGTGGTGATGATGGGTGGGTAGGGTTGGGCATCAGAGCGCTGACAGTGTGGTGTGGCTTCGCAGGATGGTGCAGCAGTTCTCCGTGGACTTTGAGAAACGCATCGAGGGCTCTGGTGACCAGGTGGACACGGTGGAGCTGTCTGGAGGAGCCAAGATTAACCGCATCTTCCACGAGCGCTTCCCCTTTGAGCTGGTGAAGGTGGGCAGTGAGCGACAGGGGCAGAGTAGAGTAGCATTTGCTCAGCTGTTCATCTTAGTGCTTGTTGTTCTTTCTTTCATTGACATGAATTGTATATGTCCACTCTTGGTTTTCAGATGGAATGTGATGACAAGGAGATGCGTCGTGAGATCAGCTATGCCATTAAGAACATTCACGGAATCAGGTGTGTGTGTGCATCTGTGTGCATAAGTGCTTATGTTTGTGTGTGTGTGTGTGTGTGTGTGTGTGTGTGTGTACATGTATGTTATGATTGACATTGAGGTATTGTATCGCAAGGACATTCAGCCTGTAAAATTACAATGGCAGGTTTGGTCAATGCCAGTTCTCATGCAGTTCTAACAGTGTCACCTTCTCATACTGTCCCCCCTCCTCTTCCTCCTCTTCTTTCCGTCTCTCTCTATCTCTTTATCTCTCGTTCCAGGACAGGCCTGTTTACTCCAGACATGGCCTTTGAGGCCATAGTAAAGAAGCAGATAGTGAAACTGAAGGAGCCCTGCATTAAGTGCATTGACCTGGTCATCCAAGAGCTTATCAACACTGTGCGGCAATGCAGCAATAAGGTACCAGTGCCACCCTGTCAGTTGCTGCTCTGGCATGAATGACATTCTGATATGCTTTTTCATACTTTCAATGTGCCAACACATTCTGATATGCTTTTTCATACTTTCAATGTGCCAACACATTCTGATATGCTTTTTCATACTTTCAATGTGCCAACACATTCTGATATGCTTTTTCATACTTTCAATGTGCCAACACATTCTGATATGCTTTTTCATACTTTCAATGTGCCAACACATTCTGATATGCTTTTTCATACTTTCAATGTGCCAACACATTCTGATATGCTTTTTCATACTTTCAATGTGCCAACACATTCTGATATGCTTTTTCATACTTTCGATGTATCAAATTATACTGATTAGTATCTTGTTTATACATTCAGTGTGTATGTGATACTGGTTGTGAATGTGCCACCAGGTGTATCTGTTGATGTTTGTCAGTGCAGGTTTTACCTTTCAGTGTAAATGCACTTCATCTTGTTTAATCTTGGGTTTGAATTGATACCTGAGGCATTCCAGCATTGAACAATGGCGCACGGTTAGAGAATTAATTCACACCTGTGTTCCTTCTCTCCTTCTCAGTTGGACACCTTTCCAAGGCTCAGGGAGGAGACGGAGAGGATTGTCACTACACATATCCGTGACCGAGAGAGCCGCGCCAAGGACCAGGTAAAACACACACACACACATGCGCACAATTACTAATCCATAGCAGTCATTTGTAAGGCACACAGTGGTGAAAAGTTCTGGAAATCTATTTTGCACTTTCATTGATTGAAATAATCTCTTTACCTGTCTCTGTTTTCAGCTTCTGTTGCTCATTGACATCCAGCTCTCTTACATCAACACAAACCATGAGGATTTCATCGGCTTCGCCAAGTAGGTGTCCTCTCACTCTGGTCCCTTGTATGTGCTTTCATAATGTAACACATGGACATACAGTAACAGTGCGCTTATTGGGAGATACCATAGCAGTGCAACGCCAAAGGAACAAACTGGAACAGCAAATGTGTTGGAAATTGGCATTGATTTTGCATCAGCAGAATGAGGGCTTATGTAAAAGCCTGGCTGTCTTGGGGACCTGTCACAGAATAATCACCCCCCCAATCTCTCTGTCCTTGCCTAACAGCGCACAACAAAGGAGCAACCAGGCTAGCAACAAGAGTTCTGCAGGAAACCAGGTAAACGAGACGTGTGTGTGTGTGTGTGTGTGTGTGTGTGTGTGTGTGTGTGTGTGTGTGTGTGTGTGTGTGTGTGTGTGTGTGTGTGTGTGTGTGTGTGTGTGTGTGTGTGTGTGTGTGTGTGTGAGAGAGAGAGAGAGAGTGTGTGAGCTAGGCTAGTACTAGTAGAAAGTACATGTGTTCTCCTGTGTTGGCTGAATGCATCCAGGGCCTAAAGACTTTTGAAAGTTGGCTGACTGGACAGAATTATGGCTGGTTAGATCAGTGTGGATCAGTTTAGCTTTTTGCTTTTATTCAGATTAAGGGTGAGGTTGGGAGTTCAAAATCTGCTCAGCCAGCTTTTCATTTCTCAAGAGACCTCATTTATTTTAATCCAAAAAAGGGTCCAGACACACACTTAAAATCCTTTTTCTAAAAATGGTTTTAAGTGTGCGGACCAAGTTATTTTACATATTTTGTTGTTGATTTTTGTCTTCATGCACTTCATGCACATATAAGATACCTATGATGGTATACCACATGTATACCACAATACCACATGTATTCATTATTATTATTGTTGATATTATTATTATTATTATTATTATTATTATTATTAATAATAATAATAATAATAATAATAATAATACGTTTAGTGATTTTTTATTTCGTTGATGCATGTTTGCTACATTTTCAATGTTCATTTTTGGACACCATTATTCTCTGTGGTTTTCTTTTGGCTGTGATTCATCCTGTTCAGTTTGATTTGCAGTCTTTTCTCTTTAAGATGGTGGAGGGCTTTTTTGTCTTTATTTTTACTTCTTTGATTTTTTACGTCGGCTCAGCCCCGGCCTTGTTCAGCCATCTTTGTAAACATCCCTCTGTGTGTCCACACCACGCTGTCCGCATGCATACCATCCACAACCTCTCTGAACAGCTCTCCCTCTCCACCAGCCCGGCATGGGCACCCAGGTAAGTGTGCAGGCGGCCAGGGACGTCCTTGGCCACCATCGCTATCAACCAGACCCTACAGGCACTGGAGAATATGTCAGTGTGCCCTCTAGTGGTACTTTTAGGATGCTGCGTATAGTCATTCATGCACTGCTCTCTCCAACAGAGTCTGCCAACTGTACAAAGAGTTAAAAGGAATTCATGACAACCTAAAATATAACTCGATAAGGGAATCATGTCTGGCCAAAGCCTCTGTGCCATGGCCATTTTATTGAAGTGTTGTGTTTGTAGCATTTTGTTCCATGTCCATGGGATTTGGGACATGGTCAGGAACATCACTGTGGATGTGTTGACTGGCACAGTGGCTTTGGTAGTGCATTGCATGTATGAATGGCTATTACAATAATCACTGGTTTACAATCCCGTTGTTTGGGATTAGCCTTGGAAGGTACTACATGCCATGAAGTCTGCTGTTTGGGGAAAAAAAGAAAACCTTGTTGCACTGACACATGGTAATACGTAGGTTCTCAGTGTTAACGCAGCATCCTAGCCTAGGGTAGCCTTCCTCTCCACAGTGTGTGCATCCAACTACACAGCTGTTAGGTCACACACCAGTTGACCCCCCCCCCCCAGCTCTAATACCCACTTGTCTGTGAATGTTAGCCAGTTGATACTGCCAGCTGTTTTAATCCCTCCCCTCCCCTCCCCACCCCTCTCCTCCCCTCCTCTCCTCTTCCCTATCTCTATTTGTTCCTGGGTTTAGGCCTCTTCTCCTCCTGCCTCTAGTATCATTGTAAGAATCGGAGTGCCTGGCTCTTATTTATTAGACACTTATTACACACTGAAGAGGCTGCTCTCCATTAGACATTGTGCATTGTGTTTGTTTTGTCGAATGATCTTTGTTTTTGAAATGCAAATGATTAACTTCAATTGGCAAGCACATACACACACAGACAGTGAGCTTCTTATGTCTGTCCAGGGGTCACTCAGGATGCCAGCTAAAGTATTGGTCACAGGCACACCCCCTACCACCAGGTCTTGGCTGCCTGCTGATGAGCCACTGAACACTTTCTAACCGTCACAACTCACAGCACACACTGACGCCACCAATCCCCACAGTGTTCATAGTTTGATGGGTGAACCGCACCTTTGCACTAAGGCTCCATTATCACCAGTTTTATAATAACTTTAAGAATGATGTTTTAACTTTAAGCCTCACAAATTTGAGCACACAGCTTCCTGTTTTAGTTTGGTTTATGTGCCACACACTATCCCACACTGCAAGTTTTGAAATAAGAGGGAGTGTGTGTGTGTGTGTGTGTGTGTGTGTGTGTGTGTGTGTGTGTGTGTGTGATGCCTGTGGTGATGTGCACTCCCCTGTTTTCACGAGAGGTGGCAGACCAAAAGGGCTCATGCCCCAAACACTGACACGCTCGGCCCTTGAACTTTGACCTCTCACACCCCCTGTGCTTCTTCCACAGGTCATTCGGAAGGGCTGGCTGACAATCAACAACATCAGCATCATCAAGGGCGGTGCCAAGGAGTACTGGTTCGTGCTGACGGCAGAGAGCCTCTCCTGGTTCAAGGATGATGAGGTGAGATACTATAGGCCACGGGGAGCACATGGTGTGGTGGGGGCAGCGGTGTGGTAGAGAAGCAGTGTGCACTGCCTGTAAGGCATCTCTCTGTTATAACTCTTTTAGACACAACTGTAGAATACAGACAGACAGGAGTTATTTTTAAGTGTCTGCGTCTGCCTGTGTGTGTGTGAGTGTGGCTCTCCTTTGGTAGGTGGCTGTGGTCTGGTCTGTGCCTGGTGGGCCGCTGTCTATCTGCCTGTCTGTGCCTGCTGTACAGGCTTGGGGGTGTTCTGCACAGCAAGTGTAGGCAGGCAGACACACAACACAAACACAAACACAAACAACAACTCAGCTGGTACCACAGCAGCTCTGTGGGGGCTCACTGACACTAATTCTAAGACCAGAATTAGATCCAGCACTCTGGCTAGTCATCATTATCTCCAGACCAGAGAACAGCATGATGCAGCAGTGACAGCCTCAGGGGCCAGCAGGTCTACTACCACATGCTGAATGTCCTTCCCTTTACCCAGGCAATAGTCTGAGGTGGTGAGTGTTCTCCCTCATATGCACTCCTGCTTATACACATAAACAGGCATATGGCAAGTTAGAGGGCATGTTTTGGTGTGTCTTAAGGTGCAGTTGTGTATGTGTATGTGTTTGTGTGTGTGTGTGTGTGGGGGGGGGGGTAGCAGAACTGACACAGGTGGCTTATCTTCACTCCACTCTTGAGTGCACATGCTGCCTTCCTGCACGCCTGCTGATGAAATGATGAAATGTCCTCCCCACATGTTTCTGTGCGTTTCTGCTCTTTCTGGATCTCTCTATCCCTCTCTTCACCTCCTTCTCTCTGTCTCATTGAGTGCCAGCCACCCTCCACCCTCCTCCTCCTCCACCATTCTTTGGGGAGTTTAGGCATTCGGTTGGGGTCTGTGACCCAGATGGAGCCGCCCCAAGTTAAATCAACACTCACACACTCAGCCAAGGGCTGAAACACACACACACACACATTTAATAAACACATAAAAATGAAGACCTCAAAAAAATCTAGGTGAAACAATGATATTGATGGGGTTTTCTTCCAAAATCTCCAATAGTCATTGAGTTATTGCGCAGTGACCAGAAGACACACGTGGGCCATAATCCATGCAAACGTCTCCTCATGTGCCTCTCCAGCCGCGTCATCCGTCTTCCCCTTGGCTGCTTTGTTAAACCCAAAACCACTCTGACTTTCTTTCATTGGAGATTTGTCTTTTTTATCAGCATCGATTCTTGCTTTCCCCCACAAAGATTAACACACATTCACCCACACCTGCATACAATACACACACAACACACAGACTAAATCCTTATCCTTGTAATCCTTGTACTTATGCACCTACACACACACACACACACGCACACACACATACAAAACCACACACAAACAAACACACACACAAACTATAATAACCCACTCACACACACACATGCGCGCACACGCACACAAACAGACTGAAAGCCATACTCATGCAAGTATATGCACATGCATGCATGTATTTTTGCAGGCATGGTTACATACTTACAGACACAGACACACTCCAACACACACACACACACACAAATCACACACACACACACACACACACACAAATCAATCTTACACTCACTGAAGTTTTTGGCGGTTAGTGCTGGCCAGCACACATTCTTGGCCGGAAAAAGGTTTTTTTTAAACAAAAACATAAGCAACCAATGAGGAGTGAAGGAGAGAATTCTATAGCCCAGCCATGTCCCCCCCCAATCTCTTTTTCAAATGGACACTCAGCAGCGACACCTTTCTATCATTCCCCCCTCTCCCTTTAACTCTCTCTTTCTTCCTCCCTCTCTCTCTCTCTCTCTCTCTCCTAAGCCTTCATCAGCTCCAGCCTATATTCTTTGCTTTCCAACCACAGACCACATCAGATCAAAGCATTACGACCTTTTGCCTTTACAGAATCTGAAACGCTTCGCCCTGTGACTGCATGGGCTCGACTGCAAATAAATACTAGTTCCCTGCATTATTCTTAGCACTGTCAATTACATTCATCTCCTAGTCTACTTGTTGTGCTGTGTTTGATGTGGATGTGTAGACCCTTTCTTCCTTGCACATTCTGGCATATGTCACATCTGCGTGGACATGCTGGTCTTTGGTGTGGTAACAGTCACTGTTAACTTCACAGTACATGAGTCTTAACTGCCTTAGCTGCTTAACTCTCCAGAAATAACCCCAGGACCCCAAATAGCTCACTTACTTCAGACACCTTCTGACTCAGTAATCCCACAACTACATCCATAAATTACCATTATTATCATCACAGGAGATCTGGTGTGTTGTAACTAACTTTACTCTGTAGCAAATAAAAAAATGTCTTAACTTTAATGCACTGTTGTGTGATCATGCATGATATATGATGATGATATATTTACTAAAATCAGAGAGTTACTTTTTATTTGGTGACTGATTATGCACATTGATTCAAATGAAATAATTTTATTTACAAAAAAAGAGAAGAAGAATAGTTTTCAATAGCTAAGCGTCTGTAACTACAACAAGGTTTACACAATTGAACTAAGTTAAGACATTTACCTTGACAAATATCCAGATGAATTGCTTATCTGTATAAGAGGTATTTGGCTTATTTGGGATTATTGTGTTGTTTTACTTTCAAGAGCAGGACCACATATCAAATTGGCAGTTGACCCAAACATCTTTGATTGTGTCTAATTTGGGGGCATGTTTAGTGAGTGTTTCTATGATTCTGTGTATGTACACCAACCTCAGTGAGATAAAGTCTCAAAAAATAAATGTCACTGTTTAGACCCAAATACAGCTGAGTAAAAAATCTGCCAGCGTTCTTCTCCTCCCATTGGCATATAGCATTTCCCTTGATACCTGATAGCTATTGGGCACTCTAGTGAGTGTGTGTGTGTGCGCGCCCACGCGCATGTGTGTGTGTGTGTGTGTGTGCGCACAGGAGTGAGCTATGTGCTGTCTGCAGTGTTTATTTGTGGTTGCTATCCAGCCATAGCGGCATCACTGGCCTTATCTCAGCCTGTGGATTACCATTAGATGATGTTTATTTCAGCCACACACACTTCCATTGGACCCTCAGTCAGTTCAAACTCCCCGGGGTCTGAACTAGGGGTGAGAGAGAGAGACAGAGAGAGAGAAAGAGAGAGTGCCATATTTAACCAAACACAGCTATTGTGTGTAATCTGAATGCCTAAAGGATGCGTCAGCAAGAACCAATGAGACAGAGAGAGAGAGAGGGAAAGACAGAGGGAGAGAGAGAGAAAGCCAGAGAGAGAAGGTGATAATAGTGATAACCCCCTTGCCCCGCAGCCTCCATTTCACCCTGAGTCAGCTCGACGTTCTCCTTCGCCCAGTCTAACCAATGTGCAGACTACTGTACACCAACATATCCATGAACAGGTAGTCTGAACACTGGGTAGACGGAGCGCGATTACAAGCAGGTCCCATGTGGCACTGCATCATGGCGGTGGTCTCTATTTCCAGTGTGAAGAAAGCGCTTTAGATCTTCTCAGATCCCCCGCATCTCGCCTGCTTGCTCGCTCCCTCGCTCGCTTCTCGTCTTGGGTAAAGGCGCAAGTATTCCACATACTTTTCTCCCTCGGGAGAAAGTTCTGTCCCCCATCCAGGTCTCGGTCTTGGTCCTTTGTTTACTCTCCCGTTTTCCTTGTTTGTTTGTTTTGCCTGCTTCTTTTCTGTGGTCTCTCTGCCGTTGCTGTCCCCCTGTCACCATACAGGCCAAGTGGAATATCCAGCCTTGACGTGGCACATTCACTCTGCCGACCCAGGGAATCTGGGCGTGCTTTCAAGGAAGGGATATTACAAAAAAGAAGGAGAGAGCAAGAAGAGGGGGAGAGAAGCAGAGCGGTTGAGAGGAGGGACCTTTCGCAAAACCATATATGGGTTCTGGCAGTTTTTTTTTTTTTTTTTTTTTTAAGGGCCCCGGCGACGCCAACCATCAAACGCAGAAGTCTTCTCCTGTCCCAACCATCCCTCTGGTTCTTTTGGCCCCAAGTCTAGTCTTTCATGGTCAGGTCTTGTGGTGTTTCTTTTTTTTTTCTTTTTTGCTGCCTTATTTTGTTCATCCTGCTTTTCCTCCTCTGCCTCAGCCTCCTCTTCTTCATTTCTAGTGCTCCTGCTCTCTCCTCTCTCTCACCCCTTCACTTTTTTTGCTCCTCCTGCGCTCACTCCGCCTCCTCCTCCACGAATCTCCTCCTTGCTCTCTTCCCTTGTGCTGCTAAGCGGTACCAGATGTTGAGACTTAACGCCAGGCTGTCATTTAATCTCTCCCTCTCTCTCCCTTTCTCTCTCTCTCTCTCTCTATCCCGCGAAAACTCAGAACAGGAAGTGGGCCCCTCTGGAATGGAGGGGAAAGTATTTAAGAAAGGAAAGCTAGAGAAAGAGGGATTGCAAGACAGAAATAGAGAGAGAAAGAGAGAGAGAGATAGAAATAAAGACATTGATTTAAATGGGGATGGCATATTGAGTGTGGCACACATACTTCAGATCATCATGATGTCCACCAAGTGTTCTGCCTATGTCATCTGTACATCCGTCCATCTGTACACATCTGTCCCTACCCATCAGATACCAGTAGAGTGCTCTTGGGGCAATCCTAGTCTTTTCATAGATCTCATGTCTCACTCTTTCCGTACCTCCAAACCACTTTGAGGCCTTAGAATTTGCCTTGAGACTAGAAACCCCCCCTCCCTCTCAAAAAGAAGGAGGGGAAACAACTGTTTTCTCCACCGCAGCGTTTGGTAATGACTTCCACATGTGGGTGCTCTCCCTCTCTTTCCCTGTCAGGCTCCTGCCTCCCTTCTGCCTTCCATCCCCCTCTCCTTCTTTTGGTTGATGTTATTCACCCCATTCCATGATTGCCCCCTTTATGCTTGTAGCTCTTCCCCACCCTCATTTTGTTTATTCCATTCTGTCCATCCGTTTACTGATTTGCTCTGCAACCCCTCCTCTCACATTTTTGAGTGAGGTTTTGGGGGATACCATCTAGTGGAGGAATTTTGCTTTAGTGCAACCATTGTGGTTTTGCCGTTTTGAATCGGGCATTTTGCACATGAAACAACTGCGCCCTGCTCAACTTTTTTCCTCCTGTACGCTTTGTATTCTTCACATATAGAACTGGGAGGTGGATTGGGTTTGATATCGGTATCCAGTTTCTTGGCCACGTTCTGGTTAGAATTCCCCGTTGTGTGACCCAGCGCTGCACTAAAAATCTGCTGACCTTGCTGTCTGTGTCTGCCTTTCTGTCTGCCGGCTTTACTTCTTAGGAAAAAGAGAAGAAGTACATGCTGCCCCTGGACAACCTGAAGGTCCGTGACGTGGAGAAGAGCTTCATGTCAAGCAAGCACATATTCTCCATCTTCAACACTGAGCAGAGGTCAGTCAGCCTGCCAGGGTCAGAAGGCGCTGTTTGCCCAGCGAGACCTTTGTGCCGTGTTTATTTAGACAGGCCCCTGTGAAAGGAAGAATTCGGTTTTAAGCGTATGGGCTGTTGCTTCACCGGCTGTGCCCTTGGCCCTAAATTACATCCAAGCCTCCCCCCCAAGAGCCGACACGAGGACGTTTCTGTGAAACAAAAAAGTGGCACCAGCCAGGCTTACACTCCGCCATTGTGCTGAGCCAGATGGTTTCACTCACTGACTCTGCCTCGCCGTCTAGAGTTAATTCTAATCAACAAATCCAGATGGTTGGGGCAGAATACTGAAGAAGGTCTCTACTCGTAGGAATTTCCCCTCTCCCTTGAACAGCCAAGAAGTTGGGCTTTACAGTGGAATTATTCTCGAAACATGAAGTTATACTGAACTTATAGGTTTGCTGTCAACTGTCAATTAGATTGTTTGACTCTAACTATGGCTTGGTTATGCTTCTTTAGGAACGTGTACAAGGATAACCGCTCTTTGGAGCTGGCTTGCGACACCCAGGAGGAGGTGGACAGCTGGAAGTCTTCTCTCCTGCGTGCAGGGGTGTACCCAGACAAATCCACTGTGAGCATCTGCCTGTCTTACAGTTTATAGACCACTCACACGTGATGACACTGTGCACTGATGATGAGCCTGTTATGTTTGTAAACCCCCTCCCCCAGGTGGAGACTGATAGTGGAGAGAGAGGTACGACTGAGAACTTCTCCATGGACCCACAGTTGGAGAGGAAGGTGGAGACCATCCGTAATCTGGTGGACTCCTACATGGCAATTGTCAACAAGTGCATTCGGGACCTCATGCCCAAGTCTATAATGCATCTGATGATAAACAATGTAAGGTTTCATTCTGCAGAGGATGTACTGCACAGCTGTCCTTCTGGACGTGGGGGAGGCTGTCCTTTTGGACGTGGGGAAGGCTGTCCTTTTGGACGTGGGGAAGGCTGTCCTTTTGGATGTGGGGAAGGCTGTTCTTTTGGACATGAGGAAGGCTGTCACCGCTTCCAAGTTGTAATGCACTAAAAATGCAGGTTGCATGCTCATAGTCCACCCTTCACATAAGCACTGTAGTCAGTTGACACCTGAAAACTGGTGTAACTGTGCTATAAACATTTCCAATTTTGTATTACCTAATGTAATTCTGATCATTTCCATCCCATGATACTCTAAGGAATTTAAAGTGCCTCAGAGATAACCAGTTGAAAAATCTGTTCAAATAATTCAGTAGATTTGAAATTCACTTGAAATTTGAATTTGAAAAGTTATGATTAAAAAGTAGGTGAAACTCAAAATATAAACATAAATGAAAAAAGGAAAATATACATAAAATATAAATTTTATGCTGTGAGGGAAGGATCTGGCTCATCTCAAGCACACAGTCACAGTCTGCTAATTCTCTTCCTCCTACCATTGTTTCTCCCCTGCTGCTGAAGGTGAAAGACTTCATCAATGCGGAGCTGCTGGCTCAGCTGTACTCGGCTGGGGACCAGAACGCGCTGATGGACGAGTCCCCTGAACTGGCCCAGAGGAGGGAGGAAGTGCTCCGTACCCACCATGCCCTCAAGGAGGCGCTGGCCATCATTGGAGACATCTCCATGACCACCATCACGACTCCAATGCCCCCCCCAGTGGACAACTCCTGGCAGGGAGGATCCCGCAGGTACAGTCGGGGGATGGAGTTTGGGATTGTTTCACTGTTTCACTGTGCTGCAGTTGGGGTCGAGAAGATTAGATTGGCTTTTTGCTTTTGCATGTTTTTTGCATGTTTTTATGAACCGATGAAAATTAATTTAATTAATTTAAAATTAATGTTTTTGTTTATTTTTGTTTGTTTTTATTGCTAAGATGCACTTACCTAATCTGGGATCCACTTGATTGTCATCTTGTCCTTCATCTCATCTCTAGCACCTCTGTTTTCACCCATGTTCCCTCTATTTTTTCACCTCTTTCTTCTGAATGTTTGTTTGCAGTCAGTTTGCATTCAGTTTATTTTTTGCATACAGATTACTTTCTGAACATGAATTGAACCTGAAAACAATAAGTAAAGTAAACAAATATGAAGGTTATTTTTTATAAATTTTACATCAGCTCCGAACAATCACGTCATGTCTCAAACTTCAAACTTCTCGAAAACTTCAGTCCAGTCAAGTCCAATGATTAATTACCAGTGATTTTTCTTGATTGCTTAGATGTATTTAAGAAACAGCTATGTAATTACCCTGCTCATTACATCAAACATACAGTTGGTCAATCAGAGGCCTTTCATTTCATAACCTCTAAGCCATTTGGACTCATTCCCTCGTCTTCCTCCCCTTCTTGTTCCATAGGTCCCCCCCACCCAGTCCTACTGCTCCCAGGCGGATGTCATCTGGACAGAGGCCTGCTCCTGGCCGGGGGGCCCCACCACCTCCAGGTCGCCCGGGCCCTCTTGGGCCCCTGAACAACAGCGCTGACTCCCCCCAGGTTCCCAGCCGCCCCAACCGGGCTCCTCCCAGTATTCCCAGGTGAGTCAACCAACAGGTATGTCCTCTCATGGACACTCAGTACCTGATAACAAGGGGCAGCTACAGTAAGTGCTGTTATTTGAAACTACAAGGTGCAGACTTCGAAAACCATGTCCATTTGGTTGTGGTACAAATATTTGTAGTTGCACAGTAGTTTCATGTAAATGACTTTAAAGTAGTTTAATTACCAAGAACTTATTTATATTTACATGTATTACAGGAGATTGTATGATGTATTGTGTGTCATCTATTTCATTTTCTGCTCATCTCTTTCTCCCTTTATTTATCTTTATCTGTCTGTTTAGCCGTTACTGTAATTCAGTCTATTAAATCTTTGCAGGATAGTTTTCCAGTATGGCAAATGCAACTGCTTTGCATACCTTTAAACACTTAACATTCTTTTACCAACTGTGCTGTGTGGATGGATGTCTTTGCAACTAACTTTGACAAAATTTCTTTCTTTGTCTTTCTGTTTTTTCTTTATGCAATTCCGTGGCCTTTCATTTGATGAATATGTCATTCCCATTCCATTCCAATTCCATGCTCTTCCCCTAGTCGGCGCCCCCCTCCGTCCCCAACAAGACAGGCCCCATGAGAGGCCATGTCAGGCCCTGGCTTCAGGGTGGATGAAGCACTCCCTGCCTTTCCCTTCTCACTCCTAACATCCTGTCCAGCACCCTGCTGGTACCATCTCCCCAGTGTTCTCCTGCTAGGTGCAGCCTGGCGAGCTCCTGCATGTCCCATGTCCTTCTCCCTGGCTCTCAGCTCCTGACCCTGCACTGCTCTGTCCGAGATCCATTACTCTCCCTGCTCCTCCTCCTCCTCCTTCTCTGAGGCATTTGCCCCCCTGCTCTCTTGTGATAGTGTCCTCTCCAGCGGTGCTTGTTTTTGTGTTGTATCTTTGTGCCCGTGCTGACTGTGTGGTGGTGCTTAGATTTATTTACTTTTTCTCAGCAGCAGACCCTTCTCTCTCTCTCTCTCTCTCTCTTTCTCTCTCTTTCTCTCTCTCTGCCGCATTCCCACCTACTGCACTGTTCCTGTTGCTTCCCACTAGACATTCTCCGCAAAGATGCAGCATTGGGCATTCATCATGAATGTACCCAATGCAGCCGTACCACCAGGCTTTTTGTTGTGCATGTTTGTGGGTGTGTTGTGCTGTGACATTTTGTGCAGTGTATGTGTGTTTGTGTTTGTGTGTGTGTGTGTGTGTTTGGGGGCGGGGGCGGGGGGGGGATGGGGGGGGTTCTTGCTTTTGTGTGGGTGGGGTGTGTATATGACTGAGCAAGTGGAAATGTGTAGCTGCTATACATACATAGTAAAATGTAATGTACATATGCGTGCGTGTATGTGTGTGTGCGTGTGTGTGTTTGTATGCGCGTGTGCCACTACATGTTTAAAGACATGTTCAGAGTGTGTTGGTGTGACCGGCTGTGCACCTGTATGATTTTGTTTCTTGGTCTGCATGTTTGTTTGAAGCTGTAGTTCCATGTGTCGTGTTTGTTTTCATGTTCTTTGTGAGTGTGTTTGTGTATGTATTTGTGTGTGTGTGTCTGTGTGTATGTATGCACATAATCTGTGTGTGTATATGCGCCCCTGAGCGAGTGTGGCACTCTTTGTTGTTATTCCGAGCGTGACCCTGTTGCTGACCAAGTAAAAGTTTGTGACTCTGTGCCTGTCGTCACTGCCATGGGCCGGCCGCATCCTTAGGCCCAAGCCCAGGCAGGAGTGCACTGGCAGGGGTTACTGTCCCAACCAACTGCCTGAGTGTGCACTTCACTATGCTGACCGTGTCTGCTCGTGCGCTCGATCTCTGGCAGCACATACCCTTATCTTACTGTGGCAAAGGGCATCCTTCTTTATCATGAATACTGTATTACTGGCATTCCCTTGATGCAGAGGGGAGGGAGGGAGTGGGCCGATTTATCTTTAAGCCAGGTAACATCATCATTTTTCATCATCTCTACATCCGTAGAGCGTGTCATAGTGTGATTGGTGCAACTCGAGTGTGATTGATACAAATGTTACACAGTGGAAAACCACAATAACGTTGATAAGCTAGCTTTAGGAAATAGCTTTTAATATATAATTTATTCAGCCAGATACTTGACATTTGTGTCAGACAGTGATAGAGGAGTGATACCCTTTGTGAAGGCAATGTACGCATCTCCTCGGATGTGTTCAGAATGCCACTAGCCTGTGTGTTGGTGATCATGTAAGAAGAGGACACCCGTCAGAGATGGTGACTGATCTGTCGATTTCCATTACATTATGAGTTTCAGTATGTTGTATTATATGTGCGTCAACCTCCTCCATCTATGAAGCATGTAATCTGCAGTATTGACCTGACCATCTGTCACTCTCTTTCCCCCATGCGGTTAACTCGTCTTAATGAACCCCTGTGATACATCAGAGCAGAAGTTAGTTTTGCTATTAAGTGCCCAGTGTAAAAGTCTTGTTTCTGTGGGTCTGTCCTCTAGTAAAGTGGTGTTCTGCCAAATATAGACATTGCCAAATAGGTCATTTCTTCATTCCACAAGGGTGTACTCATAAATAAACAACAACTCTATCTTGCGCTCACTGTCTGTAAACTGTATTTGTCTTTTACTCTGACTTGAGAGTTGATTTGCTTTACTGGCATGGGTAACACATCTGTATTGCCAAAGCTAATAGTATGAAAATAAATATAATATGCAATAGAATATTACATAGACAGTGTTGCACACATACGTATCAAAATATTGTCTGCAGCAGAACACATTTAACTCCCCTTTGTAAATGTATTTATTTGGGAGCTGTACCAGTGGTTACATTCTTTCTGTATCTCTCTTGATCTCCAATAAATCTGTCCTCACTCTCCAATGTCTTTGATTTGTTTGACCAGAACAAGTAATGCGAAAATCTTAAAATCTCCATATCGTAGTTGTTTATGTTAAATTGGATGTATGTCACTGATGACCTCATGTGACATCTCTCTGTGAAACCATATAGTTAGTATTTAGTAAGTGCTAAATGAATAGATTCTTCCATCAATATCGTCTTTGTTTAATGTGTTTGTTGAAAAGAAGAGAAAAATCCTCCTTGGGATCATATGACCCCAAATAATTCTGATGGATGGGTTATATCTGTACACTGCATTGTTGCACATAACTGCATGTGTGGAGATATGATTACTTAAAACTATTTCTAATGCCCTCATTTTTAATGTATTTATTGAACATAATGCCCTTATTGAACAATATTCTAATTGCAGTAAATTTTAGGAAGCCTTTTTTTCTGCTGTTATGGAGGCGCTGCAAGAGCAGTCAAGGTGGCGCGCCATGAGCAGCCTATTTCAATACATTTATTTTTATATCCAGTAGAGGGAGCGAGACACATAGGGTTATTTTACTGTCAATGGGTAAAACAGCCGTATGGCCCTGAAGGTAAGATTATCTAGAATTGACGGAGCAGAGACGTTATAAAGGCTTTTGCTTTAATCCTGCCACTCCCAGTCAGTAACTTTGTAGAAATACTGCAGACTTAGTTTGTTTACATTTCTGCGGGGAACGCCACATTATCAGTTAATGTCCATATGTTTACATTATTATACAGAATAACAAATGCAATAAACTATCTACAGAAATATGCCTTAATTTTGTTTTACTACTGACACATAATGTCTATTATAGACTGCACGGGGCACCAGCAGCTCTCATTTATAAAGGCGCACTATTGCTTCATTCAAACTGCGCAACAGGATCCTTGCTTTCTCATTGGACGACGGCCGAAAGCATACACTTGCGGACTGTTATTTCGTCCAACAACTTGAACACAGGAGGGAACCACTAAACACACTTGGTAAACACACACATGACAGCTCGCACTGCTGACAAGCTGGGCGACTTGGTAGTGTGCCTCAGAAGTGCATCAACTGAATGTACATATTTGGTTTTGACGGAAAAACGGCCATAACAGAAAAACTGGATAAACCTAAACGATGTTGGTCACCACAAGATAATGAAGCGCTGGACTGTAATGATATGTGTGGTCGTTGCAGTATTGTGCTGGTAAGCGAACTTACTTAATGTTTTTGAGTGATCTGTAATTCATTAAAAAGTAGATGAAATGTGATTCAGCTCGTTTTAAGAGGTTCTGTTGGACAGCCTGTCAGAAACTTGGGTTTCTGAACGAACACGTAACGTTTGTCAAGAAAGCTATCGCTAAGTTAGCAAGCTAGCTCTTGATGTAAGCTAACACGGCAGGTGTTGGGGAGTTGAAACGTTAAACTTGAATTTGACAATCGGAGTTGTATAGCCTGCCTGTCAGTTATGTGTAGATGTTAGAGTATCTAGGAGAACTGCAATATTGTGATACATGTTGACCTTAGTTAAGAGAAGTTTGGAAAGGAAGCTGTCATGACATTGCTAACGCTAAATGTTTGAGGATATGACGGCTAACGGAAGCTAGGTATCAGTGTTGTATCAATGCTTTGCTAGCACACTTTCCTCTACGTTTACATGCAACGTGGCCGATAACGTTAAAGCTTCGGTGCCAAACCACACGCACACAGTTATACAGTTGATATTGTGTGATATACAGTTGGTATATCATACTGTATGATATGAACAGCATTGAGATCAGGTAATGTTATCAATCTGAGTTTGGTGTCCTTACGTGTCCCTACAAAGAATTGTTTAGTCTATTTCACATTTGATCACAAGAATGGCAATGACGAAACCAAAGATGAAACATTAGCAACGTCAGTCATTGCGATGCTAGCTAGGATAACTCGGATGGCGGTGCTGTAAACATGTCTGGTTTGATGAGGACCCATGCCAAGCTTTAAATAATTTAGAAGTCAACTAATTGTGTGTGTGTGTGTGTGCGTGAGAGAGAGAGAGAGAGAGAGAGAGAGAGTGTGTTTTAACAGTAGTAGGATAGGCGCTTCCATATCCCAGTGTACAGCTGATTCCTTGCGAGAGGTTGTCATTATGCCGTATAGCAATAGCATACCCGTTGACCTCACCAGCAGTAGGGTAGTGTTTCATGTTGCCCACTTCGTGAAAGGACAGCAACGATCTGAGACGGTTGTCTTAAACAATCTTTGCTGCAACTTTGTTTGACCTAAGAAGTTAAGCAAAAGCGTTGTCACAGTATTTCGCCATTAATGGTCATCTACCACAATCTTCAAAAATGACACGTCACTCTTTATTATGGGCATACCGCACCTGGAAGTGCTGTCATAAGTTATTGTTCATTCTTGTTCACTAGTTTGTTAATTACTTTTTAAACCAAACCTATGTTATCTTGTAGTTTGTTTATTTCCATTGACAAATTCCTGGCATATCAAGCCACCCCTTGCACGTGTCAGTTACTGACACGTAAATGACATACGGTTTGACGTGACGCGAACCTTGTACTCAGAGCACCTGTCCTGGGATTACCTGTCCCAGATATGACTCATATTTTTAGCGGTGGTATGTAATGTTCACTTGGGACCCAATTAATTATCGTATCTCCCTTGGTGACAAATTGTCCAAGCCTTGATTTGAAGCCCTTTGGATTTTGTTCTGTGAGTCCATCTTTTTTGCTAGTCTGTCATTTATCATAGCACTGCTGCTTCAAAATAATGCGAAATTGTTTTCCAAGAAGATGGTTTTCATGCTGGCCAACATCACCACTGTAAGCAGTCCACACTAGGAATCCTTCCTTTTTCTGGTACAATATTTCTGCTTTTAAATCCCTGGCACATGAAACAGTGGAAAAGTATCCTATTCGTTGTGGCTATTTATTGACCCATTGGTTGTACGCTCCTTGTTGGTGGCAGAGAGAAGAGACAGCTGTGACATTGAGTCGTCCCATTCTCTGGCAGTAGTTTCACCCGACCTGACTGGCAGTGGTGTGTCTTGAATTTGGCTTGTTCTCAGTGTGAACACAAAAACTCTTCATCAGTCTGTCAGAATGATATCAGACAGACCTAAGCATAATTTGGTGTGACCGTTACCCCCAACCCATCCCTACCCAACCCTACCCCTCCACCCGTTGGTACCGTTCTGGAAAGGCTATAGTCTAGAAACAGTGAACACTTAGGCTATTAAGAATTTAGTGTGTTTAAGATTCAGAGCCTAGCTTGCAGGTTACACATATTGTACATGATGGTACAGTTGCTGGCCAGGGATAGAAACAAAAGCAGCATGGGCAGAGCATCTCTGGAGTAGTCTTATGACCGCCATCACTCTCTCTTTAGACCCACACATGGACAACACACACCTAACTGCCTCGTTCCTGACGGAGTCTACATGTTACATGAGATACTTGCAGATTTTTTTCCCGACTTGGCAGTCATAACTTTTAACACAATTTGGACAATGGACTGCCTTAAACCTACTAGAATAGGCAGAACTATAGGCAATCTTTAGTTAACTCCTACATCACGCTGTACTCTAGTGCTGGTGTCCTGAACTTTACCATAGAAATAGGAGTCAGTATGATCTAGGCCACACAATCAGTGTATAATGTTAAAACGGAGATCTGGTGTGAATCAATCCATAGTTCCTTTTGTTCAGAAACCCATTGTTGTTGGTAGGAAAAGGAATGAGAACATTTGATACATGGTCCCATGACCATACAACATAGACCAAATAGTCAATCGGCAGCTAACAATAACTGAATGGGGCACAGAAACTCACTTTCAGTTTTCCTATGCCCCATTTACTTAATGTTAGTTGCCACTTCACTATGTCCCATTCACCTAATGTAAGTTGCTGCTTCACTTCACTATAAATATATGCACTCTGTTGTGCTAAGTATCACTACTGCCATCATGTAATTGGCTCCTCCACCCATTCTCCCAATGCAGAAAGTGTTGTTATGTAATGGTTTTATAACAGCCTCTGTGTCGTGCCTGTTTGCAGGCACCCCGTTGGACATGTGTATTGCTCTAAGCCCAGGCTGGCAGCCTCCCAGGGCCAGGGGCAGCCCACACAGGACACCAGTCAGCTGCAGGAGCCCTCAGGGCAGGCAGACACAGCACAGGTACACCTGGGCCTCAGAGTCAGACGCATGCTAAAAGAATTAATTACATGTTACCAGCACAGCTATTTTTTATTTTTATTTACATGTATTTATTTATTTCAACTGTAGAGTGTCAACAATGTATGCATTGCTATTTTAACTGTTTTGTTTATGTCCCATGACATGTTTCATGGCCACTGTGTATTTGCAGGTGTGTTAGAAGCTTCTAGCATAGCATTGGGGGGGGGGGGGGGGCTATAGGCTAGCTGAACAAGGCCTGTAACAAGGAACTGTTTCATTTGTACTTTATGGAATTATATTGAGGCCCATTTACAGCATGGAATATGGGGTAGTTTAATTTGTCACAACTCGCATGCTGACTGTCTCTGCCCTCTGTGTCTGATGGTGGACAGGGTGATGAGTTGTCAGTGGCCCAGGAGACGGGAAGCCTGTCTGAACCTCGTGTACTGACAGATGGCAGCCAGGTGGAGGATGGGGTATGGACTTGGGGCCAAGTGGAGACTGAGAAACAGAAGCAGGTACTTTAGCATTATGTGGCACTCTGTAAGGTAATTAAGAGCCATGCAGCCCAGGACCTAGAACTGTAAAGATAACTGTATCCATCTATTGGTAGTGCGAAGAATTCGGTCACAGATAAAGAAAATATAAAATATATAAAGAATTATAAACTACTAGTCCTGACAAAGCCTGTCGTACAGCTTCACTTGCAGTTCTTTGTAAGTGTGAGCGAGCACTATGGTATGCTATGGCATTGTCTGTCCTTGAGCACTGCCCTACAGGCTGTCTGACCTACTTCTTAAAAGGTGAGAGAAAAAGGCTTTAGCATCAGAGCCACAAAGCTCAGCCCTATGGCTGATGTAAAAGTTAAATTAAGCTAGAAATTAAGCTAGAAAATGTATTGGCCGTCAACATCATGCACAATATTAAATCCTTGATTGAACACTATGCGCTGTAATGTACACCAATTTGAAAATAGACTGCATAATGTGACTGGTTTACAATGGGATGTCATGCATACAGATCACGGGCACAGAGGTGATGGTGAGAGCAGAGGAGCCAGTGTTGGAGTGGGCAGTGGTGAGCGAGCCCAGGCAGGCCCTGGAGCTTCCTATCCCTGAGCCTAAGGGCCACACTGACCAGCTGCAGCAGTCTGTGGTGGCCTCCAGTGAGTCTGCCCAGACTGTCTCCCCCATCACTATCCTGGATGGCAAATCATCTGCTAGCACTCCTACCTCTTTAGAGTCAGTCGCTGAAAGGTAAGCGCTTTACTCATCTTATTTCCATGCTTTGAATCAATGGCTTACCGGAAAGGCCTCATCTTTCCAGACTTGAGCTATGTGGGTGTTCACGTGTGTGTTTGTGTGCAAGTGAGTGTGTATGTACCAGCGAGCATGTGTGAGCAAGTTTTTGAGCGATTGCACATGTTTGTGTGTGTGTGTGTGTGTCCATATCTATCCATCCTAATGTCTCTTTCCTTACTCAGTGCCACAGAGGCTTTAGTGGCTGACCCCTCTGCACCTCCTCCAGTGCACAGCATGGACTCCTCCTCAGCTGACTGTGAGGCAGTGGAACGGCCCTCATATAGCGATGTGCTAACAGAGTGAGTTCTTCTTTCTCTCTCCTCACCTGCCTGAACCCTGTCTTTCCTTTTTTGCATTGACTTGCAGCCGCTGCTGTTGTTGTTGTTGACTTGTTATTCTTGTTTTTGTATTGGTTTGCCTTGCTGTTGTTGTTTTATTGCTTTGCCTTGCTATGGTGTTTATTGTCTCATCTCCATTGCCACTTTGTTTGTGTTGGACAACACCAGCACACCAGGAGGAGGGAAGGGGACCAGTGCAGAGGTTAATACCCCAGCAGGGCAGTTAGGCCAGAGCAGCAACGCCTCCTCTCACATGCAGAAAGACCAGGTGAGTGGCATGGACAGCCAAGGAGCATGTAACTTACCTCCAAGAAACTGCTTCAGTTGTTGCTGTTGTTTTGACTCTGTGTCTGTATGTATGCATGCAAGTTTGCTCTGCATGTACGCATAGTATACTGCATATGTCTTGAGCATGCCTAGCTGTGTGCATAACCGAGACCTGTATGTGAATACTTCCAGCCTTTGGGCACACCGATTGCCAAGGAAGTGGACCCTTCAGTACCACCCAAGGACCCAGAGGACATCCCCACTTTTGATGAGTGGAAGAAGAAGATGATGGAAGTAGAAATAGAGAAAAGTGAGGCAGTGTTGACTGTGCCCTGTCATTCAAGTGTCTGCAGTGTTTTGTGGGGGTTGTAGTCACTGTGAGGTGGTTAGCTATGTGTCTCTGTAGTCATGGCCTTTCTTCCCTTTCACCCTGCATGCTGGTTATGTACCCATAACGTCTCCGCTGTCTTTATTTATGGTGTTGGTCACTTTGTAGTCCATTGGGAGTTTAATAGCTCTGACATTTAGTCCTTGCCTTTAATTATTGATGTAGTTTCTTTTTTCGCTTGAACGAATGTTTGCAAATTATTTTTTGGAGGTTTGCTTTTGCCATCGTTTCAATCCCAATAGCTTTGCGTAGAGTCCCTTGAGAAGCATAATGTTTTAAAATGTACTGCACAGATTAAGTGAACAGTGGGCTGCCACAGGTTCTGTACTTATGCTATGCTATGCAATCCTCAGGTCAGACCACACACACGTCTTCCAATGGGGGCAACCACGTGGCAAAAAAGCCCCAAAAGAACTTGAACAACTACGCATCAGTAGAATGTGGGGCCAAGATCTTATCAGCAAACCCTGAAGCCAAGGTCTGTGGACCAAATAGAACAATGAACTTGAAATGTTTTTTTTTTTTTTTTCCCGTAGGAGTTGAAAGTCATGTGGTTAACCTTGTTTTCTTTTACTTACCAGAGCACCTCTGCCATTCTCATGGAGAACATGGACCTATACATGCTGAATCCCTGCAGCAACAAGATCTGGTAAACACTGTGTTTGTGTGGCTCCACAGAGAGACAGGAATGTAGAGTCTGTAGTCCTTACCATCTCTGAGCATTGTGTATAGGTTCAGATGGGAGATGGGAGGGAGGCATGAGTATGGTATTTCTCAGACCAGCCTACTAGTTTGTACATGAGGTATGTAGTATGAAACATGAGGTCATGGGTATTGGAGTAGGAAGCTCTTTCATTTACATTTATGCATTTAGCAGACGTTTTTATCCAAAGCAACTTCCATTTTTGTCAACTATCAATTGTTCAGGGCCAGTCTCCCCTAGAGCAACTTTTTAGGGTTAAGTGCCTTGCTCAGGGGCACAACGGTGGCAGCTGGGATACAAAACCACAACTTTTCAGGCTACATGCACGCTAGCCAGGTTCCTTAACCGCTACACTACCACCGCCCCATTGGTCAAGTAGTCACTCCTCTGTCAGCTGGCCCAGCACACTCTTCCCCTTTAGGGCCGATGCAGAATCAACACAAGCGTACACAAAGATGCCATGATGTGTACTTGCACTTGTACTTTGAGAATGCTCATCACATTTTTGGACTTGATGCAATGATGCATGTGATGAAGGGCTGCAAACGATACGCGTTGAGGTTGTGCTTGCATACTTGCATTCATGCATTCAATCAGCCTTTAGTCTTTGCTTTGTCTGTTCCATAGGTTTGTTATTGAGCTCTGTGAGCCCATTCAGGTGAAGAAGCTGGACATTGCCAACTTTGAACTCTTCTCTTCCACACCCAAGGATTTCCTGGTGTCCATCAGTGACAGGTCTGCCTCCCTTATATTGACCCTTGATCAGCTTTGATGAAGATGATGGGGAAAATGATGTAAATGATGTGTAGTGTTTATTAAGGCAAATAGAATCATTGTCTTTTCCAGGTACCCAACGAATAAGTGGGTGAAGCTGGGTACATTCCATGGCCGCGATGAACGCACAGTCCAGAGCTTTCCACTCGATGAACATCTCTTTGCCAAATATGTCAAGGTACAGCCGTGATAGTAACACGATAGTCAGCACTCTTGTCATATCCTTGGTGTTCTTATGGGACTAAAACTGCCCCCCCCAGAGGTCGACTGCAGATGTGGTTTCTCAGATCACTTTCAAAATGAACTCAACAATCTTTAGTGATACTACATTGTTTCTTGTAGCATATAGAACTGTGCTGAAAGCACTGCACTTCAAACTAGGTCTGATTTAAGAAATTCATGTGTTAATTCTTTAACATTTACTGAAAATAGAGGTTTCTCCCTGATAGGAGTCATGTACTCTGGCCCTATGTGCTGCTCAGACATGTTCACTGCTTTTAACAACCTCTTCTCTTTCCTGTTTTTTCCTGCTTCAGATGTTCACCAAGTATATAAAGGTTAGCTGTCTCCTCTCTTAGACCTGAATAGATTTTAATGGGTGAAATGGATGTCATTGGTGGCTGATGCTTAGCAATGAGCTAATCAGATTTAGTCATTACCATTTTAATACATAAGACCTTAGTGATATCGTAATTTCCCGACTATGAAACCAGGTCAATTCACTGATTTAGCAAAATATCTTTTCAGCTATCTCATCTAAGCTATGATGGTAAGAGGAAGGGGCTATACATGAGAGAATATCTTCTCTCTCATTACATCATGATCTGATTCTGCTTTATTGAAAGTCATGTTTGATAAACTGTGGTTAATACATGAGTGTGGTTAATACACAGCTTTGTTTTTTAAACATTGTTTAAATGTTTGACTAAAACATTATCCTGAGGTTCATACGTGATGCGGCTTATATTCGGGAAATTACTGTAGAACAGATAATATTTCCAAACTATGATGCTAACAAGGAAAAAATAGTTTTTCCCTCCGTGTCATTTCTGCTAGTCTGCCTGGTGTGGACTAATATATGGGGCTGTGTAAGCTAGCTGTTTGAAATGAACTACTGAAAGCAGAAATAAATCTAGCCGAAGATCAAAACCCTTTTGCACTGAGAAACATTGTTTTCTTGTAGACATGCTTCTGACCCAGATGACCAGCTTTGCTACTGAAGAACATGCCCAGCATAATGTGATTCATTGATTTGTTTTTCTGTGATCACAGTCACTGATTGAAGCTTTGCACCTTGCCTGCATGTAGCAATGAGCATGTCCTTTATGTTTCCTGATTGTGTGTGTGTGTGTGTGTGTGTGTGTGTGTGTGGTCACCCATAGGTGGAGCTTCTCTCTCACTTTGGCTCGGAGCACTTCTGTCCTCTCAGCCTCATCAGGTACTCCAATCTTTCTCTCTCTGTGCTCTCTACTGTAGAATCTTTACACCAACACCATTCAGTAAGGATTAAGACTGTTCTTTGAGGATTTATTCACTAACATTAGTAGTATATATATATATTATCACTAACACTGGTTTTATATAGTCTGCTGCTAAATATGTTCTTACCCCCTCATATATATATATATATATATATATATATATATATATATATATGAGGCTAATTTTAATTAACTCACAACACTCTCTAACTCAACATTAACTATATCTCATTGTAATATACACTCATGAAACACGTTTTTTGTCTGTCTTTACTCATGGGTCATATTCTAATGGAGAACTATAAACTTTTTTGATGGCTGGGTTTAACAATAGAGGGAAAATGCCACTGTTCTCACTGAGTGCAGGGTGACCCAGAATCCTGTTATCCCTCGTGCGCACTCTCTCACAGTCTGTGCTTGCACACTCTGTCCTCTTGGTGTCCCCTGAACACTAAGGGTACACACTGAGCTTATACTACATGCTACACCTCTTTTCTATAGAAACAAATGGCCTGATGGTGGGGGGCTTCAGGGGCACACAGACTTCAGAACATGGTGTTCTCAAGACCAGCACACTCTCCCTTTAACCCTCCTACTCAAATGTATGGAGTTAAATGACATTATATACATCCATACATATTAAGAATAAATGGGAGACATCACAGTAGCGTATTTTGTTGCTCTGGCCCCTGACATGGTTATCATAAATATTGTAATATTAGCTTGTAGCTTGTATAGCAGATAGAAGTATTGAAGTTGAGCCTGTTGGCATTATTTTGGTGTCTTTTCAAACGCTGACAGACTGTGTCACAGGTGTGTCAGTCACTGATAAGTTGGTGGTGGTCTGTTTCTTCTGTGTGCCACTTTATCTCAGATAAGCAACTCTTGAGTCTATAGCGTGAAGCAGGATGCGCCCCCTGGTGTCCAAGTCTGCTAATGTCTGCCAATATGTGACTATAGTGTCTGACCTTGTTTTTCATTTGTTTGTTTTTACCTTGTCACTTTATTTCATGCAATGCATGACTCAGTGTTCATTTCACTGCTGTGTGTAAATATGTTTAAGCACACAGTTAATGGAAACTTATTACCCCAATAGATAAACCCAACCTCTCCTACACCAGCAGTGCCCTCTGCAGTCCAGACTACTGCACAGCTGCTTCATCCCACAGAGGATTGAGAAGTTTGAGTTGGAGTGGAGTAAGCAGTGCTGACGGAACTATTTCATTCATTTGTTTGTTTGTTTGTTTATAGGGTTTTTGGCACCAGCATGGTGGAGGAGTATGAGGAGATCTCCGATCCTTTGGAGAGAACAGACATTATTGACGATGATGAAGGTATGATGTCAAACCGAAAACTGAGTATAATAAAGGCAGCTGACGTGTACGTGCACGCATGCGTGTGTGTGTGTGTGTATGTGTGCGTGTGTGTATTAATGGACTGTTGCAAGGTAACTACATAAGTTGTCATGATCTTCTCTCCACAGATTACCCTCCTGGGTATGTGCTGTCAGAGGCCAAATCATCCAATAACATAATTAGATCTGCACAAGGTAAGCTGTTCTCAAAGACAAGCGTAGTGCAAGTTGAATGTGGACATAAACGTTTCCTTCTGAGACTCTGGAGTTTTAATGAGGGATGTAACACTGGAAATGCATTCGTCCTCCCCCACAGATGCCATCCTGAACATGGTCAACAACATTGCTGACAAAATGCTAGGAAGCAACTCAGATGGGAGAGATGGTAATGATCTTTATTATGTTAAAAGCCTTATGATTAAAAAAATTGTCAAGGGTAGTCAAAGTTCCACAACTGAAGTCACTAAGCTAAATATGGGCAATAGACTTGCATCAGTTTAGACTCATACTACTTTACAAGGCCCTGGTAGGGCTGCTCTAGGACTATATACAGGCTATTTCCCAAACAAATCCCTAATCACTCCCATTAGTGTTCCGTTCCATTAGCGAGTGAACTTTGTTTTGAAGTGACACTCGTGGGTGCCGAGGGCACGCTCATTGAAGGGGTTGATATGTTGTAGGGGTGAAAAGGAAATTGATGCCAGAGTTGTTTTCACAGAAACTACAAACGTATTAAATATGTGATAGGCCAATAAACATGTTCTGGGCACCCTTGTAAATTAGGATGTCATCCCTTTTCTCTCCTTTCACAACTGTGAATGAGGAGTTGTTTTAGTTATTATTTATGATTTGATATGAACATCAAATTATAAACATGCAGATGTAGACCCGCACATGTTGTTATTAGCCTGCTGCTGTATGATCACGTTCTACTGAGCATGCTACTAACTTGAGTTTCAAATAGTTTTGCTCAGCAGGTAGGTCTAGCCATGCACTGTAAGGCTTGGTAGGACCAGCCACAATGCTTTATCTGTTTGGAGTCGCTGGATGGGCTCAGCACAATGATGACAAGGCTGTGGCAGTGCAAAACAATTAAGATGGCTGTGGCCAAGGAACAACGGTCGTTTCAGTTGGCTTTCGCATTAACTTTGGAAGAGGAGTGTGCAGAGGCAGTTTGAAAGACAACTGCTGATTCCACCCCTAGGATTGAGTCCGGTCTACAGGGGCGGTCCTAGCTTGTTTGGTGCCCTGGGCGAAGACCACCTCCCCCCATCTGTCAGAAGGCACGGGATGAACAAACACTCTTTCCCTCACCCAGATGTCTTAAGAGCAGAATTTATCAACCAAATATGTTACAAGTGCCACCCATCGATGCTGGTCTATTGGTCCTGTCCAGACTATACATTTTGATGTTATAGTCTGGCTTGTCAGGCTAGGTCACACTTTAAATGTATCCGATTTTTTTTTTTAAACCTTACATTAATGTTGGCTGGTTTATTTATTTGCATAATTGTGTGTGTTTTTTTTAAATGACAGTCACACTAAAGTGGCACTAAAACAAACACGTGGAAATAAATGTGATATTTTTTCCTCAAGGTAACGGCACTGCATCAGCTGTGAACGTCTCAAACGGCACTTCAGCAGACCAGATCTCCCCTACTGCTCCCATCTCTCCTCAGTAAGATTTTCATACAATCATATGATGCCATGCAACCTCACATTGAGAACTTTCCTCTGAGAGGATTTCACAGTTCATATCCACAGTCAGTTGCACGTGACCTTATATGTGAAGAAGCATGTGAAGAATTTACACTAATGGTCCCGACTTCTTTTCTCTTCCTGTTTAGAATTGAGGTCACAGAGGATAGTGAAACAGAACCAGTGAAAGAGTTTTCCCCAACCTCCACACAAGAGCCCCCTATAGAAGAGGCCCTTACGGCAGAGGAGACCGCGGCCCCTCAGCCCTCCACCTCGCTCATCTCCACACCAGCACCCTCTGAGGTCAACCAGATCGTCATCTTGCTGCCTGCAGACGACAGAGACTCCTCAGGGGGTTCAGGCACAGACGGGGAAGATGGAGGGGTGCTGAGGGAAACCATGTCTAGGGAGCCCACAGACAAGCGGCTACAAGAGAGCTCTGTCTACTGTGAAGAAACTCCTTTCTCTTCTTTCTCCTCTTCTTCCTCCTGTCAGGCCTCTATGCAGGAGCACTTCCTTCAGCAGTGCTCGGCCCTGTTGGCTCTGCAGAGGAGGCGCAAGAAGACTACAGAAAAGTCCTTAGACGCATCCACCTCTTCCTCCTCCTCCTCATCATCATCAGCTCCCGTCTCCCCAATCTCTCCCAGCCAGCATGAGGACTCCAAGTCCACCAGAGACCTTTCCCCGTCCCCCAGTGAGGGCTTGCCCCTTCCTGAGCAGCCTCTGCCTGTCTCTGACACTCTGGATCTGGCTCCCAGCCTGACCCCGTCGCTGTCTGAAACATTCTCATCTGACCTGCCCTCCCACAAAGCCACCCCTGCCATGGACCTGAGCGAGTCTTCGGTCTCAGGGACAGGAGCAACGGGCAGCGAGGAGACGGAAATCCGCCGCCAAAAGACCCCCATTCCCTCGTCGACCGACTCCTCTCCACTCACTGCCGCCACCACCACCTCCTCCAGTGCCCAAGAGCATGCCGGCTCGTCTGGAAAGGAGACGACGATCACAGAACCCACAGAGGTGGAGCAGCCTGGCGCAGTAGAGCCAAAAGCTTCCCTTTCTACTTCCAGTGATGGTGCGGCACCAGAGCAGACTGACCCAGGGCCTGCTCAGCCCTCCACCCTCACGGAGCCATCTGCCCTCCCAGGCCCTGAGGAGAGGACTGGAGGGTCAGAGGAACCCCCGTCCTCAGCTTCCCCCACGGAGGCTTCCGACGGGCTGATAGCCACTGGGGAGCCAAGGCTGGAGGACCTGCTGGATGAGAGCATATTGGGTGGGCAGACGCCCAGCACTGGCAATCTTCCTCTCTCCTCTTCCTCGGCTTCTGCCATCTCGAGCTCTCCCTCCTCCTCCTCCTCTTCACTGGAAATGCTCTCAGAGATGGTGAATGCCACAGAGGCGGCTGGCGGGAGCAGCGGTCAGGGGCACGGCTCTGGCCAGAAGGAGTCGGTGTTCATGCGGCTTAACAACCGCATCAAAGCCCTGGAGATGAACATGTCCCTCAGTGGACGTTACCTGGAGCAGCTTAGCCAAAGGTGCCTCTCCCTGTTCACACGTATGAGCTGCCACATCCACTACTCGTGCACTGGGCCACACACAGACTCACTCACAGCATCCTCACTTATGCTTGCAATGTATTTATTGGTCCGGAGATTTGTCAGAAATGGTGGATAATACCAGATTGTTGACATACCACAAAAGATATTTATTAGATGCTAATATAGAGGTACATGACAAATGAAAAAAAGCTGGAATCAGAAGTTTGCTCATTTTGTCTCATTAGATCAATATATATAGAGATATATTCAAATTTCAGTGAATTGAATGGGTATGCAAATAAATGCCTGTGATCTTAACTGATATACTTGAAATATTAATGAATTTGCTTTCAAATTTAGACTGCATTCCCCTGTATTTCTGCCTTGCAGAAAGAGAAATTAGAAAGTACTTTTTTCTTAATTTCGTGAAATGATCTTTTTCCAGGTATCGCAAGCAAATGGAGGAGATGCAGAAGGCTTTCAACAAGACCATCATTAAGCTCCAGAACACCTCCAGGATCGCTGAGGAGCAGGTGATCACCCAGGACAGAAGAATGAGAAGTTTTATTGATGGTGTCAGCTGAAGATTTCTTTTGTTTCAGTGGTGCAGTTGATGAACAGTCAACAAAATTCTTGCCTCACTTAATTTGGTTTGGGTTGAATAAGTCTACTAATGCCTTTTCTGGTTTGCGTGTGTGTGTGCGCGTGCTCCTTCAGGACCAGAAGCAGACGGAGTCCATCCTGACTCTCCAGGGCCAGCTGGAGAATGTGACTCAGCTGGTGCTCAACCTGTCGGTCAGAGTGAGCCAGCTGCAGAGAGAGGTGAGGCCAACACCAGTGCAGCACCCTTCACATGCAACAACTCAGGCTAGCAGTGGAGCTGATGGAGCATTGCTGTAGTCCCTTGATATTACCATGAGGTAGCCTGACGAGCCAGACTATAACATCAAAATGTATAGTCTGGACATGACCGATAGACCGGGCGGAATCAGCGGTCACTAATAAAAAAATTTAATTGGCCTTGTAACAGGTCAATCCTGAAAAGGTTATAAAGTGTGACGCATGACAAGCAGGAGATGTTTTTTCCCCCCTCTGGCTGGTGTCTGATCACATCAAAAAGATGCCTCTATGGATCCACCTAAAGCTGTTTACATGAGAAAGTACTTAGCTTGCCTATCAGTGAGGAATATGAGGAGAGTATGTTTGCATTTATGTGCATGTGTGTGTGTCCACTCCAGCCGTGTGACCTTTATGACCTGTGAGTGTGTGTTTGTGTCCTGCCAGGTGTCAGACAGGCAGAGTTACCTGTTGCTGTGTCTGGTGCTATGTCTGCTGCTGGGCCTCTTCCTCTTCATCAATCACTGCCGCCTCGCCGCAACCCCCCCTGCTCTCCAGCCTGACCTCACCCACACCACCAACTACACCTACTGCTGCCCAGAAGGGTGAGACACACACACACACACAAACACAATGGCTTGATGCTTGAAAACTCTGGTTTCCTTCAAGAAACCAAAACATAGTTGGTTGACTCTGCATGTGACATACTGCTCTGTGTTGAATATTTTGTCATGTACCTGATGAAGTAACATGGTCTATTCCTCTCATGCCTCTGATCTGTGTGCGGTCGTGCCTCTGGCAGGTCTGTGCCTGCTTGTGATGACGTGGGTCTGAAGAGAAGCGTGTCTTACCCCCTCCTCCAGTCTGCCTTCCAGATCCCCACCATAGAAGGCAAGTGCTGGAGCACTTTAATATTATGTATTAAGTTTTAGGGTTGTTAAAAATGGGTCCTCATGTCCCACCATTACTTGTGCTGTTTGCAGTGAGCTTGCAATGCAAATTGATTTGCTTGTTGGGAAAAAAAAAGAAAGAAGAAACAATGGTCTGAAAGATAGTCACTTAAGGTCTGTTGTGCTCTACTCCACAGGGCCAGCCGATGCTTACAATGTAGAAACGTCCAGAAATCCCCTCTTGAATAAAAAGGTACTCTAGCATACTCTACAATGCTCTCGTGTTTTGACCCTGAGCTGTTTCTGGCATTGACTGTATATATCTATCTAATGTAAATCTATATATTCAGTCATTGGTTCCTAGCATACTAGTGCAGGCGAGTCCCTCCCATTCCTCATAGCATCCATCTGTCTCTTGTCTTTCTCTGTCTCCTTCCTGCAGAAGAAGCGCTGTAAGATAAAGCAGGCCCAGAAGAAGGTGGAGACGCTGAGTTGCTCTGTGCCACCATGCACCACCCTGCCACTGGCTAATGGCGGCCCTCCATGTGGTGGCGTTGGTGGTGGTGGCGGCGGCCTCCTTCTTCCACTGCCTCCCAGGCTTCGGGATGCTTTGTCGGAGGGCAGCTCGGAGGGCTCGTCGTCGCATTCGGACGAGCCGTCCTTCTGCGGCGTGGCCGCCTCCTGCAGGCGTCTGTGCGACAACCTTCCGCCTCAGGGCCGCACGCGGGCTGAGCGACGAGCCTACAAGCGCCGGCGCTCCAAACCCAGCAGTTGTGGCCGTGGTGGCGGTGTCAGTGGCACTGATGGGGTGGTGGAGCTGCTGCAGGCCCCACGACGCCGGAGTGACCCCGTGCTCTCCGGAGGGGAGCATCCGGAGGGGACCATGGCCATCTGATGCTGGGGGGCGCTGTGCCATCAGTGCCTGTGCCCAGGCAGCTGGAGAGAGGCCTTGTGAAACCCCACTCCTGTGGGTTATGTCTCGTGCACAGGGAGAGGTGGGGAGAGGACTCAAGCACTTAAAATGGGACAATGCTCATGCTTCCACTATCCTACTCCCCAACAATTGTAAAAAAATATACATATATTGCACCTTACTGGCCTGAAGTCAGGTTTAGATGTTTTAGGGCTAATATTAATGAAGCGTGTGCTGTTTTCAGGAGAATGGTACAGCAGGTGTGACCTGTCAATTGTTAAGACGTACGTTCAGGTTTGGAAACTGTGAGTGTCATTTTGCTAATCTGAAGACTGGCTAATAGGTCAGTTAGCTGCTGCTGCTGCTCTTTTCATAAATCAGCTGCCATTGTGACAATCACAGATGCCACTGACATTTCCATGAATCAAGTTGTACTTGATTGAGTAGCCATCAGTTTCCATTGTAGGTGGACAGTGTAGAAAAGAACAATCACTTAGGGCTTTTAATCATTGTTAGTTTACCAGTCATGCCTTTTAACCAGACTCATGTGGAGTTCCATAAAATGTATGGCCCCAAGGTTTGGTGTATGTACACACTGAACCATAAAACCTTTTTTGATGTTGTTTTTATTTATTTATTTTTAAAACTCCAATTTTGCCTGAGGTGAACCTTTCCAGATAATTTATTCTTCCATGCCTCTGTAATGTTTTTGTGATCATTCACTATTAAATCTGGACACCTGAAAGGTACACAACATGCTGTGTGATTCATTTTCATAATAAGATTGACAATGCATAATGTGGTATGGAAGTAGTAAAGTTTAAGCATATTCAGAAAGTGACACTGAGAATGAAAATCTTGCGACTTCCATGTTGAAAGTAATATATAACAGAATTGCAGAAAATTGTTATTGAATATTGGTGCTCCCATTAGTGATGCCCTCACCTGTAGCCTAATAATAAGTAAACAATTTTTACTTTTAATGGAAACACTGTTTCTGCATACTGTACCAAGTGCACATGATGGGCCAGATTGAGTAATTGAGGCATTTTGACGTGGATCTAGTAAGGGTTTACCATGGTTTATGTATGGCACACAAAGATAGGCTAGACCACTTGTCCTCATCTTTACTACTGGTAAGACATATAAGTATACCATGCAGGGTGTCTAGAGTTGCCAGTAGCCGTTTACTTACCAGTAAAAATTTCACTTGAGCTTTCCAGGGCTCCGTAAGAATCGCACCAAATAAAAACATAAACATTATAGGATACTTTGGTCTGGAACAGACTTTCTTGGTGTGAATAGCCCCATGGGTTATTATGTCATCGTCGCCATATTTTACAGACCTGCACAAAGGTTATAGGTACACGTTTTGCAATTTGCAAACAAATGAAAGGAACATGACCCCAACTTCTAATGGCTAAGGGTTTATTTTTCACTAATATGCACTAAAAGGATTTTAACCACAGTTTAATTCAGTCACAATTTCAAATCTCACACCTGAGGTTCTTCAGGAGGATTTTGAATTTTACTTTTGACTGATTTTTTTTTTCTTATTTTATTGTTATTTTATATATCTAACACTTCATGAGACAAAAAAGCTTTTTCAGAATTAAAGCAAAATTCTTATAAATGTTTTTGTGGTACGTGTGTGTATGTTATGTTATACGTATGTATAAAAAGGCATGTGAAAACAGAGTGATCCCTCAAGAAATGGGTAGGTAGCTGCTCCAAAGCAAGTATCTGTTTCAGTGAAAGGTTGCACACTATACTGATATGTAGATCAGTTATAGAAGGTCAGGATTCATGCTGCGTACATCTACAGTTGAAAGTGAAGTTGAGGAAGTGTCATGACTGATACCTGCTTTGATGTCACAGGTACTGGACAACTTGCAAGAAAAACAAACCAAACAAAGTATGAACATTCCAACAGGATTATGACTTTAACTAGAGACGATATGGAATGATCTTAATAGAGCCATTCAGGCATCTTAAGAAAAAGACATCCTCCCATTTTGGTTAGGATACAGGATTAGGATTTCCAGTTGCTTGACAGTGTTTTCACTTAAAAGGCAGATTGATAGTTATTAAAATGGTTGAAGGAATTATCACAATTTTGCTGAATGTCATGAATATCAACTTCCCGATAAGACTTGAAGTGCTCTTGTGATTCAGCAGGCTTCCACCCCTGGGTGAGCAATCTAAGCATAAGTATTTTACACCTTCAAGTAATATACAGTGCATTTTACTAACATGCTTCTTAACAGATTTGATAGCAAGATATGCCACAGCCAACATGGCGACTGCCATGAAGAGGTGCCCTTGTGGCAAGGCTATCCTCCTCACTGTTGGCCACAACAGGTGTGTGCAGAGCCATGGCTCAAGGGGACAACCCTTGTTGTCTATCATGGTAATCGGTAGTTACCACGATAGACTACAATTTGTCCATGGATTTAGCTGAGCCTCCTAAAATTAACAAAATATTGTCCCACATTATATGGTAGGCAAGTCATAGGTGGTTGCCAAGAGTAATGGCAGGACAGAGTAGTAGCAGCCATACATAATATTAAAGTCAAGGAGTGAGATTGATCATGGGGTAACACTGGGAGGGTCCATTTTGACAGTGCCATTGTGAGGAGGGGTCAGTCGTGGGGCCTCTGGAAGGAGAGTCAGTTCTGGCATAGGTCTCCCGTGACGTTGATCGCAGTCCACTCTGGGAGTTGGTGACAGGAGTCAGCCATTACATACATTTTGTATTAGCTGTAGGTTTTTAATACAGGTATTACTACACCCAGAGAACAGAATGTTACAGTAATCAAGCCTGGAGGTAACAAAGAATAGGAAAATTCTAAACTTAGCGATATTTCATAGGTGAAGAAATTATGTTTTTGAAATATGTTTTACTGTATGTTTGACTATTCAGAGAAAGGTCCTCGTTGATAATTCCCCCGAGGTCTTTAACTCTTGTGTTAAATGAGAGTGAAACTGAGCAAATTTTGGTGGTGGGGTAAAATTTTAATCAGCTGTTTAGGGCCTATCATCACATCAGTTTTATCAGAGTTTAAATAAAGAAATGATTAGTCATCCAGATCTGAATGTCTTGGAGGCAGTCATTTGGCTTCATAAAAAGGAATAACTGGTCGTCAGCATAGAGGTGGAAAATAATGCCATAGTCCCTTATAACAGAAGTACAATGTAGAGGGAAAATAACAGTGGCTCTAGCACTGAGCCTTGGGACAGACCATACTAGGTATGGTATAGCATTATGATTCATTATGAGTATGTACAAACTGGTAGCGACCAGAGAGGTATGATTTGAACCAGGTTTGAACCAGGCAAATGCAGAATCTTTGATGCCTATTGTGTTCAAGCCTGTGTAGTAGAACACCATGGTCAATAGCGGTCAAAAGGCAGCACTAAGGTCCAGTAGGATTAATATTAATATATATCCATTATCAGATGAGGTGAAGAGATCACTAAAGACTTGGAATGTTTCTGTACTATGATTAGCTCTAAAGCCTGACCGGAAGTTTTCCTGGATATTATTTTCATTTAAGAAGCTACAGATTTGCTTAGACACCATTTTTTCAAGTATTTTTGAGTCAAATGGGAGGTTAGATATGGGTTGGTAATTAGCCATTACAACAGGATCAAGGTTATTTTTTTAATAGATGGTTTGATTACAGATGTCTTGAAAGATTTTGGGACATGCCCTGCTATGAGTGAGTTGTGTCTAATTTTAAGTATCGTCTCAGCCAGTAGGGGGAGAGCAGACTTTAGGAGCTCTTTAGGGATTGGATCCAGTAAGTATGTTGAGGTTTTAGTTGAAGAGATCAAAAATGTCATTTATGATAAATTAGTGGGTGTAAATGAGTCAAGGTATGCTAGAAGTCTACATGCAGCTTGTTTATGGGGCAAATTTTTTCTTGTTTTCTTTTTTAAGTGGTGCAATGGAGTTGAATGTGGAGTACATATAGTGCATTTATAACATTCTTATACTTAAATGGTCAGCTTGGGTTGTGCTTGGAGTAGAGCCTAGAGTTAATGGAGGGTCGAGAAGAGAAGGAATTTTTGCTATGAAGTCATTTGTAGTTTTAGGAGTTATGCTTTGAGTGTAGTAGTAAATCAAGTTGGGGAGTTAATAGTTGTCATAAGTGGTAGCTAGTTAGTGTAGGAGGTTGAGGTATGATTGTAAGTTATGTTAGTACAAAGTCAATGGTGTAGTTATCTTGATGTGTAGGTGTATTTACGTTGTAGCAAAAGCTGAGTGATACATTAATGATTGGAATGCAGTTGCTAGGCTCTCATTTGCAACATCCATGTGGATCTCAAAATAACCCAATATAATTATCTTTTCTGTTTCAAAAACTAGAGAACTCAGAGAATTCAGTGTAGGGGCCTGGAGGTCTATATAATGTTACAGTTGTTAAGAGCACATTTCCTGTCTGGTTGAATTTCTTGTCAGGTTGAGGTTAAGAACAAGAACCTAAAAATATTTGAACTCATATTTAATGTAAGGTATTCATTAGTCTTTAGCCAAGTTTGTCAATTTGATTATCAGTAATAAGATCATTTATTAGAGCCGTCTTTGAAGAGAGCGAACCAATATTTAGTAAGCCAAATTTCAGTTGTGATTTCTGATCATAATGTTTATTTGTTTCTGGTTTTATTTTTATGAGATTACTACAGTTTATACCCCTACCAGGTTACTTTGAGATCATTTTGGTTGCGGACACTGTCCCTATTTGACCCGGCCTACTGCTAGGTTGACAGTTGGACGACAGAGAACTGTGTAGGACAGTAATTTTGCCACCTGGTGCCACAAGTCTGGTCTGTCAGAGACAAGCCGAGTTTAAGTGATGGTCAGTGTTCCTAGAAAGGAGCTCAGCACTCACCCACAAGGGATGGATACCATCTCGATTCAGAAGTCCAGGCTTCCCCCAGAAAGAGCTAAAGTTATCAGTGCATCCCACATTGTTATCGGCACACCATCGGTTCAGTGAAAAAACTCTGCTGAACATTTCTTCACCACAGTTAATGGGTTTGGGGCCAGATAAAATTGCAGAGTCTGACACTGTGCAAACTTGCACCCTGCTGAGAGGGAGATGCCGCAGGTCTGCTAGCTAGATGAGCTTTCTGATGCATCCACACTAGGGGGACAGTGGGTAGTAAGTAAATTTAAGATAATATCAAGGCACAGAAGACACCACTAGCTGCCGAGCTACACACGGTGGTAGATATGCAGCCCGGACGCTCATCGTACCGACGGATGCTACTTCTACACTTGCACAGCTCCGACTGTTAGCAGATCCCCATATTCCCGGACCCCATGGATGAGGTGCGCCACTACTGGGCTCACCTGTTTACAAACCGCGTGACTACGCAGAGCTCTATGCAATTCACATGCCACACAGACAAAGTGCGGAGAAACACTTTTGACTCGCAGCCGATTCGATCGTCGCTCCCTCTGGTTCACCCCGCTGAGAAGCCAGGGCCCGGTCTGTACGTAAGTAGCCAACTGTTGGCTGTTGTGCCCCCTCAAAGGCAGTGAGTACCACACTCACCACACCTGCTGTCTCTATGAGAGCGAACGCGCTCTGCTTAGTCTAATGCACACACACTCTTGTGAACGCCCCCCAACGACAGGGCTGGCTCTTTGAGTGCATGGCACAACTGCACCCAATCCCAATGAATTTTGCGCACACCCTCCGCAGACTACGTGCTTTGGCCGTGCTTCAGGCCTTCTCGACACTCTCTATCTGGCAGCCATCTCAGCGGGCCATGTTGGTTGGAGTGGTATAACCCTGAGTGCACACCCACTGGCTGGCTGTATTATCAGCGCCACAGTGCTTTCACTGAAAGAGAACGTAAGGTTATGGCATATAACCTTGGTTCTCTGAAGGAGAACACGAGACCCACCTACCTCGCCTCTGCACACTTCAGCTATAGGACTCCACTCAATGACAGAACTGAACAACCTGGAATATGAAGCCTGGAATTCATATTTTGAGTCTTTATTCTTTCCAAAATAATAGCAGGCTACATTTCAGACATTTATCAGGCATATGTACAAAATAAGATGTGGAGAAATAATATACTATATTTTTGTTTAACTGTAATGGCTGCAAGCTATACTTGCACTTCAAAGAGCAAAGAGGAAGTAGTTTGACTCCTGACAGTTCAGTGAAGGGAACCAATACCAAGGGCAGCACTGGGGGTGGATTTCATCAGTGCCAAAGTGCTTTTACTGAAAGAGAACGTAAGGTTATGGCATATAACCTTGGTTCTCTGAAGGAGAACACGAGACGCCACCTACCTCGCAGCTATTCAGCTATTATGCTTCAAGAGTGCACCTGTGTTTTATAGCCTGAGACCTGCACAAGCGTGCTTATTGCCTGATTAAGTCAGGCTAAGTTAGAGTGGTTTCAGCAGCATTGGTATCACCGAAGACGATATCCAAAAGTTGGTGCCTCATGTTCTCCTTCAGGGAACTAAGGTTATGTTTTGGGAGACATTTACACAGTTCATGCAGAGAAACTGTAGTTCATACCATTTGGGAAACAAATTAAATGACAAGTGAGTGAACTGAAAGCGATGTAAATGTAACAGTATGCACAGGTGTGTAATTATAGCTTGTAACATGTTTCCCTCCAACACTTTTGCAGTGACTAGTAAACAAATGGGAAACCTTGGTTTGCACTAGGACTCCAGACTCCAGAATTCCAGGCTGTTCATTTTTGTGGTTGTTCAAGTGCAGCACATAAAAGATAACATTCTGTGAGGCAGTCATTATCGTGGAATAAGCCCTGACAGAGTGCTGCAGAAGCCCAGTGCATGGAAGAGGGCTCTTGAAAGGGCATAGGTTAGGCTACATGTGCTATTTAGCTGTTTTTTGTTTGTCATCTGACTTCATATGACTTTGTCAATCAATGCCAAACTGTTTTTCTGCCAAAGCACAAAGGTTATTTGCCTTGCTGTTTCTCTGTGTCATTTAACCTATTAGATGAACATAAGCTGTGCTCTGGACTGGAAAGTATCAGCAAAATTAAAGATTAAAATGTATAAATTCATGCAGAGATTTCATTATTTAATTTAATGTTTAATTTAAAAAAGTCATTGCGTGCTCTGACAGCAGAACGGCACTAACAGCTGACTAGCAGTGTGAAGGCATTCTGAAACATTTTATCTGGACCAAAATTGTAAAACCCTGGCCGCCATTGTAGACTCGGGCGCCGAAGCCAACATCCTGGACTCCAATCTCGCTCAACGACTGGGTCTGCAGGATCATCCGCTCCCTGTCCCGGTGTCTGCCCGAGCCCTGGATGGTCACCTGTTGGGCACGGTAACTCGTGTCATGGAACCGGTGAAGATGAGTTGTTCCGGTAACCATCAGGAGACTATCCGTTTCCACCTGCTCTGCTCTCCGGGTCAGCCCCTCATGCTGGGCTACCCCTGGTTACGCCAGCACAATCCACATCTGGACTGGCAAACCGGGGTGGTCTGGGAGTGGAGGGTGGACTGCCACCAGACCTGCCTGCTTGCTGCGCCATCTCCTGCCCGCTCTGAACCAACAAGTCCCGCTCCGGACCTGTCCAACGTACCCAGGTGTTATCATCACCTACGGGAGGTCTTCAGCCAAGGCCACCTGTCTACCGCCGCACCGACCGAATGACTGCGCCATTGACCTTCTTCCAGGTACTGCTCCCCCCCCTGGGGCTGCCTCTACTCTCTCTCCGCTCCTGAAAGACAGGTCATAGAGGAATACATCTCCGACGCTTTAGCGGCGGGTATCATTTGGCCATCCTCTTCTCCTGCTGGGGCTGGCTTCTTCTTCCTGGGTAAGAAGGACGGATCTTTACGCCCTTGCATTGACTACCGTGGTTTGAATGAAATAACAATTAAGAACCGGTACCCTTTGCCCTTGATTGCCTCTGCTTTTGAACTGCTCCAGGGGGCCACGGTCTTTATGAGACTTGATCTCCGCAATGTGTACCACCTGGTGTGGATCCGGGAGGGCGACGAATGGAAGACGGCGTTTAACATACCTACTGGACATTATGAGTACCTGGTAATACCGTTCGGGCTAACTAATGCCCCCGGGGTTTTTCAAGCCCTAGTGAATGATGTGCTGCGTGATGTGCTGAACCGGTTTGTGTTCGTGTACCTGGACGACATCCTCATCTTCTCCCAGACTTTGACAAAGCACACGCAGAAGAAGTTGCAACAGTTTCTGGGCTTTGCAAACTTTTACAGGCGGTTTATTAGGAATTATAGTTTCGTTGCTGCTCCCCTGACTGCCCTAACCAGCAGCAAAAGAGTGTTCCAGTGGAACCCATTTCACCTCTGCCCCCGTCCTCCAGATGCCCGACTGGAGGACGGGGGCAGAGGTGGGGGTTGGCGCGGTCCTGTCACAACGATCGATTGACGACAACAAACTCCATCCATGTGCGTTCTTCTCCCGGAGACTCTCACTGGCTGAAAGCAATTACGGTATCGGGAACCGGGAGTTACTGGCAGTGAAACTTGCATTGAAGGAGTGCCGTCATTGGTTGGAGGGGGCAGCTGTTCCATTCCTGGTGTGGAAGGACCATAAAAACCTGGAGTACGTCCGATCGGCGAAGCGCCTGAATTCCAGACAGTCCCAGTGGTCCCTATTCTTCGGCAGGTTCAATTTCACCCTCTCCTACCGGCCGGGGTCCCGCAACGTGTGGGAATTTCTGTAAGAATAAGTAATATATGTGTGTTGAGTGTATACAAGAATAGAATAGTGCATGCAGTAGAGTGTGTGCTATAAAAAGAATGTACAAGAGATTTATGTGCATGACAGTAGACTTCTTTGAAAACCATGTTGAAACCATGTTTGGAGCATCATCGTAAAAGGACCGAGACTGAGATCTCGTGTAGGATTGGCTCTGTGCCAGCTACATCATCTACTGTTAGGAGTATTTAAGGTAGACAGATAAGGTAAAAGGTCAGAATGGTTGAGGATTACCATTGTACAGCCATTCTCTCGGTGAACGCAATAAAGACTTGGTTGAACAAGACAAACTTCTCTGCTACTTTGGGTTTTTCCAAGAAACTTCTCCACATAATTTGGCGTCACGAACAATCAGTGTTTTAATTGGTCCCTTCTCCCCTTGGGAACGGAAAACCTTTGCTTCCGTCTAGATTGGCCTGGGTAAGTTTAATTATGACATTATTTTTTGGGTTTATAAATTTAGTTGTATATGGGGGCCACCACTGCAAAGAACATGTGTGGTAAGATATGTGGAGACTTTTTTGGCTTGTTCAATTGCCTTCACCGATATTTCAGGTCTGTATAGTGGCAGCATCTTTCATTCTGTCCATGGCAGGCCATGGATGGGCTGAGAACTGTTTCCATATCCCTAATCCCGCATACTGTGTTTGATATTTCTAACTCATATTGTGTTTAATATAGTTGTTAAACAGGGTGGTTTTTTCATCTTGGGCATGTTGTCTGTCTTCCGTCATTGTACCCTTGCCTCTAAGTCTTGTTTGTGTTCATTTCTTAGCATGTGGAAGTGTTCACCTTTTGTCAGACGTAACGACCTCATAGCTTAGTTTAAATATAGGACAATAACGGAAGGAGGCGTTATGAGAAGTGTAAAGGAATAAGAAATAAAGGAATAATGGAAATAAAGGAATTGCGACATAGGGCGCAAACATGTGGGCTCTAAATTAATTCTGTTTTTGGTATATGGTATGGACTGTTATTAGTTGGCCACGAAATAATATTTCAGTCGCAGGTATTTTTTGTGAGTTTTCATTGATCGCGCCTGATGGCTCGCTGATTATGAGAGCGTGCTACTATTAACAGTACCCCGGTCTGGCCTATGAATAAAGGAAGGAAAAGCCCTTGATCCGTGTCTTTATGTGTTAGAGTGACGGGATCTCTTCCCGCGATGCGAGTGTGGCTTATGCGCTTGAAAGTTTGTACTTGGCATGAGCGATAATCTCTTTTGAGTGAAGTGCTGTGCTTTTGTGGAAGTGTAGTACTATAAGTTGTTTTTGCATGTTGGAACATTTGACATGGTGTGTCTTCTGTTCAAAAGTTTTAAATAACACTTGGCCTGTTCATTTGAAGTGCAAGTTTCCAACTGTTGCATGTGGAGGTCAAGAGGTCACTTAGTCCCTCTCCTTTCCCTCTTCTTCTCTTTCCTATGTGGTATGTATGTGGGTTGTAGCTGTGTCCGTGTGCATGGGAGTTTGTAAGGAGTGCCTTAGCTATGTGAAGTTAGGGTCAAGGGAATGTGCAGCATTAGGATATTTTTGCCTGCTGCCCTTTTCGTTTGTCCCTGACATGTGTCTTGTCCATATTTTTTCTGTGGTATTGATTACTTATATACGGGTGTTCAGTTGGTCCAGCTATTTAGGCACAGCTGGAAAAGGGAGGATGAATGGAAGTTGGATATTATATATACGAAAATAAGAATAGTAAGTTGGTAAAAGAATAAGTAAATAAAATAAAGTAATAGATTTTAATATCTTAATTATTTATTCCAGATTTAAATAACGACAGATTTCAATGGAAACCTGAGCTGTACTTGCCATCATCGGTAGAACGAGTGGTAATTATTGGAATTCCCCTTGTGTGCTTGGTATAGATCAGGTAGACAACTCGGTGACATCTATAGCTTGTGTTGGTGATATTATCAATTAATAATAATACATAGTATACTGTTTCATAAGGGTGAAATGGAAAGTCAGATTGAGCAGGATTTTACGCCGCTTGAGCAGGTGGTGCAGAATAATAAATTAGCGGAAGATCAGATACGGAAAGTTAGTGCTAAATGGGAAAAGCGTACAAAAAAAGATTAAGAGATCCGTGGCCTCAACAGGGAACATTGGATCTACGAATCCTAGTACAACTTGAAGGTAAAATAAGGGATTACAAATGTACTGATAAGTCAGAGAAAAGAAAGATAAAAAGACAAAATGAATTAGAAATATTAAAGTTATTTGTTGACTTAGCCATGAGTACACAACCTAATATGTCAGATCAGGATGTGCTTAGTTATAATGTTAAACAATCAAAGGATAGTTCTGTCCAGCAAGGTTATCTGGTTATCAGGTTAATGTTATATATTATATAATAAATTGCATTCTTATGTCACTGCCCATACAGATGATGAGGAGGATGAGGAAGAGAATACTTTAGCATTTATGGCTCCATTGGTAGATAATAACATAAAGGACATGCATACACATAAGTCAGGAGTAGCTTCATCAAGGTTAGACACTACTAAGAATATTTCTTCATCGGGTTCCCTGTTGATGCCTATGATAGTGAAAGGAGACCGTACATTTTATGACCTCTGGGGATTTGCGGACGTGCATGGTTTGATTTCGCGTTTACCCTCGCTTCAGGATGGCACAGGTGCATGGAGACAACGTTTTGAGTCAGAGACACAGGACACTTGTCATTGGGGACATTAAATATATGACAATGAACTAAATAGAGGACTTTTCCGTCAGGCTGTACTTGATGCTCTTCCCACTCCAAGTCACAACTTGAAAATGACTGCCGCTTGCGCACCATGACAAAAGATGAGTTTTGCCAAGCTGTAACGCACTTTGTTACCCAGTACAGGAAGTCTGAGGACAGGCGTGAACAGCAGGACACTGAGGCTCAGCGAAAGCTTCTCATGAAAAAACTGGAGGAATTGAAACATCCAAAAAAGGCTCAGGCAGTATTGACAACTGCGGAACAGGCCCTTCCCGCTGCTCCATCTTCTCCTACTGTGAGTGCTTCACCTGTGTTTGTTCCACCAGTTTCACAGCCACAGTTCCAGCAGAGTCGTAATCCCATGACATTGCCCTTTGTGAGAAGGGCTGGAGGCTTTTTCAGAGGAAGAGGCCGAGGATGCGGACGAGGTTATAGTCCAGCGACCCTCCAGGATGCGGGACTTGTGGTAATGTGGGACATATTTCCTTTTCCTGGCCAAATGCGTTGCGAAATCGCCAGCAAAATCCAGGGAGGGGGGGCGTGTTTCAAACTGCTGCGGGTCCAAGCCAATCCCCACAGGGCGGTCCAGTAAATTTTGCGGTAGGTCAATATTGACTAGGTTCCGATTTGAGAACAGTTAAACAGGTAACTCAGAGGCCTGATGAAGAACCACATATCACTGCAACAATACAAGGTCATACATTACCATTATTAGTTGATACAGGAGCCACTTATACTTACGTTGATACATCTTCCATTCCACACATTAAAAAGCATGAGTCAGGAAAGGTTGTAAGGACAATAGGATTTGCAGGACAAGTGCAATTACTTCCTTTTTCTGAATTGGTAAAGGTGCAGGTAGGGCAATACACAACAGAAATGTCAATCTAACTTTCTTCCTCAACTCCAGTCAATGTTTTGGGATGTGATGCTTTGTGTAGATTAGAATTTAAAATAAAAAAGCAGAGAAGGTTTAAAAAAATCAGATGGCTCTCCCATTCAACATTTAGACCAAATTCAATTGTTCAAATTCAATTATTAACATCTATGATGTCACCTAAGCGTTTGGCTATTTGTAAATGTCGAGCACACAAGAAGGGTGAGGATTTAGTAACAAAAGGAAATGCATTTGCCGACAAGATAGCCAAACAGGCAGCTTTCAAGGCTAGGGAATATGAGTTAGTGCCGAAACAGGTGTCAATGCATGAGATATGATCAGTTGAATCTAACTGTTCTTCTAACAGGCTTCATCATATCAATATAATCAATAACCACATGTTTAAAAGAACCTTCTAGCACTGGAAATCCTGCTAAGGGATTAGTAGGAATTCCTTTTCTGATGTTATGGGTATGACATATAGAACACTGCTGTAATGTACGATCCACCACTTCATTCCTGCAGGGAGACCAAAATCCCATTGCACGGATTTTCCTAAGCACCTCCCTTTTAGACTCATGCGCAAGATCATGCACATCCAATATCAACATTCCAAGCAATGTTAGTGGTGCTACCATGCTACCAGCACAAGTCCCACATTGCCCTGGACTTCGTCACCGGTCTGCCTGTGTCAGGTGGGAACACAGTAATACTCACCATTGTGGACCGTTTCAGTAAAATGGCCCATTTCATTCTGCTCCCGAAACTAACAAGCTGGCGCCCAGTTTCATCGGCCCCTTCACCATTGAGCAGGTGATCAGTTCAACGGCGGTTCGGCTTCGTCTTCCCGGGTCCATGAAGGTACACCCCACCTTTCATGTATCCAAGGTAAAACACTTTTTTCATAATCCACTTGTTCCTGCAGCTCCCCCGCGTCCCGGACCCCGACTCCTTGATGGGGGTCTTGTGTACACGGTCCATCGCCTGCTTCAGTCTCGGCGGAGGGGACGTGGCATCCAATACCTGGTGGATTGGGAGGCTAACGGACCGGAGGAAAGATCATGGGTTCCTGCCAGGAGGATAGAGGACCGGACCATCATTACGGCGTTCCACCGGCAACACCCCGACCAGCCTGCCCTCCGCCGGGGGTGTCCAAGAGGTTCCCGGCAGGCCACCCATCCTGCTCCCCGTCCTGCACCTGCTCCAGTCCTCCCCCCCGATGGTGACGAGTCCCAGGCTTCATCCGGGGAGGAGGCAGGGGCCTCTGACCGCTCTGAGGAATTCTGAGCCCTCTGCCGGGTCCCCCCTCCGCCCACCCGGGTTGGTAGCACTCTTCTGGGGCCAGAAGAGTGGGGGGGGGCGGTTCTGTCATGCCTACCTGTCAGTTTCACCCGGATCACTTGCCCCTCCCACTCACTCATGTTTCCTGATTGAATCATTACGTGCTCACCTGTTGCTGGTTTCCTGCTGTGTATTTAATCCCTTGTTTCCCAGTGTTCTCTGTCAGACCGTCTGCGAACCTACAGCCTTTCAAGCTCGGCAAGCATTTAAAGACCCTGACTTCTGTACCTGTTCCTGAAGTTCCTGTGTTTCTGTCATCTGCCTGCTCCCGTGTTTCCCGTGCTCCTGTTTCCCTGCCTGTCTTTGTTTTCGGTTCTCCGACTCCTGATTGATTGCCTCCCCACTGACGACCCCGGACCGACTTGACCTCCGCTCTGCTCTCCAGCCCCTGGTTTCGACCTCTGCCTGTCCTCGACCTACGCTCGCTTTTGGGTCCGACTCACTCTGTACTGTGACAGCAATCATTGTACGTTTTGTGTGCATTGCACACAATCAATCAATCAATCAATAAATAAATAAATAAGGTGTCATCTATGTCAGTGTGTCATCCTTAGTGGTAAAAAAAACACTTAAAAGTGTGAAGCTAATTGTTGCAAAAGCAAAGAGCTTGTATTTTTGAAGTATGTGTGTGTCATGTCTCTGTGCCTATGTGTATGCAAGTTGTACGCAAGATATTGGATACCTTAATTTCCTTCTGGATAAAAAAAGTATACCTATCTGTCTACATAAGCTGGTATGGACACTAACCTATCACAGTCACATGTACCGGCGACTAGGCGGTTTGAGTAGGCAACTCTTGTGGCCAAGGCGGCGTTGCTAGCTCATAAACAGGCAGTGATTCGTTGGTAGTTAGTTGCTAACTTGCTACATAAGTAAGTGGCTAATAGACACATCGTATAACACCACAGATGTATTTTCTGGTTACAAAACATGTTTTCAGATTTAACAGTCAACATTTCTCATCTCGGTTTACAAATTACCAAATCATAAATCCCAAACTTTTTAGTTGAAAACAGAAATAGTGATTGTTGCGTTTTATGTTTTTTTTTATCAAAGTTCAGTTTCGAAGCATCTCATCACTCATGCCTTCACTCGGACAAGCTTTTCTATTTTTTCCCCACCCATCTGGCGATGTGAGGCTAAATCGCCTCCACTGGCTGCCTGTCGCCGGCTGTCATTAAAAATGAATGGTAGCTCATTATCTTGTGTCTGTGTTTTTGTTGCCCGTGTGAGCAAGGGGTAAGGTGCACCCCTCACCTCACCCATATTCTCTGTAGATAATTGCATGTATATAGTTCCCTATAAAACTTGTGCACTGTACCACTTCTATGGAAGGCATTGTTTGCTTGTTGATGATGCTTCTTGCAAGTATAGCCTATGCAATATTACTATTACAGTGTATCTTCCCACTAACTGTCTATATGTCCACGTCTACAGTGCTGTACCACTCCTACTGAAGGCATTGTTTGCTTGTAGATGCTGCTGCTTGTGAATATAGCACTTTTATTGAGGGCATTCCTTGTATGTAAAGCCTAATTGCCTATCCACAACTTGTCTCTCTGTTTATACAAACCTCTGTTACTCTACCACTTCTATTGAAGGGCATTGTTAGTATGTAAAACCTAATTGCCTACTCATAATTTGTCTAAATGTCTGTAGTTCAGTCTGTAGACAGTGCACGAGACAGTAGGGCAGTGGCGTGGAGTCAGTGAGTGGTGGGAGCCACCTGCAATCTGGCAGCTGCAGTGAAGTATAGTCACAGTACATCACATGATACAGTGGGCGACTGCGATGGGAGAGTACGCAAGTGTCACAAGACAGTATGAGAGATGCAGGACAGTGGCCGGGTGGCACAAGACAGCAGATGAGTGCTACTGGGAAGGTCATGGGACAGTTTTCCAGCCACCAGCAACAGTGTAGGCCTGCAGTTATTGCTCCTACTGCTACTGCTACTGGAACATTGGTGGGACCAATCACGTCGCTCTATCCTTGTAGAGAGTCACTGGACATACCCTAGTGGCAGCTTGTTAGGCTACCTACAGCACGCAACCAGTTTAAAAAACAACCGCTAATTCCGTGGTAGCCAATGATGTGCGGTACAAACTGCACAAATGCGATTGAATAATCAACATATTGTAACCATCTTGCAATGAAATGGCATGACAGAAATTATGCTACAGCAAAAGCTGTATTGATTAACAATGCAATCTGGTGCAATGAATATGGCATATGGTAAAAAAGAAATGCACAAATGCATATGTCAAGCAATCAACATGCCACTCCACAAGCCATTCCGCTCCACAAGCCACTGAGCATTTACATGCCACTTCTATATGCCAGTGACATGTTGATTAATCATCTAACCCCTACTGAAATATCGGCAACATATGGCTACTCCTAACAAGCATCACCGTCTCTTTACCCTCCTTTAACTCAATCCTGGAGATAGAGATTGATTGATTGACTGAGATGTTTCCACTGTGGCCTAACCTGTAGCCTACGGTTCAAAAAGCCTGTAATGTTCATATCCCCCCAAAACATGAAAATATTAATCCGTGCGACAGCTGTAAGAGTAGCCTAAGCCAAGCTATGTATAATGAGAAGGTCTGTAGCCTAACCATTGAGGGGGTCCCTCCTGACCTGCCAGGTTAAGTGCGACTGAGAATTTAAGCGGTCCTCAATCGCCCCGAGTCGGTCTGGTAGGTATAGACCTACTGTACTGTACTGGACTTGAAAACTCCATCCATCTCATTTATACCTCTATGAATGGCAAGTGGTTCCACCTGAATCAGGACATCCCAATGATTGGGACATCCCCTTGTACCGATGGTTCAGTCCAACCACGGCACAGAAATTGAAAATTGGAATATTGACGAATTTTTACATTTGCTTCAAATCCAATATTTACCATTAAAAAGCACACCCGAACAGCTGTAAAATTAAAAAAATCTGAAAGACAGATAATGGAAGTTTTGAGACAATTTTTCAGTTTTTTTCATGTGATATATGCAAATGGAACAAAGAACTGCAAAGCATTTTACAGACCGTTATTGTCAGTATTGTGCAACTGATTCAATGTTTATCTACCATGGAGATTTCAATGTCGCCCACAACGATGGTTGTTGTATCAATGTCATCTTGTTATTTGGGGCTGTATTTGCATTAAGGAGAGCCATGGCTCTGCATGAACTTTCAGTTGCAAATGATATGTAGAAGAAACTGTTTTGCAGTGGGCCTGAGTAAGATTAATTGCTGTTATGTAATTTGTGAAAACGAACAAACAGAAACAAATAGCCTGGTAAATGTGTTATGACTTCATATAATGTTTAATAAGGATTTGTTAAAAAGCTTGCTCCTGTACACATGCATCACTATGCTATATTACCTTTTGCAAAGATATCTATACAATAGGCTATAAGATTCCAAGATGTACAAACTTAATGTTCAAATGAGGGTTGACATATTTAGTAAATGAAACACAAAATATTGGGGCTTGGCTGGGGCATGTATGTGCTTAAAACATGTGGTCATACTTATGCTACATTCATTTTTTTCTTATTTATAGAGCATTCATCATTCATCAGCAGCTGTTATCTAGATTATATTCTCTATTTATCTTCTCTTCTAATCTGACTCCATAAAATGAATAGGTTGACCTCAAATATTACTAAGTAAGTAGCTAAAAGCACAGGAGTGGCATGGCATAGGAGAAGAGAAATGGAATAATGGTGGAATGATGGAATAACTGGTGGAATAATGAATGATTTATTTAACAATCAGCCATAAACTCAAATGTAATAATAGTCGTTAAAATGAAATAGACTGCATTTATATATGCTCTTTTCTACTCCTACAAGCGCTTTACAATGTATGCCTCATATTCATACATACACATTCACACTGGTGGCAGAGGCTGCCATGCAAGGTGCCAACCTACCACCGGGAGTAATTTGGGGTTCAGTATCTTACTCAAGGACACTTTGATGGGGTCAAGTGGAGTGGGGCTCGTACCTGCAACCCTCCGGTTGCCGAATGGCACCACCTGGGCCACCACAAATAGAATCTAAACAATGAGATAACCAGATAACCCAAAACAAGAATAAACCAAGAAATGTAAAGAAATAAAACAAACCCGAGAGAGAGAGGGAAAGAGAGAGAGAATGCCCAAAGAGGAAGAGTGAGAGTGAAAAGAGAGAAGTGAAAATAATGTAATGCTGATTTAGCTGATAACATTGGGGGGGGGGGGGGGCATACAGGCATATGCTATATATTTTCTCATTTCATCAGATTTCACACTTTTTTACTGTTAAAGCAACTCGGGAAGAATAAATTGGAGCAAAACACACTATAAAACAACCTCAATCAAGTGCATTTGCTTTGTTACTGTCCACCCCTGATTTTGAAATATCCCCTGATTTGGATAGGGACATGCCCTTTGTGGAGCGGTTTTCGTCACGTAAGGCATTTTCCATACTTAAAACTATAGATTTGAGACATTTCTTTCTGAAGTCTTGACCCATGAATGAATATAAAATTGGGTTCACAGAACTGTTGGCAAAGGCTAAGGTGGAAGTTACTTGAAACACAGTCTTCAGCATGGTCTCAGAATGTATGACACAACAGATTTCCAGCAGACGAAAAATTTGGTAAGGAAGCCAGCAGACTACGAATGTTATGATAACAACCGTCATCAACTTAAAGGGCCTGGAGGACTTCATTCTCATTACACGATTGGCTCTCAGTTTCAGCATAATTACAGAATAGCAGATGACAATGACAATCAGAGGGATGGCATGTCCAAACACAAAACCAATCACCACCACATTTTCACGAGAAATAACAAAATCATGATCTAGGATGCAGAGAATTTTATCCTCTCTTGACACTGTGGTAGAAAAAACAGAGGGCAGAGCTAGCAGTGCAGAGAGAAGCCAGACCAGGATGATGACAGCCGAGGACCTTCTGAGAGTGCGGTTGTTTTGAGTCCACACAGGAAATATAACACAGATGCAGCGGTCCACACTAATGACCAGCAGGAGGAATATACTGCTGTACATGTTAAGGGGGATGGTGACAGATATGAACTTGCACATGAATTGTCCAAAATGCCAGTTTCCAGTTGCCATATAAACACAGTTGAAAGGAAGAGTCATGCAGAATGAGAAGTCAGACACTGCCAGGCTCAGGTACCATGCAGAGTTGACTGAGCGCTTTGTCTTCACACCAATGATCCAAATGACAAGTCCATTTCCCACAGTGCCCAGAATGATGATGATGATGTTTGATGCCAGGACAAAAACACACACTGCATCGCACCAAGGAGCAGAAGACTCAGGAGGTGGCTCAGAGTCATACGTATAATCAACCGTATAATATTCAACATCAGAAGATCCATTGTGTGTTCTGTTAAAGTCGTCACCCATGATGTTTAGAATACCCTGAGAAGACATTATACAACTTGCACTCAAAATACTTTTTTTTACCACCTTATTTACACCAAAGTTATCTATTTTTTGTAGCAAACTAAGCTTGTTTATTGTATATAAGGGTCTAATGTTACAATTTTTCCAACTGCTTCCACACAAAATCTTTACATGTGGCACGATTTCTGAAACCTGTCACTTAGACACCATAACTACATAACTGCAAAAATCTAAACTAACTCTGTTTTCAATTTTGTAAAACCCTTTTTGCAAAACAAAACACACAACATACCTAACACACAAAAATCTGCTAGGAAGTTTGTTTTCCTTTATCACACCCGGCTGGTCAAAATGTCGCACTTATTCACCAGTGCTTCATACACACTCTTCATGTGTGCAAACACTTATAGCATAGGCCTATGCACTGGCATAACAGTACTGCACTTTTGACCACCTCTCTCTTATGTACCGTAGGCTTATACTGAAATACATGTGAACATCTGCAATATGCACATTTGGATACTGCCGCATATGATACTAATTAGCCCTTAGGGGTCCGGGGCCTTTCAGACACTCAGAGGCAGTCTTTGACATTTTTAAGTTTTTCATCTAACTAACAACACATATGCAAAAGTGGCACATATGGTTATATTCTACAAGACCTTTGGAATAATAATATAAGAGTAAAGTGCATGTAATGAAAAGAGTTTTTATTAAAATTCTGTGTAAATACAACTACACAAAAACCTATTTTCAAAAGTCTTCAAATATTGTAAAAAAGCACAATATAAATATATCTGGCCAAGACTTTTGAAGTTTGAACCTTGTAAACATAAGTGTTGTCTACATAAAAGTCAGAAGAGCACTCAGAAAAGTGCTGTAGTTTCAATACAAATTGTAAAAAAGTAAGACAAAGTAGTAGTTTTAAATGAATACTGATTAGATGGGTGTATCACACCTGTAACTGCCCCCTCCCCACGGTCATGTGTCTGTGTGTCAGTTGCTGTCATTGTCCAGCTGTCAATGGCTCTGCCAGGGAACTGTTACATTGCCCCAGAGCTATGCAAAAGAGCTTAGATTGAGCTGTGAAAAGAGCTTCTCATCTAGGATGCCAACCAATAAAACAGTTTCTGTCTTGCTGAAGGCAAAGGTAGACGTTGCATGTATCACACTTACACAGAGTTGAAGTAATGGATAATATGTCTGTCTTTTACAATCCCATGGACAGACTTATGCACAGAGCACAAGGAAATACAGTACACTAATAAACTTGGCAAACAACTGTGGCAATGCATTGCATGTTGACTGTAAATGCAACTAAATGACTAGAAGTACAGCGTGACATGGATTTCAGCAATATGATCATCTGTCTAGTGAAACACCTTCATACTACTACCGAAGTGTAGTTTGGCACGGAGCACATTCTAATGAAGTAGGCTAACAAAGTCACTTAACAACACACAATGGCTACATTCTCCCTATTAGCTAACCGAATCATGACAACAACAAGTAGTAAAATATATAGCTACTCACTCATCAGAAATGTCCTGCATGGGATCAAGACAAAGTTCAAACTAACTCTGTTTTAAATTTTGTAAAACCCTTTTTTTGCAAAACAAAACACTGAACATACCTAACACACAAAAACGGAAGGAAGTCGCTTGTTTTCCTTTATCACACCCGGCTGGTGAAAATGTCACCCTTATTCACCAGTGCTTCATAAACACTCTTCATGTGTGCAAACACTTATAGCATAGGCCTATGCACTGGTATAACAGTACTGCACTTTTGACCGCGTTTCCATTTTTACTGTAAGTGTGCAGTTGGTGCTTTGTGTGCTTTTTTTGAACTGTTGTGTACAAAAATAAAATTTTGAAAAGAAGGTGAGCAGTTTTAAAAAAGTGTTTTTTGCAAAAAGTGCAATTTTTTTTGCAAAAAGTAATTTATGATGTTTTGCTAGTTGGGTGGAAGTTTTTTTTTTTATTTGTGTGGAGGGTTTTGCAAAAATAGCCAGCAAAAATAGCCTGCAGTTATTGCTCCTACTGCTACTGGAACTTTGGTGGGACCAATCACGTCGCTCTATCCTTGTAGAGAGTCACTGGACGTACCCTAGTGGCAGCTTGTTAGGCTACCTACAGCGCGCAACCAGTTTAAAAAACAACCGCTAATTCCGTGGTAGCCAATGATGTGCGGTACAAACTGCACAAATGCGATTGAATAATCAACATATTGTAACCATCTTGCAATGAAATGGCATGACAGAAATTATGCTACAGCAAAAGCTGTATTGATTAAAAATGCAATCTGGTGCAATGAATATGGCATATGGTAAAAAAGAAATGCACAAATGCATATGTCAAGCAATCAACATGCCACTCCACAAGCCATTCCGCTCCACAAGCCACTGAGCATTTACATGCCACTTCTATATGCCAGTGACATGTTGATTAATCATCTAACCCCTACTGAAATATCGGCAACATATGGCTACTCCTAACAAGCATCACCGTCTCTTTACCCTCCTTTAACTCAATCCTGGAGATAGAGATTGATTGATTGACTGAGATGTTTCCACTGTGGCCTAACCTGTAGCCTACGGTTCAAAAAGCCTGTAATGTTCATATCCCCCCAAAACATGAAAATATTAATCCGTGCGACAGCTGTAAGAGTAGCCTAAGCCAAGCTATGTATAATGAGAAGGTCTGTAGCCTAACCATTGAGGGGGTCCCTCCTGACCTGCCAGGTTAAGTGCGACTGAGAATTTAAGCGGTCCTCAATCGCCCCGAGTCGGTCTGGTAGGTATAGACCTACTGTACTGTACTGGACTTGAAAACTCCATCCATCTCATTTATACCTCTATGAATGGCAAGTGGTTCCACCTGAATCAGGACATCCCAATGATTGGGACATCCCCTTGTGCCGATGGTTCAGTCCAACCACGGCACAGAAATTGAAAATTGGAATATTGACGAATTTTTACATTTGCTTCAAATCCAATATTTACCATTAAAAAGCACACCCGAACAGCTGTAAAATTAAAAAAATCTGAAAGACAGATAATGGAAGTTTTGAGACAATTTTTCAGTTTTTTTCATGTGATATATGCAAATGGAACAAAGAACTGCAAAGCATTTTACAGACCGTTATTGTCAGTATTGTGCAACTGATTCAATGTTTATCTACCATGGAGATTTCAATGTCGACCACAACGATGGTTTTGATGGAAAATCAACATTGTATCAATGTCATCTTGTTATTTGGGGCTGTATTTGCATTAAGGAGAGCCATGGCTCTGCATGAACTTTCAGTTGCAAATGATATGTAGAAGAAACTGTTTTGCAGTGGGCCTGAGTAAGATTAATTGCTGTTATGTAATTTGTGAAAACGAACAAACAGAAACAAATAGCCTGGTAAATGTGTTATGACTTCATATAATGTTTAATAAGGATTTGTTAAAAAGCTTGCTCCTGTACACATGCATCACTATGCTATATTACCTTTTGCAAAGATATCTATACAATAGGCTATAAGATTCCAAGATGTACAAACTTAATGTTCAAATGAGGGTTGACATATTTAGTAAATGAAACACAAAATATTGGGGCTTGGCTGGGGCATGTATGTGCTTAAAACATGTGGTCATACTTATGCTACATTCATTTTTTTCTTATTTATAGAGCATTCATCATTCATCAGCAGCTGTTATCTGGATTATTTTCTCTACTTATCTTCTCTTCTAATCTGACTCCATAAAATGAATAGGTTGACCTCAAATATTACTAAGTAAGTAGCTAAAAGCACAGGAGTGGCATGGCATAGGAGAAGAGAAATGGAATAATGGTGGAATGATGGAATAACTGGTGGAATAATGAATGATTTATTTAACAATCAGCCATAAACTCAAATGTAATAATAGTCGTTAAAATGAAATAGACTGCATTTATATATGCTCTTTTCTACTCCTACAAGCGCTTTACAATGTATGCCTCATATTCATACATACACATTCACACTGGTGGCAGAGGCTGCCATGCAAGGTGCCAACCTACCACCGGGAGTAATTTGGGGTTCAGTATCTTACTCAAGGACACTTTGATGGGGTCAAGTGGAGTGGGGCTCGTACCTGCAACCCTCCGGTTGCCGAATGGCACCACCTGGGCCACCACAAATAGAATCTAAACAATGAGATAACCAGATAACCCAAAACAAGAATAAACCAAGAAATGTAAAGAAATAAAACAAACCCGAGAGAGAGAGGGAAAGAGAGAGAGAATGCCCAAAGAGGAAGAGTGAGAGTGAAAAGAGAGAAGTGAAAATAATGTAATGCTGATTTAGCTGATAACATTGGGGGGGGGGGGTCATACAGGCATATGCTATATATTTTCTCATTTCATCAGATTTCACACTTTTTTACTGTTAAAGCAACTCTGGAAGAATAAATTGGAGCAAAACACACTATAAAACAACCTCAATCAAGTGCATTTGCTTTGTTACTGTCCACCCCTGATTTTGAAATATCCCCTGATTTGGATAGGGACATGCCCTTTGTGGAGCGGTTTAGTCACGTAAAGGCATTTTCCATACTTAAAACTATAGATTTGAGACATTTCTTTCTGAAGTCTTGACCCATGAATGAATATAAAATTGGGTTCACAGAACTGTTGGCAAAGGCTAAGGTGGAAGTTACTTGAAACACAGTCTTCGGCATGGTCTCAGAATGTATGACACAACAGATTTCCAGCAGACGAAAAATTTGGTAAGGAAGCCAGCAGACTACGAATGTTATGATAACAACCGTCATCAACTTAAAGGGCCTGGAGGACTTCATTCTCATTACACGATTGGCTCTCAGTTTCAGCATAATTACAGAATAGCAGATGACAATGACAATCAGAGGGATGGCATGTCCAAACACAAAACCAATCACCACCACATTTTCACGAGAAATAACAAAATCATGATCTAGGATGCAGAGAATTTTATCCTCTCCTGACACTGTGGTAGAAAAAACAGAGGGCAGAGCTAGCAGTGCAGAGAGAAGCCAGACCAGGATGATGACAGCCGAGGACCTTCTGAGAGTGCGGTTGTTTTGAGTCCACACAGGAAATATAACACAGATGCAGCGGTCCACACTAATGACCAGCAGGAGGAATATACTGCTGTACATGTTAAGGGGGATGGTGACAGATATGAACTTGCACATGAATTGTCCAAAATGCCAGTTTCCAGTTGCCATATAAACACAGTTGAAAGGAAGAGTCATGCAGAATGAGAAGTCAGACACTGCCAGGCTCAGGTACCATGCAGAGTTGACTGAGCGCTTTGTCTTCACACCAATGATCCAAATGACAAGTCCATTTCCCACAGTGCCCAGAATGATGATAATGATGTTTGATGCCAGGACAAAAACACACACTGCATCGCACCAAGGAGCAGAAGACTCAGGAGGTGGCTCAGAGTCATACGTATAATATTCAACATCAGAAGATCCATTGTGTGTTCTGTTAAAGTCGTCACCCATGATGTTTAGAATACCCTGAGAAGACATTATACAACTTGCACTCAAAATACTTTTTTTTACCACCTTATTTACACCAAAGTTATCTATTTTTTGTAGCAAACTAAGCTTGTTTATTGTATATAAGGGTTTAATGTTACAATTTTTCCAACTGCTTCCACACAAAATCTTTACATGTGGCACGATTTCTGAAACCTGTCACTTAGACACCATAATTACATAACTGCAAAAATCTAAACTAACTCTGTTTTCAATTTTGTAAAACCCTTTTTGCAAAACAAAACACCTGGTCAAAATGTCACACTTATTCACCAGTGCTTCATACACACTCTTCATGTGCGCAAAGACTTATAGCATAGGCCTATGCACTGGCATTACAGTACTGCACTTTTGACCACCTCTCTCTTATGTACCGTAGGCTTATACTGAAATACATGTGAACATCTGCAATATGCACATTTGGATACTGCCGCATATGATACTAAGCTACATACATTACAAAGTTGTAAACTACTGAAAACTGACATGCCCTGCACAAAGAGTTAGCAAAAGCCAAATGCGTTTCCATTTTTACTGTAAGTGTGCAGTTGGTGCTTTGTGTGCTTATAATTTTTTTTTAACTGTTGTGTACAAAAATATAATTTTGAAAAGAAGGTGAGCAGTTTACATACATTACAAAGTTGTAAACTACTGAAAACTGACATGCCCTGCACAAAGAGTTAGCAAAAGCCAAATCCGTTTCCATTTTTACTGTAAGTGTGCAGTTGGTGCTTTGTGTGCTTATATATATTTTTTTGAACTGTTGTGTACAAAAATAAAATTTTGAAAAGAAGGTGAGCAGTTTAAAAAAAAGTGTTAGTGTAAGTGTAAGTGTAAGTGTTATTTATGGTGTTTTGCTAGTTGGGTGGAAGTTTTTTTTTTAATTGTGTGGAGGGTTTTGCAAAAATAGCCAGTAGTTTCAAAAATTGTGCCTAAGCAGTCAGAAAAAACAAATTCCTCACTCAAAATGCCAAATGCCTCACATCTCCTGCGAAATTAAACACTGCATTCAAAGTATTATAAAAACATCTCAAAGGCAAGCTTTTGTCTCACATCATACACACTTTTATCATAATATTACATTTATGTACATCATTTACGCATTACTGCTCTCAGTTTTTGTGGGGTTTTTTTCAAAACTTTCCACACAAATTCATTAATTGCTCACACAAAAAGCTAAATGCCTCACATCTCCTGCAAAATGAAACATTGTATTTAAAGTGTTATAAACACATCTATGACTTTTATCTCATATTGCTGTCTTTAATTGGACTGTATAATGAGATATAAGTTGAAATAGGCTGAGAAATTAAATAGGCTATACAAGTAAGCATGCAAGCAATATTGAAATGAATTTTCAAAACATAGCATACATTTTCCCAAATATTTTAAAAATAAAAAAAAAATGTATCAATGAACACTGTCACATGCAGTTGAACAGAAAGATGACTCCAAATTTAGCAAATACAAAGGTTGTGTGTATGTGTGATCTATAGTATCATGCACCAATCAAAACTTAACTAATTAATATAGGCATGTACTATCCCAATGATTGGTTGGTGCTCAGTAAAGCAGTTGTGTGTTTGCGTACATGAAGAGGGAGTGAATAAGAGAGGCTTTTTGACTGGATGGCCTGACTTTCATAGAAAGTTTGCAGACTCACAGACCGAATTACTAGCTTCTAACTAACTGGAAAGCATCTATTCACAGCCCAAAATATATTATCTGCAGACATATGAATTACTTATGTAACTGTGTAAATCTCCTTCTCCATAATTGTTCAGCCCACCATCATTAATTGTTCAGCCCACCATCATTCATCATGCATATAAGACACCAACTTTGCTGCCAACAGTATATTGAGTAATTGTGAAAGTATGTGAGTAAGTGTGAAGTTTTGATGAAAAAGGAAGGTCAATGAAAATTGGAAAGTTACTTCAGTATATTAAGTAATCTGTATTGAACAGCATATTTCCCTAGGGGCTCACAGTATTATGTGTCCTGCATGTCAATGACAGTTAGTCTAAGTTTAGGAGAAAAGAATAAAATGTATGTTGTAACATTCTGGTTCTTTTTTTACACATTCCATAACCAGGTAAATGGCACAGACATAGCAAAACCTAAGGCAGAATCTGCATGTTTTAACAGCAAAGTTTTGCATTTTGTCCTTCCTTGTGTTATGATTGACTGAAAGTACTCACTGACCTAAGAGTACTCACTGACCTGACCTTGCATTAACTGATTCTGAAGTGGTGGCTGCATCAAAGCTATCGAGAAAAACTGTAATAATACTAAAATGACTAAATAGTTATTTTTATAGTACTGCTAAATTACTGAATTTGTATATTGTGTATTGTTATATATGCACCATACCTTAGTTATGCTGCTGTAGCTGTGTTACCAGACTTCCTGTGTGCCATGCCATAGAACTCTCTGTCTCTGTCTGTTTCTTTCTTAACATACGTGCACATATAACACGATCAGTGATGCGTAAATCACCTTGACTGGCCTAACTTTCTGCTTCCTGCCTGCATACACCACAATCATCTCTGCCGAGGCTCATGCTAGAACCAACTCTCCTCTTCAGCGGGCCTGTGACGACCCCCTCTCATGATGGCACTTGTAGGAATGGACTCCACCCAATGTTAACCCCCGATCAATCTCACTCCCTGACTTTAACATTTTGTTTGGCTGCTACTATGCTGTCCAGACAGAATTTTGGACAATATTTCTGAATTATTATGATGCTCAGCCACAACCATTGACAAACTGTAGTGCATCACTTATGGTAACTACTGACTGTACTTTTCATGCATGACAAATGGCAGTGCAATGTTTCTGCAAATCCTTTAGTTTAAGAAATGAAAAGTAAACTATTGAGTAATACCATAAGTATTACTAAAAATAAATAACGACTACAATAACTGGTAATCACTATACAAATGTGGGTGCACAAAACCATAGTTTCTTTCTTTGGGAGATTGTATCTACAAACTAACACCACCCTCACCCTTCCTCAAAAACTCACACTTGTTTTTAGCAATGACTTGTGGATTCAGAGATTAGCGAAGTGAAAAAATACCCCTGAGGTTTCACTTCCAATTCTGTGTCCCTTGATGTTTTACTTCCAGTAATAGCAAGTTTGCTTTTACACAGTTTTCATGTGTGTCAGTCATGAGTCATGATACAGAGGTACAATGTGGTTTTGCTGGTCACAGAAACAGTACTAAGAAATACACAGGAAGAGGAAGTTAGAGATGTTCCATGGTTTCAGCTTGTTGTGTAGATAGATAGATAGATAGATAGATAGATAGATAGATAGATAGATAGATAGATAGATAGATAGATAGATAGATAGATAGATAGATAGATAGATAGATAGATAGATAGATAGATAGATAGATAGATAGATAGATAGATAGATAGATAGATAGATAGATAGATAGATAGATAGATGAACTCTGTCAGGAATTACAGTAAGAATAGAAACCTATGATTTATATAGTGAAATATTTGTACAAAAATACAAATAAGATTTAAATACAAAAAGTAAAATAAGAAATATATATGAAATAAAATACAGAAAATAAATCATAGTATCAACCTATGTGCCAAAGACATTAAACAGCTATGCAATGAACATGAATCACATCCTTTCTCAGCTCCCTCAGTACAGGGAGCTGACCTCTTGTACTTCTCTGTGGCCTGTTATGTCTCAGTGTAATTTCACTATCTACCTCCTCTTAATCTGCATCATGAGACTGTGCCTCCTCAAAGGACCTACTCTCGCCTGTACTTGGACCCCCATCCTGTTCCCTTCACCCACCTTCACTGCCCTCCCCATCACTGTCAGAAGTATCATCTCAGGAGCTATAGTGGGATCAGGTACAGTGGGACTTGGTTCCCATGTATCCTGAATCTTGTTCCTGCCTCCTGGCTTGTGATTCCTCAACAGCACTGTCTCCAGGTCGGATAAGGGCGCCACAGGCTTGTCGATCATAGCGCCTTAGCAGCTACCCGCAGTCTCTTGTGGTGACTGAACACCCAGATTCTTTGCACCACTGCCCTCAAGAACCATTCTCCCAATGACATCACGGGGCAAACGGGCATCTCTTCCAAAGAGCAAATAGGATGGAGCGTATCCTGTGGATGAGTGAAAATGGCTATTATATGCCATCATGAGTTCTGGAAGATACTCCTTCTAGTTTTTCATTTTGTTTGCTGGCAGAGCCTATAACATATTGTCCATTGTCGTTCTGCTTTTAGCAATGCCATATAGATGGCACAACTCTTTAACCACAGCAGCCTCAAAATTGTGACCATAGTCTGCGTAAAGTCAGACAGGACACCCATAATAGACTAAATCAATGTCACAAAATCAATGCAGCTGCAGTGGTCTGAGCGGACTGGTCTCTTGTGGGTACGGCTATAGTGAGTCGTGTGAACATATCAGTGAGAACCAGAACATTCTCATAAACCCCAGGGGATGGCTCTAATAATGTAAAGTCCATGGCTAAAATCTCTAACATGTTGCTACAAAACATTGGGGCTTGTGTTATTGGAAACATATCTTTAGCGAGTATGCATCTTTTGCACTGCTGCACCCACATTTGAACGTCTTTGGACATGGAGGGCCAACAATAGCTCCTCCTCAGCTTTGCTAATGTGCCCTTAACACTGAAATAACCACCAGGGTCATGTTGGGTCTCGAAGATGGTTTGTCATTGAGACTCGGGCACCACCAGCTGATAGACATTCTCACCATCATGTGGATCTTGCAAACATCAGACCAAAGCTCCCCGCTGGATCCTTAGCCACTCCCACTGCCCACACACTTTCCGCTGAGGCAAGCTCATGTCTTGCAGCTAGGGCTTGGTGTCTTCCTACCCGCTTTTACAGCCTCCAATACAGTTGGAGTTCTTCACAAATTCTCACAGCAGCCAGAGTGCCCTTTCTTGGTCCCTTGGGCTAGTCTTTCTGGAAAGGCAACAAACTAGCCCTTACTTCATCCTCCCTGATGACCAAGAAATCTTTGCCAGTATCCTCTACTTTAGAATCAGTGGTTACAGGAAGGCTGGACAACACATCTGCATCTGACTTCCTAGATTTGCAGTGAATCTCGAAGTTGAATTCAGCTAGCTGGAGTGGATTATACAGTGATCAGTTCTCTGTGATCACCCATTTTAAAGCAAATAACTCTAACTTGAATGCACTTCAATTATCATTCTTCTCCGAACCCCTAAGACCCTGACTCGCATAGGCTATGACCCGCTCAACACCATCCTGGCATTGACTACCCTGGCGACTTCCATCAGTGGTAATGATGAAGGGAAGTTGGTAGTTAGCATAAGCCAGCACCGGAGGCGCCATCGGGCATGCCCTCAACTTGTCAAAAGCCATTTGACACTCTTTGCTCCATGAAAAAGGCTGATGGTGTGCTCCCCTGTCTCCCCTTTTGGCCTTGCTCATTAAGGCATGAAGGGTCTAACCACCTACACAAAGTGAGGGACAAAGCATTAGTAATAAGACCCTACAACCTGTCTCACATCCCTGACAGAATAGTGAATAGGCCAATACTCCAAAACACAAACTTTTTCCATGTCTACTTGGACCCCTGCCATGCACACCATGTGCCCAAGAAACTTAACCTCTGGCCTGAGAAGAAAACATTTTTATGGGTTCAACTTAAGGCCATGATCACGGAGATCACAGCTAAACACCAGGTCCAATTTTCCCTGGACTGAAGTCTCTGAAGAATACCAGGACATCATCCAGGTAGACAAGCAGGATATTTAACGCCAAATCACCAAGTACTGATGCCATAAGGCACTGAAAATCACTGGGGCATTACATAGCCCAAACGGCATCCGCATTGACTGGAACAGACCAAAAGGCATCGTCACTGCTGTGTTTTTCTGGTCCTGTTCCTCAACAGCCACTTGAAAATAACCCTTGGAAGCGGGTAGGTGTCTTGATATGTCACAGTATTTAACCTTCTATAGTTGCAGCAAAACTGCACTGATGGATCCTTCTTCATAACGATGACCGTAGGAAAGGCCCAGGGGCTACAGCTATCTTTTAGAATGCTTTGGGCTACGAGATTTTGCACATGCTGAAAAACATGTGGTGGGGTTCTCCAACTATGCTATTTAATGGGGTGAGCATCACCAGTTGGGACCCTATGGTTTACCGTGGTGGTGTAACCATAATCTCCTTCTCCTTGAGAAAAAACATCACAATGTTTCTGCAAAAGCTGATTCAGCTCACAAACTTCTGTTGGTGTTAACCCTCTAGGCGCCACAGTTGACAAGATACCGAACTGAATAAAACGGCTGATTTTTTGTCAAATTTTGTTCAAACTCCCCTTCAGTAGATTACGTCCTGATCTAATACAAAATAGTCGAGCTAGAGCACGTTGAATCAGTGCAAGTAATAGCGTGAGCCACTTTATCAGAGCGATATTGTCAACGTCAGCGAGTAATTGCATTAGATTATCGTCAAATGGCATCAAAACAGTTTTCCGGTAATGAAGTGTTGGGTCTTCTATTTGCTGACCCTGATTCTGTAGGTGAATATCTGCCTTCAGAAGATGACGTTGATTCATTTAGTGACCACGCGCGAACGCAAACGAGTGGCAGATCTGGATGTACTGCTCGCAGCAGGAGCAGAGGCCGGTGTGGCATGGTGCAGAGGAGCCAATATGCATGGTCTATCTAGACGATGATGATGATGGGAATGCCGGCTTTGAGCACTTGACCAATGATGCCCTTGCCCTTTTACCAACCAACTGGATATCTGGGGGAAAGAGAACTATCAAATGCTAATTTGCCCCTAGATTTTCTGTCACTATTTCTCTGTGATGATTTCTGGAATGTGCTTGCAAAAGAGACAAATTGCTATGCCCATCAGTTTTTAGCCTTCCATCAACTCAAGCCACACTCCAGATTTCATCAATAGTCTGACGTAACCGTCAATGAAATGAAAGCCTTCATTTCTCTGCATTTGAGCATGGGTGTGGTATAGATTGTGGTATAGATTTGAAATTATTTTGTCTTTCCTTCATTTTGCCAACAATGAAAAGTATGTTGAGATGGGCCAGCAAGGCTATGACAGATTATTCAAAATACGCCCAATTATCAATTTGATTATCCCCCGGTTTTCAGCAGTGTATGGTCCATCTAAGCAGCTGTCACTGGATGAAATGACCATTGCCTTCAAAGGGAAGTCAACCCAAAAAATGTATAACCCCAACAAACCAGACAAATATGGCTACAAGGTATTTGTTTTGAGTGAAGCCAAGTCAGGCTATGTGCTACAGTGGTCCATGTACACTGGACAAAGTAGGCCTAATGCAAATGCTGAATTCGGTGCCACACACCTTATTGTCTGTGAGCTGTTGGCCCCATATGCAGGGAAGGGCTATGAGGTGTACATGGACAGCTATTACACCTCACCAGCCATAGCAAATGAGCTGGCAAGCAATAATTCAGGTATGTGTGGGACTGTAAGCAGTAATAGGAAGGAGATCGAGAACAGTTACCTTTGAGCAAGGGAGATGACCCAGTCTTCATGAGGAAGGGGAAAATGTTAGCTTGTGTGTGGCATGACACAAGGCGCTTCACAATGCTCTCCACAATGCATAGCAACACATGTGTCAGAAAATGCATCAGGACCAAACACACTGATAGTGGTTACAGGGAGATAAATAGGCCTGTGTGTGTTGATGATTACAATTCATACATGGGGGGGTTGACACAGCAGACCAGAGAATAAAGACCTACCTCTTTCCCCATAGGTCAAGGAAATGGTACAAGAGAATTTTCAATGCCATTCTAAGTGTAAGCACTTACACTTAGAATGGCAAGCCCCTGAAAGTCTTTCTGCAGGATGTCATCATTGCTTTACTGCAAGGCTACTCCAGGAAAGAGAGCGACAAAGGTCGAAGGTCATCCTCATTGGGAGACATGCCACAAAGACTCACTGAGCGCCACTTTCTCTGCAAGGCTGATGATCACCCAGATTGTGTTCTGGATTGTGTTGTTTGTTCTGATCGGACCAACCCTAAAGGCCGCTGTCAGACAAAATACAGGTGTAGGCAGTGTGGGGTGGGCCTCTGTGTTGTGCCTTGCAATGAGAGGTACCACATCAAGAAACTACAAGAAGTGTCACCTGGATGGATAAGGGTTCATTATCTCTACAGCAAAAGGCCTGCTACATAAATTCTTTTTTTTTCTGCCATTTATTTGTAATGATTTACACTGTTGATTTACTATTTCCCTGACCATTTAGTATTGTACAATATGTGTTAATTTTGTGTGTTCATGTCTTTGTGAGGTGTATGTCTTTGTCAGCTCAAAAAAAAGAAAAAAGAAAAAAAAGGAAAAAAAAACTACTAACATTGTCTCTCGTCTTGTCATCAGTCATGATCTGTGCCTTGCCGTGGCGAGAGAGGTTTTAAATTAAACAGCTCTGGTCTACTTGTATTTGTGTGTCATAAGAATAATATATATGTGCCCCATACATGGAATCTGAGTGCCTATGTTGTAAATGGAAAATCTCTACAGTAAAATGCCATCCTACTGCTACATGCATTCGGTTTGTTTCTGCCCTTTATTAGTAATGATTTACACAGTTAGTTAATTATTTACTATTTACCTGAGCATTCAGTATTGTGCAATATAGCATACATAAGGGGTGGGGCCTTTTGGGGGGTGGGGGGGGGGGAGTACTGTATTTTATCATTCAAACGTGACATTTCATGAAAATTCTATAATCCAAGATGGCCACCATATGATGTCATAATATGTGAATTAAATCCCTACATAAACTTTGGGTCATCCTTAATATTTCTCTTTTAAGTTATAGCCATTTGAAGTTAAGATGTCAAAATCAAAGTTTTAGGAAAAAACTCTTGTACGAGGAGTGTGGCAGGCTGCGGGTCCCGTCCAAACCCAACACCTCTACCAAGGCTCAACAACAGACAACACTCCACACCGCTTTACCCCGGGGTGTAAAAAACGAGTGCAAGGTGGGCCAGCATAACGGAGTCGGTTGCATTTCATATAGCAAAGGACATGGCACCCATTGCTGTCACTGAGCAACCGGGGTTCATACGAATGCATAAAACGCTATGTATTTGTTACTGACTGTTGAGTTAATGCAATGAGTTTGATTTTTGTTTTTAAGGAAGCGGCAGGCAATATGTATTTCTATTTTAAGTCAAATTATTTTTTTTTTGTTATCTTAAATGTTAAAGACGCACTTTATAAGAACTGCCTACCCTCAGTTTTTATGTTTGTAATTAAAATGAGGCAATATACTACTTCCTTGGCCTGATAGTTCTGGTTAAAAATGATGCACAAGCACTTTGTAATTAGTACCTGTCTACCTCTAGGCACTTGGCTGCCTACCTGTTTGCAGTTCAATAAAAAAAATACCTTGCTGAATTTGGTGTGTCTGTTTTTTGGGGGCTGTTTTTCCTGCATAGATATCGATATATATCGTATATCGAAATATTTTTTTTCCTCCATATTGTCTAGCCCTATGAATGATCCACATAGGCTACTTTAATGCATTTTACACTAAATCTTTAATTCAGTTAGATTTACTGTCCATTTCATTCAGCATGTCTCTGTTTAACTGGTGGTGGCTGGTCAACAGCACTCTCATGAAGTGTGCCCTGCCCGCAGTCCATGTGGGTACACAGAAGAGACACCTCAGTTTCAGGACAGTGGCTTTGACTTCACATATAATGAAGACCTTGAAAGGACTGCTACTCCACCAAGACCTTAGGACCATGCACTTGGCTCACTGTAGTTTACCTACCAGGACAAAGTGGGGGTGGATGATGCTTTTTTGTATCTGCTTCCCAGAGCACACTCTCACTTGAATTCAGGGAGTGGCACTGAGTAAGAATAATACAAGGTTTAATTTGCTGCATTGAAAATCTCAGATCTTTTGTCATTGCACAAGAAGAAGGACAAGATTTGCTGTGTGTGTGAGTATATATATATATATCACATTGTATGTCTACCAAACGTTATTTTCCCCCAAAGCATGAATTGTATGAAATAGAGAGTAAGTCAGTCCACTTATTCAGTTTTCGTGTTCTAGGCCTATTCCATGTACATTATAATAAGTCTGGCAGCTTCTCTTTCGGTCATCCTTGGCCTGAAACAGAGAAGCATTCACCTGAAATTACAGGCATGGTCATGGGAAAACATTTGATTCACCTGACCAGTAGGCAAAATGTGGGCGGGGGAGGTGGTTAAGAACTGTAGTTAATTCTAATGCGTTTATGGCTATGGTCTCCAAGATTCAATGCAGTTAATACCATTCCCATTCACAGACAGTCCTGTGGTAGTCAACATACAACCTCAACAACACAAATCACTATCCACCATTAAAGCCAACATAAAGGGAATCAAATATTTGACAAAGAACATGCATCGTAACTAAGTAAATTTATTTTTAAATCAAAAAGCCATGTGACAGAAAGTGTTAGGGTTAAAGTAAAAACTTCATGATCATATGCGCTAACATTTTCTTTTGGCACTTGCTTGGATCTTACCTTCCAAACTTCATGTTGCTTCTGACAGTCAACAAAGTTTTCACGGCAAGCAATGCAGTCAATTTGTGGCTAGAATGACAATTTATATGGAATATTCTTGTGGTCACATTGAATGCACTCAAAAAAAAGTGCATATTATAATCAAAGATAACCCAAGAGCATACACTGTTTGTACTGCTTCTTGTTTGCCAATTCATCCCAATGAAACTAGCCCTACTTCTAAATCTGATGAAATTATGAAAATAAGAATGATATCAAAATGAAAATTAAGTGAACTAAATGGACTGCATTTATATAGCATATATAAATATAATATATATATAAATATATATAAATAAATATATTAAAAATATATATATATATATATATATATATATATATATATATATATATATATATATATATATAAAAATATAAAATCTATATATAAAAAAATATTATATTCACACACTGGTGTGCTGCCATGCAAGGTGCCAACCTGCCACTGGGAGCAATTTGGGGTTCAGTATCCTGCTCAAGGACACTTTCGATGGGGTCAGGCAGAGTGGGGCTCAAACCTGCACCTCTACCACCTGTGCCACCATCACCCCATAGCTAAACTAAAATTGTTACAGTATTCACACTTTTATAATACCCACCAAACACTTTTTATTGTTTCTGCATGTTGTTGGTTTCAACAGTATTCTCAAAATAGTCTTGTACTGTGCCACAAAAATAAAAAAAAATCTGTAAGAACCCTTCCACAAACAATACAGATAAGATCAAACATAATCGTCAAACATAATATTCCAGCCTTTGTGAAAATTCTAAATGTTTTCCAAGTGCTTTGAACTTTTCATTAGCAAATCTGATAAGCCGATTAGTAAGTTCCTTGTCTTCAGGAGAAATCCATCCGCAGTGACCATCAGGACTGCTACAGCATAAAACAGAGTGGCAATTGTATTCATCTTGATGGCTGAATTTATATACACTGAATGTATGTACTTTTTGATGAGATTGAGCCTAATAATCTAACTTTTTTTTGACAAGCACAAAGGTTATTTGTTGTGCAATTTTGGTGTTGTGTAACATTTGTCCACTGCAAAAACATTCTGACCTAAATTTTGGCGTTGCATAATAAAGACCTTCTACCTTCATTTTGTATTCAGTGTTCCCAGAACCAAAAACTGCCCTACAAAGGCAAAATGCAGTAACTACAAAAACAGTGAAACTTGCGTGAAAAATGCCTTTAAAGTTTCCTGCAAAATGTGCTGTAGGTAGATGCCTAGTTCAGCATTCATGAAATATCTATTTAGAAGGGATTTTTTAAAGTGCCTTAATCAGGGACACAACAATGGCAGCCAGGATTCGAACTCCAGGCTACAATACAATTTCCTGGCTAATGGCTACTAACCCACAACTGACTTTACTTTACTTAGCAATAGTGTGCATTGAATCAAACTCCGTGTCCAACTGGTGTACACCTCGGAACCTGGGCCACCGGATCTGCAGTAGGTCTGCAAGTTTGCCCTCTGAGTGAAGCCCTCTGCTCTAGCCCCCGTGTCTGGCTCTATGATGTGCTCCTTTGTGTCTCTGCTTCACACCTGTCTGTCAATTTGCAATCAAGCAGTCTCACACACAGCCAGTGCTAGAAAGAGGGGATAGTCAGCTGGCTGTAATTTCAAACAATCTGTTTTGGACCTGCAAAGCCGGCAAATCTTTCAGATCTTTCATCACAGAATGGCAGTTTTAGAATACAAAGTACACATCATGTGTGGGAAGGTGTATGTGCAATATCAACTTTGTCTTTGAAATCGCACTTTTCACAGTCGAATGAGCTGCCACAGAGCGTTGAGTAGAATTTTCAAGCAAATTTAAGCCCCCTGAATTCTATGATGAACCAGAAGCACACATGTAAAAGTACTAGGACCAGATTTTCACCCTCAAAAATGTCAATGACCTATCTTAAATACATTTCTACAGCAATCTCAAATTGGCTTTCCAAAAACTGCTCTAAATGGGTCTGGGGTTGGTTGGACAGATATTTTTTTAAGACAAATCTATTAGGAGGTGGGAGCTAACATTTTTTACTTTTCCTACAGAGAAGTGTGTGAACCTCATGGATTTTTTCTGCCAAATCTGTGGGGAATTTTCCTTAACTTCACAACTGGCATGGAATGACACCTATGTTGTGACTGTTATGATACATTCACATAAGTTAGCTGGTTGGGTGGTAGTCAGCTAGTGCACCACAAAGTGAGTCTCATGTCTCACTATGTTCATGTGGTTTTAATTTTGTATTCTACCTTCATTTTGTATTCAATGTTCCCAGAACCAAAAGCTGCCCTACAAAGCCAAAGTGCAGTAACTACAAAAACAGCGAAACTGAGAAACTTTTACAGAGTGTCCTGCAAAATGTGTTGTAGGTAGATGCCTAATTCATCATTCATGCAATAGCTACTTAGAAGCAATTTTTTGGGGGGCACATTAACTTTTGATTGATGATTGATCTGACCTTGGTGCCAAAATTCACCAAAAATACAGATTCTGCACTCTGTCTTTGGATGTGTGAAATGCTATTACAGCAGCAGACTGCAGTATTTGCTAAATTAGTGCAACTTATTGTATTTTTTATATTGTTTTGTTTGCTTTTAAGATATTCATGAGTGGAACTATGTCTTAATGAGCAAGAAGGCTGATGTTTTCAGTGTTGGATAAGGTAGCTAATTTGCTAATGACACGCAACTTGGTAATAGTTAGCTTAACTGTTAAAACTAGCTAACAAAGCCAAAGTGAAGCCAGTGTTGCTAACTTAGCTACTTTGTCATCAAGATCAGACGCCCCTACTGGCTTTAAGCATTTTTCCACGAGATGAGTCCCAGTGCAGCAGTTGCACTAAAGATCGTTTCTCAGGTGGCACAGCAGTTGCCCCAAAGGTTTGGGCATATCCCTCTTAGATTATATGGGTAGGCGTACTGTGTGCTTGTTGTTTGTATTTGTTCAACCTCCGTCATTTTTATGAGACAGAACACAAAATGACAAGTCAATCAAATGTGGGAGTGTTCAGAATTCAAGGCTTTGAAACAGGTTCCATTAACAAAAATGAACCAAATGATTGCATTCCTAGCAAAATGTCATAGAATAGTTAGAAATGCTGTCCCATGATTATCCGTAGTTAAAAACAATTGGTCTGTTGATTGGCACGCAAATGAACAAGACCATTTCTTTTTGGCAAAAAGGTTGCTGACCCCTGCTGTAGGCTCCAGTTCAGCTCAGTCAAATAAAAACAATTAACAAAACACAAAAAAAAAAAAAAACAAAAAAGTATCTCTGCCAGAGTGTCTTTTAATTTATGTCTGCCAGTCCCAAGCCCAGGTAAAATAGGAAGGTTAAATCATCCAAATCCACAAATAATGCAATTATGTCATTTAGCGACCTCTGGCAACAAGCCTTTACACTACTTTTCTTACTGAGGAGTTGGCAACACTGAGATTGTCTTTTTGAGTAACTGTCAGTTAAACTCATTTCTTTAAAATGTGGCATTATTAGACTGGGATATTTTGTCACAAGACAGCACAGAGGTCACAAAGCTCATTTCAAGGCTTAACACAATTTTGACAAAATGGATAGTTACTGCAGTTTTGCCTTTCTAGTATACACATAGATTTGGTTAAAACGTACCTGGGTATTTTTGGAAACGGGTATATTATTCTTCCCTGCATTATAAAATAATTCTGTTTACATGATGCTCAAAAATAGGCTGTCAAAAACATGTCAAACAAATAGAAAGTAAAACAGAGATTTGAAAACAGAGGAGAGACCATCATGTTACAGTGCTAAAACTCTTCAGATGTAAGCGCAATGGCAGTTTACAAGCTCTGCAAATGAAGGGATTTTCTAAACGTATCAATAAAAACGTCAAAGTAGCACCAAACACCAAAAATTGACCACCAAAATTTAGGTCATAATGTTTTTCCAGTGGCCAGTTCATGCACAAATGTTACACAACACCAAAATGGTACAAGTAACCTTTGAGCTTGTCTGAAAGGAAAAAACCGTTAAGAGTGTTAGGCTCAATCTCATCTGAAGCAACACGCATTCAGTGAATGTTTATTTAGCCATAAAGATGAATACAATTGCAGCTCTGTTTTATGCAGTAGCAGTCCTGATGGTCACTGCTGATGGGTATGACTCTTTTTCTCCTGAGGACAAGGAACTTACTAATCGGCTTATCGGAGTTGCTAATGAAATATTCAAAGCATCTGGAAAACAGTTTGTATTTTCAGAAAAGCTGACATCTGGGGTATGTGACGATCCTTTTGTCCTCACCTTTCTACACTATATGACATCAGTTCTTAAAACTGCATAGTTTGTGGAAGTTCTTAAACCATGTGGTTACAGAATTTGTTTTATTTTTGTGCTGCAGTACAGGGACACTATTTTGAGAATACTGTTGAAACCAACAACATGCAGAAACAATAAACAGTGTTTGGTGGGTATTATAAAAGTGTCTGAATACTGTAACAATTTTAGTTCACTTAATTTCATCTGTCATTTCCTCATTTTGATATTCTTATTTTCATAATTTCATCAGATTTAGAAGTAGGGCTAGTTTCATTGAGATGAATTGGCAAACAAGAAGCAGTACAAACAGTGTATCTTTGATTATAATAAGTACTTTTTAGTTTTTTGAGTGCAATGTGACCACAAGAATATTCCATATAAATTGTCATTCTAGCCACAAATTGACTGCATTGCTTGCCGTGAAAACTTTGTTGACTGTCAGAAGCAACGTGAAGTTTGGAAGGTAAGATCCATGCAAGTACCAAAATAAAATGTTAGCGTACAGGATCATGAAGTTTTTACTTTAACCCTAACACTTTCTGTCACATGGGTTCTTTGTCAAATATTTGATTCCCTTCATGTTGGTTTCAATTGTGGATAGTTGATTTGTGTTGTTGATGTTGTTTGTCCACTACAACAGGACTGCCAATTAATGGGGATGATATTAACTGTTTCCATTAAATCAAAGCTCAGTCGTGGACTGGCTTAATTTTAGAGACCATAACCACACATAACTATAAATGTGCTGTGCTTTTCTTAGGATTCCAGCTGTTGGATAAACTTTATTAAGAACATGAATGAACATGAACATGCTTGTAATATCAGATGAATGCTTATCTGTTTCAGAGTAAGTCTGAGAGAGAGAGAAACTGCCAGGGATATAAACATGGAAGATATGGATTAGGCCTAGATCTTGTTGAAGACGGGAACTGAAAAGTGGACTGACGTACTCTGTATTTCATACAATTCCTATTTGGGGAAATAAAGCTTGGTAGATATACAATGTGTTAAATATATACACAGCATATCTTGTTCTTCCTCTTGTGACAATAAAGATCAGAATTTTCTGAGATTTTCAGTGTAGCAATTTAACTCTTATGCTGTATTAAGATTTTGTGTCCTTTCAAAATGTTTGGTAGCTGACAAATCAAGGTTTATCCCTTGCGGTAGCAAACACTTTCGTTCAGCCTGTACCAGTGGCAGAGCTACGTATAGGGCAGACAGGACCACCACCTGTGGGCCCAAGGCTCTCCCCCTGTAGTAAGGGCCCTTTACAAATAGCCAGTCAAACAAATTTGATTCCGTATAATATAGTTATCATTGAAGTAACTTGTATTAAGCGGTTTTCACTAATACTTCATTGTTGCACATATCTCATAGATATGTCATATGTCAGGCTATACTATTGTGGTGCGTGTCAAAAAAAATAAATTCCATAACATATTAAAACATATTAAAACATATTGAAACATATTATGAAACATATTGAAACATATTGAAACATATTAAATAATAATAGTAATAAGAAGAAGAATTATTAATGCTTTATAGTTAAACTATAACTTAGTGTTCTGTTTGTATTAGAAAAATGTTAATTTGCCAACAACTGCAGTGCATGATGGGGCAAGATTTGAATGCTTGATCATCATCAAAATCCTGTGTGCGTGTCTGGTTGTGTACGACTTGAGACTATGCTAATTCAATGTATATATGCGTAAAACGGTAATTTACTGTTCGACTTTTTTCGGAGAAAGGCCTTTTGCAGTCTGTTGCCATAGTCCTTTCACTCGGCTGCCATCTTGGAACGCCTTCGTGCAGATATTTGTGATTGACAAGCCAGTGTTGAGCTTAGCGACTTTGTTTAAAGATTTTTCCACAAGATGAGTCCAAGCGCATTAGTTGCGCTAAAGATCATTTCTCAGGTGGCGCAGCAGTTGCCCTGACGGTTCGGGCAGTTGGGCATATCCCTCTTACATAATATGGGTAGAAATGCTGTGTGCTTGTTGTATTTTTACAGTTTTGTTTGTATTTGTCCAACCTCCATCTTTCTTATGAGACAACACAAAATGACAAGTCAATCAAATGTAGGTGTGTTACATGAGCTAGGATTTTTTTTTAAATTTAGCTACCTGAACAGAACCGTTAAAACAATGATTTCTTTCAGTAAGTTAAGTTTCTGCTTGCAATAATTTTTAAGAACAGAGAAAGGTAAGTCTACTACAGGGCAGGGTACCCAATTCCTAACTGTTATATGAGAGGACCACGATTAAAGCCCAGTGATAATGTTGTTAGTTGATATTTGCACAAACCCGAAACGAGTGATTGTCCTTCCCATTATTCAAGCCAGCCTGTAGCCTGCATTTTCATGTATGAAATTTAGAATTATTCATTTGGAATGATTCCTTTATTTTTGATTTTTTAAAAATGAGATCAACAAGTGCTTCTTTGCATAGCCAGAACAGATTCAACATATGTTCATGTTAGAAATGCTGCCCCATAATTATGCGTAGTTAAAAACAATTGGTCTGTTGAAAACAACACCATTTCTTTTTGGCACATGTCAAAAAGGTTGCTGACCCCTGCTGTAGGCTCCAGTTGAGCTCTGACAAAAGAATAGCTTCCAAGAATTGTAGGCGAGCATTAGAACAGTCTGCTGTTCATCCTATGTCTGTAGTAGAAATGCACATTGGTGAAAAATTTAAATAAATAAATGAAGTGTATTGTGTGAATCCTTAATTGAACTATGTCAAAATCTAGCTAAAATAAAGTTAAAAATGAATCAAAGTGCCATCAAAATGGGGTGGGCTACTATGCAAGTAACAGATCCTGGCTTGCTTTACAGTTTCAATGAAAGTTTGCTAGTTGTTGTAATTTGTTTTGTGATCTAGCTGCCTAGAATTGAGACATTGTTTAAGCAAAAAGCAAATATGACCTATTCATTCAACTATCTCGCATATCCAAACTGCCATCTGCATAACACAGCCTACTGAGAGAAAATAAAAATAGACACGGTTCTGAAGTCTGCAACTTGACTTAAGACTTGATCCATATTTGTCCCAGGGCCCAGTGTGCTGTTGTTCCGCTGTGTCGTAGTACCAAAGTCATAGTACCAAAGAAAGAGAACATGAGATCATGTGGTGACTATTCGATTACATTTTCTTAATTTATTTTTCTCTCTCTCTCTCTCTCTCTATATATATATATATATATATATATATATATATATATATATATATATATATATATATATATATATAAATAATACAGCGTATTTTTAGGGCCCGAACACCAAGGTGCACAGGCTCTGTACGGCCTTGCGCACCGGATGGTGCGAAGCCCTGTTGTTTTTGTAAGGATTATTATTATTATTATTATTAGGGCCCAAACACTGAGGTGCGCGGGCCGGTATGGACGGTGAAAAGCCCTATTTCTTTTGTAAAGATTTTATAGATTATTATTATTAGTAGTAGTAGTAGTAGTATTACCCTTTTGGTATAGCATCGTTTGGCCTTATTTGGGATGGTTTCCATGGATGTAACCTCTTAAAATTTGGCACACTCGTCAGTCGTTGCGCCCTCTACTCAGCCATAGCCAATTTGGAACTGGGCATGGCCCACGGACTCCGTAGCGCCCTCTAATGTTGTTGAGTTTTGTGGTCAACATATAGTTTCAGCTACAAACACAAAATTTGGTAGGTGTGTTGAACTCCCAACTTTTGTATGTACATTGCTTTAGCCTTGCCCAACAGGAAGTGAGGTAATTGGCATTTTGTGCGTTTGGACACGTCAATTTTAATGTACTCGTCGGAGATGGATTATCAGATTGATGTCAAATTTGGTATGTTAATATTGCTGATGTTAAATTGCAAAGGGCCTTGTTCTGACCAATATGAATGATCTATTTCAATGCTCTAGCGCTTTCTCTGGTCAAAAGTCATATTCCAGCGATGGTTTTACGTATCGCAACCAAACTTTGTAAGTGGACTCAGAGGGCCGTGACAGCCTCTTTCGACTTTAATTCCAGGTGTTCTTCCTTGGTAGGCACTGACACTAGGATGTCATCAATATAGCACACAACCTTTTCCATTTCATGTAGTATTTGGTCCACAGTGTGTTGAAACCCTGATGGAGCTGTAGAAACACCATAGGCTAGGTGACGTATCTGAAGAGGCCTTTGTCTGTATTTAAGGTAAGATTCTGCTCTGGCTCTGCATCTAACGGCAACTGTTGATGGACTAAAGACAGATGGATCTTACTGAGTGCTGTCCCACCGGCCAGAGTGGCAAACAGAGCCTCAACATTTGGAGGAGGACATTCTTCTGGGAGTATGCATCGTTTCACAGTCACTTTATAGTCACCACTAGGGATGGGCATGATTAATTAATCGAAGAAGGCTCATGACAAGTAAGCACAGACTTTCCAGACACTCAGTCTCGGAAAGAGGGTACGATTCTGCGGCAGAGAAGATCTCTGACATATGATGTGACCACCACTGACCTGTGGTTCAGCCAAATGATGCATCCCTACATGAGTTTAACAATACATTTTATCAGTGACACCTGGGTTCTGCGAAGCGTCTGCCTTCAGACGGCGTTTCCGAGGATGACAAGGGCAAAATAATAGCTCAAGGTGTAAAAGATACTCTGAGCTCTTGGAACCGAGCCGAAGACCAACTCAGCTGTATGACTACAGACAGCCGCACCAGTATGTTCAAAGCTCTGAAAAAGAACGAGTGACCTAGTCTCCAGTGCTTTGGACACAGACTGCACAGTGCTATAGGTAAGGGTGTAGCATTCGAGAGATGTATATTTAAGTGATGACATGAACTGCTCAATTAATGCATGAGCTAATTAATTCATTTTATCAACTAACAGACTAGCCAATATGGCCTACACATGATTATAAAAAGATACTTTATTAATTCAGAAGGAATTCAAGGTTTTCAGTTGTTTAATACACAGTCTTCCCATTCATCAACTAATAACAGAGTCCCCAACCAGATGGGGCTCACACCAAAAAATTATTGTGAGATTTCTTGAACAGGAGTAGGCTATAGTCTGTGTCCTGGGGTTCTGACAAGAAAACCCGGTACCTTGTGCCCACCTGACAAGATCTTGATGTGTTGTCCATAAATCGTCCCAGCTGTTGGACCACTCCTGAATTTGACCTCCGCCCTCTCTAGAAATTATGTCAGCGTCTCATACGTTAAACCAGTCCTCCATGTATTTAAAACCAACTTTAAATATATGGATAGAACTCACCAAAACAATAAAAAGGAATATAGTCTGTTACCTTGCTGACAAATACAGTCATGATATAATACATCACAGACTTGCTGTAACCATCCTATGGGATCTAACTGGGTTTGAGTTTAAATTCTTATAGATTCAATTTTGTCATTTAAAAAAAAATCATAAAGTCATTGCTCTAAGAGTTATTGGAGTGGAGTGATTTACCTAATTTCTACGTTTGGCTTGGTGAGATATTGTATTGAAAAGGAATTTTGGATTATTTTTACCATTGTTTATAAGTGAGGAATAATATGTTGACATGTTAAACATACATTTTATTTTTCTATTTTATCAAAAGGACACATTTATTTATATATTTATTTTTATTATTATTATTATTATTTATTTGTGTCAATTTTTTGGTGAGCATTACAATAATTAAGCCTGGAGGTAACAAATGCATGTAGATAGATCTTAATTAGAATAGATTAGATCCAACTATAGTAGAGCAGTGTACATGTACAGAGCCTGTGAAATGCACTTGACATCCAACCAGAGTCTATTCAACTGTAAAGTTTTTGATTGGCATGCTGCAATGAGCGACAACTTTACTACTGAAGCCATCCATGGCCAAAACATGCGTCACGCCAAACATGACTTAATAATTTTTCCTTCTGGTCCATATGCAATTTATGGCCCAGGTATGCGGCGTGGTATGGTACTGGATTTTTCGAGCACTCTACAGAAATATGTGTTTTTGTCAACATGCTAGACAGCTTACAAACACGAAATACTAAAACCGGTGACAAAAAAAATCTGATCAGGCCTACTAGCCTGTCGTCGTAATTCCTTCAATATATTACCGACTCAATAACTCCCTCGATATATTACCGACTCGACATTCTGCTGTATTTACATTTATGCATTTAGCAGACGCTTTTATCCAAAGCGACTCACATTTAATTGTTTTAGGGCCAGTTTCCCCTCGAGCAACGTAGGGTTAAGTGCCTTGCTCAAGGGCACAACGGTGGTAGGTGGGATCCGAACCTTCAACTTTTCACTTGCACGCTAGCCAGGTTGCTTAATCGCCACGCTACCACCGCCCTGCATGCACTTCCTGTGTAGCTAGGTAGTCGGTCATAAATTTACGACCATACGATGGACCCGTCTGCTAAGAAAAATATCTCTTTTGAAAGACAGGCAGATGGCATGTCGCATTTTAAGCGTGTAAAATCGCTTACCTCCCAACCCTCTCCAACTCCGTGTCCGTAACTTTTACGCCTGAGCTTGTGCATGCTGCAAAATCGTCTGACACTCATGTCTGATCATCTCTCAGCTCATATTTCTTGCAGCGCGTCTGAAATTTCAGTCTTGTCAGATTTAAACAACTCTTTAATAAGGTCTGCATGGGTCTCCAATGCGGCCATGGTCAATGCGCGCTTTGGTCGCTTGGATGCGTGTCCATGCGCGCTTGGAGTAAACAAAGAAATAACTTCCGGTCCACAGAAAACAGACAGATTAAATAACAAAATCAAAACTAGTGCCGATCGTTTTTTAACACGTTTAATTTTTGACCTGAGCATGAAATGAAAGGTGCAAAAAATGTCATTATTTGTTTTTTGAACTTTGAAAAACAAACGATAACAAGTCATTTTTTATTATATTGTTTTTTAGTTCTTACTTGAAATTCAAATCAACGAATGATACACGGTCAGGGACCCGGTCCATTCAATAACTGTTTCTGATTTTTTCTGTCATAGGAATAATCAAACTGGCACCCTTTCTGAAATTCCAATTCCAACTTCCAAAAGTAGAATAATGAATGAACACAAAAGCACACGGACCAGTCCATCTTCAGAAATATACAAAAAGTTGTTTTTATAATAACTTCCAAGTAATCTCAGAATCTTATTTTCAAATAAAAAGCGAAACCAACCCAAAACAATTCAATTAATAAAGTAGGCCTATATCTAGCTAGAGCTCCACCTAATGACAGACAAAATGATTCCTGCGACTCCAAAACACTTTCTCCTACGACACTTGGTGGGCATGTTCAGCCAATAGGCTCAAAATGTGAGAGGGCAAAACGGGTTTCATGAAATTAGACCTACTCTCCGAGCCCAAGATTAGGAAGTTTTTGCGCTGCTCCATCTACAGGCCAGAAGTTTGAAGTCTCGATCACACACACGTATCCTGTGTGTTGACATATACAGTATGTAGGCTATAACTAAGTATGGGGGCGGTTCAAAAGAAATGTTAAGAGCAGAGACTGACACGTATTTTCTTAAAATGGCACATGGCGCAATGTGCGGCGGTCATGTTATGTAGGCCTACCGCGGTATCCTACAGTTTGGGATTTTTCCTGTGCTGCATGGTTTTTCTCCATCACCGTTCCATTAAGTTTTACATTCCTTAAAATAACTATCTTGCGGACATAGACAGCAACCAGCCACAGACAGAAAGGTGCTAACTCCACACAGAAATATTAAAGGAAAAACCGACTATGAACATTTCAGATGACACGCCCTCTGTGCTACTGCCTGCCGGGAAGATGGCGGACACCGGGGGTATAGAGTGAAGTGCGGTGAATCCGTCGCTCGTAGGAATCCGTTGAAGATTGGAGGTTATGAGGGCACATGGGTTTCATGTCAACTTTTTTGGGTGGATGTTTTTTCGTATGTTGCTGTGTTAAATTTGTTTTGCACAGACATAACGTCAGGGACGTTTGTCACTCAGCTGTTGTGCTTTACTCTTTGCTTGGCGTTTAGCGTTGGTTAACACGAACTGTTAATAGTGGCAAGCTAATCTTAACGTTATACTTAACATCATGGGTCTAAACATGTAACTGCACTTTTTGTGTGCTTTAAGTCAAACACAGCAACAACAATTACACACGGTGGTGTATTAGTATGTGTTTTGGTAGCTGCTAAAGTTAGGTGATAACGTCAATGATTTGCTTTACTTTTCTGCAAGATTTTTTTCTGGATTGATTACACTTAACTCGGCTAACCTTAGCTAGCAAATCTGTCAAAGTAATAATCCAGTTAGCAACCGACTTAGCTTAGCATCAGAAGGGTGAAAATTACTCTGGCTAGCAAGTTTGCTAAGGCAGGTCAACATTTCCTAGCATTTTAGCTTTGCTAGTTTGCAAGCTATTCCAGGCCCAATATAGGCTATCATAACCAGCTATCGTTAATAATGACGAATGACGTGCCCGATAGTGATGTGGTATTTGTATGTGTTTCATTACATAATTGATTGGTTTGGTCATGAAATGAAAAGTTGGACGCAAGTGCCCGAAAACCCTCGTCATTTTACCTGCAAAGCTAGCCAGCTAGCTGGCGGTGAAAATGCTGTACTTCTGTTAGCTGTAACTTCTGTTAGCTGGCTTGCACATTACATCTGGGAGACATTAATCATCCCTGGACTCTGGACATTCTTCAAAGTTCTAATCAAAGATGTAAGTGCCAACAACCCTGGTTTAGGCAACGCGTTTACCACACATGTAAGAGATTATAGTATACATTCTAAAGGCCTATAATGGTTAGATTTTGCGCGAAGTATCTAAGTTCTAACATTTAAGTTATCTGACTACAGTACAGATCACGTTACCTTTATGTGGTCACCATAACAGTTTCATGAACTGATTGGTCTTCCTGTTTTGCACATGAATTTGAAAGTGTTCTTTTTTTCCTCCTTGTAGGTGTAATGTCTTGTGGCTCAGTGTTGGACCACATGATGTACCATGCTGTGTTTGCCCCCTCAACTTGGCCGCCTAACCCTTGGCAAATTCCCCTTGCCCCTCCAGGACCTTAGCCAGCTTACTGCCCTCTTGCGCAGCATGTACACTGCACGCTTGTACAGTGGTAGTGGTGGCAAGCCAGGACGGCGTGTGGGCCTTGTTGGGGCAGGGCCACCCATGCTGGAAAATCACCACCACCACCACCCACTTCCTCATCACCCACAAGTCCAACCCACACACAGCTACCCACCTGTCTACCAGGGCCGTTTGGATGGGCACCGCCCCCACTATCAACCCCTCCAGCAGCACTACCACTCTCATCTGCAGCCCTCGCACCTGCCCTCGCAGCACTACCAGCAGAATGTCCATTTCCACCACGGCAAGAAGAAGACTTGGAACTTCATCCATGAGAAGATGAGCTATGACACCTTCTTCACCATGAAGCGTCTGATTGACCGCTCTCGCAGTGTGGATGAGGTGCTCCGCTGGGTCACTCAGAACCCAGGCAAGATCTCCCACAACCACTACCCCATCGCTCTGCAGAAGATAGGCCAGCTGCTGCTGCTACAGCAATCTGGTCCAGCAGGCACCGGGCCTATGGAGGGCACCCTGATGACATCTCTCACGGGGTCAGGCGGAGAAAACCCCTGCCGGCAGATTCTGGAGAACCCAGACTTCAAGACACTCTGCAACGCTATCGTCAACGACTGCTCCAAGTTTGACAACTTTAGCATTGTCAACTGCCTTTATGCTGTCGCTGCGTTAGGTGAGTGAGCACTTTGTCAGGTTGGATGGCAGTGGCTGTTTTTGCTGCTCCTGGTGGATAGAATTTTGGCAGGGGGGGTGGTGTTGAGCTGTTGAGAAGGTGTTCCTGTCCTTGCTGAATCTAAACAACACCAATCTTTCCCAGTGTGTTGACCCTGATCTTCAGACCAACTATAAGGCTAGGTCTACACCAGTTGTTTTACTGAATCTTAAGTTCACATTGCGTCAAAACTGGTAAATTTTTTTTAGAACATGCGCCGCACCTTGTGTCTTGTGTAGCCAGTTCCGCTGATTATTGTGGAAGCTACAATATGCTTCAGTATCCTCCCTGTAAGATATACCCGTGATGGCATCACCCATGCAATTTACTTATGCTGATATTCCACCAGGGCTGCCCTGTGACTCTCAGATCGTTCAGGTACTGGAGGGCGAGTCGCAAAGTCGCCTGTCCCAGTTCAACCAGAAGGACATTTCCATGGTGTTCAGCAGCAGCATGAAACTGCACCCCTCCAGCCAGCACCCGCTGATCGAGGCCTGCCTGGCGGGACTGGAGAAGAACGTGGAGCGCGAGCGTCACCCGCAGACGCTCTTCCTGCTGCTCTCCTACTACCGCACCAAGTGGCGTGCTCTGCAGGCAGCGGCACCAGGCGAGGCGCCTCCATCGCCAGAGCAGCTGCTGCTCAACCGCAAGATCCTGCGGCTGGTCAAGCACACGCTGGCCAGTGTGAGTAGCGTGCGCGACCATGAGATGGCTCTGCTGGACGAGATGCTGTCGGCGTGCGCGCGTGAGGCCAGCAACAAGAGCCTGGAGCTCATCTTCAGCTCCCACCTCTTCTACCAGAACAGACAGGAGAAGTTTATCATCAGCCTAGCTGGTGAGTACTATGCAAGTTCTTTTCTCTGGTCTCAGTTCCTGGCTTGTTTTTCTTTCCACTAGGGTCCTTCCTTGTCTTTATTGATAATTTATAGTCATAAGGCCATTTGTTTTAAGTGGTTACTTTGAGGTGTTATCTAAGGGAATGCTTTTTGATTACATCTATTAATTTCCATCAGAGGAACTTCCAAAAAAAGTGGACAGCATAACCCCTTACACCATGGCGCTCATTTCCAAATACGTTGCCCGTCACCGTCTTAGAGAGACCCAACTGCTTGACACAATAGCTGACTTCCTGGTGAAGAAGGGTGAATATCTGGACAGCAAGGTCAGTGATGCCTTCATGTTTTTCCCTGGGGGTAATGGGTTCTGAAAGAATTTTTAATATAAGTAGATTGTATTCTGTAGTACGGTCTTTCTTTTTTTAACCAGTGGAAAAATTCTGAAATATATTTGGGTGCAGTTCCCAACAAATCACTCTAGGTCACTTTCAAAGGAATTGCATGTTAAAGGTAGCATAAACACTTTTGCCGTAACTCCTGGCCTCTATGTGATTGATTGGACTAGTTTTGCTTTGCTTGTTGGACAGGGTAGTTCCACTTTGTTTTCCACTCACAGAGCCAGGGTTGTGTATGAAGGCTGTTTTTTTGCGGATTGCGTAGAGATATACTGTGAATTTGAGTTATCGGTTTCCACGAAAGAGCTGATGTTATGGACCCTGTGTCTGTAAGTCTCCAACTTGTGACCCTCTGTATTCCCATTCAGGTCATTCAGAAACTGGTGTTCCCGTTTAGCCGGATGAGTTACCGGCCTGCCAATGAGAGGCAGTTCTTTTCCAAGCTGGAGACTGTGCTGGAGCTGAAGGCCCTCAGTTCCCCACTGGCCACCGTCAACATCCTCATGTCGCTCTTCCAGCTGGGCCATTTCCCTGGCATGGTGTTGCACCGCGTCTTCTCCCCGTCCTTCATCAGCAACGTCACTAGTAAGACAGCTTCATGTATCTCACTACTACTGCCCTGATGACAGTTCTCTGAATTTTACCAGCAGGATGTCCTACAGTGACCACTGGTGGTTTTGTAAGGTCATTGCAGTATACATTACACTGTAGAGACCTTTTTGCATTTAAAGGATAAGTCTAGGGCAATTTAACCCAAAGCTGCTGTTGTTGTTGTTTGAGTTCACTGAGTGATGTCAACAGGAAGAAGAATGAGAAGATTAGGCAGAATTGCGAAACGACAGCTAAAGCTAACTGACAAGAGCAAGGAAGCTCCAGTTTTATTTTTTTCCTCGTCCTGTTAAGCACTACCTGCTAGTTTTCGAATATTTGGTCTATGCCTGGAAGAATGTGCGATGCAAGACTCGGCACATAGGACTCAGCAAGTGGAACATAAGAAACTTATGAGATTAATTCATGCTTGACCTTCTTTATCTGTCTTTATTCAGACAGCCCTTATGCCCTCATCGTGCGGCGTTACCTGTCACTACTGGATGCTGCTGTGGAGCTGGAGTATCGAGACTACAGTGGGCCACGCCTGCAGGACACGCACAAAGTGCTCATGTTTGATCATGCTTTAACAGCAGATGAGGTCAACCGCAAGTACAGGTCAGTAGAGCTATCCTGCATTCACCAAAATGTTTCAGAGCAGTTGTTGAAAGAGAGAGTACCAACATGTATGTACCCTTGGGGATAGTAATTTAGGACGGCGCTACCCAATTTGCTTGGGGTGGGTAGAACACAGAGAAATCTTCAGAATCATAGAATCAGTCCAGATTGCAATACCAGGACTAAATAGTAAGGGTTGTGTAAATTGGTGTAATGACTTTCTAAACATTGCAAGGCACGTTGTAAGTGAGCAAGTTGCCTACAAAGGTAACACTGATTTGACTCTGTGTCTTACAGCTATAAGGGTCTGGTGGCTGAGGCACTAAGACAGTTGGTTGGAGAACATGGCTACAAGCAGGATGAAGTGTTGGCCCCTGGGTATTACACAGGTAGAAAAACAACTTGTCACTACATCACATGAAGAGAGCATGTAACTGCCCTCAATATTAATACTTGCCTTGTGGGATAAATGTGTCTCAGTATTGCTGTATTTGACCGAATGTCTTTTTCTTTTTATATAACTTTTCTTCATAAATATCCCCCCCCGTGCCCAGATTTTGTGTTGTTGATCGACGGCTCAGGTCGTGTTCTCCCAATAAGGACGTCTGGGAATGTGTCTCTGGGCGTGGCCTCCAAGTCCCCAGAGGGCTCAGGCTCAGTGTCTGCACTCACCTCCGACTTCCAGAAGTTCTCGCCTTTTGCTGCACCACTGGAGGACGGCGGCGACAAGCAGACGACGGGTGACGAACCGGCCTACCTGCCCCCGCACATGCGCATGCCGCCTCCGGCCGCAAGCCAACGGGGGGGTGCGAACGGAGGGGTTCCGCTCGACTACAGCCCCTACTACACCGCCACAGACTACTACTCCAGTCTGGCCAAGGAGCACTCTCTGGAGAGCCAGGACAGCTCCACGCTCAGCAGCCCCTCGGACTGCCTCGCCCAGGCCGCGTCAACTGGCACTGGGGCATCGGGCAGCGGCACTGCCGGCCCAGACTCGCTCTTCCAGTTCTCCATCGGGAAGATCTTGGACGATGAGACTGGAGCACCCATCCCTGCAGGAGCCGCCTCAGGGCCCGACTGTGAGTTGCCGGGCTTCTACGAGGGCGTTGCATACACGGAGGGGGCCGAAGGGGAGATGGGGCCCACCTCTCCTCTGCAGCTTTGCCCCACTGACCGACCTGATGCACAGAGTAGCTCTGCAGATGCGCAGGTCAAGAGGTGAGTTGGACTGCTGAACAGCTAAAACACATTTAAACGCTGATCAATGAAAGTCCTGTGAAGCAATCTTGCATGGCTGACTATAAAAAGAGGAAATGCATTGCACTTCTGCAATGCCAGTAGGTTTTGGGACTGAGAACAGCGTAGAATCAGTTATGACTACTTCTTAATACTTGGTATTGGAACAAATAAGAAGTACTTGGAATCAAAATGCGTAGAAAAATGTATTCAACAATTTTAAGAATGTTGAATTTAGTCCTGTCAATCAGTCCCTTGCATATGTCTGGGTACTTCAGTAATGACTGTGAACACAGACTACTTGTGTGGTTAAAGTAAATAATTGGGTTTAAATGATCATTTTTTTAACCTTTTGAAATCAAAATGAGGGACAAATATGAACTGATATTATAAATAATAATGTGATCTTTAACATTTAAATGATGCTAAACCCTAAATTCCACATAAATTCCAGCTGACATACTGTATATACAGTGGTGTATGTGTGCCTGTTTATTAAGATGCAGTTGTCTTATTTGTTTTCTTGGGTCATTAGAGTTATAATGTCTGTTAATGACAAGTGGCATTACTGTCATAACTCGGATGTGCTGGTGGGCTCGAGGGCCATGAGAGACCGCCACCTGCAGCTTTTGGGCTACATCATTCTGCAGGTAGGCATACGCAGCACACTGCCAACACACATGCTTCCTGATAATGGTGTTTGTAGTGAGGAAGCACACACGTTATGGTTATAGTTCAAGTTCTGTTACTTAGCAGGTGTCCCCCCAAGTTGATACAAATGATGAAATGAAGTTACAACTTATAACACTCATTTAGATATACAGTTTTCTCTTACTTAAGCTCTTTGTAGGACACAACATCTAACATTGACTGAAATGTGGGAACCTTTGTAGTACACAGGAAGCTTGTGTAGTGTCTGACTCTCACTCTGCTGCCTCCATCTTAGCTTTGTCCTCTACTTTGCAGTTGCCGTATTTGGAGCTGGAGAAATTGAATGGCATTGAGGAGGTGAAGCAGTACCTTCACAAAAAGCTGCTGGAAGTCCCATTATGACGATGGAAATTAAGATGCCTGTGTGTGTGTGTGTGTGTGTGTGTGTGTGTGTGTGTGTGTGTGTGTGTGTGTGTGTGTGTGTGTGTGTGTGTGTGTGTGTGTGTGTGTGTGTGTGTGTGTGTGTGTGTGTGTGTGTGTGTGTGTGTGTGTGTGTGTGGAGTTTCTCTTGGGTTAAATTAATATAGTATCTGGGGTGGAAGTGGGAATGCGTATGTAGTGATGGTGAAAGTCCTGAACATGGCCAATAAATGATTTGGTGCCAGGACACTAACTAGCAGTTACAGTTAGGCAGAGGGCGGGTCAGGGTCTCTATGTAGGGTGGGTGTAAAGCAAGCCTTGAAATGTTGTATTTCTATGTACTCTCCTATTTTTACAATTTGTCTATCACAGTACGGAGGTTATGATGCCAGTCTGGCATTAAGAGAAAACTAGTGGCAACTTTCTGAGAAACAAAGCAATCTTTGACACTTGACATTGTTTTAGATTTTTGTCAGACAAGGTACTGTTATCATGCTTTTGCTATGGGGAAGGAATGGGTGTGGGCATGGAATAGTCTTTTTTTTTGTTTTGTTTTTGTTTTTGTTTTGTTTGTTTTTTCTTTATTTTCCCTTCTGGACTGAAGGGAGCTGTGGATAGACAAGATGGGACTTGCTGCTTTTTGTTTGGCTAAAGGGATATCTACTGTTCAACCACCGATATTGTCAGTTGCTATTCCTTATACTAAATTGTCCAGTCTACTGGACCACACAGATATCTATCTGCCACCAAGACCGGCTTTACAACCAAACATTTAGTGAACGGGGCAATTTCGGATCTTTATATGAAAAGAAAAGTAAAAAACATCTGGGACTTCTGACATGCTGTTTTGCAGATCTTGAATAACAAGATGACCATTTTGAAGAGAGTTTGGGAATGTGTTGTATGATATTGCAATGTGCCACTCTAGTGTTAAAAATGGTTATAATATTTATATTTTTCCTCAAAAAAAAAGCTTTATGAACTCTGGTGTCCTTTAAAGCAAGATACAGCAAAACACTCAATGGATTATGGGAGTGACCTCTCATCCTGCCATCATCTGCCGCTTAGGTTTCCAACATATTCCTTTTTTAATGAGTATAAATTTCTGGTCAGAGTGACTTAAAATACAGCACATACACAGAACTTAGAAATCCAACTCTGTATTATTATTACTAAATAAGAAGTCCAGCCTTAGTTTCTGTATTAATTTTATGAGTAATTGGGAAACAGTGGGTGGAGTCCTGTAATGGAATTTTTGGGACAGAACCTCATTCTTATAAGTGCATGGTTGTGTTATCCATGAGGAAGGTATTACAGGTGTCTACACACTATCTACACACATCTATCCAACCAATGGCTGCCCATCTTGACTTCATGTTTTATCACCATTAATCATACAATAAGAGTTGAGCTTGCCTTTTTGTGTACTTCAAAGATTAATATTATCTTATGTGAGTCGGTTTTAAGACTTTAGTAGAGAAGGAAACATCTTCCTGCCATTGTTGTCTTTTCTTTGCTTTGTTAAAAGGACCATTCTATTCAGATGTTCTTTGGGGAAGAGATTATTTATTGAGGATGGTGGTGTTCAGAATGTATGGAGGTAATGTTTATGGAGTGGATGTGTGTTGGAATCCTGGGGATAGGGTGGGAAAGTTTGTTTATATATACATATAAAATGGCTATGTAAAAATACATTATTAAATAATGTAAGGAAGCATCCTGACCCTTTAGTCTTATTCATGACTGTGAGAATTTAATGATATCAGACTACGATCCCAGACTGGCAATACATCTTGGCCTTATCACATTCATGTTGGTATCAGCTATATTTAACAGGATTTAAAAACAAAATGTTTTCTTTTTTTAATTAAACTTTTAGTAACTTTAAATTCGTAGACCTTGCAAGCTGCCATTGTGTCACTTTTTACAGCAATGGCATTTTACGAGTGAAATGATTTTCTAAACTATTAAGAAAACCAAAAACATTTTGAGTGTTTCAAAATCACGTTTATGTAGCTGGCCAACATATCTTACTCATAGACTGCAGAGTGGTAAAGAAAACTATCTCTATGGCACCTAAAAGACTGAAAAGTCTTATTCGTCAGGGATGCCTTTAAAGACCACATCTCCCAGCCGCCCCGGAGTCACTTCCGGTCTGTCAGCAGTCAGGAAATGACCAAAGTAAAGCAGAGTGAGAATTGTATTTACTATGATGCGGTTTGATGTGTCAACAGTAAGTTCTGTCAGTTTTTCACACTAAATAGGTATTTTATCAGTTAATTGTCACACCATTTTCTAGGACAACCGATGACTTGAACAAAGCTGTTTTCACCGCGCGAACTGACTTAAGGGTACAGCAGAGAGCTTTCTCATTTTAGGAAAGCAGTTCGACTGCACAACTAGCCAGTGAGCTAGTTAGCTAGGTAACGTTAGCTATTCCGGTGCTTAGCAAAGTATGCGAAAGAATTGTTCTGTCTTAACTTTAACCATGCAATTTGTTACACTTTGTGTAACCGAGCGCCTACCGGTTTGCCTTGGACGTTGGAATGCAAAGGACGTGCAATGCTGGCACCATGAACAGAAATGCATCTCTGATGAGTGTGTTAGCTAGTGTGTTCGTGGGAAGAGCTTGTTCAAATCTAAGCTAGGTTGTTTTGACATTCAACAGAGTTAAATTTCCACACCAGAATTTTGCTGTGTTGCTTTTGTCATTTTCCCTGCGTTTACAGATTTTTTTCTAGATTGAAGGTCAGACATGTAGAGTGAAAATGGCCAGCTTCAGTGTCTGCACACCTGCCGTGACACGTTTTCGCGTAAAGATGTTTTTTTTTTTCGCAAACGTGAGTGAATGAAGCTCCTTCCATTTCTAGTGAATCTGAAAGACATTCTGAATTTCCCCTGTGTTCTGTAGAAGTATGAATGTTGGTGACGCGTGTCACCCTATCGCTTTTAAACCATACTCATACAGTAGATCAGTTACTGGAATCTCGTGTTTTTGTATTTTCTGCTAGGAGTTGATCTGTACAAAGGTTGACTGTTTGCATCACAGAAGATTAACCAGGCGATTTATGCTGCCCTAGATGTTCAGCTGAGGAAATAAGGGGGGAACGGCTGGTTCAAGCAACCAGCAGGAGTTTCTTACTTTCTAGATGGACTACATTCATTTAACCTCAGTTTTGCATCTGACTATAACATGAGATAATTAAGAACACTTAGAATTCTTGCAAATAGACAAGACCACTAGAACAGGCCATATACATAAGGACAGTAGTTTATTGTTAGTCTGTGTTCTACTCTGCTCCACAGGTGCCTAGTCTAGCGTTGCCTTAGTCAGGGGACGCAGCCAAACATGGCTCTGATTGAGGGCGTGGGGGACGAGGTCACCCTGCTCTTTGGGGTCGTGTTCCTGGTGCTGGTACTGGTCCTTGCCTGGGTGTCCACACACACAGCAGACCCCGCAGAGCACCTGCTCTCCCCTGGCACGGTGAACACCACCCCCAGAGAAGCTGAGAGCCAGGAACCCCTCCCTCCCAGCGACATCACCCCTGCACCAAGTAGACTGAGGGAGGAAGGGAAGCCAGAGCCAGAGCTACAGGCTGGGGCTGAAGGGCCAACATCCAGCAACACAGGAGAACAGGGAGAAGGAGAATCCAGTCTGCTGCAGGAGGCTGGCTTTGGGAGAGATGGACTGAGGCACAGAGACACCACGGCCTCTGCCCCTGCCTCCACAGCAACAACAGCAAGTGCCTCCGCCTCCGGTCAGCCACCTCCAGCCAACACCCCCAACAATCACACCCAAAGAAACATGGTCCTAAGGCTCAAGTTCCTCAATGACACTGAGAGGACAGCCCAAGTAAACCCTGATGACACCATTGGCTATATTAAAAGGTAATAAGCACTAATTGTTGGCAGTAACATGCACTTTGAAGCAGTTAGGAACACTATAAAGATCACCCATTTTATTAAATGTCAGACATGTAATGGCTGAATCTCAATATTATCCCCCTAAGCTCTTGCCCCTGAATGCTCAAATGCTTAACTTCTATCAGCCAATGATGAAATCCATTCACATCAGTTCAGGGTTTGAAGACGTGATGCATGGGGGATGCTGTCACAGAACTCTCCTGAGGCTTCAGTTTCCCCAACTAATTCAGTTTGAATCCAGTCAGTGAACGGAGTTCGAAGGCAGAACCAATAGGTTTAAAGATCTGAGAAAGTATCTACCCACCAGGAAGAAATCTTATGCCTATTGAGAGTAGCCAGGCCCTTTTCACAGAGTAAAGTGAAGTGCAAGAGTCTGGTCCGCCAGGCTAGATATTGGGTTTCAACCAGTTTACATTTTCTGCTCTGTCCTTGGAAAATCCTAGGTTAAATTTAGGGGTTAAAATGTCAAGGTTTAGGCCTTTTCTATTTAGTCAGTCATTACAAGAGGGCAGACTTACTTCCCTGTGCTCAGGGCAGTGGACTTTGAAGGGGTATGGTTATCTTGCTGATAAGTTTTCAGTGTTTCTTATTGCCTAGACTATGGTGGCCTACCATAGTCTAATTTGCACCGCGATGGTCTAAACATGGGCCAGAAAACTATTTTTAGGCATAGTTGATGAATACATTCTGAATAGTCATTGTCTTTTGTTTGCGTTCATTTTAATTGTTTCATCAGTGCTAATTCAGGTCTGTTTTGCTGTAGAAACAATAGACAGGGAAGTTGTAATCATATCAGCGGGACACATTCTAGAGACCCCACCCCACCTCCACAGTCTCAGAAAATACTGTTGGAGTTTTGAATGGGTGAAACCCTTTCTGTGGTTGATACGTTTGACAGTGTGGTGTTCTCTTGGAATGAACCGTATACTGTATGCTTACCTGTAGACATGCTAAGCAGCTGTCTATTCCACAAGTGTCAAGGTTATGCACACTTCTATTTGTGTACATGTCACTCCAGTCCTCCACTTCATCCCATTTTGTTTTACGATCATGTTTGTGTACAGAGTACCTTTAGGTGTTTGAGAGTACAGTGGCTGCAATTTTTACACCTTATAATAAAGTTACAAAGTGTGTTTTTACCAGTATTTGCACCACTAATTGTATCTACTTGTTTGTCATGTAGAAAGCAAAGGGGAAAGTACAACAATTAAGTGAAATTTGACTGTTGTGGTCTCAGACTTAATGACTAAATCCCAATGCTCTCCCCAAAGCCCTAAACCCTCAAAGTCTTCATTGTTAGGAATCCATTTTATGATTGGCAGATTAATGCTAGTTAAATCCTTGAGGTCTTTGGACTTATAGTTAGGGATATTCATGGTATTTCTAGTTCGCCCACCCTAACAAGTGTTGGTTACCCATAGGACATACTTTGCTGGGCAGGAGCACCAGGTACGTCTGATATACCAGGGCCAGTTGCTGCAGGACGACACCCAAACGCTCTCCTCCCTCAACCTGACTGACAACTGCGTCCTGCACTGCCACATCTCTCAGCATGCAACGCGGGCGATGCCAGCCGGGACGAGGGCAGCCGACCAGGTGCACGTGGCTCTGAACCTGGGCAGTCTGATGCTGCCACTGTTCGTGCTGATGCTGTCTGTGCTCTGGTACTTTCAGATTCAGTACCGCCAGTTTTTCACGGCCCCTGCCACTGCCTCTCTCGTGGGCATCACTATCTTCTTCAGCTTTGTGGCATTTGGGATGTACCGCCGCTGAGGGGTGTCCCGTTTGTTAGTGATCTCCTTGATGCACGCCACTTAAATAGAAGTATATATTCACATCAATGCACAGATAACACACACAGACACACATGTACCCACATACCCACCACCGCCTACACTTGGACTTTTGAGATGGATCTCTGAACTCTTGAAGTTGTTCTCCAATGAAATGGCAGATATTTAATGAAGTATCTGATTCTTTTTTTCCTTCATCTGTGTGTTTTCAGTATGTGTGTTTGTATGTAATTTTTTCATTTTATGTTGGGATTAGCACATTTTGTTTCTGTTACCCAGTTCTTTGCCATTGTTGTCAGACAAACAACACATTTTTACCTTTCATCAACTAACAGTATAATTTCTTAGAGTTCTTTTTTTAATGTAAAGAGATGCTCATTGTGCCTATCCTTATTGCTCTCTTGTTACACACGCAAGCACTCAGTGAGGAGCTGGTGTTTGCCTCTGCTGTAGGTGGAGGTGGGGAAGACAGCTGGTCTTGTGACTGTCCAAGCTGCTGACGTGCCCATCTGCTTGTCTGTCTCACACAGGGTAGTAGGACAATGCAGGCAGCACTGCTGTCATGTGTAGGGACAGTAAGAATAATTTGTGTAAAATATGGCTTTTGAAACAGACAAAAAATCTATTAAATCGTTCTTTTATTTACCTCTGTTGTCTTGAATATATTCTGTGATTGAAATACATTTAACTTAAAAGGAAAAAAGTTACTGATCATGACCATTTTTATCCCAGTTATTGAAGTTAGATGGTTAAACTTTTTTATACCCAAGAAGTTTTTTTTCTATTTTGGAGCTCTGGTCTATATTGTTTATTTGGAGGAATTTTCTGGGTTTGAAATGCTCCACGTCTACACTTACTCGCGCCCTGCAGTAGCCAGTAAGCGTGTCGACTTTCCCTTTAAACTGCCTAAATAAATACTCAGACCGGGTGTGCGCGTGCGCCGACGTGACTGTCGCACTGAAAGACAGCCGAAACCGGCGGGTCTTGCAGACACGGGGCCTTTGTGGCCAGCATCCGTCCATTCCGGCCCAATTCCTAGGGGAGGGGGGGAGTTAGGGAGTCTATCTTAAGCGGCGAAGAAGTTCTGCGTACCGGACATAAAAGTGCTGCATAGTCTTTGCCACAGCAGCTTGCCACAGTCATCTCGCGTCAAACTCGCAGCAATGGAAAGAAAGGTAGGAGTATAACGCCACCGCATCAATTACAGCGTCATCAACCGTTTCCTTCTGATTTTCTCCAAAAGGGTTGCTGGAATACACAGTGAATGTGCGCACCTGGTCACGTCAAGTCTGTCAAATATTTCGAGAGTAAGATTTCAGTTGAAAAGCCAATTGCCCATCTCATACGTGACACCAATAAATAATGACGTATTTCACGTTAAGAAATTGAATGTTGTCTAAATTAACTGGGCTTATGTTGAGAATCTGGCATAGTTAACAGAAAATGAGGCATGACCATGGGCTGTGTGTGGGCCGAACATTACTTTTCATTTCGTGCAAAGCAGACATTGATGTATACCTGAATGAATAAGTCCTTTATAACAATAACATCCATTATAACAACAATCTCCTATGCTGTGCCACTTTTGCTGCTTCATCTAGAGACCGTTTGTTCTCTCTGTTAAACCTTCTCTCCTCCATTAGAGGATTATCATTATTAGCGGTGTTACACTTGCTGTATGATTGTATTCTGGTGCTTCCACGGGGTGGAGACATTGAGCCTAATTGCACAAATTATTGTGTAGGAATTTGGTTGTGGTCACATGCAAGGCAAATATACTTTGCACGGCTTAATTGCAACATCCATCCATATTTTTGTTGCCATAATGCATTTGTGTTTTGATGTCTACCTACTATGACCAAATATAAAGGAATCAGAGTTATACTACTGCACAAGAAAAGTAGGTTCTGCAATTAAAGGATAAAAAAGATTGGATTTTTAAAGCAGGGCTGACAGCCCTGACTCCCCCCACCTCTTCTACTGTTTCAGTGAGGCATTGCCATTCTGTAGTATTTGCTTCTTCATCTGGGAGACATTGGGGTTCCTTAAAGGGGTCTTCAACTTTAAAAATAACTCCCTGACTCTGGTGACAAACATTTTGTGTGAAAGACCACTACCTTGTTGTATACGCTTCGAGTCAGGAGGACTGAGGGAAACTTGGGAACTTCATCCAGCAGTTTCAAAAGAAATTGTATGTCCTATCCTCCCTTTTTGTCCATTTGTGTTTTGACCACACTGCCTGGTTGGTGGTGCACACTATGATGGTGGTGCTACTACAAATCCCTAGACATAATAGAACTGTCTCATATTTGGGAGCCTGACAACTTTCCCATATCGGACACTTGGCAATGATTCAGCTCAGACTTCCTGTGTCATCTCCCAAGGTCTACTGCACTAATGTTCATGTATGAAACTACCCATATGCATGTTCAAAAGTAACCCAGGCCTCTGCTTCATCAGTGTAATTATTCATGTGCATGTTCTTCACTATTGCTGGTCATTTTTGCCCTGGTTTAACCTTTACATTAGCAAAATAAGACAGAAATCAGATCATATACAATAATAATTAAAGTCACACCAATCACATGTCTGTTGTGCACCAGTTTGAGGCTGTTGCTGACTTATCTGCATAATGGGCTGGCCTGCACACTGCAGGCTGTGCCTGACTCGACTCCTTTTTCTTTGCTCTCCGCTGGTGTAGAACAGCTGCCTACATGGGTGCCGGCTGAGTGGGCCTTCGGGAGCCTCCCTGTCGGACCCCCACCCACTTCTCCCTCCACTCCGTGTGTGAGAGAGAGCTAGAGAAAGAGCGAGAGAGAAAGAGAGAGAGAGGCATGTGCAGTTATAGACTTGACTTGAACCACACGCTGACTAGCTCTTTGAAGGGAGAGCGGAGAGAGGAGACTATTGCGAAGAGAGGCGGGCTGCCAGGGTTGGGGGGTGGGGGTCACTTCTGAAGAGGAAGGGGAAAGGGAGTTAGTGAGAGAGAAGCACACAAGGCCGGTTAGAACGAGGGGGAGAGAGGCTGGATAGAAAGAGACTCAGATCAGGGAGAGAGAGGTGGCTTTTTTCCCTCTTATTCTGAATGGAAATGGAGGATTCTGCTGGAGGAGCTCGCAAAGCCACCAAGAGTAAACTATTTGAGTTCCTGGTCCATGGAGTGGTAAGTGCATGACCTGGGTTGTGTGTTTGTGTGTGTGACAGAGAGGTAGAGAGTGAAAGAGGGGTAAGAGAAAAGGAGAGAGCATGCCTGTGTGTCTATAGATTTTGGGAAGCCACGGGTAAGGCGGACACGGACACTGCGTTGCTCGCTAGTCTTAAACAAGAGAGCAGGGGGACTGAGGCGAGAGAGGCTTTATGCTTTAATCTTTTTACATTTTTTAAAGAAGAGAGGGAGCTGTTGGAGACAGGAGGGGGTAGCAGGAGGAGAGGAGAGATTAGCGTCTAAGAAGGCAGGAGAGAGGGAGGAAGCAGGCAGCTGTGCTGGCAGCTGATGCAGAGGGAACAGCAGTCTGGAGGAATGGGAGGGAATGTTGAAGATGTGCTTTGTGCCACACATGGAGACTGCCTGCTCAAAACCGAGCCTCCTGACATACATGTTTGGTGTCAGTTTGGTATTGTATTAGGAAAGTCTGTTGGCCTTCAAGGAGAGTTCAAGTCCAGCCGGGACTTGAATAAACCAGGTGGTGCTGGAATGAGTTGACGTGATACTAGATGGGTGCCATCAAAGCTGAATAACACACACAAGTGTGTAGATTAGCACCTGTGGTCTGGTAGAGAAGGACAGGTCACTAAATTCCAGAACATACTTTTTTCACAACTGTTCAAATCTCGCATACTCTGTGCTGTCAGTTTTAAATTCCTCCACATTTTGCCCAGGCTGACAAAGATGTCTCACAAACACACACACACTAACACTCACACCATCAAATCACCAGCAATTATTGAGAGCCTACTTTCCCCATGTGACTTTATCAGTTTTACTCTTCCAATCAGATCCCTAGGTCATGGTTCCAGCCTTATCCAGTGTGAGCTTCAGGAGATGGCGTAGTATTTCTTTTTGCAAGCTCCACTGTTTAGTCTGGTCAGAATATAAACGTTTCCATGGGTTTATATGTCAACGTACCCTTTAGAACAAAATAGTGTTGATTGTGAAACCTTGGTGGAGTCTCTCACCACACAAGTGGGAATACAAGTTTGTATGTACACTCTATGTCTTGGTTTGAGGATTTTGCAGGTAAAGTGACTTTGAAATGCTTAAGGAATTTGCTAACATTCACCCAGTGCTTATCTTTTATTGCCCTGGTATGTCAGGCTTAGTTACAATGGCAGCCAAATAAAAGGATAGAGTCTGTGTGCCAAGCACATGAGTGACATTGAAATAGAAATGAAAAGAGTCGGTTACGTGCTCCTTGCTGTGACAAACGGCAGTGGAGAGCAAGTTGAGGTGTTGCCTTTGACAGTAACGATAACCTTTTTAAAAAGAAAGTGAGTCCATTTTGTATTTTTATATTTTTTACCAGGCGTGGATGTGCCACCTATTCCAAATGGAAGGCAGGCAGGCAGGCAGGCAGGTTGACCGTTGCAGCCGCAGCCCTCTTATTGGCCTCCCTCTGAGTCCCTCATCTCCTCCGCTGCGACCTTGAGAGTGAGAGATAGCCAGACAGGTGTGGTGAGATGTATTGGTGCCTTGTTTCCAGTTCCTGCTGTGTCCACATGTTCCCGTCCAGAGTCTCCTCATCAGCACGAGGCTCCCTGTGGCTTGGCCTACTTTGGGACCGGGGTGTAGGGGGAAAGGCAACTGCCATACCCTTTGACCTGTTGTTGGTGATGGTTGGTGGGAGGGGGCTGACGCTGTTGGGTAGGGTTGGGAGGGGCACTCCTGGGGGCGATTGTCCATTGTGACAGCAAAGACCAGGTGCATTCGGGAGCCTGTGTCTCTTGAGAGACTGTGGGGTAGGGTTTGCAGAGCTGCTGTAGCTTAGCGCTTGTGTGATCCAGCCCCATGCTGTCACATGGCACAGCGGGCAGCTGTTGGCTCCGGACTGACAAGCACAGGTGTGCGTGAGACACTCTGGCCCACATTCGTAGCAGCTCTGTTGCACACAGTGTGTGTTCATGCCACTCTCGAAATGTACTCTAACAGATGCCGTTGTGTGACCACACAGCAAATTACATTTGTGCATGATTGATTTGCTCTCATTCAGGAGTGTGTTGTGTCGAAATGCCATAAGTGTTGCACAATGGAATTGTGTGCTGAATTCCAATGTTCCCCTAAGCTTTAAATCCTATACCCTCAAAGCATGAGCCTGACATGAATCAAATTCTTAATTGGTTAACTCCTGACAGTCCTGACAGATGCCTCTGAGGGTTCAGGGCTTAGGGTTAGTTGAGACATTGGGTGTCAGCCAAATCAACAGAACAGAATGTTAAAAAATTACATATTTTTAGTTAATTTTTTTTATATTACAAATTATATATTACAGTATTTTTAGTAAAATATTTGTTAGGTTTTTCATACTTTGATTATGTATACCATCTATACATATTGCAGGCACATTTGTTTGTCCATAAAGATGCACTTAAGAGACAAACTTGTCATCTGTTGCTAACAAGAGTTGGAGAGTTACAAGAGTCTTTGTTTGTCCTCTATCCAAAGCGCCCAGGGATGGTCTCAGGGGCCCGGATGCCACACCAGGGGGCTCCTATGGGGCCTCCAGGACCCCCGTATGGAAGCGCAACCTCCATACGGCCTGGACTTCCCAACCCCGTGCTGGACCCAGCCCGCAAACGCCCAGCTCCCACCCAGCAGGCTCATCAGGTCCAGCAGCAGCAGGTCCAGCAGCAACAGGTCCAGCAGCAGCAGCAGGCAGCCATCCAGTCCCGGCCCAGAAAGTGAGTGAAACCAGCAGCTGATCCCCATCTCTTCCCCTTGCCCTTGTCTCGCTTTTCATGGCTGCAAAGCCCTCCCTCTTCTCCAGCTGCCTCTCTGTCTCATGTTTTATACATGTGTGTGTCTGTTCAGAGGCAACCTCCAGAGCCTCTGCTGAGAGAAACAGGTCTGTACTCCAAACACCTGCTTGACCTAGAACACAGCAGCAAAGGTTTGACTAATAGGCTCTGATGATCACTCGCAATCAGGATCTCTGACTGCTGTGTGCTGCTGTCTGCTGTGTATTTATGAGAAGTGACCCCTAGTGGTGGTTGACCATATTTCCATCTTGTGGGCTTCCGAATCAGATGCCACTAGGCCATCCTAATGAGTCTGATCCCAGTACCAGACAACAGCACAGTATCATTCTAATGCAGTCCTGACATACTGGCAGTTTCATTTCATCAGGCTTGCGCAGTTTCATTTCATCAGGCTTTTTTTTATGTGTTAGACAGGCATCACTGCTTGTCTTGCTATCTGTGTATATGAGTTCTTTTCCTCAGTTATGATTATGTATGTATATACCTGTGTGTGTGTGTGTGTGTGTGTGTTTGTTTGTGTGTGTGTGTGTGTGTATGTACTTGTGTATGTGTGAGCTACATGGATATGCTTGACTTACTGCATGAACCACAGAACCCCCCCCCCCCTTTTTTTTTCTCTGAATGATGTATGTATAGCCTTTTTGTGATGAGGAGCTGACAACACTTGTCAGTCACTGTTCTACCCTGTTACACCATTGTTTAATTAGACCCCCCCCATTGATCTGTAGGAAACCTGTGGGATTCCCAGGAGCCAATGAGATGGCCTCAAGACAGATCGACATGCGAGAAGTCCAATCAGAATCCCCAGTTGGATCCAAGTAGGCGGTTTCTCCTGCTGCATGTTTAGTTTTAATGCGTGCGTGTCTGCCTGTTGGATCAGCCTCCTCGTGCAGCCTGATATACTAGCAGTCTGTGTGATCATTCTGCATGCGCACACCAACAACTTGACACAAGGGCCATCATGTCATGGTCCATGGTCCTGTGCTGCCAAGCCCCTCTCTCAATAGTGAATAGCAGCTGCTGCTGATGCTGCTGCGTTTGAGCGCTGGCAAAGACGAGTCGGCATGGTGCACTTTTGTCCGCTGAACTTCCTTGTCTGTCTCCATTTCTGTCTCTATTTTTTTTTTTCTCTCTCTCTCTCTCTCTGTTGTTCTCCAAATGCTCTCGGCTCGTTCATTTTGTTGATTCCCCTCCCTGTGTGTCTCCTCTCTTTGGACATCTCTCAAGGTTCTCTGCAGCCTCTGAAAGAATGTGGACTTTTTTCATGCCTTGCCCCAGGCACTTCTCTCTATCACTCTCCCTAGTTGGCTTCTCGTCCTCATCCTCCCTTCTCGTTGCAAGAGTGTGCCCCCCACCCACCCACTTCCTGTCTGTTCTCTCTGGAGGAACCGTGTGGTTTCAGATGGAAAATGTTGACCATGAGAAAGTTTATCTACAGCTGAAGGGTGAGGGGGGGACAGATGCAGATCGCAGCGGTCAGAGACTGTTGTCTTGGGAGTTTGGAGTCTGGAAGGCCTTGGTGGTAAATGGCTGGTTAAAGTGTCTCAGTGGGGTGAGGCATACAGTTATTGATGAAGAACAGGTTTGAATTGAGACTGCTTTACGTTTACAATCTAGTGCTATTTAAACTGACACACTATCATTCAAATAATGTGACACACTGTCAGTTATTCAGTCAATGTGTCTAGTATGAAAACACACCAACGCTTTTAAGGTTTCTGGAGCCAAGGGACAGAATAAATTACCTTCACCTCAGCTCCTCCTCGAGTTCTAACAAAAGTGATTTACTCATAGTGAATGTGTGTTTTTTGTCTACCTCTACCTTAACTGTACTCCCTCTGACACACACACACACACACACACACACACACACACACACACACATCTGGATTGGTTGAATGGGTCCCAGTTACTCAGCAGATGGCCTGTAGACTCTGTTAGCAGTCACCATAGTAACATAGCTTTTTTCTCCCTTTTTCTATGTTTCCTCCCCTCTCCTCATTCATAGTGCCAAGAGAAGGAAAATGGCAGACAAGATTCTCCCTCAGAGGGTGAGCAGCTTCACTAGTCATTGTTTATTTATTATGTGTGTGTGCATGTGTGCGTGTGTGTGTGTGCACAATCACATCTGTGCCTATCTGCACACATGCACTTGGCTGTGGTAAGAGGCGGACATGCGAAGGGAAAAGTTGAGGCAACAGGACGGTAGAAGGGTAAAGGGAGGAGCGGGGGCTATCGCCACCTGGTGACTTTATGCACACGAGCAACACTGTATGAGCTACCCGATGATTTTGGGGGTTATTTCTGTGTTTTTTGAGGAAGGTGGTAGTGTGATGGTGCACTGTTGTATTTCACAGTCTAGAGAGGAGCGTCTTGTATTAGTCAAGTGAGGACCAGATATTCATGTGTCGTTTATGTCAGAGCCTACCAGAATAACCTTTGCGCTCCTCTGCACAAGATCTGTAAATATAACGTGATTATACTTTAACATTTATTTTACCTTTTAACGCTGAGTGGAATGATTGCTGTTTAAGATTCTACTGAATAAAGCATTATATGTGACATAGCATTCAGTGTGCATCAATCACAAATGGACCAAGATGAGTGTAAATAAGGCCTACTGTGAAAGTGATGCATTGCGCTGAAATTAGACTGCTGTCTCATAATCTCACGTGCTGTATTATTGTGTATGTCTTTATTATTAGTCTTTGCTCAATGTTAATGCTTTGGAGGTTTTACATGAAGTGGATCAGGACCATGGCGCTATGTACAAAATGACAGGCAAACATGAACAGAACTTAAAGATTTCTACATAAAGTGTGTGTGTGTGTGTGTGCTGTATGGTATGATTGCAGACAAGTAGTAAGTGATATAAGGAGTGCAGTAAGGAGCAGAAGGTAGACTAAAATTGCTACATAACAATTATTCAGCAGCAGATACCACAGAAACATTAGCGAAACAATTTGAAACAATCTAACAGGTGTATGTTGAATTGAATCTGAATCTGATGGATCAGGGAAAAAAAAGTCTTGCTCAGATGGTGTAGGTACTGTATATGAGAACAAGTCAAACTGGAGTGAATTTTGTGTATGGAAAGACCCTTTGTCTCATTATCAGATCCGTGAGCTTGTTCCAGAATCCCAGGCCTACATGGACCTGCTTGCTTTTGAACGCAAACTGGACCAGACCATTATGAGGAAAAGAGTAGACATCCAAGAGGCTCTCAAAAGACCAATGAAGGTATACATGCCTTTGACATAGCAGGGTAACATTACATGACCTAAAAGTAAGTGGTTCTGGATGTACAGTATAAAGGGCCATTCACACCAAGAACGGTAACTATAACAACAAATAAATATTGCTAAAATATTGTTAAAATAAAATGACGACATCCACACTGCAACTATAATGGCAACATGTGCAACAATATCATAGGGATCACTTTCAGAGCATTTTTTTGAACGATGAAAGGTTGACAACCAATCAGAAACCATGGAATTTTAGACATCAGATCATTCACATGAGGACAGACTTATGTTATTGTTGTTCAGTATGGACGGAAATTTCATTATAGTGATAGTTATCTTTATACTTATTGTTCCAGGTGTGAACAGCCCTTAAGGAGGTCACCAGTTTGTGTTCTAGATTTTTGTCCTGTATATCTCTGTGGGTTTCAGACAGACGTCATGTTAAATCCAATGCTCAGAAAATGAAAGCATAGTGAAACATGAATGGACTTTTCTAGTGGCTGAACATGTCTGTCTTTACTTTCACAGCAAAAACGCAAGTTGAGGCTGTATATCTCAAACACCTTTAACCCTGCCAAACCCGAGGCTGAGGACTCAGATGGGAGCATTGCATCTTGGGAACTACGGGTTGAGGGAAAGCTACTGGACGACGTACGTTAGCCATCATGCTGCATCAAATTGTCTTATTCTCAAGATTTCCCTCTTTATTTTCATACACTAATTTCATTCCACATATTTACCTGTGATGTCTTTTCATTGTACATATTTATATAGCTTACTGCAGTTATGCATGCAGAAGTACCAAGCACGTTGTAATCCATGCACTGCTAGTATTTCAGCATTACTGAAGGTGTTCACTGTGTGTATCATGCAGGCATGTGTTCTGTTTTGTGGCACCAGCATGAATAGGTGTGTGTGGGAGGGTGCTCACTTCAGTGTGCCTCGGGGGCGAGCACATTCCAATTTTTCCATCATGCCCTTCACTCCTTTTTCAGCCTGGGAAACAGAAGCGGAAGTTCTCCTCCTTCTTCAAGAGCCTGGTCATTGAGCTGGACAAGGACCTCTACGGCCCAGATAATCATTTAGTTGAGGTCAGTTGCACATGTGATTGTTCATCATGACCTCTCTCCTGCAGCCATGCAGTGTGTAGCCAGTGACAGTGAATAGGAGGTCAAGGGTTTCTGTAGAAAAACGTTTTTTAAAACATTTTGACCTTGACACTGAATCCTGATGTGAGCGAGCATCAGACACAAAATCAGGTTGTTTTTATTGATTTGAATTAAAGTGTGCTAGCTGGATACAAGCAAAGCAGTGCAGGGCATCATAATCTCCTCACTTTATCTGTCCACCTCTGAAGTGAGTAAAACTCTGTAAAACCGGTGGAAAGCTGCTGGACCAGACCAAATATCAGGTCGTGTGCTGAGAGAATGTTCAGACCAACTAGCTGACGTCCTGACTGATGTATTCAACATCTCTCTGAACACCACTGTTGTCCCCACCTGTTTCAAGACCATCACCATCATTCCCGTAGCGAAAAAAAATCAACAGTGACCTGTCTCCAGTTCCATTTACATCCACCATCATGAAGTGCTTCGAGAGGCTAGTCATGAAACACATCAAGACAGTCTGCAGGCAGTCAGAATAGGAAACAGGACTTCCAACACCACCTCGCTGAACACAGGAGCCCCTCAAGGATGCGTGCTCAGTCCTCTGCTGTTCACACTTCTAACCCATCACTATGCAGCTCAAACCATATCATCGAATTCGCTGATGACACAACTGTGGTGGGTTTGATAAGCAGAGACAATGAAACCCTGTATAGAGAGGTGGTGACACAATTCAGCAACTGGTGCACTCACAACAACCTGTCCCTCAATGTGACAACACAAAAGAACTAGTCATTGATTTCAGAAGACTGCCGATAAACAACCTTCAAGTTGAAATTTTTCAGGACACAAGGTTTCTGGGTGTCCACATCACAGACAACCTCACATGGACCAAGAACACCACATACATTACAAAGAAAGCCCAGCAACACCTCTATTTTCTGCAGAAGCTGCCTATCCTGACAACCTTCTCCAGGGGGACTATTGAGAGCAGTGCCTTCACAGTGTGGTTTGCTGCAGAACGAAAGACCCTACAGTGGATTGCGGGGGCAGCTGAAAAGATCATTGGGACCCCTCTTCCCTCCTTCACTGTCATCTACAACACCCATTGTCCATGCAAAACCACGAGCATTAAGTTACGAGTTAAGACACGACACACCATCAGGTAGAGGGGAAGAGCTTCTTCCCTCAAGTAATCAGACTGTTGAACAACAAAATATGACATGTTTTATTAACACTGAACTGGAATGCACTCCTTCTTTTTTCTACGCTGCTAAATGTTATATATATTACCTCCACCTCACCCTCACCTCCCTTAGCAAATTTATAACAATCAGTGCACTGTTACAAGTCCACTTATGCCCTGTCTTTTGTTGTTTGTTTTAAATGCTCTACATAAGCAAGTAGTAGTAATTGCATTTTATGTATATCTATAATGGGTGTGCACTAAATGCAGCCAAATGTAGCCTAAGTGTGCACTAAATGTAGCCTGTCTCAAATTAAAGACTAAACGAGTTAAGTATGGACTAGTTAATTACTTCACATTGTATGAATATTCACAAACATCTATATCTTCAGCAAGGAGCAAGAACTTAAATGTTGGTGTGGGTAATAGATGGATTCATTTCTGGATGGACTGAGTAAATGACTGGGTTGACTGAACAAAAACGTTCAAAAGAATGTAAGCTATCTGAGAAGAGTCATGCACATTCTGAACATTTTGTTTCCAAACACAACATTCTCAGCCAAATTAACATTTCTGTTGTTGATGGATGAGAATCCAGCTGCTTATTTAGATAGTGGAGCTTTCTGTTATAGTTTTAGCTTTTTCATTTTTTTTCTCCTATTCAAAGTGTCCTTGGTGATTGTTAATAGTTTTTGAATGCCTCATTGCGAGTAGAAGTTGAAAATTTAATTGGTTAAAAAGCACATTGAAAAAACTCAGGCCAATGCCAGGCCAGCATGACAGTAGTGACTAACAATCTTTTTTTTTTATTGTGGCATTTTAAATGACTCGGGCCTTCACAAGGTTTTCCAGACTTTGCAAAGCCCTAAAATGATTTCACTTAAGCTGTGAAGTGCTCCTTCCTGAGACTGCGCTACTTGCTAACATCATTCACTGTTGTCAGCGCAGAACAATAGAAACTTGTTGTTTGAGCATAATGATTGTATCCCAACAGTGGCATAGGACCCCCACTACCCAGGAGACTGATGGCTTTCAAGTGAAAAGACCTGGAGATGTCAATGTACGCTGTACTTTACTGCTTATGTTGGACTACCAGGTAGGACTAACATGACACTACAAAATGTATATATTCTGTATGTATGTGTTCTTTACAAAGAGGACAACAAAGACATCCTGTAATACTTAAACTGGGTGCTTAAACCTTAAAAACTAAACCTTAAAAGCTAAAATCAGTTTGGTCTACTTTTTTAAAAGCCTTACAAACGTTTGACACCCTTCTTTGGTGTGAGATATGCTAATTTTACAATGTGAGGTATAGTGATTTCATCAGTGAAATCGGCATATCTCACACACAAGAAGGGGGTCAGCCCGAAATGTTTGGGAGGCCATTAAAAAAGTAGCCTTAACTGTTGAGTGCTTGCTTTATTTCTCTATGTGTTTTATTCTTTACAAAGAGTCAGGTGATATTCTACTACTTGTGTACCTTGTGTACTTGCGGCTGCTAAAATTGTTGGTACTTTTCCACATTAATAGAAAATCCTTCAGTTTTCCTCTGAAACCATTTGAAACTCATAAAAGTCTGAAAGTAATTAGACTTTTGACATTTCATATAACAGAACACGTAATAAATCAACTGGGCAAGGTATCTAAACAAATAGTGGCATCAACAAATTGTGTCTTTCGACTGAACCGATACCAACGTTTTTGCCCAGATTCAAGGTTCACTACTAACAGCAAAAGCATTGGCCAGTTTCAAGCAGCACCAACTCATAATGGCGCCTACTCCATTTTTTTTCCAAAATGGTCCTTTTCTCAGACACCTTCATTTTTCCCATCTGTGAACAGAGAGCAGAGATATATGTGCCTTGCCAAAAAATCTGAAAAATGACTGATAGTGTGATGACAGGCTGATATACTTTGACCTGGAGTTCACCTTGTTGCTTGCTGCTGTGTCAGTGTAGGACTACAGTTCCCTTCACTATCTGGGGAAATGTATAAACAGACTAACTGTAGATTTACAGATTAATTTGATTCATTGTGTTTTGTTTTGTCCATTGTGTTTTTCATTGTGGGTCTCCAACCTTTTTTTCTCAAAGAGCTACTTTGACAAATTCAACGAGGCCAGGAGCTATACTACTATTTGACATCTGTACTAATAGTCCTGGAGATACAGTAACTGTTACATCCATACAACACCATAGAAATACATGTACTACAACTACTGCTGCTGCTACTATATTGCTTTCCAAGATACCCAAAGCGCTTACAGTGGAAGGGGGACCTCACTAACCACTAATCAGAGGGATGTGTAGCACAGCAGCCATTATTGTCCCAGAACACTCACCACACACCAGCTGGTGGTGGAGAGTGCAGAATGTCAAATTGTTATTGAGATGCTCCAAGTTGTCAGGGAGAAACTGCAAGGTGACTGTCAAAGATCGTCTGTATGATGGTGGCATTACATGCTGTTTTTACATTCCAAAGTCACATTTTCTCAAAAACAAGAGATAAAAAACATTTCTCCTAGATAATCCAAACAGTGGGCACATGCAGACTCCCACTCACACACACACACACACACACACACACACACAAGATGGCTAGATACCTTTTATATGATGCACATAGATTTTATCTATGTACCATAAAAACAGTAATGAAAGGAAGATCTAACACACACAAATCATAAGCACAAATCAGTTTTGAATATACTGCATGCATGTAGTGTTACTATAGCCTACAACTGAGCACTGAAACATTTGTTTGACCTAGAGCTTAAAAATGTTCAAAGGGTATACAATGGAGGGAAAGTCAATATTATGAATATTGACTGATACATATAATAAAGTCAGTGTGTGGATTTAGTGTCTCATTGTTTTACAAATTGCCTCCCTGTGGCTAGGCAACAGTAAGCACATCACAATTACATTCACAGTTTCTTGGAAATGAAGGTCTAGTTTCTTGTTATATTTCTCAGGCAAGTGTGCTCTTTGATCTCTTTGGTCCATGTTCATTTCGGTGTTAACAATGATGCCAGTAGGCTACACGACTGAATACAAGCCTACTAATTATTAAGGTATGGCAATGCAAAAGGCATAACAAATAATCTCTGTTAAAACTTTCTTTTCTTTACCCTTGTATATAACAAAGACATGCTTCTATACAAAACTGTTTTGAATTTCATCACATTTACAGAAAAAAATCTCATCAGTCTTTGAGAGTACCAGCAGGTTAAGCAGCAACTGTATTTTCAAAGAGATCATCGATCAGTCTTTACCCAGCTGTCTACTAACACTCTGTGGTAACTTGTGTCTGACCTTTTTTGACAGCCCCCCCAGTTTAAACTGGACCCACGGCTTGCTCGCCTCCTTGGCATCCACACACAGACACGCTCCTGCATCATCCAGGCTCTGTGGCAGTACGTCAAGACCAACAAGTTGCAGGACTCCCATGACAAAGAGTACATCAACTGTGATAAGTACTTCCAGCAGGTGCTATACCTTTTATCAGTTCAAGTCATTACACAGGACTTAGGACTCATTGCTTGCCTTTTTATTCTGTGTTAGTGGTGGCTGATGGCAGTGGCTAGATGAATCAGGGGTAGCTGGAGCTGTTGTTTGAATCAGTGCTGATGCATTTGATTCCACCCTCGCTCTGCATCTCTTACTCCCCTTCTTTCTCTCGCTTTTCTCCCTCTTTCACATTAATTTGACTGTCCTTTTCTTTTCAGATCTTTGACTGTCCTCGTTTGAAGTTCTGTGAGATACCCCAGCATCTCACTAACTTGCTGCTTCCTCCAGATCCTATAGTCATAAACCATATCATCAGGTATTACTGATGACTCTATTCAATTGGTCATAGGGAACAAATATAATGGGGATAGTTGCAGTTAGCACACTTGCAGAAATAATTAATTGTAAAAATGCGAATGCATATAAAACACATTTTTTCTTATGTTATAGTAGAATTGCATTTGATTACATAAGACAAATTGTTTTCAATAGTGTGGATCCAAATGATCAGAAGAAGACAGCTTGTTATGACATTGATGTGGAAGTGGATGACCCTCTGAAGACACAGATGAGTGGCTTTCTGCTGTCAACAGCGAATCAGCAGGAGATTGCTCTGCTTGACAATAAGGTCAGCTCTCCACCTCTTTGCAAAAGCAAATCAAGGTCATTGGTTGGAATGAAATAACAGCACTCACTTATATTGTGTTGATACAAAGGTGTGTGGTTTGGCGCATGTGTCTGGAAATCATTCAAGTGAGTGACTATGTTTCAGGAGAATGTGTGCAATTATCTTCTTCCATCTTTTTTTCTCTCATACTGAATGCCATAGATTCACGAGACTATTGAGTCTATCAACCAGCTCAAGATCCAAAGAGACTTCATGCTGAGCTTCTCCCGGGACCCTAAAGGCTACATAGAGGACTGGATTTGTTCCCAAAACCGTGACCTGAAGGTGAAACAACCACAGCCACTGCTAACTGTTGCAGTCCTCCACATTACAACTTTAACATCTGTAATGCATATAAACACTTCCCATGTGCACAACTTTTATACATACACAAAACATTACATGAGATGTAAATGAAGAACCAGGAAAAGAAAAATAGATAGATAGAAAAAGAGTAGGAAATGTCTGCTTAAAGTAAAATATTTTTTTTGCTTGAGGGGCCTCAATACCATTTAGTCAGGAGTTGGAATGTCCCATATAAATATTCTGTGTTCTAACTATATGTACAGTCAATGACAGATGTGGTTGGGAATCCAGAAGAAGAGAGAAGAGCAGAGTTTTATAACCAGCCTTGGTCACAGGAAGCTGTCAGTCGTTACTTTTATAGCAAGGTGAGTTTTCTCGTCAAAGTCAACAATGTGTTTGGATCTAGATATAATAAAGTGTGTTTGTTTGGGGAACTGATTAGAAACATATACAGTTATTCACACATTGGTTTGTTTTATTCTATGTTTTGTTCCCAGATTCAACAAAGAAGATTAGAACTTGAACAGGCTTTGGCAATGCGCAACACCTAAACTGTTCCCTATGGGAAAAAAGCAAATGCATCATTTTGTTTGTGGAAATGACAAATTTTGAGTCCTCTGTTCATGACCATTCTTAGCCTTGTTGGATCAGACAACCACTGATCTGTATGTCCCCAACAATGTAATGACATGAGATATCAGGAGTCTCAAAGACAACAACAAAACTTGAAGAAAACTCTAATTTCACAGTCCATTTGACTGTTTGTACTCTGAGACTACATGCAACTGACAGTTTTATGGGATCTTACATGACATTTTTGATACTGCTTTGATCTTGATGGCCTTTTACAAAGCACTGAGGAGAGCAACCAAAATATACATTTATTCCTGTGTCTGAAAGTCGTAACTCATATATTTTTGTCTGGTGAGGTAGATATTAGATGTTTGTCAATGTTTTTTGTTGTGATTTTGCTGTGGTGTCCTAACATGTCCAACAGAACCTAAAAAACACCATTTGTAATCAGAAATGCACTAAGATAATTCAGCTGGTATTTTTGTTTGCCCATTTAACCTGACCCATTTAACCAGAATTAGACTGTAAGTGAATAGTGTTAACACTAGAAACAACAGTAGTAGCAAAATAAAGTAGTCAACATCAGGCAAAAAGATTGTATCACTTATCTAAAGAAGGAAAAGATTTGGTGTCTGCAGTGGTATTCTAAAATGATTGTGAATCAAGGTTCCATTCATATACACTGGCTGGTGTGTAGTTGATATCTTATGAGTGTTTAGTCTTGTGTCCTACTAAATGTACTCAGACAAAAATCTTTATTTATGGTTATGGCATCAAATGAACAAATCACAAAGAGAATGATCTTTATATGGTGTTACTAGCCATATGTCTCTTTTTTCAATTGCCATTTTAATTGTCATTTATCAAATAACTTAATCCCCTATGCATATATCACTAAGGGATGAATGGATACCTACTAAAGAAAAAAACAATTTTTACATTGGAGACACTTGGCTTGGCCTTTGTTGTGATTTGCACTTTTTCTTACTATTCAGCACCTTAACCACTTTTGTAACTGTCTTCAATGAGCCTTATAAATGCATGGAGTGGATCCCAAGACCATGTTATAGTCATTAGTATTTTTGAAGTGAGAAAGTATGCATGCCGCATGGGTAGATTACCAATTTTTAATTTAGTTTTTTTCTTTAGGTATTCAAAATATGGTAGATCAAAATATGTTACAGCATTGCAAAACGGCCAATGAGTAAGAGTTTACCAAAGTGTTAGGTCACACAAACCAGCTCACCCGTGTAACTTGTGAGCAGCCCCACAAAAGCACCCCTGATGTGCATTTTTGTTACCTAGACTAAATCAAATGGACTATCAACAGTTGATATTTTATTGTTGGACTATGGCAGCTATTGTTCATGTGTTCACCATAGACATCGGCTTATGTGAAGTGAACAATTAAAGTTTTTTTTATTATTATTATTACATATTTCCTGTCATAGTGATGACATTGTAATTCTCTTATGTGTCAAGTGTGGTTTGTTTGCATGCTGTTAAAGTATCTAACTGATGATCTAACTTTCAATTGAGGCTACCAACAGCATTAAAGTGAAAAATAAAAGAAACACTGTGTGAATTCTGCATTCTATATTTTTTTGCTGGCGTTTGAGCCCATCTATGACATGTCTTTTATTTTTTATTAAACAAACAAAAAACAGTGCCGCTTACCAATGCGCTGACTTTGAGAGGTGGAGGCCTTGGATTACAGGCTACTGTGAAAGATGGAGACAAAACAGAACTTTTTGGCCCTTAGGAACTGGTCATAAGCTTTTTATGATCAGCCTACTTATTATTACACAACAATTATGAGTCAGTATTGACTACACGTGATTGTTCAACAACAATTGCATCAATATGATGCAATACATTTTCTAATGCTGCGTAGGATACCTACGAGTTTCTTTCCTTTCCTTAAATCCAACTGCGACTAGAGGGTGGAGCTAACAACCGAAATCGCAATATGATTGGTTACTGAGCCGGTATTGGGGCCACGCGCGATTCTATGCTTCATTCCTGCTGGTCTACCGGTGCAGGAAGAGGGTGAGTTCATATCGATGAAGGCCTAAACTATTTAGATTTATATATTAAGTAAATCATATCGTCGTTACATGTAACTATTCTGTTGTTTTTTCTCTAAACCTGTTGCCGCGGTTGTAATCAATCCACGCATAAGGCCTTGGCCTTGTATACGTACAGAGCTTGGATACCGTTAGCTAACATAATGTATTGTTGAGACTGAATCACACGAGCTGGGTGTTTAGCTTAGTGGCTATATTGCTGGTAAGGTAACAGTTAAATTACCGTAACGTAGACTCGTTGACGTGATCTTAGTGTTAACTTTAAATGAAGGTTGTGTGTTTTTTGTTAAAATGTGATCATTCTTCCCAAGGGACATATTGCCGATTAGCTAGTCTTCACCACCTGGGTTAGCCATCGATAGCTAGGGTTAGCCAACTTAGCTGTTCGTTGTCCCGTGTAGGCAACGATCTTTTTGAGGCCTCATGCTGTTGCCACTGTAACGTTACAGTTTCGCTCCACCGATTGACTACAAGGCCTGATTCACAATCACGTTGAGGTATTTTAAGTTGCCTATTGATGTTTAACCTGGCACTGTCTGCATTCTGTTTATTAATGTTGGGGAACCTACAAACTACAACCAAGCCGCTGCTCTGCGACTGTTCACTAAAGAACACGTGATCTTTTTTTGGCTAGCTGCTGAAGTCAGCTGGCCGCTCTTGTATTTAGTTGTCTTTGATATATTGTAGGGATGCTATGATGCCATTCCTAACAACTGGTAACGTCGATAAGGACATGTTTCAAAGTAACTCAATGGCATTCGCCCATGAGCACTATTTAAGGAAGTCAAAATAACTTTTGGGTTGTACTTTACGTCGCATACAACCGGTCTGGCAAATGGCTAAAAGACTTAGAGTAACAAGTTTACTCGTTTCTTGGGCTTGGCTTGGCCTTTGTCTGTTGTTATGATCCATGGCCATAAGGCGACCAGACCTCAGAGTTGAAAAGCGGGGACATATCCCTGAATTTTCCTCGGGAACCGGGGACATTCTTATAAATAAATTATGTTTTAGCTTCAAAAACTGGTTTTCTTGTATTTCACCGGGGACAGACCACCACAAATCGCGGACGGTCCCAGGAATTCGGGGTCGTTTGGTTACCCGTTAGCCACGCTCAACTTCACGCGAGTACCTCAACCCTCAGCCGTAGTGTGTTCTCTGCCCAGTTTCGATGTCTCCTAAAACGTCGGCGCTTACAGGCTTTGTGTCATGCTTTGTTGATTACTTTAGGTATTTTTGCACCTGGGGTTTTCTGTCGCCATGCCGTCCGATTTAGCGAAAAAGAAAGCGGCGAAGAAGAAAGAAGCTGCAAAAGCTCGCCAGCGTAGTAAGAAACCAGAGGAGATAAATGGTGTAAACGGCGAGGGTGACAAACCCGATAGCCAAGAAAACGGAGCAGCTGATGACGGTAAGACTTCAGCATGTTGCTTAACGTTGGGATTGCACTAGGCTAGATTGTGTAATGCATAGAGTACCAGAGTGGAACAACTTTTCAAACTGGAATTAGGATGCCCTCCCCAGTCCTGCTGGATCCATGTCCGCTCTAGTTGCCACTTTGTCTGATGTTGCGTTCCTCATGTGCTAGGAGTGGCGAGCCTGACCAAGGAGATAGATGAGTTTGAGTTAAAGAAGACTGAAGCACGAGCGGTCACGGGGGTGCTTGCCTCCCATCCCAACAGTACAGATGTCCACATCTCTAGTTTGTCCCTAACTTTCCATGGCCAAGAGCTGCTGAGTGACACCAGCCTTGAGCTCAACTCAGGCCGCCGTTACGGTCTCATTGGACTCAATGGAACAGGTGAGGATAATACTGCAGCATTTGGCACTTGCTCAAATTCAGTGCTTCTCAATTCCAATGCTCTCAATTGTAAGGGCAAATAATAATCCTGTAGCACTAAATAGAATAATAAGTTGTTTAATTGAAGCATTAAGTGACGTTAATTGCAGTATATTTCATTACAGTGTCTGTGTTGTATTGCAAATGGCATGTGGGTTTTCTGTTTAGCAAGTACAATGCATTATGGGAGAAGCTGACCATCTCCTCTGCCATTTTCCCTGTAGGCAAGTCCATGTTGCTGTCGGCCATTGGCCACAGAGAGGTACCCATCCCAGAGCACATTGATATCTACCATCTGACACGGGAGATGCGACCCAGTGAGAAGACGGCCCTGCAGTGTGTGATGGAGGTGGACGAGCAGCGGGTCAAGCTGGAGAGGGAGGCGGAAAGGCTTGCACACGAGGACTGTGAGTGCACACACACACACCCCTAAGAGGGAGGAGGGAAATGCAGGCTACTCATCCACGTTTTCATAGGAGCTGCGTTTGTTGTGGCAGTTTCCTTTCCTAGGCGTGGGACAGTAAATATCAACCTCTTTTGATTGTGTCCCTCACATTTGACTTGTCATGTGGGGACATCAAGAAAGGAACATAATTGAAGTCCGTAACCCTTCTTCTCCCAAATGGGCCTGTTCAGGCACTTCTGGGTTTCTTAGTCACTCGATCAAAAACATCTATATCTGTTGGTAAAGGTAAATTATCATTATTGCAATCATTATTTATTGTGTGTGTGTGTGTCCCACAATCAGCTGAGTGTGAGAAGCTGATGGAGCTGTATGAGCGTCTTGAGGAGCTGGATGCTGACAAGGCTGAAATGCGTGCCTCGCGGATCCTCAACGGCCTGGGCTTCAGCGCTGCCATGCAGCAGAAGAAGATGAAGGACTTCAGCGGAGGCTGGAGGATGCGAGTGGCTCTGGCCAGGTGAGTCTCTAGTCTCTCGTCACACTCGGGCACAACGATGCCCCCTGTCTGTCACAGCATTTGCCCTGTGGACAGTGTTGTTTAAAACTGAATTTAGGTTACACCAGTCATTACCTGATGTCTTGGTGGTCTTGAAATGAAGAGCTGTGTCCATTGTGTTACATTGTCATTTATATCTCAAGAGCTGCTGTGAAGTGATGAACAAAAAGGCCGAATGAATGTGCAGTCACCAAGCAGTGTGTTCAGAGTGTGTCTGCACAATGACAAAAACTGTCCGAAGCGTTTTTCTGATCCATGCAGTTCTGGTGGTTCATTCCACTCAGTTGAGTACTACCTCAGCAGTGTGCGTAGGTGGTTTTCAGCTGTTGGGTGCCAATGTAGAGGCAGCGATGTGTAATGGGTTGTCTGCTTGTCTTTTTTTTCTAGGGCGCTGTACCTGAAGCCCTTCATGCTGTTGCTGGATGAGCCCACCAACCACCTGGATCTGGAGGCGTGTGTGTGGCTAGAGGAGGAGCTCAGGGGGTGAGCATCCGTTGAGTCATGAGATGGTTTAATAATCAGATTCTTGGGGTTAGGAACTAAGCATGTAATACTGGTATTTAAACTTATTTGATCCTGTGAGGGGAAAATATAATCAAACAGATACATACAGAATGTACTGCACAGGGAGTTATGTTCTCATTGAAGGAATATTCAGTGTTTTGTATGTCAATTCTGTGGTTGTAGATGTTGGAGAGATGATGTAAACAAAAGGCCGAATTGTAGCACCACATTAAGACATAGTACTTGATGTGATGGTGCTTTGACAAAATCTCGGTGAAGCGTTTAAACTGATCCCCCACCGACTGGCAACAGATGAACTACTCCCCCACTTCTTGAGGAGGACTGCATCTTATACCTTTTTTTGATTGACAGGTTCAAACGCATCCTGGTCCTTATCTCGCATTCCCAAGACTTCCTTAATGGTGTGTGCACCAACATTATTCACTTGCATCAGAGGAAGCTCAAATATTACACGGTAAGGCAGCACCCTCATCCACATGGGCCTCTGTATTCAGCAGGAGAGACACACAATCATGTGTGCACTTGCGTTTCCCCTGTCTGCATCTCAACCTGTCATGTTGTTGTTCAGGGTAACTATGACCAATATGTAAAGACCAGAGAGGAACTGGAGGAGAACCAGATGAAACGCTTCAACTGGGAACAGGACCAGATTGCACATATGAAGGTAGATGAAGAGTCTCATAGCTTTCTCACCTCAACCCTTGGTTCCAATTTGTAGATTTAAACTTGTTATAGACTTGGTACATTTGATACTGAATAACAGTGCAGTTGTCATTAGGAGAATGTATGTTTTTGTTCTACATCCAATTTGTCTATTTAATAAAACCGTTCCTCATGAAAACAATGTTACACCCCCACACACAGAACTATATAGCACGGTTTGGCCATGGCTCTGCTAAGTTGGCCAGACAAGCTCAGAGCAAAGAGAAGACTCTGCAAAAGATGGTGGCCTCAGGTCTGACTGAACGAGTTGTGAATGACAAGGTGAGTGGAGTTGCTAAGCAGCACAATTAGGGGGTCTCCAAAAGTCATCTATAAGAATTCACAAGAACCATTCATTGTGTTTTTTGCCAGTAATTAAGTTATGAAAGTATATTATGCAACAAGGATTTCAGATAGCAAGTTCATCATCAGTTGCTTTCACTGCCAGTTTGCCAAATCAGCTGTTTGGCTTAACATGCGCACTACCTACCTGATCAGAACATTTTGGACACTTGAAGGATATTCTTTTCTGTCTTTGTTGTGAATCATCATAGTGTAGTAGTCCAAATAAACAGGCACAAATGAGATTGTGTAATCTGCTTTAAAAACAAACAAAAATAATACAGCAGAACATTTGATGTGCAAATAGGCTGGGAAGCAGACACAATTTCACTACATTTTTTATACTCAGTAACCATATATGCATGTGACAATTAAAAAAATCTGTCTGTTGCTGGCACTACAAATTCAGTATTTTTTTGCCAAATTTCTCTTTTTGGTTGTTGCTGTGACATGATGTGAACAAAAGGCCGAATTGTAGTATCTCCACCAGGCAGTTTTGTTCTCTGTGTGGAGATGCATTGACAAAAACCAGACCGAAGCGTTCAGCTGATCCGTTGGCACAACCCTCACAAACGTCCTGAATAAGTCAGCCACAGAACAGCATCCACCACAAGTCTAACATCTCATCATGTTTTTTCCCCTCTTCAGACCCTGTCATTTTATTTTCCTCCCTGTGGGAAGATACCCCCTCCTGTCATCATGGTGCAGAATGTCAGCTTTAAGTATTCGGATGACACGGTAAGACCCCATATTGCTCTCTGGGCCACCCTGATTTTCTGTCAAACATGAGTCGAAACACGCATGTGGTCTAAGCATTGAGGAAACACAGAGGGCCTGTATTTGCATTTGTTCTGTTGAAAGCTGAATACCGCCCCTCACTCTAATGTTTCTTCTTGGCTCATAGAACAATTCTTAGCTGAGCACTACCCCCTAAAGACTGTACCCTGTCATTGCATGTTACACTTAAAATGTTTCTTAGAAAATGAACCTTTTTTCTGCTGTGTTTGCGTATGAATTTATATTCTTTTTCACTGCCTCCCTCATGTACCAACCTTCTGTTTTTGTTGTCCTGTAGCCATATATTTATAAAAACCTGGAGTTTGGAATTGATTTGGACTCGCGGGTGGCCCTTGTGGGGCCCAATGGAGCTGGCAAGTCCACGCTGCTGAAACTGTTGGCTGGAGAGGTACAGATGCAGATCCCGATATAATAAATTGACATTAACCTTGTGCTTGTTCTCCCGTCATTATGTTATTCACCAGTGTCCTTCCTCTCTCTCTCTCTCCACAGCTTCTCCCCTCCGACGGTATGATCAGAAAGCACTCTCACGTGAAGATCGGTAGATACCACCAGGTATTGCAGCATTAGTGTCTGGATATGGGATATAGTTACAGTGTTAAAGCTGGCAAGAGTACAGTGAAACTGCTGAAATCGTTTTGAGAGTAGAACATCTGAATTAATTACCTGAAATTAATTGCACTTGAGGGCTCCCTCCTGTTAGGTGAATAGTGAAGGCATCACCTTCTTACTGCTGTCTCCTGCTCCTCACAGCACTTGACTGAGCAACTTGAGTTGGATCTGTCCCCCTTGGAGTACATGATGAAGTGTTACCCAGAGATCAAGGAGAAAGAGGAGATGAGGAAGATCATCGGGCGCTACGGCCTGACGGGGAAGCAGCAGGTGAGCTCCTGGGCAGACAGGCAGCTCCTTTGGGGTTGGTTGTCCTAAAGAGTATTTTTTGTGTGTGTGTGTGTGTGTGTGTGTGTGTGTGTGTGTGTGTGTGTGTGTGTGTGTGTGTGTGTGTGTGTGTGTGTGTGTGTGTGTGTGTGTGTGTGTGTGTGTGTGTGTGTGTGTGTGTGTGTGTGTGTGTGTGTGTGTCCTCCCTTAATCAATTATTTCGCACCTCATTCTGTAGAAGGTAACTTTCCACCCAACTTCCCTCCCTCCTTAGGTAAGTCCCATTAGGAACCTGTCGGACGGACAGAAGTGCAGAGTGTGCTTCGCCTGGCTCGCTTGGCAGAACCCCCACATGCTCTTCCTTGATGAGCCCACCAATCACTTGGACATCGAGACCATCGATGCCCTGGCAGATGCCGTCAACGAATTTGAGGGTGGCATGATGCTGGTTAGCCATGACTTCAGGCTAATCCAGCAGGTAGGCACATTTTATAATTAAAACGGTTATGAGTGCTGTCGGCTTGCAGCAGGTTTGCTTTTACTTGGAGTGTACACAAGGTAAGCACTCATCCTTGACCATGTTGCATGCTTGTCCTATTGTAGGTTGCTCAGGAGATCTGGGTGTGCGAGAAGCAGACCATCACCAAGTGGAGCAAGGACATCTTGGCCTACAAGGAACACCTGAAATCCAAAATTGACCGGCAAATGCATGACCTCTAGAGAGCAGACAATCATTAAATTGTCAGACCTAACAGCATCTCCCCACCACCAGCCTGCATGTTGCAAGTTTTCTTCAGAGGAGACGCTGGCCCCTTTTTAATCAATTTGGTTACCTTCATAGGCTGGTGGTGGGTGTAGACTTGGTAACTTTACTCCATCTGCAGAGCATCATGTTTTCTAGTCATTATGCAATTCTTCTCCTTACAGGCCTTCAGTTTCTTTTTTTCCTGAAAATAATATTATAATGGAAATAAACATTATGTACGTGGTGTATCTACTGTGCACTGAGGAACTTTTCTTAAGTTCACACTACTGCAGACATATCTGGTCTCAGGCTGCAAGTGGATGTTCTAAAGATGAAGTTCTTTGAGGCTCTTAAAGAGCTTTTTATTATTTCATTTATTATTTAATGCTATATCTGCTGCAATAATGCATTTGGCTAAAATAAAAGAATAATCACCCACTTTGGTGTTGAGCCTATACTGACAGTCAGCCTCATTTCAGCATGTTTCCTGAGTAGTCCAAAATATCAGGAGGAATCAAGAGTATTCTCTAATGGAGTTGACATGGTGGCAATGAATCAAATTAATACCTGAGATTACTTGCAGATTTTGTTGGCCGCTAAAGAAAGCATGCAGTTAAAGGGGGTATGGTACTTTGTTACCTAACAAAGGTTAATTTTGTCCAGCAGTGTCAAATTCACAACGCTTTTGTCTTGACTGCATTTTGATCAGAGAGACTGATCCTAAAATAAATAAATGAATAGCCTACTAATTGTAACAAGAACTGACCGTGTATTCTGGGATATTCTGGACCAGGACCAACCTCTGCTATCTGAGAAGCAAGTTGGAGATGGTTAGCCTGTTTAAAAAGCCGGCCGTACGTGGGTACCAACTTAAACTACCCTATATTCTAGAGATAAATGTTCTAGGCCAGGACCATGAACGGCCAGGACATGAGGCAGCAAATGAGGCTGGTGCCTAAACTCGAAGATGGGAGGTCTCCCATCAGATTCTCCAGGATGTACGTCACAGCATAAACGGTGATGGTTTGGTTGGTTGTGTTTGGGGTTAGCATCACAAAGACTGTCAAGTAAGGTCACAATTTCAGGTAAATATCGCCTACTATATTTAGAGACTCTTTAGAGAATGCATGCTTCTAATGACATAGAAGTAAGACGTTGTAGATTTTGTTTTCACGTAAGTGTCAAAGACGTACGAAATGGACATTTGTTTTCAGGGAATCCAGTAGTAATCCCACTGTGAATCACTGCTGTGGCTAGTAACGTTATTGCTAACGTTAACTAGTGTTGGTCTGCTCCTTCACTTTAAAATAGCCAACGAGCATTATTATTGCTTTTATCAGGCAAACCTGTGGTTAGACACTAGTTATTAACATCAAAACAAAGGGCCACCGGTCCTCTTGAAACGTATGTTGTATCAACGTCAGTTAGCTAAGCTTTAGCTAAACAGAATTCTGCTGTCCGGTGGCTAGCGGAAGAGGCGTGAAAGCCAAGTCCTGCGAGGACTTTTTATGTTATTCCTCTGTTGTACAGGTGGATGTTGCTCCTTAAAGTCTAGTCAAGAAAATATATGCAAATAATTCATTAACTATAGACTGTAACGCTTACCAGATTATGATGGTGTTCGTATGTCCTCATATATTCAACACAAATTCATGGTTCATACCGATAAAAGCACTTGTCCAGCACTGATCACAAAGTATTTTACAGAGAAGATAGGGAAAACAAAAAAAAAAAGAATTGACTGAACAAATAAAAAGGGTAAAAAGTCAAAAGGCCATTAGAAAGGGACGAGCAGTATTCTGCATACTGATTTGCAGTATGTGGTCATTCATTATATGACATTTATATCCCGTGCTGTCTTTTGGTACCAAACGTTTGTTGCATCCATGGGAGTGAGGTCACAGACGTCTACATTATTTTATTGTCTGCTATTGTTTCAGGTCACCTGTGTGCAGCAGCTGGACACTCTCTCTCACCACTTGACAATGAGTTTACCAGCAGCACCCCCAAGTTATGCGGAGGCCACAGCTGGAGATAAGGAGGTTGGCATTGCCTCGCCTCCATATGGGTGTCCTCCACCTTCCATGATGCCGCCACCACCTGCCATGCACCCCAGTTGGGCTTACGTGCACTCTGGCCCAAGTATGTCACCTGGTTACTGTACTCCAGTGCTTGTGAGAGTCACTTGCTGAATCACAGTGTCCTTCCTAACCCCAAGAGAATTGACTCCACCAAGAGTTACCCTCATGACCGGCCTCACTCCCTGACCTTACCATTATGTCTAGCTGCCTGTACTCATTTGAGCCAGAACAGACAATTAGGCAATTATTTATGGCCTGACTATGAAATAGTGTTGTGGGACAATATTCTGGAATTATCATGATGGTTGGTCATAGCTATGGACAAATTTGTAGTCTATGACTTAATGGTAACTACTGACTGCATATTTCTTGCATGACCCCTGATCGGCAAGACTTGTATGCTGTATTGCTCTTACAGTGCGTGTTAATCATCTCATTTAAACCCTATGTGCCTGTTTGTGTCTTTATCTGGACATTAGTATCTTTTACTGTATGTATCATGGTTTTCTCCCTCTCTAATAGGCCCTGGATATAGCAACCCCTATTCGTCAGACATGTCTTCCCCTTTCTCAGACCCTAGCTCCAGTGGCAGCTTTGATGGTCTTGGAGGAAGCAGCTGGGAGGACAAAAATGTCCGCCGCATGTTCATCAGAAAGGTTAATGTCAAGCTTGTTCACTATTTAATAATTATATATCCAAGAGAATACAGTGCATTGCAAGAAGCACTGTTTGAATGGTAAGGTCATAAAATACATTGAAATGCTATCTGATGGATGGAATGGAATAATGGAATGAAATGCCATCTGATGCTTACAGTGTGTTTTGTTTTTATTTCCAGGTGTTCAGCATTCTTATGGTGCAGCTTTTGGTGACATTTGGTGTTGTTGCCCTCTTTACATTCTGGTGAGACCTACCTAAACAGACTCTCCATCATCGAAATGAGGAGAGTTAGGACTTACATGTAAAGTTTCTCTAATGCACTAAGCAACCCCCTTCCCCTTGTCCTCTTTTTCTGCAGTGAGCCTGTTCGGCAGTTTGTGCAGTACAATCGCATCGTGTATCTGGCATCTTAGTAAGTACACTATTCAGTTTCACTGGGGCCCTTGGTCCCTTTGGGAATGCCTAAGAGCTTATTAGTTCTCATTTATTTACTTGATTGTTTGTTTGTTTTTCTCTTCTCCCAGCATGATGTTCATGGGGACTTATCTGGTACTGGTATGCAGCACAAGTGCCCGGTAAAAGCAAGACTCTTCTCCTTTTCCCAGTCAGCTTCCTTTGAGGCTGTCCATGGTCTGCAAAAGAGGATGACCAGAGTGGTCTTCTCTTGTCTCTAGAGTGGCCTTCTCTACTCTAGTCTCTGGGCATCATGCAGATTCTGATGAGATCTGCCTAGTAAAAGTAATTAGTTTGTAGTAAGAATTGCAGACTGGTGGCAGACTCCGGAACTTCAGGAAACAGGTTTAATCGTTACAATGGCTCGCGTCAAGGGAGACATGAGGGTTTCAGCCCGAAAGCATCCACCATTAAATCTGACTTAAACAATGAAAGTGTTCCACTTAAATACACTTAACTGAGGGGAGTTGCATACAGTTAGCATACAGTTTGAAGGAAGTGCAATGGAAGGTGATTGGTTCTTTACCTGGTCTAATGGCCCAAGGACACACCTATGGCAATTAGCATTGTTAAATGGATATCCAGTTGTATGTGTACACCAAGATTCAGAAATATTACTTAAGGATTGTTCTGACAAGTCCTACACCTTGACTATTGCACTCCTTGTACTGAGACAATAAAGATGATACCAAACATGAATAGGTTCACATTTCATAACATACAGGAATACATTCTAGATCTACCTGAGGTAGGTTTGTCTTTGCAATGTAAAAATGAACAAAAGGTTCTACCCAGCCACAGGGGTATCAACAGTTAATTAACATTGATCACCGGGGAAGGATGATTCCTGTTGTTTCTGTGCTATGCCAAATGGTGGCGGCTTCCTGGCTGTCTGAGGCCGAATACACTTCTAAAATTATTGCTATCACTAGCAATTGAATGTAAAGAGCAGGTCACAGCAAGCTTACTGACTGTGTTCTTGTAATATACTGTACACACTGTGTGATATTGTAATAGCTAGTGAGTGCATTTGTGCTTTGATCATTTTTTTACTGCACAGTGGTGACTCTTTACTTAGGCTTTCTGATTTGTTTCCTTTAGGCGACAGTACCCTACCAACCTCATTCTGCTTGGGATCTTTGTAAGTAATTAATCTAGTGTTCTGGTGGGCACATTATTATTACTTCTACAGTAGAAGTTGCTGTTGTGGTATGGTATGTTGTAATTTTGTGTTATATCCTGAGGCAATTGTGCATACCTGTTTTTGTTTTCTCCACTGCCACAGACTCTTGCAATGTCCTACATGGCAGGAATGCTGGCCAGGTAAGTTGCCTTTTGTCCTCCTGTACCTTGGTATTTGTGTATGTGTGTCTGTGTGTCTGTCTGTCTGTGTGTTTTAGCATTGTGCTGTGATTGAACAATCTGTTTGGCTACTGAGCTGTCCTCCTGTGGCCCTTGTGTTTCCATAGCTACCACAACACCAAGGTGGTGATGCTGTGTGTGGGCATCACAGCGGTGGTCTGTCTCGCCGTCACTCTCTTTTGTTTCCAGTCTAGGGTGAGTCAGTTTGTGAAGCGTAGGAAAAATAAATGTCCACGAGTATATTGTTGTATTAGTGTGAAAAGTCCTTATATTATTTAAGAAAAATAAACGTAGCACTGTTGGTCAAGAGCAAATGCAGAACCACTTATGATAAGCAATGTATATGTATGTAATGTATGTAAGCAGTGCATTTTTTGATCACCTTTTGCTGTAGTCTACTCCATGCTGTGTATAAACATGTAATGTCCATGATTGCATTCTTTGTAAAGCCCTTATATTATCTAAGGAGAAAATCGCAGCGCTAAAGTTTATAAGTCAAGGGCAAATGCATTTAAAAAATAACTGATGCAACACAGATTTTTCTGCAAACTAACAAGCCAGGAACAATATTCTGGTTAAAGCAAGGTTCCTTGCTTGAGAGTGCATGAGCTGGGATTAAAACTGGGTGCGTATGCATCATGCCAGATACCTGAGAGTTGGCAACACACACAGCTAAGGAACACAGAAATTGTTTGTTTACTGCGAAATAAATAGTGGATTTTTGGACAGGCACAGAATACGTCATAGCTAACTGCCGGTGCAGAACAAAATTATACTCCATAAAGAATTATGAACATTTCTGTAATTGTACGTTAGTTGCAAACAGTATGTGGAGAATGAAAGTGAGCATATCAAATTGCCTGTGGATAGACTATATCTTAAGTGACACCCAGCAACAACCAGTATGCCAGCCTTTTTCAGAGTGTGGTGCTGTGGTTGCCTTCAGGTTGACTTCACCTCCTGTCATGGCCTGCTGTTTTCTCTCATGATGGTGCTGATGGTCACGGGGCTCGTGCTGCTCTTCACTGCCCCCTTTGGCTATGTGAGTCCAGCCACAACACTACTCACACACAGCCGTGGGAACTCCAGGCCACACTACTCTGGCTATTTCTGTCTGTGCTTTACATTTAGGTCAAAGTCTTGCTAAAGCTAATTTATAGGAGGATTCTGGTATGAAATGGACTTGCAGTGTATTGAAACATGATGGCAAGTGCAGTCTTTTGTCATATAGCCCACCTCTAGTGCTTTTAGCCAATGCTCCCATCTAGCTCACAATGCGAATGATAAGAGCATAGTACTGCCCATGCAAAGAAATTGCTATTTTTACACCATTAACAAAGCTCAAAGTAGCTCCACTGTGGGCTGTTTCGTTATGACAGTTCAGAGGCACATCAAACAGACACACAGCAAAGTTACAAACAGTCTCCAAGTGAAGTCTCTAATCAATGTAGGCAACTCTCATCAACAGTCCAGATCAGGAAGACCATGGCAGCAGGTAGGCTTGAATCCTCAGTATGTTGATGTTGTAGCCCAGTTCAACCAAATAAAAATAATCCAGATGGAGACCTTGCCAGTGTATCCGTATTCTAGTTATCAGGTCCTCCTACTGGAGAAATCAAGGTACTGTCTTGTCAAAAATTCTTTTTAAACTATCTACACACTTACAAACGTCTCAATGCCTCGTTTTAAATGTAAGGACTCTGCTACCAACGAAGTGCGGGGCTACTCTGAGCCTTGTTTATGGTTTATGGTAAATAGTGAATATTGCGCCTAGCATGATTCCCCAAACACCGCCATTGTAAGCCTTTTGCAAATATATACTAAATACGGTCTTGGAAAAATCCATTTGCTTATTCAACATCATGAGTAAGATCCTAACCACAAACATTGATCATTGACAATGATTGAACTCATTGCTCCCCAATGCCTCATGAGTCATGATGCAAGAGCCCACAGTTTAAATGAAGGGCATAGAGTTCAGTAGATTGATGATGGTTGATCAGGAGCAGAATAATTATATGACACATCATTACTGTGGTACACAGTTTGAAATTTCACAGTTGTGTGAAAAAAGAGCACTGGTTTCATGGTACATCCCTGACATGTATAATGTACATTTTCACAGATACCCTGGTTGCAGACAGCGTATGCTGGACTTGGGGCCTTGGTCTTCACTTTGGTAATATATTATTACTGTTATTGTACATTTAACATTTATTATTATACTGTTTTTACATGATAGGACTACTTAATATGCAGTTAATTGCATTGTCATGATAATATGTAGTAGTATGGCTGACACCAAGCTGTTTCTCAAAAGAATTCTTCCAACCATACTCCTCTGTGAATGCGTAAAGCTGACCCATGCTGGATAGGTAATTATGAATGCTCCCTGGCTTTTTGAGGATTTGGAAATGGACTTGAATAGGAAAGTGGCCAGGCGGATCTGTGGCGCAAATTCAGATGGGCTCACAGATTTGTCTTGGTTCTGGGTGTGATGTGTTTGTCTTGGTTGTAGTTCTTGGCGTTCGACGTACAGCTGCTAATGGGGAACCGGCGCTACTCGCTGAGCCCGGAGGAGCACGTGTTTGGCGCTCTCTGCCTCTACATGGACATTGTCTACATCTTCTTCTTCCTGCTTCAGCTCTTTGGTAGCCGTGAGTGAGCCGGACCTGACGTCTGCAGTTACCAGCCTAGACCTGTTTCTTGACCCTATTCTATACAGAGATGGTGTACACACAGATAAATACTCCTGTTTACTAACATGAACATGCACAAACACACACATACACACACACAATTTTTGGGGCTCTCTGAGCAATGCTGGAAGGTCTTCGGCCTCATAAAGCTCTGATAATTAGTGGTGTGCTGTAATTACGACTAGTTTGGTTTGGCTGTAGGTCATCTTCTACTGTATGTGTGTGTGTGTGTGTGTTTAGTCCTGGGTTAGGAAAGCTAAGGCAGGTTTATAAAGCTCAAGCAGTGCAGCCTTTTTTAGGTGTAGGGGTGCACTGACATGTAGCTGGGCTTTTTGAAACACATATTCACAGTGTGTCCACACAGATAAGCTTAAACTCTTTCAGACACACTTGGCCAGACTCACCCACATGCAAACCCTTAACCTCTACTGTCCTTGAGACAATCAGAATTTGAAGAATGGGGTGGCTTGGAGTGATCATGATCCCCCCAAAAAAAACCTAGGTACAGAGGTACTGAGCTGGTTGTAATTAACCATCCAGGTGCCACGTAAGTGAACAGTATCTAAGGGTCACTTGCAGCAAATATTGTGCAAGACCAGCATGCAGTTTGTTGCAGTTGTCCTGTTTTTTAAGAGAGCGACAGTGAGAGAGAGTGTTCAAGTTTAATAATACTCATGCCAAATGATCACCAAAAGCCCAATGAACAAACTCCACTTGTTGCAAACGAGTACAGTGAAGCTAGCATGTGTATTCAGGGTCCGTCTACACATTGATAAAAAAAAAAAATAAAAAAATAGCAGAAAGTTTTAAAAATTACAATTATAAAATTGCTGATTTCCTGACAAGTCAGGTTACACTGATCTTTTATGCTACAGTATGCAAGTCTAGAGTTCCTGAGAACCAGAGCTGACCTCTTCATCTAATTTTTCCTCTCAACGTAGACCAGTCACTGACTTGGAGTGTCTCTGCTTCTCATTGGTACAGTGGACATAACAAAATTTGATGAGGGATTTTCTCTGTTGTGCTGCCCAGGATGTCATAATTAGCCTGGTTAACAGAAACATTTTAAGACATGATGAGCCCATAAGAGGATGTGCTCAAGGGCTCATTTTATACAAAATACACACAGAACCGGCACATGGTGTTGTTGTACCTAGGCAGTGATCTTAATTCTGTAAAGTAAGGGAATACATGAACTGAAACATAAATAGCTGTAAGGAGAATTTGGGTACTGAAGTGGAGAGATCACACAGTTTAACATTCCACTTAGCTAAACAGCAAATTGTTTTGATGGTACTCTGCTTGCAAGGGCCCCAAAAGAATTTCTGCAGTGAGGCTGAGTTCTGCAAGGGAACTACTAACTGATTTACTCATTCAGATTAGGGTCCCATCTTCATGGATGTCTGTAATGTGGTTCTAAAAGTGTTGTCCGTAGAGCAATAACCTCTCCAAGCCTTGCCTTGCATGCAGACTTTGTCGTTTAAATGTACTCTGCAAAGTTGAACCAAGTCTATTTGTTCCGGCCAGTAGACACAACATCTGTGATGTCACTAAGAGCATGACTAAGTAAAAAAACTTAAGTGTGTGAAGTATAGTGCCCATGCTCAGGTCAATGAGGGGGTTAAAAGTAGTATTGTACAGTGCCTAACTGTGAATGTTTTGGATAAATCAAAAAGTTTTTTGAGTACTATCTACATTATTTCTAAGAGTAAGCATCATTCAGTGGAATTATTCAGAGGTAGTCCTAAGATCCTTTAAAAACAAATTGAGATGCATTTGATTCACTTTAACATGATTATGTAATCATTCCTGTGTCATTGGCTTGCAGAAGCTGTTTTACAATTGTCATCTTTTGATGTGTATTTTGTGACATGATGACTGTGCTTTAAATACCACAGTCATTGAATATAATTGTTGCTGTAAATGCCACAAATACAGTGGTAAGGGCTACCTTTATAGTTTGCCCTTTCATGCTTTCATTGGGCTCTTCTGTGGATATGCAGTACTTTGTTGTAATATTCCCTGCCAATACAAATGGCCCTATTACACCTCTGCAGTTCATTCTTTCCATCCGTTCACCTTTTCAGTTGACCTATGGCTATGCCCCGCCCATTGAACGTAGATAAACCAATTGAAGTTCAGAATGATCCACACTAGGTCATTCCATCGCCGCAGTGAAAGATAGCTTTGAAAACAAAGATAGCTTTCACTCTTACATCGCAAGCCTAGTTAGCTAATCGCTACTAACGTTCAGTGTTCTGGCATTAGGAGAGAAAAGGGCAGAATTAATTAACCATTAATGTAGTAACCGTTAAAAGGGGCCTGGTTTTGTAGAAGATTAGATTAGATTAGAAGATACAAATTGGAGGTGTGAGAGATCATGGAGCAATAGAGTAAAGGGAGTTGCTCTCCTTGCACAATAGCACTGTTGCCATGGGCTAACATTAATAAGACCAGCATGGGGTTTGCCCACAGCAGTTCATGTATTTACCTTATGTTGACAAAAATGCAGAGGCAGTTCGATGTACTTTAGTACTTTACTGTCATTTATTTATTTATTTATTTTACTCTGTTCATTACTGCTCCTATTTGGCTCTCAACAAAGCCAGGTTTCGATTTTACTACATATCCCTCCATGTGATACAGGCTTCAGCCGACGCAGGCTTACTAAAATCAGATTATTAGGTGTCCACAAAAGTCGTAATGTGTTAAATTTTATAGACACACTACCATTATGTTTCTATGCAACTCTAGTGAGGGATGTCCGAGTCTGGAATCTCAACAACTTGGGGTGGGCATAGCCTTCGGTCAATTCCATTGCTCCAGTTGAATTTCCCCAGTTAAGTTAAAGTGGTGATGCACAGTGCAAACCTTTAGAGCAGTGTGTATGGGTAGTGTTGCTCATTAAGGTTCAGAGCAACTTCCCATCATGCTTGTGTGGTCAAGAGACATCTAATCTGTCTCTGTCTAACTTTAGGAAACAGTGGGCAGCATTTCATGACTGTCCAAACAGACCTCTGACAACGAGTCGTGATTGCCGAGTAACAATGCTTGGAAAGTTACGTATCAAGTATCATCTGTGGCATTGATCTTAAAATATAAAACTAATTAGGGATGCACCGATTGTGAAATTCCTGCCCGATACCAACACTGATGTTTAAAAATGTTTTAAAATCCTTCAGCCCTTTATAGCTCTGTCTGTGAATGTGCACAGCACATCATGTAACCAGTGAAGGGTTGAGGTGACATAGCAGATGGACATTGGCTACTACTATCAGTAAAATATCATATTATTTACTAATAGCCAATACCATTCTAAACCAATGCTGGCTAAAACAGATGTTGGGCTGACATACAACAGTGGATCCCCAAAAATATGAATTTCGCACAAGGATTTATGCAGTACTGTTGTTACAACAGCATTCAATGCAGACATATTTAGTGATCTTTTACAGAAATGTATGTACGTTTTCCTTGTCATTTCTTCATGGGCTTGGCTATCTGACTATAAAAATGGATTGATATCAGCGACTTGCTGGAATTGCATACTACTGGTAGAAAGAGGTCATGTCCTGATCTTGTTTTATGTGCCAAATGTTTGGCAGAGAAGGGTTATGAATCTTTATGAACACTGGGAGTATTAATTAACATTTCTACATGCATATAAAATGGGACTAACTTTTATTCCTCTTTTTAAGGTTTCCATTTGAAACCATTTCAAATTTCATTCCACTTTTGGGTTGATGTTAATATTTTGTTACAACTTCAGCTCAGCAAATGTATTTTGTCTATTGTGCAGGTCTCCCTGAATAAATGTGCAGTGTGTGGGGGCAGAACATGTGAAGTCTTTTATTTTTTTCTTAGTCTCTGCACTGAGTCAACCCGACCATCACTTTGTAGTACCAAAGACTAGTGCATGAGTGTTGTATAGTGTGCCCTAATCCAGTCTTGGGCTGGGTGATCCCACATATAATAGAAGCAGTCAGTTTCACCAGATCCTGAACACACTGACACACTGGATATGGGGAACTATTTTTGTAGGGGCCCTTTTGTATCCATTGGTTCTGTGGTGAAATAAAACAATGCTTCACGATTGAAATGCTCTTGTTGTCATTATTGTCATTAGAAATTCTAATTCCTGTGAAGAACAATTAAGCATTCAGTGTAGGCTAAGTGGCCTACATATGTGTTGAACTTAGTAATTCAGACATGTAAAATAAATTAATAAGGACAAAGCCAGTAGCTGGGTTTCCATTCAACTTCGCATTTCATACTCGCGCTAACAAAATTTAGGCTAAAGAAAATGCGCATCTGCGTGTTCCCATCAACTGAAATGCGAATAAAAAAATAAAATGTATCATAATCAAGTGACGTGGTCCAACCAGATGTGTGGGATCAACGTCTGTGGACAGAAATGCCCATCGCTTGTAATCGCATTATGCCTTAGTCGCGTAAGAGTTAATCCACCCCCCTCGAGCGAATTAAAATTTTATTCGATTTATGGGACTGAATTTGCAGGTGTTTCCAAACGAGGATTTCTTATTCTTCTAAGTAGTCTACCATAAAAATAAAAGTTTTAGATATTCTCTGACTTTTGTTTTACAAGACATAATTTTCAAACGTTCCAACCTCACTTTTTTATTTCTACGAGAGCAGTCAAAATTAAGAAATCTGAAAATGCAATGAATTTTTAAAGATTCAGTGGCAGGTTTTGCATAAACCTGCATGTAGCTTTAAGACATGTCACGTGGGATCATCCGGCAATATCTTTGGGAAATATGGCGCTACCCACTAGCTGTCGTCTTCTATTTCAACATATATCTAGATTTAATTCGTCTTTGTTGGATAAATCGCGCATGTTTTTAACGAGCAATTTATTGTTCAGTAGAAGGCAACTGACATATGGGCAAAACGTAAGGATATCTCCTTCCTTTGCGTGTAGAAGCGCAGTTAGCAGAAGGTCATTCCGACGTTGTAATATAACCAGTAACGTGCATGCCAATGAGAAAAGCCAAAATGAAGACAATTCCAGCAAGCGGACTATGTTATTGACTGCTCTTGGTAAGTTAATTGATGTAATTTCAATTTGTACAGCAGAAGTTACGTGTATGACATAATGCAGGTTACTAGAACTATTGCAAAACATGTTGCACACAGAAACGCTAGTGGGCGTACGTTAGGTAAGCTCAGAAATGTCAATTCCACGTGTGGCTGTAAACAGATTCATTGTTGTTTTGTCTTTTCCTTGCAGCGTTCTCCTTCTTCGGAAAGGCTGACGATGAGAGGGATGAGGCGCAAAGGGCAGAAGATGAAATTATTTTGCTCCTGAAAAAAGCCAAGGTAGCTATCATTATGACATAACTACATACTAATCTTGACTTTGCCCCAGTTTACAGGAGCTTACAGCCGATGGGTGATTCTCTGACTATGGTACATATTTTTAAAGTAATAAAGAATTTCCACTTTTTTTCCTTTCCACACTTACTACTCATTAATGGGTACTTGGAGAAAATTAACCATGGTTCAATTATGATGTTTTCTATAAAATTGGAAGCATTTTCTATGTCTTTTTAGCCATTTCGCCTCTGTCCCTAGGCCAGACATTTGGTCTTTGACCTTGTTTAACTTTAAAGTTAATGATAAAATAATGTCAAATTCAAGCATAAAGTATTCATTACTATCCATTTCAATAAAATATATTGTTTTTAAAATACTTATTTTCAATATGTCATATTTTTCACATGTCCCTTGGGTCATTTCCACAACTCTGTACAAAACACAATGCCAGGCTTACTGCTCTAGATTTGTTTATTCAATAACCATAGCAACAGACACTCCAAAGGGAACTTCATGGAGTCATGAAAGAGTGCTCCCCACAGGGGGTAATAAAAGGAAGATATATCAAGGTAAATATGACTTAAACTTAGAGGACACTTTTTGTACGTCATTTCCGAACTGCTCATAATTCATGAGGAGAAAAAACGATTTTTAAGTTTGTTAGTTGTAATGTGTGATTATTTAATGCTAATTTTAAAACTAATGCTAGTAAGATAAGCGGGCATGACATTTTGGAGGGAAAGTAGAAAATGTTATTTCCACAACCATCATTTCCATTACTGCCTCCATGGTGGTGGAAAAGACAGGTTGGACTGGAAATGACATGCCCAGTTATTATTTACATTTATTATTTACATTTAAAAACAAAGTGTAAAAACATAATATATATATATATATATATATATCACGCCCAGTGTTTCCCACAGAATCTGCTGAGATTATGGTGGGGGTGGGGGAGTGAATTAGGGTGTTAGGGTGTTTCTGATGGTCTTTTATAGTCTTTTGCAGGTGTGTGTGTGTGGTGGGGTTCGAAAAAGCTTACACCAAAACAGGTCTGAATAAGTGGTACTAAAGTATCTAAAAATAATGCAAACAAAAGAGACAGACTGTCGGTATGCATTACCCCTAACCCTGAAATATTTTTTTAAAATTGGACAATAGTGAGCCGCCGTAGTATTGAGAGTATTTAAGACGGCACGAAAAACAGCCGCAGAGAAGTCAAAATTGTACAGAAAAAGAATCAAATCAGATCCAGTGAAATATGCTGAGTTCCTCAGAAAATACAGAGAGAGATATTTGAAGAAAAAAGAGAAAGGTGTGGTGAAGTCTCACAGAAATGCCAAAAAAAAACAAAAAAATGAGAAGACAGTGGCGAATTGCACAAAGAAATAGACGTAGTAGACTTAAAGAGGTCTCTAAAATGGTGTCAGCAGCAGAGCGCTTCATGGCAGGAGAAACACCACCACAATTACCTGACAGCATAGTAATTCCTGAATCACGTCAGCTGGAGCCTACCCCAGAGACAACACAGAGAAAAAAGGGGAGGAAAAAGTTTTAAAAATCGAGAACAGAGGTGTATAGAGACCTTAACGAGGCTAGAGAAAAACTTGACGGAGCCACAAGACAAGTTGAAAAGTACAAGAAAAGATGTGATCGCCTGAAGATGAAAATGAATACAATGGAATCCCCAAAAGCCAAAACAAAACAACAGCAAAGAACCAAACAATTAAGAAGAACATTGTTATTCCACAACAGCATCATTTCAGAAATAAAGAAAAAATACCACAATGACAATCAAAAAGCTTGGCAAGTCATTTCGAAAATTGTGGCTGGTAAGATCATTAAAAACCGTCTAGCAACCATGGTCAAAAAGGAGTTTGGCTTTTCCGCAAAGCTTCAAAGGTCAAATATGACAAGGACGAACAAACTAAAATACACACGGAAAACACAACAAAATAAAATCAGCCAAGATGTGAAAAGTCACTGAGTTTTTTGAACGTGACGACAACAGTAGGGCAACAACTGGGAAAAAAAGAGACAATTACAAAGAAGATGAATAAAATGCAAAAGCACTTCCTTCTTGATTCTATGAAGGCCTTACATATGAAGTTTAGGCATGTGTGTCCTGATGTCTCAGAGTTTTGCAGACAGCAGCCCTTTTGGGATGTTAAACCCACAATCCACTCCAATATGCAGTTCATGGCCAACAGGCTGTTCTTTCACAATCAAAGACATCAAAGCTAACAGATCTCATTTACTCGGTCTCATGTGAAAATGTGACAAAGAGTGCATGTCTTAATCGTTTTTTTAATGATCTGTGAGACTGATTGTTGATTGTTAAGAGACTCTTGTCTCTCTCTCAGTGACACCACCCTATGTCCAGGGTCCACCACCTTATGTAATTTCCACAACCGCACATGTTTTTACGTAAAACACATTTAAAAAATAGAGTTAAGGCAATGATTGTTGTTGTGTTGATAGCTGTGCAGCTGAAGGTGGGGTATATGTATATGGGATGAATTTGAAACATTTGAAAATGTATAATGTTAAATTGAAGGTTTCAGCAACCTAATATTAAGCGTTTTTTAGAGTTAATATTAAAATCATTACACTTACATTTCTGAGAAATACATAAATGTTAGATTTGGACAGATGCAAATATGATCTTTGATAAAATATGTTTATAGTAACATAACATTTTTGCTTTAAAACACATTTTTTGGTAGGTGATGGAAATGACCATTTCTTTGCCTGGCCTGAAATAAATGGCAAAAATGTAATATTAATCATGAAAAATTATTGCAGCCAACATCATGGCAGGTATCTAGGCAGTATAGGAATACAAAGTATACCAACAATTTTCTGAAAGTGTCCAGGTCAAAATGTACCATAGTTGGAGAATTGCCCCGATATGGAGACATTAATGTTTGGCAACAAGATTCACTAGCATACAATACTAGTTTTATCATCCTATACCTCTAGCTGACTTTTGTGGTTGTAATTTGTTTTGTCGTGGACATTGTGTTGTATATGTATTCACAACACCACTCCAATAGATTCTAATATGAAATGTGAAATCCCCGAATTCAGGTTAGCCTAAATGCTGTTGTATATCAGGTACATAAAAATTACGCAGTTTTGTTGGTAAATTAAGATCATATATATTTTTTCCTGATTGATCATATGGAATAAAGACTGAATTGTGCTTATGCTCAGCTCAGTATGATGCGGGACGAGTTGGACGCAGCCAATGGCTTCTTGCATCAGGCTATAAGACTTGCTCATCAAACCAATAACACCCAGGCCATCATCTACACATATAGCTTGGTATGTACTCATCCTTTCATCACCCCCTGTCTGCCGACTGCTTTTTGACGGTTAGAAAGAGTTCAAAGATTTAACTGGCATGAATTGACCCCAGGGTTGGTTAATTCACACCAGTGAAGTATTTGAGGGTTTGTGGAGTAGGGTTAGTGACACTGAGATTCAGCTTTAGATTTGATTGTATTGTAATCATATTCTTTTTTAAACTGTTACAGATGGCAAACCTTGCCTTTGTTCAAGGCCAGCTAACCAATGTGAGTAAGGGTGATCTGTCTGTGTTCTGATCTGTTAGTTTGTCAGTTGTTCAGCCAGTTGTTGTTTGGAAAAAGGGCATCATATACATCACCAAGAGTCAGTTCAGTTGACTTTTAAGTTGGTCACTGTAAAGTACTAGGCCTAGTTTCATGTCACACCTGTACTTATATCCCTGTTACAGGCAGAGAAGCTTTTCAAAGCAGCTATGAGTTTCATGCTGTCTGGGGGAACACCTCAGGTAAGAAGGAAACCATATTGGTCGTGTTTCTACCCTTATAATGTGGATGTCTCCTTTCATCATCATTTTCATTGTTGTCTTCTCGGGGTGTGACAGTGTCTCGTGAGTTCAGTTGTGCTTGTTTCTACTTAGGATCACAATGCGGTCATTGAGATGTCCCTGAAGCTTGCAAGCATATATGCCTCTCAGAACAAGTAAGCGTGCCACCACCATTGCCAGATCTTGTAAATAAAAGTAAGGTGGGCTCTGTTTTCTTGGATAGTTTTGGTTGGTCTAGCATAATATAGCATAATATTCTGTATTTTTTGTAGACCTGTATAGACTGAAGCTGTATGATTCCTGTTTGGTATGCCTAACTTATTTTTTTAAAGCAGTGAGTTGATTGCATGGTCATATGTATAAATTCCTGTCTCAAATGTCCTCGCTAGGAATGATTTGGCAGAGCATGGGTTCCAGTTTTGTACAGAGTCTCTGGAGGCCAAGATTGAGAAACACAAGGACCTCTCCCCAGAGGAGTTATCAGGTACTCAGCTGACTCAAGTCCACCCTCCCATTTAATTTCATTTTCATTTTCAGTCCCCCAGAACCACGAGTTTTAACCTGCCATTGCATCTGACATAGCTTTTCAGTATTTGTGGTGATCTTTTCTTGTCCCGCCAGACGAGGAGAGGAAAGACACACGGCTGTTGCTGGGGCTCTGTCTGGACGCAAGGGCGCGGTATCTGGCTGCCTCTCACCGTCTGGCCGAGGCCACTAGTGACTACCGCCGCGCGCTGCAGATCTGCTCAGAGGAGCAAGGGAACGCACACCCACAGGTGCAGCACCAAGCTACCTCCATATGTCATCGTTTCAGTTTCTACCTTCGAGTCTTTCACTTTTTCACTTTTTAATTTTGAATCGCTGGATATGTTTTACTGATTTTTTTCTTTCTGAGTGTCTATTTCAATAAGTTCAAATGTCATGGTGGGCTGGTATATGTCAAGTTGTCTTTATGGAGGAAGTTTTTTATTCTGTCCAGGCATATGGAGTCTGACTTGTGGTTATTAAGAAAGCCAGAAGTGTGCTTCATAGTACTTAGTGCAACCACTTGTGGTTTCCCTCTCTCCTTGGCATATGGCAGGCTCTGGTGCTGATGAGTGATCTTGCCACCATCCTGGACCTTCAGGGGAAGCATGAGGAGGCCCTTGGACACATCAAGAGAGCCACACAACTAGGGAAAGAGGCTGGTCACCCTGACCAGCATGTACTCCTAGGCAACATGGCTGGCATTCTGATGCATCAAGGTAAATTTTATCCATCCTACATAGGTGGAATATGTCAATCTATTTGTATGTTAACAAACTTTGTCTGTAGATTCTGCTTGGGGAAGATATCACTGAATGAAAGGATGGCATTGCCTGTGAAATCAGGTGTGTGCCATAGGGTATGAGCCACATGTGTTTGTGTTTTGTGTGGCAGGTCAGCTGGACGAGGCCAGCAGGCTGTACCATGAGGCCCTGGCACTGGCTCAGGCCATTGGTGATGGAGAGGCAGCTGAGCAGATCCAGGAAGGGCTAAAGGAGCTGGCCAGCAGGAGGGATGCCCAGACCAACGCCAAGCCCAGTGAAGAGACAGAATGTCCAGAACAGGGCCAGGCGCCCTCAGATTGACGTGTGGAGGCCTGGCATGCTAGTGAGAAGCCACAGCTGTCGTGTGTTTAAACTCCCTTTGCCTGCACCCACACACCATGACACCACAGTGTGCCCCTGTGTTTTTATGCCATTTGTGGTGTGAACATCCAGCCAACTGCCATTGTCTGAGTGAAATCATGACTCCCGCCATTCACCAGCTGTGACTTTTGTAGAACAAGACGAGGTCCTCGCTCTCTCTCGGCTACAAATATGGTGGTAGCTACCTTTATTTTGTTCTTCTCCCCTGTGTACCCCTTATATGATTTCCACACTCAGATGTAGAAGCAGAATGGTTTGGCCCATGTAAAATACACAAGCTTGTGTAACAGTTGAAGAGCCTCAGGGAGCCGGCGACACAAGGAACAGACGAGGTCTAGTTGTGGATAGCCTTCATTTTGTTAAACTGTTTACATGTGAATGAAATACAACCATGTTAATTTAATCTAATTAATATTTTAATAACTGTCAGGACCAATTGAATGCTGACTCTGACTGGCATTGAGTATATTAAAGTGAATGAAACCACTGAGCAGATTCTGATGGAAACTGGAAGCACAATGGGATGCCAAGCGTGGAAGAGTTCAAGCAATATTATCCTGTGTTTGAGGATGAGATGGAATAAAAGTTCATGTTGTGAGGTTTGATTTGATTTTTGTTTTTCAACACACATCATCATTGCATCGTATGCGAGACTGACATTAATGAGCTCAAAATCATGCCTCTCACTCTTCATAAATTGATTCTGTAGAAATGTTCTGCAGTTCAGTCACAATCAATTCAAACTCTGTCCTCAGTTAATCACCCCCCCCCCCTTCCCTTTCCTTTCCTTCCTTCCCTTCCTGTCACCTGTCATCCTTTGGTATGGAATGGGGTTGTATGCCTGGGTCCTGCCTGACCACTGCCCAAGCAGGTTGGCCAGAGACTGCTCTAAAACACGCACTTCTGACATACAATTTGGAAACCCAGGAATATTGGACCTACATTTGTCCTCATAACAGTATTTAAGAGGGCCATGAACTTCCAACTGAATTTTCATACACTGGGTGGCAGTGTTGAGAGTAGTTTGGTTGCTGTAGTCCACTTGTAAGAAGTGGTCAGATGTTTGCCAGAAAAGGGAAGCCAGCCTGACGAAGTTTAAAAAAAAGAAAAATTTAAATAAAGAAGCCCCCTTCTAACTTGTAAGGATTCTTCAAGTGCCTTCATTTTTCTGTCTCTCATTTGAATGCAGTCCGTATTTTGTCATAAATAATCCTGAGATTGATTGAGCATAGAGCCAGTTCCGGTGAGAACCTGCTCTGAGTGGTAAACTCATAATGAGCCACAACAAAACAAAGCTACTGGGAAAGTGGTAATATTAAGGTTGTAGCATCCATGCTGTTCTGTGGAATTACAAATGTAATCTCTTTCTCTCATTAAGTATCAATAATGACTGGTTTTCCCAGTCTAATTAGGCCTTTGGGGAGCTGTTCATTTTAGGTTTTACTGTCATACTCTAATAAACAGACCTCTCCATGCTGGTTGGGTGGTCCAATTATATGTGATATTCTACCACATATATTACCACGTCCCAGAGTCAAAACATTTAAAATATATTATATTATTAGCAAAATCTCTTACCCTTACCTGTTTTTGGCTGTGTATGTGATTTTCCACAAAAAAAATATATTTAAATACAAGAATTGGGACATATTTCAAGTGATGAGACCAGGTTGTCTCATTAAGTTATACTCAATTAGCATTTTGTAATATTTTTCATTATTTATGTTAGCCTTTCATCATGGATGTCATAAGGTGAAGCCCCCCTAATGTTGGCCCCATCACCTGAGTGCATGGAAATCTATTCATCTTGGTTAAATTGCGCACTGAGTTTACATCACACAAAATGAACTTTCAATGCACATTAAATGTCTTAATACATTCTGCAGCTCTGCCTGTGTGTAACAGAGGCATTTTTCTTGTGGCAATTGTTAACGAACTCAACACATAATGAATCGTATATCAAAATAAGCAGAATAACATAATCTGAATTTAGATCATAATCTGATCAGGCAATAATTACAAAAAAATTCTGCATAGCCCATTTTCCTCTAATGCAAGTCAAGCTACAAAGATTGAGGTCTGAGTCAAGAGAAGTTTTTATAAATTATGTGCCACATTTAGTTTGACTCCTTACATGACTCCTAACATTTGTCCTCAATAATACCAAATCATTGACTTATTTAGGCTGTAGTGATATATGCAGTATTTCAAAAACAAAATGGAAAGAGAGAACAAAGTAGTCCTATCTGCAGGAGGAGGTAGAGGAAAGAAGGGCAGGTAGAGAAAATAAGTCAGAAAATAGGCCCTGATGAATACGCTATAACTTATAAGAAATAAGTCAATGTAGCCTATTCAAAGGAAAAATCTGATGTGAATCAATCCATGGCCCTGTTGTTTGAGGTCATCGAGTGCTGTCTGCAGGAAAAAGAACCAGAAATTTGGTGCAACATAGACAATTAATGAACCAACAGCAACAACCAACATTAACCGAATGGGGTGTAGGAAAATTCAAGTTCAGTATTATATATGTTGTATCTTTTTTTTTCTTTTTCTTTACCCACTAACAGCACTCAGTGACGTCAAACAACAGAGCCATGAATTGATTCACACCGGATTTCTAACTTAAAACATGACCTTGGGGCTAAACCTCTGTGTTTTAAAGCTAGTGACATCCCTGCTTTTAATAGCAGTGCATTAATCAGTGTTGTAGCCGTGGAGCCAGAGCCAAAAAGAGAGTTTAATATTTGTGTGTGGTACATGTAATTGATGGGTCTTCCATCCCAGCCGTTAGCACAGAGCCAGCAGAATCAACAAAAACATACTAATTATGGCTCCCTGCATAAGGAAAAGGGGAACAAAAAAGATTTATGTATTCTCACCACACACCAAAGCATCAGTCCAATTTTTCCCACAGTGTGGTTTGACATCTTCCTAGACACTCACGCACTGTTTGCGACATAGCTGTTTTCTGGAAAGTCATTTTAACTGTGCAAGGAAGCAAAGCCCTCAGACATTATGGAAATGTTTGCAGAGTTTGTCTGATGTTAAGATCTGGTTGAAGCAAGTGTATCTCTCCCATACCCTTCACAGACCTACAGCATTTTTAAAAAAGATTTGTGGAAATTGTACCCAAAAGAGTGGTAACTGTGACACTTGCAACATGGGGGCCATCTCCACAACTCATTGATTTAAATTACATTGCTCCTATGGGTGTAATGTCAAGCACCCCATTTATACTTACACACTCATAGGATCTTTGTCTTGCTTTGGGCATTGGGGTGCAGTCATACTGAACCAAAGTGGGTTTCCCTAATTGGATGTGTACAGTTGTCCAGTATATGGTATAATGAAGATATTCTTCACTAACCCAACCCCAACCCTGAAAAACAGCCATTATATACCACTCATTCACCATGACTGTATGCCCTGCACAGAACATTGTACATAAAGACATGTTTTAGTGATTTTTATATGGAAGAGCTTTACAAGCTGGCAGAAAACATCTGAAAATACCTTTGGGATGAAAGCTCCTCTTGTCCATCAGTTGCTACCTGACCTCACTAATCGTCCTCTGGATAAATGGGCAAAACGTTCCATAGACACTCTAAAATGTTCCTCCCCAAAAGGGTGGGAGCAGTGATGGAGGGCCAACTCCATGTGCATATAGATTAGGATGAGATGGAAGTTCCTCTGGTGCAATTGCATGCAATATGTTTGTGTATTTACTTCCACAGCATTCTTTATCTTTTGCTAGGTTTTTTGCTGATCAAAAACCAGTTGAGGTACTTTTAAAAAAAAGTTGATTTTAAGTAAGTAAAAGCACACAGCATAGCTTAATTTTGCTCTTAGAACTCTTGAGATCTCATTCAAAATGGTCAGTTCCTAGAACCCAGATACCATCAAGTATTAGAAGGAATTTCATTATGTAACCAGTGTACGTGGTAGGATTCAGCCATGTTTGTGACACACCCCCAGCACATCCCTCAGGGGATATCAATACAGGCACCCTGAACTTCCCTCACATAAAACAAATTGTAGTGCTCAGATCTTCTAAGCTCTGTAGACAAAACACTTAAGGCCATGGTACCTAGGGTAGCCTTCTCGTTATTAAATTCCTGTACAGTGAAAATATGGCTGTTATTTTATTTAACTCCTTCCAGTCATTCATGGTCAGGCTCCTTACTGCACCACCAGCTCTCTCAGGTAACTTCAGTTTAAGCCCTCAGACCACCGTGGCCTGGTGATGCAGAGAGAACTCATCCACGGTATATCATCTAGAAATGAGCACTATATGTACTCCAGTTTACTTCATGCAGATGCACTCTATGCAATGATAGAGGTGCTACTCTGTGCAGATGCTCTTTATGCAATGACACAAGATGTTAAGATGTTAAGTGGAGGTGACTTTAATGGGTACCTGCCAGGTTGTGTAAGACATGACTTGGCACATACAGTCAGAGCGTTAAGGGATGAGAAGGTCCTTAGCTGATCATTTAGAGCATCTTCGTTTGCTGGGGTGGGCTAGCTTGGGAATTGGACATTGGCAAATGAGCTGAAGTGTTCCATTTTCTCCGAAATCTAAAGGCTTGCAGTTCTCAAGCCTCCTTGACAGAATTCATTTGATGGCGATTGACTGAGTACCTGGCAGAGCAATGCAGGAAAATTGCAATCAAATCATTTTGAAGTTACAAAATCTTTCACAAGCCACTCTGACAGTAAGAAATGTTCTCAGTAGCAATCAGGCCTCTTGCACAGGATCTAAATAGTTCATTTTGTAGAGATCAAGAGATAAAATGTTGTGAACAAGCACATTAAAGGTGAAAGCTATCAGACTTCAAGCAGCTGTATCATATTTGAGTATGGTAGTTATATTTTTCTGTTAGAAGATTAAGTTACACAGGGCTGTTTGTCAGCCTCTTTGGACATAGCTATATATAAAAAACCTAATCGCGCCACTGGCTATGTTATTTTGGAGAACATCACACACCTTAGAAGACTCCTCTGTTAAAACAAAAACATCAGACAGAAATAGGATAAAATCACTTTGGTGAAATTACCATCTTTCTGGAATCAGCACTGTGTGCACAGACAAAATTGTGATGAGACAGAAGACAATATCTACTTTGCTTGGAATGACTTGGGTCTTATTTGTGGCATCTGGCTCTTGGTGCCATAAAACAGAAAACCACCGATGCCACCAGGCATCCAGACTGACACATAACCACCTTGTGTCTGAGAGCTCTGTCTCTGGCACTGGTTATGGCTTCTCTAACAGAGCTTTGACCTATACACACCTAAAAGCAAGAGTGGCTTAGAGAAAGACAGTGGAGTTTACTGAAGTGAACTGAATTAATTGATTGATGGAAAAAACTAAATCATGCAGCAACATTAGAAGACCATTTTTCTTTTGTTTGCCTTCTAAACCTATCTAAAAGTGTTGTGTTGAACAAAAAGGTCAAAAACATAGTTTCTGTTTTAATGACAATTGCATTTTTTCCATGGAGATATTGAAGGCTTTTCCCATTTCCTGGAGGTGTAGCAACAAATCTGTCCAGGACAATATTTTTCACACTGAACTAAAACCGGCACAAGACACAAGGTACTGCAGAATTGTCTATTGTTAGCCAGTCTGTGGTAGGACCACTTTTTTCACTTTCACTCAACACTTTACTAATTCAAGAAAAAAATTGTTGAAACAATTTAAATGTATTAATTTATTAGAATTTTACAATTCTGTTTTACTTGTGTCAAGATTTCTCCTGCAGCAGTGACATCAAAAAGGTGTGTCTGTGTGTGTGTGTGTGTGTGTGTGTGTGTGTGTGTGTGTGTGTGTGTGTATGTTAGAGAGCCACCCTGTCAACCCTATCGGTGTGGAGCTGTGTAAAGCTGGCATATGAACCTTCCATCCTAAGCGAGAGTCCCTGCTTCTGCTCCAGCCCTGCAACACTGAAGCTTTGATTTTCAGAAACCTTAGTCAGGACAATCCGACCGTGATCATTGTAATCCAAACTCCCCCACCACCACCACCACATCTACCACTGAGAGCCATTGTTCCACCTGACCCTGAGCACTGACTTGTGACAGCAAGGCATGCCGAGCTCAGGCATTTCAAGAGCCATTCCAGATGGTAAATAATCTCAGCTGGTGCATAATAAATACGATTTTGCCAAGCATAACAAAAAATGTGTTATTGCAAATTATGTGCAAAATGTATTTTTTGGTGAGTCAGGTGGTGTGTAATTGATATTATGGTGGACTATACAAAAGTTTGTGACAAATGACCAACTCCTGAAGTAGGATCCAGCTGCCCAGGCATAAGAGTTTCCCAGGGGGATTTACTGATGCAGAGGACACCTGTTTTCTCATGCGTGTACAGACCTCTGTCTGCCAGAACAGACACAAGAAGTGTTTTGTGTACAGTGCCTGTGTGGAAGCCCCTGTTGGCATGGACTCACTCCTCCCACTGTTATTAACTTTGAAAATCAGTACTTCACAATTGCTTGTTCCCATAACAACTTAAAAATGGTTTCTGTGTGGTCGGGGACAGTGTGAGGGGTTTGGGGGTTTGGCAACCTCCTGAGGTCATGGTGGAGGTGAGATCTCAATTCTCACTCACAGAGTGGGAGAGGGGCCGAGCGCACCTGAGCCATTTATCACAATTTGATTGACCCATGAAGGGAGAAGGAGACCTTTGTGTAGCTCTCCCTTATTAGAGAACAAAGCCCAACAGCATTTGATTTCATGCAACAACTCAAGGTCAGAAGCAGCTGACGGTGTAACAGCAGATAGTTGATGGAGTGTGGCTGGAGTGTGGCGTTGACATTTTGCTGAGCAAATGCACCGTTCAGCTGACACCATCTGTTCCAACTTCACACATCTGTAGCAGGATATTGTGGCATTTTGTAATAGGCTACCATTGCATATCTCAGAGGGTTTATTAGGGGTCTATGAGATGCAGAGCATCTGTTTCTCAGAGCTTAGGACCGGAACTTAGGATCAGGTTGAACAAAACTAAAATAGCCCATGTTGAGATGTCCCACTGCCTGACCCCTGCTGGCAGTCTCACTGGGTCAGAAACAAGGAGACATAACAGGATACAGGAGGATGCAAAGTGCCACTGACAGGCCTCACGTTCAATACTGTCCCATGCTACCCATGCAACAGTCCACAACAACATCTACTGGACGATACACAATGGCAGGAAGACTTCTGCAGCTAGTGTTTGCTAATGCTGACTTGACTGATCAACACAACTATGGCCTCTGCAGTTCATGAAGTAAACATATGTTTTTTGGCTTGCCTGAGTTACAGATATGCTGACTTACAGCCACAAAGAGTTTTAAAGAATTTTTGAAGAATATGGTGGTAAATATGTAGGGGTTAGAGATGGGTTAAATGGTCAGGGGATCATGCTGACAATCATATACTATACATCATTATCTGCATAGCTTCAGGAATTGTTTGTGTGCTGAATTCCTAAAGCCTAGAAGTTAAGTGGGAGTGATTTGCATTAAGTGTACAAAACAAACAGTCCAAATGGTAAGAATCCCACAGTGGTATCATGTGACTGTCACAAAGAGAGAAGCAGACATAACTTACCGCACAGATGATCACACACACACTACATTCTGTTCAAGTCACACGCAGGCTTACATATTGTTTGCTGAAAAAATAATTACCTACAAAACCTACGTAATTATATGCAATCACATTCACACACTCCTTTTCTCCCATACTTTCTCTCTCTCTTTCTCTCTCTCACACACACACACACACAGGGATGCTGGTGACTGCTGTGGAATGTGACTATGGTGTTTTTCTGCTCTCTTTGGTCACCCACCTCTTCCCTGAGGATTTAAACGCTGACCAATTAATCCCCAGCGCTCTCACACACAGACTCCCTCACATACCCATCACACAGCCCCCCTTCCCTCTTATACACACACATACACACTCCTCCCCACTGTGTTATATAATGTGTTGCCGCCTTGTGCAGAACACTGCTTTTCTGAGAGCGTATGAAGAGGTTGTCGTCCACAGTCTTACTTCCCCAAGGATGCTGGCTGACTCATAAAGCTGAAACACTCTGTTTCCCCATTAAGGCTTCAGATGTAGACCTGCTTTAGCAGATTATCAGACCACAACAGCCAGCTTTTCCCACTGGCCAAAAGCAAGATTGTCCACTCACAGGTGAGTAAGTTTTGACAATGTTTACTGGACTACACTGAACATACTAAGGCTACCGATTCAGACACAATCAAAAGTAAATAGTGGGATCTCATAGGGATCTCTGTAATCATATATTTTTTCAACAGTAATATGGATGTATTTTTGCTTTCCAGCAACTCTTGGAGTTGATTTGCATTCTATAGTCTATATATATAGAGTCTGCAGTCTATATCAAGTCCTAGATTCAGTAACAGGGGAATTTTAGTGTGCTCTCCTAATGCAGATTGGAATTCAGTGAAGATGTACCATCCAGTGACCTCAGTGTGGATTTGTGGTAACCTCAAAAGGAGTGGTTGGATGCTAACAGTGGCAGTAGTCAGTTATCTGACCACCACAGCATCCAAGGCAGGCAGCTGTCCATGCACAGCACAGCCTGTGGCCTTCTGCTGCCTGTAGAGGGGCAGAGGATTTGACACAGTGATCAGTAGGCTAGATGTGTAATATAATCAGATCGTGCAGTATTGGGTTCCATTCATTCCTACAGTTATGAGGATAAATGGGCACAGAATGAAGCAGAGGTAAAATCATTGCTATTAACCTTTTAGCCTAACCACGGATGTGTGGATATCCCCCACCAATGCCACTCTGACTCCTATTCCATATCGCTTAAGATATTTTCTAATTTTGCATGTCTTCATATAATTAAAAATGATGTGCCCTATAACTTTGTAATTATAGTATGAGATCATGAAACACTCAAGTGTTGATTGACTTGGCCCTTGAAATCTACTTCTCTTCCAGAATGTGGGTTAGGATTCAATGCATTCCGTCTAGTCAACCGCAGATGTCTGTGAATGATTGCAGTTGTTATTGCAGTGCTCCTCAATTAAAGATTTAGGTTCATTTTATGAAAGATTGAGTTCAAATTTACAGACATGCCCAGGAACTTCAATATTAGACCATGCTCTGACCCATGGATATTCTTAATGTGGCTAGCTTTAGTGGCTAGCCTAATTAGAGCCTAACATGCAAAGAACCAATATTAATCTGTCTTGTAAGTGTTTTTGGCTTTCATATGGTTGTTATGTAAACAGCCTTGCGGTGTTCAGAGAGTTTTCTGTATTTTGGGGGGATTGCAACCAAGGGCTGAGATTATCCATAAAATCACTGTGACTCCTGCGCTTATTCACTTTCACAAACAGTCACAGAGGACTTACTGTAAAGTACACCACAGCTCCCAAGAAAACAGTCACAGAGGACTTACTGTAAAGTCCACCACAGCTCCCAAGAAAACAGCTTTCACTGTTGCAATTCATGTTTTCAGAAAAATAAGAGCTTTACAGACCATCACATACATACCGGTAAACACTAAGACTGACACTAAGACTGTGCAACCTATACAACACCCATTAAACACCCATATTCCCATGAATAAAAGAGATAGTACAACGTAAGATTGTTAATCACATATTATGGAACACTGATATCACCACTGATACCAGTCTCTGTGTGGACTGATTTAGCTGAGGACGTGGAATGATATTCAAAGAACCAATCCCCCATATGATTAAAAATAGAGAAATATCTGAACAAGATTGAGCTGTCTGTTTTATCTGGCATGGTTCCTCAACAAACCCTTTGTTGGGCACTCAGGGCACTCTGAGCTGAGATCACTTGTATGGTCCAGTGGTTACTGTCAAAAAGCTTTCATACTGTATTACCCTAATAATAAATATGTATTCATCCGTGTATTTATAAAGGAGGCATAGAATGGAAAACCATTTTGGCCTTGGCTTAGATTAATTAGGAGAGGCTGTGTATGGTTGAAGATCTATCATGACCATGAGGCATGGTTGTGCCCTCCTTCATATGAAAATCTTCAATTTAGAAATAGCCAGTAACATGGGCAAATTAGAACAAAGCCTACATGTGATGTCAGATAGCACAAAGCAATTGTAGTTCAATTATGGCTGCCAGAGAGGGCGCAATTTAGCCAAAGGACCCTTTAAATAGCCTAAATAAGGTTTTAATTGGGCTTGTAAAATTGCACTTGATGAATAAAGTTGAATATATTCTATTTACTCCATTCTATATATTCTCTCTATTCTATTCTATCTATTCTATTTTATCAGAGAACAAGGTACAATAGTCCATTATTTTTCACCTCCCACTTCATCCAACTATCAGACAGACATTTGCTGCACAGCACACCACATGTTTTCTACCCAAACTCAACTTCCAGTGGTTCTGATTTTGTTACTACTGGTGTTCAAAAAAGTGTGGTTACAATATGCTGGCCTGGTAATGCAGTTTTCTGAGTAATACAGTTGTCTTAGTGTGCACCCTGGGGGTGTATTTGGTCCTTTGGGTCTGTAAGCCCAGTGTCTGTGAGCTGTCCCCCAGTCAAGGGATGAGGCTGTACTGTCAGGTCATGTCCACATGGTCACATGTTCCTCAGAGGGCGAAAGGAGGAAACCTAATAGAAGGGGGTGGAGAGTTATCTCTGGGCTTTCCAAGCCGGTGACTGAAGAGAAAGAGTGTGTGTCTGTGTGTGTTTTGGGGTAGGGGTGGGGGGACAAGGAAACAGACAGAGAGGGAGAGCTTGTGACCGAGAGAGAAAAGTAGAGTGTTTCAGTAGAGCTCACAGCAATAGAGCCTATCTAACGGTAGTCTCTCTCTCTCTCTCTCTCACTCTGTTCCCTCCCCTCCTCTTGCTGCTCTTTCACATCTCCCCAGTTTCACAGGAGGGTATTGCTGTTGTGTTACGATGTCTGCTGTGCATTTAGACTCCTTGCAGTGAGCACTCAAAGGTAAGTGCCATCTCTCTCTCTCTCTCCCTCTCTCCGTCTCCTTGCCCCCCACCCACTCCTGCTTGTGGCGGCTTGCGGGCTGTCTGCAGCTGTCGCTCTAGTCGAGTAGCAACCGTCGTCCTGCCCTCAATGCTGCCTCTGCAGGCACGACTCGTCCTCCTCCTGTTGTTCTTATTGACCTCTGCGGCTGCTTGTCTCCGGCTGCTCCACTGTGTCCTCTTCTTACCGTGTTCCTGCTCGTTGCTTGTTCTTAGGCTCTTAGTCAGACAGACGTTTATTCCTGAGAGGAAGCCTCACCAGAATTTTCTAAGAGAACTTTTTTTTTTTTTTTGGCGGGGTTGGGGGGTGGGGTGGGGTGGGGGGGGTATTTCATCGAGGTAAAAGAATGCAGTGTTTTCACTGACGCTCCTCCTCTCCCCCTTCATCTTTATTGAATTAAAATGATAAGAAATATGTGAGATGTTTAACAGGAATTTCATTATTGGCGCTGTGTGCCTGTGTGCAATTTGTGGACATGAAGCTCAAGGAATGTCTCTCTCTCTCTCTTATTTTTTCTTTCTCTCTCCTTCTCACTCTCTCTGTCTGTCTCCTCATCCTTGTTTGTCTGTGTTTGAGGAGTTAGGTGCTGACCTGGTTTAGAGTTATAGATGGCACCATGTGACACTAACAATAATTTTTATTTGGACTGCTGTATACCTCCGTAATAGTCATTGGGTAGTTATGTTAATTGTGCTTTCTGAATGTAGAGTGTACAAGCAAGAAAAGAGTGTAGTGTGTTTTCTGATCATTCCCCTCTCATCATGGATGTCAACAAATACAGCCTTGTGCCATATCTGTTTTATGGGGAAATAGTGGCCAGGCAAGCCAGTAAATGCATTTGGACAGACCAACATATGCATGGTGGACCTCAGAGCTTTATTTAGGAGCAGGGTGCCTTTAAAGCTGTGTGCCCACAAAGTAGTCCACAAAGTCTCTAGTGGCATTCTTTCCATCCACATGGGCAGTAGGCAAGGGGGGAAGGTGAGATAAGAGGTGCTGTATTAACTGTACACTGTATTAAGTACCCAACAAAACTGTCAGTGTTGTTTATTGTCTTTACAGGATTTGTCATTACCAACAGTAATATTAAAGGAGAATTCCAGTGTGAATCAATTCACAGCCATGTTGTCTGCGGCCACTGAGTGCTGTCAGTAGGGACAAGAAGGAGAAAATCTGATGCAACATAATCCAAATAACAAATCAGCAGCTAACACTAACCCAATGGGACACAGAAACCTACTTTACTGTTAACCTGTTGTATCAAAGTCTTTTTCAGACAGCAGTCTGTGACCTTGAACAACAGGGCTATGGATTGATTCACACTGGATTTCTCCTTTAAAGTTCTAAAGTGAAGTAATACTAATTTTAGTTTGGTGACTACTCTAGCACATAGGAATTTGATGTTAGCTTTTGGGGGGCGGGGGGCATTTTTAATGTAGGTGAGTACGCTCTGCTGTGAATGGAGTCTGTGCTGAATCATTGTCCTTCTCATGACCTTGAGTTATAACACAACAATGTGATGTTCTAGTGACCACAAACTGTCTAGTCATGGTGTTTAGTATTCAAATAGGAATGAAAAAGTAAGAGGCCTTCAGTATTGTCAGCCTGTTTGTACATGGCCTAATTAACTGTGCCCAACATCCACAAACAAACATGCTCCCCATGCCTTAATTCAGAATTAAGCAATAAATTCACTCTGTGTATGTACGCGTGCGTGTGTGTCTCTCTCTGTGTGTGTGTGTGTGTGTGGGTGGGTCAGTAATTGTGTGTGAGAATGAAACTGTGGCAAGTGTGTCTTACCAAAACAATTCCTACAATAGCCTACACTTGAAAACTTCCTTGGATTTCTCACTTGGCCGTTTTCGTGTGTATGTGTGTGTGTGTCTGTGGGTGTGGGTGTGGGTGTGGGTGTGGATGTGGGTGTGTGGGTGTGTGCGTTGTTTTACCAAAACAATTCCTATAGCCTACACTGCATAACTTCCTAGGATTTTTCCTTGGGCCGTTTCCTTCATTTTGTGCGTTATTTAGGTGTTTCTGGTATGATAGGCCTAGTACTTCCCCAGATTCTGAACCAATGAATATTCTAGGCAGCATTCAAAATACTTTTATGTAGTACTTTATGATTTAATCCCTTGATACTTGAATGACTAATGTCATTCTTACCTAAGCTTTCTCCTTACCCTGTACTTCATGGGCCGTAAAAGGGCCTAAAGCATTAATTTCTTTGAGACACAGAGAGAGAGGGAGAGAAACACTAGTACTTTTTGACTTCAATCCTCATCCACCTGCCACCCACCCACCTGCATCTTCATCTGTCCCTGGCAGATAGCTCAGACATGTATAGTTGGTGTTGTCAGTGTGAAACATGAGGAGCTCACCCCACCCAGTTTTTCTGCCGAGTCACAGACTCACCTGAGTCACCCGCCGCTGTAATGCGCTGCTCTCCGTGTTTTGTCATACCCCGCACTACACTTGACATTATCAGACGGAGCCTGTCAGGTCATGGACTATCGTTATGCATGGCTTCTTCCTCTTCTTGAAGACAGTGTGGCTGTGACATTGTAGGTGTGGCAGTGTCCTTGAGGATGGATATTCTACTCATGCATGTCTGCACAGGATCACTGCGAGGAGAGAGCCCTTTTTAGCCACAGCGATGCTCAGAGTAAGACAAGCAGACACTGCACAAAATAGGGTCTCTTTCACCTCCCCTTCAAACCCAACACTATGACCAAGGAAGGTTTTTTTTGAGAAGAAACATGTAGTGAAACACTTTGACTGATACAGATGCAGGAGTCTCTTAACGTGTGTGTGTGTGTGTGTGTGTGTGTGTGTGTGTGTGTGTGTGTGTGTGTGTTTTAGTGTGCACGTGTGTCCATTCGTGGGTATGTGTGTGTGTAATTCTGAGGTGTAACATAAGCCATGTTAGTTAGTAATCTCTGCTGATGCCTTGAGATTGTATGCATTGTAGTGTTTTTTATCCAAGCATTGTACCTGGTAGACTTGCATATCTGAGTCCTGGAAAAGATGCCTTGGGTGATGGGTGACTTTCTGACATGTGTGATTCAAAACTGTCCGAGTAACAGTCTCTGTAATATCTCTCTCTCTCTCTCTCTCAGTCAGCTTTGTGTGCCTATATCCTCCCATCAGGTTATGCTGCCCAGACGCTCCACGCTGAGTCCCAGAGAAAAAGAGAAGGGCTAAAACCTGCTCACAGTAAACACAGCCTCTGCACGCAGAGAGAGAGAGATAGATAGAGAGAACCTCGCCTAGGATGACTGACCCACAAGACGCCAAGGATACCAAGGCAGCCGTGGGCTCCACCGGACACCTGGTGAGTGTTTGCACAGCTGAACTGGAGTCAACAGACACAAACAGGAACAACAGGAAAATTGATTTTTATTTGATAATTTTAGCCAATGTGATTATTCAAATAATAATTTGAACTCTGCCCCCCCGAAAACTCTGGGTTCTGAAGTTGCTGCTGCTTTTGTTTTTGTATACAGTGTGTGTGTGTGTGTGTGTGTGTGTGGGGGGGGGGGGGGATGGGGGGGGGGTCACTACTGCAATATATCTATTCCACAAGTACATTTTTGCACTACTACTTACATTTTTTGAAAAACTCCAGACTAGAAGTTTCTGCTGTTTTTGCATATAGCATTGCTTTTTACACTATTACAACACATCCTTTTGTACAATTACATTTTTGTACATTGTTCTGCACTATCACAACACATCATAAAGGATATTTTTTGCTGCTTGTGACATTCTTGTGATTTTGTTTTGATCTTTTTGTCTTGTGATCCTGTCTTGTTTAGTGTTTGGAAAATGTCCTTATCTGGTATGCACTTTTTTTCTTTAGTGTTAGTTAATGTCTTATCTGTTGTGCATCTCTTTATCCTTGGGATAGCGAGAACCATAGTATCAATTCCTCTGTATGTCTAGTATATGTGGAGTAATTGACAATAAAGCTGACTTGACTTGACTTGACATGACTTGACTTATGTGGTATGTGTGCTATCCCTGGGCACTGAACTCATTGTGCTATCCTGTGTAGATACCAAAATGTAGAACTTTTTTTTTGTCAAGTACTTGTTTCTTGGTATGGGGAATAAGCTGAAACTTGTTTGCGTAAGATAAGTTAAGCCATGTTGTGTGTGTGTGTGTGTGTGTGTCTGACCTAGTGCAAAACTGTGCTGCCTTTTGTATGACACACTTACACACAATGCCTGATGTTTGGTCAGGTCACTTCCTTATCTTCATGCCGCAGGCAGATGCCCTCAACAGGTGAATGGATAGCCCTGGAGGGAGCCGCCAGGCAGTTAATCTGTGACTCCTTAGCTGTCAGCTGGCTGAGACATTAGGTATTAGGCTGTGTCATCAGGGCCTGGGCAAAAGAGACCCTGCCAGTGGAATGAGTGAGGTCTGAGATTTCATTGATTGAAGAATTGATTATATATATATACATACACACACACACACACACACACACACGCACATACGGTATATCCATCCATGAAGATATATTGAAAAAACAAAAGATAGCTCAGGCTCCTAGAGTCTCATATTCCTATTGCTGTGTTCTGACTGCTGTTCCTCTATCTATTTGTTAAGCCTGTGCCATAACATCTAGCCCAGTTTCCCCCCTGCCTCTGTGACTGTCATTCTCAGTCCTGGCAGGCAGCACTCATCTCTGACAGCAGCTGTTAGTCGCCCCCCTGCTCCTCTGCGCCTGTGGCGCAAGAGTGCTGAGGTCCTGAGCTGGCAGGCAGAGTACTGTGTTTTCATTGTTGATTTGTAGCTTTTCCATGGTAGTGTGGCTAGGTCTGTGTGTGTGTGTGTGTGTGTGTGTTTGTGCCTATGTCTATGTGTGTGCGCATGTTTAATTTTTATAGAAGAAATTGGCTAGGTTTGCGTGTGTGTGTGTGTGATTTGTATTGTAGCTGTGATTCTGATGTGCTTTAGTTTTGGCTGCAAGAAGCTTTCAGTGTTAGGTTTGGAGGGGTCAAGTCACTGCCTGACTGTGGGTTCCATGTGGTGGTACGATGCCGACACAATGGCATTCCTCTCCAGATTTATGTTATTAAAGCCAGCTTTGACTTATCCTAATGCCCACAGGGTGTTTGTGGAGAGGCACAGACCTGTTATGGATGGTGGTGGATAGCCTATACTGTGTATTTTTGAGTCAAGGTTGATGTCTGTGCACAGTGTGTGTGTGCAGGTACCCTGGAAAAGTTCAGTTGTGTTGGTGATGTGAGTGTGCATGCATGCATACGTGTGTGTGTGTGTGTGTGTGTGTGTGTAGATCTACAGATCTGTGCACACAAGTGTGTGCCTTGGTCTCTGTTATGAATGACCTTAGGTGCCTGTGCATGTCAGTGTTTGTCTGGGTCAAGTCTGTGTGTGCAGCCGTGTGTGCCTGAATGCGTGGGAGTAGAGCAGTCCTGCCCTTTATCCCCAAGTACTGCTGTTTTGATCTCTGGGATTACATGAAGCTCTAATCACTCGCTGTGAAACAATGGCCATTGATCGGCCACGGGCGGGCTCACCCTGCATGCCCACAAGTCCTGCCTGAAAACGTCTCTAGCCAGTCACCATGGAGACCGAGCAGCAACTGGTTTGTCATTCTGTGGGAGCAATTGCATTTCCTTGTTTCCATTCTGAGGAAGCTCTCATTATGCAGGAGTACCTATCCAGACAAGGCAGATGTTGTCATGGCTACCCTGCTATGATTGAGATGTACTCTGTGTTGGATCCAAAGCGCTCAAGTCAGATTGTAACATTTGTCCAATATTCATTTAACGTTGAGGAAACTTGTTAGGATTCACTATGGCACTAAGTTTCTCTATAACCCCTCTCACTTCATCAGTGATCCTGTGATCTTCATTCAGTGCTGTTATCGATAACTATGTGGTGTGGTGTTTGTGTGTGTGTGTGTGTGTGTGCATGTGGGGTTGTGTGTTTGTGTGTTTGTGTGTGTGTGTGTGTGTGTGTGTGTGTGTGTATGTATGTGTGTGTGTGTGTGTGCATACGTGCGAATGTGGGGTGTGTGTGTGCGTGGTGACCTTGTGCTTAGTAAAGAGATTTGAAGACTTATTTTAGGTCTTTTTTTCACTGAGCCATTGGACCTGTCTACTTCCTGTCTGGCTCCCACTGATGCAGTCATGTGAAAAGGGATCCAGAGTGGCAAACCAGCTCCCTCAAGACTTTATCCCATCATTTCCCATAGGAATGACACATCCAATATCCTGTATTCTAATTCACATTGCAGTAACATTCTGATGCTAATGCGTTTAGCAGTACTATCCAGCCCTCTAATTTTGGATTTGATGCTGGGAAAACCTCTATGGATTTTTTGTACAAAATCAAGGTGAGTTTATTACCAGATTGCAGACTACAGTGTTTCTATTGATCCTACCCAAAACAATCAAGTCTTCATGAATCTGAGTGTTCTTGAGACTTTTTAGTCAATTATTTATTTGCATCTGATATGATAGCCAGAGTTGTATAACTCATTGGAAATATACTATGTGATTAAGTGACTGTGATTATGCATAAGAATGTGACACCTGATGAAGAGAAACAAGAAACTTCTGAAAAGCCTTTATGTTGTCTGAATCTGAGGCTGAAATTAAATATCCTGGAAAGCTAAAGGCAGGCCACTGACAGAAAACATCAGCATAGTGTTTTGGTGTAGCGCAGTAGCTCAGTGCGAAGCAGCAGGAGACAATCATGACTAATACTAAAGAAGTCACAATGGCTAAATAGATCCCAGATCTCACCAACCTCCCACTAGAGGATCCTGTGGGAAAGTCGAACTTAAGACTTCTCTCTCGGCAGGAAGTTTTGGGCACACGTGGAGGTAGACTGAGCGTTAGATTTCAGCCTTTGAGGACCAACAGTGTCTTTGAATCCCACCCAGACTGTGTTTGTTGTTTTAGGCTGTATAAGTTACACTGGGCTCAGTTGTCTATGATGTGTGAGAGTTGGAGACAGTGCTGTTAATGCTTGGTGTGCATGCTCACTCTACCTAGTCCTTTCTGTTTTCAGTCATCCTTGAAATCCAATACATACATACAACATGCATACAACATGCACACACAGCCTCATTAACATAGATATGTGAGGACAAAGAGCACAAATACACTGATAGAGACATTCATCCAAATACTCCCTTTGCTGCTGGATTGAACATGTCTGCCACATAACACAATATAACACAACACACTTTAGCAGACCACACCTGAAATGAAATGAGCTTTGTTTTTCTGTTGACCGTGTTGTAAAGATTTATCCTAACATGTAGATAGCCTCAAGCCATTGTTCTATCTACTATTTACTGTTTACTTCATTTATTTATCAAGCACGTTCGAGAGCACATTGTGCTCGGTATGTTATCTGAGCTCTGACAGTGCTGTTGCCCCAGACGTTGTAGGCCATGATAAATGCTAGAAAGGGCCCTGGTGAGAGGGCGATGTTCTCCCATGTGTTTGGCTTATCATGTGCTCTGTCTCCTGTTGCTCCTGTGTGTGCTCTCCATGGCTCTAGCCTCATCAGATGGGAACCCTACTCTGTGGTTGCCTGGCTGTGTGGCTGCTCTGCCGGTGAAAGGGAGCGTTAGAACATTGAGGAACACTGAGAGCTCACTTTCTGCCAGAGGTGGAGAATCATCATTAATCTATTTATTTAATCATACCAAACAGCACAAGTAACTACATTTAGTTTCAATGTAAAAAAAACTCCTCTCACTATGGGAGCACACAGCCGATCAGTCTTGACTCTAAAGAATGAAGGGAGTTTTGTTCTTTGTCAGGGAAGATGCTTGACCATGGTATCAGTGACCTTGGTGGTGCCAGACTGTTGTGCTAGAGGATACGTTACATGGGTTCCATCGATCAGTTCGGATGAAGACAGCAGATAGATGTACAGCAGATAGAGAAATCAGTTCCTGCTTCAGTGGTTTTGCTCCTCTTTCTCTATGGCTGTGTGTCAGGACATGCATGCTTAGCTGCAGTCATGCTCGCTAACAGGGTGGAGAGCATGAGAAGCTGGGCGACTATGGGTGTGTCAGAGACTTACCATCTCATTGGCCAGTCCTTGTTTCCTTCTCCGAGTGCTTCGGGACCAGCTGGACCATCTGAGGGCATACGTGTCCTGTGAAGGGCCTCTTTCCAAAACATATTGGGATTAGAATAGACAGGAGTCCACCAGCCCGAGGGAATCCTAATGATAACATACCAGAATCAGCAGGGGAGGATGGGCAAGGTTGGTGATGGGATGGTGGGGCTGTCCACGCCCCTCCAGAGCAACAGCTTTAGGCATGGGGATGGTGGAGTCCGTGGAGATTTCATCATCAGGATTGTGGAACAGATTGACTTGCACTCTTCACACTAAAAAGTGTCATGCTCGTCTTGCTAACTGTCATTGTGAGATATTTTAGATGCTGGTACATTCTACTGTTGGTTTAATTTGCAGTAAGAGGGTTACTTTGTGTCCCCAAAAGCCATGTGAATCAGTACAGCAAACTCAAGTCTCCTGAGTCGTTTGTGTCAATATAACACTTATGTTGTCATGGGGAGGATGCAGAAATACCCTCATTTATTCATTTCATAAAGGCTAACGCAATAGCCCAGTCTAGAACAGTTGTCTGAAAGATACATATCTTTTCTATATTATGCTAATTTGCCATTTGTAGTTGACATGAGTGTATCTTAGATTCACATATTAATGATTATATAGATAGATTCAAATATCATTCTCTCACTGTCTACAAACTTTTTCATTTGAACTGGCCTACATTCTCCATTTCTGCTTGTGGCAATGCATTATGGTAACTGGGTTGTTTTGATTTATGAACCCTAATTTTCCTGGCAACGCTACTGTTTGAACCTCACAGTTAATCTCACAGAGAACCTCACAGTTAATCTACATGTGAACAGAATACAATAAAATGGGGTTTAGTACCAGGATAAAGGATCTGGAGGGTTAGAATCAGATTAGGATCATCCGCCATCTTTGAAAAGCCTGACTTTTGTTTGTACATCACTAGTTCACACACATGTATGTTCATTGGATTGGTGGATGAGCTATTAATCTTATATACAGGGAGGAATAGCCAGCAAACCCACATGGGCACCTAATTGCAGCCTATTTAGCTTGTTTATTCATTTTGGGCTGGAAATGAGCACATGCTGGATGCCATTTTTAAGGAAACCAGGGCTTGCCTCGCCTCGGCTATCACAGTAAAATGAGCGGGGCCAGAACTTCCACCCTCTCTCCATTCACATATGAAACCTCTGTGGTTCAAGATGACTAAGTGACTGATCACAAACACAGTTACCAGAGGGTTTCTATGGTATGGCTAAATGACATTCCACCATTTTGGACAGGTCTCCCTCTAGTGTTGATTCAGCCTAGTGCAGTCTAAGGCTGAAACGATTACTTGAGTAACTCGAATAATTCGATTACAAAAAATGTTCGAGGCTTCGTTAAATTTATATCATCAAAGTTCTCTGCTATGATATCACTCCCGTTTCATAGCCTACTAATAACTCCGCAGTGTTATTACTGAAGCGCATTCAAAGAGAAAAAGCTGCATGGTTTCTCTTTCCGTCTATGATGCTGTCCGAAAACCGAATTCACGGCGGACGTAAATGGAAGAAAATATGTACATTTCATGTTTCGTGAGGAGAAAAACGTCGCGCAGTGTATAGGCTATACTGTGAGACGGAACTGGACTACCATAACGTCAATGCTCCAACACCCGCACAGAAAGCATCCGCACGTTAACTGCTGTTCACCAAGCTGAGCTTCAAAGTTGCGTTAAAGTTGACGCCAGCCGATTTACGATTGATAACTGATTGATTAATATGGATAATAGTGCCAGTTAGAAAGAACAGTATTTATGTACATATACAGTATTGCAGCCTGTTATGAGTCTATAGTAATGACAAAGCGTAATGTCAAGCATCAAGTTCTCATGTCATCCACTCTCCCTCTCCCTCCCACACGCGCGCGCGCGCACACACACACAGACCTGTCTTGCTATTCCTATCTTGCGCATGTGTACATTCTTAAGATGATTTATTGCAGGAGATGGCCTACAACCCTCCCTTTTTAAAATATAAAACTGGCCTTTATTTGTAAACTAGTGTTTCATAGTTATTCATTAGAAGCCAGTAAATCAGAGGTCTTAAGCTTTGATCCAACAACAGCTTTGTTCAACAGAGTGTTGAAGTTGGGGTAAAAACCTTTTTTGATCAGGAATTAAAGCCAATTGCTTGATCAGGCCTCTTGCATTGCATAACATACTATTGATATTGTTGTTTAAAAACACAAAAGTATGATTACTCGATTAATTGAAAAAATCGACAGAATACTCAATTGAAATGAATAGTTGCAGGATAGTGCATTCTCTTTCAAATAGTTGACTGTGAAACTTTGGGATCTTTTTTTGAAATCAGGTGGCTTTAAGGTAAGATGTTGATGGAGCTGAAAACAACGTATATAACAGAAGAAAAAAATATATATATAAAAATTAAAAAAAAAAAAATCCTGTCAAGTAGCACCAAACTCTGACAGCACCGGTCTCCGCCTGTGCTCCTGTCTGCTCTGACCCCTAGCCAGCCCCAGTTTCCCCTCCCTCAAGGCGAAGGGACGATGAGGACGAGCGGGACTTGAATAAGACGCTGGGAGTCGAACGCTTCCAGCAAATTCTAAAGCCCCCACCACGCCTCCCCTCAGAGCAGCACCGCAACTTCAACGAGGAGGACTTTGAATGTGAGTAGCCAAAACACACCCCTGCTGTGCATCCTACATCTCATTAGGCTTCCTCATCAAGATTATGAGATACAGCCTCTTTCTGACACACATGAATTTGCACTTTTTTTGGTAGAATGAAATATGTGTTTATTATTAGTTGTCAATCAATTACAGTATTTAGAAGCAGTCAACAAAAGATATTTTGCCATGATTAGGCCTACTTCTTTCCCAGGGGTGAGTGGATAAAGACAATCCATTCCACAGATTCTTCCAGAAGGCTTTCAGTGCTCTTATATTGATATCTCATTAGTTCTTTTGTGTGAGAATCACTACACTACACTACACTACACTACACTACACACTACATTTGTAGGTCAATCAATAAATCAATCTATAAATTTAGCTCTACAGTGAAAAAAGAATGCATATGGTTAATAATGCAAAGTATAAAGTTTTTGGCTACTGTGGGAATATGACTGCTGTACTGTCATTCTGCTGGTTGCAGATCACCGTCACTCATCCATACACACCCATCACCCGCTGTCCAAGCACCTGCCCTCCGAGGGCCGCAGGAAAAAGAGCGGTAAGAGGAGGAAGAGCTCAGGCAGACGCAGAGGCTCCACTGCCAGCGCTAGCACCACCGCCGCTGCACCCACCATAGAGGAAGACGAGGAGGATGACGAGGGCGAAGAGGAGGCACACAGCCAGCAGGACAATGAGGCCAACACCGCCAACACCACCGCTGCCATCTCACCCACCACAGAGACGGACACAGACACACGCACAGAGGAGGTGCAGGTGGGACACTGTGTGTGTGTGTGTGTGTGTGTGGAGTGATGATGGTGGTGGTGGAAGGACTGAGTGTGTATCCATGCTCATTCAAAGGTATAACGATCACAAATATGACCCACACAATTACAAAGGTATGCATACTCACACATGGCACACACACACACACCTCACAAGTCTTTGACACTGTATTTTTGGCTGTACCGCACCTACAGTTCTTTGTGTCTGATGAAGACCCAAGTAGCACCTCAACCCAAAGCAAGTCAGATGGCAGTGCCTCCCCACGCCAACTCACAATTGTCCCAGTGTCAGCCCTGGGCACCAGGGCCAGCCATCTGCCAGAGGATGCCACCTCAACGGAGTAAGTACACCACTCACCTGCCTTGAACCATGCAGACACATAAAATACTGATACACGTCAGTTTCCCCAATGTTCTTGTATATTTGCTGTTTGTGTTTGTTTACATAGGTGTGTACACACACACACAGTATAAATTAATACACAAACAGCTGTAATGTGGCAGTACAGACGACCCAAGAGCAACACGTTTAGATCACCAACAGTTTATTGAGGATAAGGGGAAAGGGAGTGTGTGGATGCTCGTCGAGTGGTGAGTCGGTTAACCAGGGGCAGGAGAGCTGAGCGTTCGTCGTGGACAGGCAGCAGGTCAGGAGCCGGGGCTGGAGAGCAGAGCGTAGGTCGTGGGCAGGCAGCGGGCCAGAAGCCGGGGCAGGAGAGCAGAGCAGAGGTCGTGGACAGGCGGAGGTCGAATGCCGGGGCAGCAGAGCAGAGCAGAGCAGAGGTCGTGGACAGGCGGAGGTCGAATGCCGGGGTGGCAGAGCGTTAACCAGGAACAGGTGGAGGTCGGTACCAGGGGCAGGAGAGCAGAGCAGAGGTCAATTGGTCCGAAGTCGTCAATGGGAAGGGAATCAGTCAGGATACGAAGAACAGAGGGCGAGGGCAGGCAGGAGAACAGGACAGAAACACAGGAACAGGCGGGCGACAGACACACAGGATCTTCAGGAAACGGGGTTCGGGAACAGGAGCAGGAGTCAGGGTCTTAAATGCTTGCCTTGCGTGAGTAGCAGTAGGTTCACGGACGGTCTGACGGGGAAACACTGAAAGACAGGGGTTTAAATACACAACAGACAACGGTTAACAAGGAACAGGTGAAAGTAATGATTGAGCCCGAGTAGCGTGAGTGAGCGGGAGGGGCAAGTGATCAGGGAGAGACTGGGAGACAGTGACAGACAGACATGACAACAGCAAATACACAACAGCACACATACACATGATACACGAAGGCTATACAGATGTATGCACAAAAAACTAACTAAAATTAATGTGTGAGGAGTTTTCTATTGCTATTAATTACTTTGTATTTTATACAGCACAGAGTAATTCTCATCTACTCATAACAGAACACAACAGTACCATACCATGTGTGTGTTTTACTTGTGAATAGTGCATCAAAGTGTCAGTTCCATGTTTGGAACACTGTCATCCCACAATCTCCTCCACTGTTTTGTGAGTGTGTCTGTGTCTAAGTGACTGTCTATGTGTCTGTGTCTGTGTCTATGTCTAAGTCTAAGTGACTATGATAAGCTACTGGATGCCTAAAGGTTCCCTTGAATAATCTGAATAAACAGAACAGACACAATAAATCTATCTAATGTTTTCCCTCTCACTAGCTCATCACTGATGCCCTACCTCCTTTGCCCTACACTCTTTGCAGTGCACCTACCCCTGGCAGACCCAAGGGCCAAAATGGGGTGCAGCACCCCTGTGTGTTTCCCCTCAGCTCCCCGGAGTCCTCCAACAGTTCCCCTGCTCTATCACCCCCTCCCCAGCAGCAGCAGCAGCGGGGCTCCAGGCAGGGCTCTGTGAGCGCCCAGGGCTCCAGCAGCAGCCGCAGCTATGACCTGCAGGAGCGGCGGCGCACTGGGAACCAGACGGCCCCCAATAGCGCCCTGTACCAGCGGGTGCCCACCGACGAGAGCGAAGCCCAGATGCTGGCCACTGTGGACCTGGACGGCATCAAGAGTGAGTAGAGTGGGAATGGGGCGTCAGAGGGAGGCCATGTGTGTGTGTCTGAGTGTGACAGAGAAAGAAAGTAAGACAGAGAGTAGATGTGTGAGAGTGGTGGGGGGCCCTGACAGTTTTTGCTGAGGTGATCTACAATAAGCACAGAATGTTTCCTCTATGGTCTGACAGCCTGACCTCACAAGCTTCCACATGTGTAAGTTATGGATATAATGATGTTAATGGTCACTGATACTGACACTGTGTTAGCGTTACAGTGTTTACATGTTTATTGTGTGTGAATGGTTGTTAAATATGGCTTTGGTGCTGAGGACATGCCAGTGTGTGTTGGATATCAGCTAATAAAAGTAATGGGATCATTACAAGGTTACAAAGGTATGCATACTCACACATGGCACACACACACATACACACAAACACACACACCTCACAAGTCATAAACACTGTATTTTTGGCTGTTTTGCACTTACAGTTCTTTGTGTCTGATGAGGATCCAACTAGCACCTCAACCCAAAGCAAGCAGTGTGTATTGGATATCTGCTAATAAAAATACTTAATGGCATCATTACATAGTTAAAACAGATGAAGCATATCTACCGTATCCATGGGATGTTGCTGGGCTACATGCAGGAAGAATGGCATTTTCACTAAGAACAAACACAGGGATTCTATGGCTTAGCCCCTTACTTCATTCTGCTGTTGTTACTCAAATACTGTGATTGAAATATTTATGGGTAGCATTCATCCTAAAAAACTGCAAACAGAATATCACATTGTTTGTAAGACTATGAATATAATGTACACTGTAACTATTTAATGTGTTTGTTTTTCCTCTCAGTTGAAAATGAATCAAGTGATATCATTGACTCAGATCAAACTTCAGCAGGAATTCAGCTCATTTTGTCCAAAGACACCCACGGCTGTAGTGCTTTTCCATATCTCTATTGTTTGCATCTGAATGTGTGTTTGTGAGTTTGTGTGCCGTGTGACGCTAATTTGAACCCCGTTGAACAATTGGTCACTTTGATGCAGACAGATTTACATATCTGTAAAGAACCTTAAAGGCCACAGGAGTTTAACCATGCAATCAAACACATTCTGAACTGGAAGTAAGAGGCTTGGTGAGTGCCTCAGAATACTGCCATATGTGTCCATTAGCTTCCCTTATCTTAGGGAAGGATTGTTTTCCTGGTGCTTTTGATTAGAAAGTCTTGGTTTCATTCTTTCTCTAACATCTCTTGTGTTAATTCTGTTTTCCTGTACCTGTTTCTGTCAGGTCATCGCTTTGAGGATGTGCCTGGTGTGCGGCGTCATCTGGTCAGGAAGAGCACCAAAGGTCAGGTGGTTCACATCAGCAAAGACCACAAGGAGCCCAGTGGCCGTACCCGTAAACAGGACCGCACCCCTCATGAGGTGAGAGACCGACTGACACCTGCTCAGGTGTGATTCAGGATTCAGGGTCTGAAGTCAGAGCTCTGTTAGTACTGTCAGCAATTTTTACAGGTGCTTAGAAGCACAGGAGAGTATGCAATGCAACAAATTAGTATATGAAAGGTGTTAGTTATTACAGTTATGAATCTTCTTGCATTTTCCTGTTAACAATCATATGGATTTATGAAACTTATAAATCCTAGCAACATCCTCTTTGAATTTCTGTTACTGTAGTCAAGTCTGGGAGACAGAAATTTCAAAGCAGATTATAAAGTTTCCAGAGAGACTAACCTGTGGGTCGTGATGACAAACATCTGTGTGAAACATTCCAGAAACATCATGCACCTCACTAGAACTGCTTATCTTGTGATTGTTCTCAGGGCATTATTGACAACTCATGTGGAATCAAATCAGATTAGACAGTCTGGAATCTTAACACCCTAAAATCAGGGTTCAGTAGACATGTGCACACCTCTGCCTTGGCCTAATCTGTGGTGTGTCATGGTCCTTTACCAGTGGAGAGGTCGGTATAGCAGAAGAAGTCTACTGGATGCAAAGACTCACTGGGTTAGTAAGCAGAAGGTACCACGGGGCTGTGTTGAGTGTTGATACTCACTGCCTAACTGCATGGATTTTGGTGGTTTGGTGTGGCCTTTGTGATCATTTTTACTGTCCGTTTTACTGTGTTTTTAATATTATTTCTTCACTATGATATGGTGTATTCTACGTTATGTGACTTATCATGCAGAGAAGAACGTGATTCGGATGCTCTTTGGTGCAGCTAAAAAACTGAGCCAAAATGACTGGTTGTATGGTGCAGACTACACTAACAAACATCTCAGTGACTTGGATTTTCTCAAACATTTACTCTAACATAGCATAGCAACATGTATCATGTGAAAACTGTATTATACTCTAACACTGGATCACTTAATGTAGCCTATTTACAAAGAGATCTTGTGTTTAGAATGAATTCAGAAAAAAAGGAAATATAGATGAACATAAAAGAACAGGCCAGTCCAACACTGTTGTTGTCCAACAGGCTGTAGTCAAGCGTGATGCTACCAGGAAACGCAGAGCCTAAGCTGCTTGGAATCAACAGAATGACATCATAACAGGTTCCACTCAGAGCAGACTCTTGGTGCCTGAGCTATGAAAGGGGTCACATGAGCTCAAGTAGATTGAAGTTAATCATCCTGACCGCATCAATATTTTGACAGAGGGTAACACCCACACGGAAAAGCAAATGTCACTGTATAGTTCAACAAATAGAATTTGCTAAGAACAATTTGGGGGCAGCTGTTTTCAAACTTTAACAAACATTCTCCATCATTTTGGCCACAGGCATCTATGTGTGCATGTGTGTGTGTGTGTGCATGCTTATGAGTGTTTCTGTGCGGCAACATAACCGGATGTGTGCGTGTGTTTAGGTGTTTGTGGAGCTAAATGAGCTGGTGATGGATAAGAACCAGGAGATGCAGTGGCGAGAGACGGCCCGCTGGATCAAGTTTGAGGAGGACGTGGAGGAGGAGACCGACCGCTGGGGCAAACCACATGTGGCCTCCCTCTCCTTCCGTAGTTTACTGGAGCTACGCAAGACCATCTCACACGGTCAGCTCCACAACAAGGGCAAATAGCAACAACAGCAAATGGGGGCGGGGATGTTAAGAGAGAATATCAGCAATTATAGATTAAAGTATTTATGTACTGTACATATACAGAAACCTATGAGAGTGAGACAGCAAAAGTAATATAATGCAGAGAATAGTTAGTGTGTGTGTGAAGTTGTCAAGATATTAGCCTGAAGAGTGTCACTATTCCAGTCTTGTTTTGTACTGATGAAATTTCCTCTTGGCCTGTGTGTGTGTGTGTGTGTGTGTGTGTATGTGTGTGTGTCTTACCTGGTGTGTGTGGCCTCAGGTGCCGTCCTGTTGGACCTAGACCAAAAGACACTGCCGGGTATCGCCCACCAGGTGGTGGAGCAGATGATCATCTCTGACCAAATCAGGGCTGAGGATCGTGCCAACGTCCTCCGTGCGCTACTGCTCAAACACAGGTCAGCACACACACACACCCACCCACACCCACTGTGAGAGAGCACCATTCCTCCATTGAGTTTGGGAGCTTTTTCATGTGGGTTCTATCAAAACATGGCTCACAACATAACATACAACTGCAGAGCATTAATAGCTGTAATACAAAAGCAAGGGCAAAAATGTTGCAGCCAGAAAACGTCTCTTTCTTTCCTTTCCTATTCTTCCAATCCCTGCTTCTTTTCTCTGTCATGGTCCAGTCATCCGAGTGATGAGAAGGAACACAGCTCCTTCCCCAGGAACATCTCAGCGGCCTCTCTCGGCTCCCTCATGGTCCACCACCACAGCAACAACCACATCGCCCAGCCTGAGCCCAGCGCCACTGACCCACTCATGGGCAAGGGCATGACCACCATTGACATCGACACCCACATCTTGTCGTCGGACAAGAATGAGGTACTAGCAGCTAACAGGAGAAGAGACAGTGATAATGAAAAATGATGAATTTTAGAAAATAGACATCACACCTGTAAAAGAGGTTATGCAAGTGTGTGTATCTGCATTTCCTGTGATTTACAGCTTACTGTGCTTTCATGCAGAAAGAAACCCCTCCATTACTAGGGATGCATAAGTCAAAGTCCAAACATGAACTCAAACTGCTGGAGAAGATTCCAGAAAATGCAGAGGCCACTGTCGTACTTGTGGGTCAGTTGGAAATGTTGTTTTCATGTCATCATAGTATCTAGAGATACTGATGCTGATGCCCCCCTCTGACCATGATGCCAATGTTGAAACAGGAAGTGTGGATTTCCTGGACCAGCCCTCCATGGCCTTTGTGAGGCTGCAGGAGGCTGTGCTGCTGGAGTCAGTGCTGGAGGTCCCCATCCCCGTCCGCTTCCTCTTTGTCCTGTTGGGGCCACCCAGCACCAACATGGACTACCACCAGATCGGCCGCTCCATCTCCACACTCATGTCAGACAAGGTGCATGCAGTGCCCATAACAGTAGTTCCATTCATCCACTTGTTTACTTGTTGTCTCATTCAAGAGTGAGATTAGTGCGCTCTCCTTACAACTACTTGGAATTTTCTTCTATAGCATTTCCATGAGGCGGCCTACCTAGCGGACGAGAGGCAGGACCTGCTGACGGCCATCAACAGCTTCCTGGACTGCAGCATTGTGCTACCTCCCTCAGAGGTGGGCGGAGAGGAGCTCCTGCGATCGGTGGCACGCTTCCAGCGGGAGATGCTCCGCAAACGGCAAGAGCAGGAGGGCAAGCTGCTGGCCAAAAAGCTCAAGAGCCCCACTGATAAGGGTAATGCACACATGCACACACACACACACACACACACACACACAAACACACGTAAGCATATTCAGGTTGTGTTGTAAGTGCACACATCTGCTGAACTGCACATATACACTGCCCATCCAGACAAATTGTCATCACACTCCAACAGGCATACACATATGCAGGCATGAGCTCACAGACACAGAGCAGATGCTAATTTTAATACCCTTGCAGATGTTTTCACTCTTTTCTAAACTCAAGCTATAAGATATTGACATCTACAGAAATACAACACTGCATGCAGGCCAACCAAAGAAATCTACACTGTGAGAATTTATATCTTAAACCACCATGTACTATATATTCCACTGTTCCAGCTCTGCTCCCACCCTTCAAGCCAGGGGATGACCCTTTGCAACGGACAGGCCTTTTGTTCGGTGGGGTGATTCGTGACGCACAGCGCCGCTATCCAAAGTACATTAGTGACTTCAAAGATGCTCTCAACCCCCAGTGCATGGCTGCAGTCATCTTCATCTACTTTGCAGCTCTGTCTCCCGCCATCACTTTTGGAGGCCTTCTAGGTGAGACTTGAAGGAAGGTTGAGAGATACTAAAGAAGAGTACAGGGACTGGATGAATCTTGTTATGCTATGTGTGACTGTCCCTTCCTCCAAAGCACTTTCTTGAGAGAACAAACTTACTGATGCACTCAAACGTACTATCTCTCAGTGGCTTAATGCAAAATAGTGCAGATGAAATGCAGAGCGCAAAAGCAAGGAATTTAACTGAGGTTAACAGTTCATTTCACTAGAAGAAAATTATGAATGATATAACCAATTACGCCTGAAACCTTTATACATACTGCAACATATTTCCTTAATTATATTATTAAACATTTTTAATTCTTTTGGTTTAACAGTGACTCCATGAGGTGTACTTCCAGACAAGGGTTATTTATTGTAGGACTATAAGACATTTCCACAAAGCAGGGTATCAAAGAACAAGATTATCTCTCATCTCAAGGATCATTTGCTTCCTAATCCTAATCTTAGGTGAGAAGACAGAAGGCCTGATCGGTGTGTCAGAGCTCATCATTGCCACAGCGATGCAGGGGGTGCTCTTCTCTCTGATAGGTGCCCAGCCCCTCCTGGTGGTGGGATTCTCAGGCCCTCTGCTTGTCTTTGAGGAGGCCTTCTTCTCGGTGAGTCAAAGTAAAGTTTCACAGACCTGGCTCTGACATTTTGTTTTATTTCAAGGTCCTGGTAAGGGCTTATTTTTTTCCATATACATCCCTTTCAGACTCTGCTGTAAAATCACTGTAACCATTTTGGCTCTGCTGTTAGTAAAAAAAAACTGTATGGCTGACATCTGTACTTCAGATTGCACCTCCTTGATATTGCCTTCTAGTTCTGCAAGTCGAATCACATGGAGTACCTGACAGGGAGGGTCTGGATTGGGTTCTGGCTCATCATCATTGTGGTTCTAATGGTGGCCTTCGAAGGCAGTTTCCTGGTCCGCTTTGTGTCTCGCTTCACCCAGGAGATCTTCGCCTTCCTGATCTCCCTCATCTTCATCTACGAGACCTTCTCAAAACTAATCAAGGCAAGAAATCCCAGCCATAACTGACAGCTCAATCCCTTAAACTGCTTTATCTTCATGAGATCTAACTTTTTGTCACTTCACAGATCTTCCAAGATCACCCCCTTAGACGCTGTTATGCTGCAAACAGCACAGTGGAGAACACCACAGCAACATCCCTCAACAGTAGCATCAACAGCCTCACGCCAAGCTCTGGGAAGATTCAGGAGGAGCCTAACACAGCACTTTTGTCTCTGGTCCTCATGTCAGGCACATTCTTTGTTGCCTTTTACTTGCGCAAGTTTAAGAACAGTGCCTTCTTTCCTGGGAGGGTAAGTACAGCCCTTATAATTCTGCTGGTAGAACTTAGATATACTGTGCTAGCTCTTTCCCCTGACCAGAATTACTGCTCAGCTCCGCAGAGTCATTGGAGATTTTGGGGTTCCCATAGCCATCCTTATCATGGTCCTGGTGGACTACGGCATAGAAGACACCTACACGCAGGTGAGAGGCAACAAATGCATGGCCCTCCGGCCCATAGTTTAGTTAAAAATGTAACGTGTAACACATGTAAAACATGTAATGACATGCAAAGCTGAAGAGAGGTGTTGACCTCTGGCCTGTTTGCTGTCTTTGCAGAAACTGAGCGTGCCCAGTGGGTTCTCGGTGACGAGTCCAGAGAAGCGGGGCTGGGTGATCCACCCCCTTGGCTCCGATGGCCAGTTCCCTATCTGGATGATGGCAGCCAGTCTATTACCAGCCCTGCTCGTCTTCATCCTTATCTTCATGGAGACACAAATCACCACGTGAGTTCCCACCAAGCAAACCCTATTTTCATAATCATTTTCATTTTCATGAATTTATGAAAATGAATTCATGGTCTTGTGAGAGATAAACCTCTTTAGACTGACATACAGACATGCATGTGCCACTCACATGGGTCTTCTCATTCCTCCTGCTTATTCCATTAAGCTCATTCCATTCCATTATCATTTGCCAATATTACTCCTCTCTGATATTTTTGACTCTTGGTTCTCGTTTGTGTTGATCACCACTCCCTCATCCAGGTTGATAGTCAGTAAAAAAGAGAGGATGTTGGTGAAAGGCTCAGGGTTTCACTTGGACCTTCTGATCATTGTGGCACTGGGTGGAGTACTGTCACTATTTGGGCTGCCGTGGTTGGCTGCTGCCACTGTGCGTTCTGTCACCCACGCCAACGCTCTTACAGTCATGAGCAAGGCTGTTGCCCCCGGTGACAAACCACGCATACAGGAAGTGAAGGAACAGCGAGTGACAGGACTCCTGGTGGCTGTTTTTGTAGGTACGACCAAAGATTGAGATGATGTCCGTAATGGTATTTTGTGGTTACTTTAGACCCATTTCTAATTCTGTAACAGAGAGCTGCTTTTTATTTTGGTTAGATGTTTTACTGAACTATTTTGCTTGCTATTATCTTTCGGAGATGAACTTGTATGGCTGGGGGGAAGAGGCAAGGCAGTCACAGAGCATTTATACTTTATAGGTCAGTGATTAAGAAAATCACCCTCACCTGCATGTGTTTTTTCCAGGTCTTTCCATTGTCATTGGAGACCTTTTGCGGAAGATCCCAATAGCTGTATTGTTTGGGATCTTCCTGTACATGGGTGTGATGTCACTCAATGGCATCCAGCTGACAGAGCGGATGCTTCTGCTGCTGATGCCTCCAAAGTATCACCCTGATCACACCTACGTCCGCAAGGTCAGCGCCCTCCTGATCTTATGAAAGCCAATCAATTAATTTAATAATTGATTCCTAATAATGAGTAAACATGCTTTTAAAGTTGGATGTTGCAGTGTGTGAAATAAGAGTGCTGGTTCATAAAATAAACAATATATAACCCATGACTGGTACTGGTACTCCCACTCCATACTGGTGCCACTTAAAGCACTGACCAGTGCCAAATTGTTTTGTTCCTCAGGTTAGAACCATGCGCATGCATCTGTTTACTGGTATCCAAATGGTGTGTCTGGCTGCGTTGTGGGTGGTCATGTCAACAGCTGCCTCCCTAGCCTTTCCCTTTGTCCTTATCCTGACTGTGCCAGTGAAGATGTTCTTCCTACAATGGATCTTTACTCCACGGGAGATGCAGTGTGTGAGTGAGACTCAAAAGTCTATTTCTGTAGCTAGTTGGATTTAAACAATTCTGCTTTTATCTCATTATAGTATAAATGAGTAAAGCTTTTTTTTGTTTTGGGTCTTTAAACTGCAGCAATAATAATAATAATAATAATAATAATAAAAGTGTTCCACAACACCTAAACCAGTCCATGGTCATCTCAAACCTGCTGTCAGCCTCTTATGGCCTCATCACTTGTTGTTTGGTTGCAGCTGGATGCAGATGATGCTGAGCCCACATTTGATGAGAAGGAGGGCCAGGATGAGTACACAGAGAGGCACATGCCTGTGTGACTGACGGAGCCTGTGCTCACCTGGTTTCACTTAGCTATCCACTCCACTTCACTGATGCAAACCCACTGGGACTGGGAGGGTTCATCGTTAGCAGTTGAGCAAGTAACCACTTCACAACCAGACACTTTCACTGTGTTAGCGGAACAACTGAAGTCCCTTGATTTTGCTTTAGAGAAGAGTACCGCTTTAGAGTGGTAATTTCCAACAACTCTGTGAACATGTCTAACTGGTGTTTGTTGGTTGATGTCCTTCCCTTAAGGAATATTTATGTCAAATGTATTGTTCAAGTCTGCATTTATAGGTGTAAAAACAATGTACACTTTTTAGTGTTTAACACTGTAATTCAGACATTTGGACTGGAGTGATACGTACAAATCCCATTCTAAAGGGTCTGACCACATCTCAAGGTCTTTACTGAAAAAAAAAAACACGCACTTTAAAAACACAAGAGTTAGTCACTCACAAGAGTCAGTCATGCTTTATTCAATAATATCACACCACTGTGCAAATAGAGATAAAGCATCTCAACATTTTTTCATTAAATCAGACGAGCTTTACCAACATATCGCAGGATAAGCTTACAACATAACTTGCTGCAGCAGTTGTACTACTATATTCTTGGAGCCATTTTATGTCTTGTGTACATTTAGATAAACAAGTACCAAAGCATTTTTCTGTAGTCATGTTCCCAACTGAGCTTTCTGGTCAAACTTAAAACAGTGCAGGCACTTCGCTTCATATTCCCCGTCTACTGTAAGTCACTGGACCTTTCATAAATACAAATAACACTTCAATGATAACCACCACAATTAATAATAATCACATTGGCTTTTGTCCCTGTAGTGGCTCCATAAACTTACCAAACAAACATACCAAAGACATCTTTTCACCTTGCTTAGTGAAAACACACACACACACCTTTCTTTCTGAATCATTACTTGCAGTGTAGTACCTTGGGCTTCTTTCATAAATATGATGTAGCAATGTATCTGCTTAAACAATAGAATGCTGAAGACACTGGCATGAGATATAGTTAGGTCAGTTAGTTGGGTCTGCGTGAGTGTTAACTTTAAAGGCATACCAGGCAAGACTAAGATTTTTTTACCTCTGGAGCTGACGCTACAGTTGATTTTGTTCAAACAAAAAAACAAACAAACAAAAAAAACATTATCACCTAGCCATGTAAATTTGTTTGTCAACCAAAGAAAAGGAAACAGCGATGATTACTTTGATTGACAAGCCAGTAATAACGTGTTTTGGGTTTCATTCAGTTTCAATTTCATTTTCACCGCCTCGCCGATTAAGATCCTGCAAGTGTAATTACCGCAAAGTCTAGAGGTGGCTGTGAGAGCCTTCATTCAGCCCGTAATGAGCTATTTAATCATCAAAGTGACTACAAAGCTGGCAAATTAACCTAAAAACATTGCCTGGTGTGCCTTTAAGTATTAATGAGAGGAAAGGGTGGTTTTGACTGCATGGAGACAGACTAGAGTGTCTTCGTGGTGCAAAGTGCCTGTGGATAATATCGCCAAAACAATCGTGCATTAACATATTGACTGGTGTCAATAACATATGTATTACACATGTTCATCATTTGTCTGTAATCAGCGACCTGGAGCTACTGCTTCAGTGATACTGATGCAAGGGGCTACTGAGGAGAAAAAAAATATTTAAAAAGTAGGAGTAGTGAGGAAAAAAAGAAATCATGTCCTTAACAGGGCACTGAAACTAGTAATGTATCCTGGTTCCTAATTCACATCACCAGTGACTGGTTGTCACACAGTTACTGCACAAGTAAGACATTTTTTGTTTGTGAAAGACCTGTGAGAGATCATATCCTCTCACTCCTGGCTCGGCTAAACTCATCACTTTACAGATATTCCAAATGGCATGTCCTTGAATTTCAGATGGTCTTCTTAGATTTGTTACTTCTTTGTAGTTTATAGGAGAGAATAATCAGAAGGGAATATCTTTTTAATGCTGCAGAGGCTGTCAAATGGGCCAAGACTACAGCCTCTTGCAGTATGTGTCGATATAAAGATGATGTAGTTGTAGCTTCAGCTAGTATTATATACCATAACTTCAATGATTGGTGAAATATACACATGATAAAGTGCTGACTAGCCATCGGTGGAAGTACTGTGTGGATTTCTCTGCATTGCCTCTTAAAGGACACAAAACAATGACAACCAGCATTCCACGTGAGCTAGGACTTGTGTGCTGTTAGAGTCAAACATTTCTAATAATAATAATAATAATAACAATAATAATAATTGCTATTTTTAAAAGTTGAAACGCACTGTAATGGTGTTATGGGCTGAACTATCAGAACAATTCAGAAAACAATATCCTCTTGAATTGAGATACCTTTGTCCTTTGTCGCTTACAGCATCCATAAGATATTGCACTGGAAAATTGTACTTGCTTTATTCATTATTCTGTTGAAATGAACTATTCTGTAGAGGAAATATCACTTTTTTAGAGTTGCTGGAAGGTTGCAGCTTGGCGATGCAGACACCCCGTGTTTGTGAAAATATAATAAGGTGAAGCTGACACCTTGCAATGTACTTTGTGAGCTATTCCTGTTTTTATTCATGCTATGCATTAAGTAATGTTAATAACTAATGCAGGGACGTAGAATGTAAGAGAGAAACTATTTTAGGATGTCTAAATGAGAACACTTATTTTAATAGGTATCAGTTTTGAAGTATTGTTGAGTCAAACACTAGACCCACATTCCAGCTCTTTTAACAAGACAATCATTTACTATCTTGAGTTGTTAAATTATAACTTTCTTTATATCAAGGCCTTAAGCAGAAATATTTTTGTATGCATCAATAAATGTATGAGACCATAAATATCAGTCTCTTTTCTCTGCTGCTACCTGAGCTGAAACAATAAGTGGATTTACCCTGTTGTGACTTTACATGTGTGGTGACACCACAACCTGCTTACATGTCAGTGCTTTCCATATTTTCACACACCTGGGCATTGAACAGTCATTGGTAGGCTGTTGAATGTGGGTACTAATGAATGTCTATTGTGACCTTTTCATTTATATTAAAATGAAATACATGCCACATAGCACAACTGCGTGGTCTTCTATTGTTGCACTGTCTGATGAGTTGATTTACTTGTCATTGTCATTGAGGATGTCTGCCACTGATGAGCTGACCTATGGCTGGGCCTTCAGTTCGGCCAACATAAACTGCTGGAGAAAACATGCCCACTAGAGGGAGGTATTCATACTACGATGGCCTTTAAAATGGTTACTAAAAAGCAAAAAACTGTCTTAAAATGTAAGTCTTTCTGATATGTTGTAAAAAATAACATTACGTCATTACATACAGACAGCATTTTTCATTATGATAAATTCACTTCATCGAGTTAGCCCGTGACTCGGCCTCAGAACAAGCTACTCTCTACACACCATGCAGGCGCCAATGGTTTTTTTTCTTGATGGGCTGCGCGACTCCTCCTTTCTCTGACCATTGGTCCGTTTCCCAAAAAACACACCTACGGCAATGTGACGTTTGTATACAATTCCATTTCACACTATGAAAAATTTCGACATGAAGGCTAACTGCCTTCACTGAGATTCTAAGCTTGAGAAGATTCTTTCAACTCCTCATGCTGCAAATAGAGTAGGCTTCTTACTAGGCATTGTCGCAATGAGTATTTTATCACACGGGGACATAACGGATGCAAACCGACCTCTGCATTAGACTACATAGGCCTATTTTGTGTATTTCACTACTTGTGTTTCTCTACAATGCAATCATTAGTCATTGATAGCCCATAGGCTACTTCTATGGTTACAGCTGAAACAAGATTGTCCATCATATGTATTGGCTGACACTCAGAATCAGCGGATTCATTTTTTGGCTGAGAACACCCCTGCTCTTGCGGGAGTCACCGACAGATCATTAGAGACAGAAAAGGGGAAAATAAGTTACTTTTAAACTTTCAAAAGTAAATTTGAAGTGTGTTGTCAGTGGGACTAGGTTACATGTCCTGACCAACTATTATACAGAAAAACAAACTTTGTCAATAGCCTTCGCCTCTGTTAGGAAACCCGTGCAAATAAGCTTTAAACATTAAATTGTATATATTTTCAAATTAACTCGATTATATATGATTTTTTACCAGCAATACCCTTATTTTCAATTAAGTTTCACATGGTTTCTTTGTCTCAATTTTTCTCGCATGTTTTCCTTCGGAGTTCCTCCCCCTGCGGCGCTGGGCGGAGTTTCATACCGAACCAGACGCTCCTTTTGTCGGATCTTTTGCGACCTGACTCCCCGGGGTTTACCGTTGAAAAAAAGGAACTTAAACATCAACAAAACAAACAACTCGGTTATATCACTGTTGTGAAAGGCTGCTTCTTTTGAACTGTCGAAAAGGTGAGTAGTTTCGATATTTATGACGGCATTACAAGCAATTTTCCGATCGTCCGTCCCCGAGTCTTTGTAACATTCATGGCGGCTCTGCAGTGAGAGCTTTGGGGCGAGGGAAGGCAGAGACAGCGGGTACCCGCTCTGACTGCTATTTGTATATTTCTAAAGCTGTTGTTACAAGGGTAAAAGCATTCCATGTTTGCTACATATTAAAAAATAAAACTAGCGTTACACCATATGCGTCTGTGAATATTTTCATTATCGTCTAAATACCAAATTTACTGTAGACTAACCATCAGCGCGCAAATTATCATGAAATGCACGTGCTTCAAAAAGCAATCAATGGTATTCGTTTACTAAATACATGCGATAAAAAGCAGATAGCATACGACAACCTTAAAATATTTCGCGCTTGAGAACTGCGACCATGTTAACGTTACCCTGTCGAGGCATCTGCCTACAGCTTTCGTGCCAGCGGAAACTGCGTGCTGACTCCTGCCGGAATGAGGGCGCCATTACGGGGGATGCAAGCAGACAACAGTCGGTGCATCAATAACTCACTATGTCGAAACAACGCCATGACATTATAATACTATTGGTCAGTGGGTTAACATCACAGAGGCTTATTATCATTTCAGTTATGCACAATGTTAGAAATAAACGCTCAAACACTTCCTGTAATTACCTTTGTTTTGTCTCAAAAAGCTAACCGAACGTTATCATACGTTTGTATTTGATGCACGTATAGCAGTTAACGCCAACTTGGCATGTTAAGCGCAATGAGGAAATTTTCTTCAGTGAGGTTTTAATCAAGACGACCTTGAGAGCGGTCGGGGATGACACTTAAACCGGGAAAAGCGGCGCCTCGGACGGTTGCACAGCGGCGCCACCGCTTGGGGGTGGCGGGCGGATAAGTAACGTTACGTAGGCTACCTCTGAAAACTGTTCCGCCCGTATTGGTGCTGGCTCGCGCTAGAAAGGTTTGCAACCAGGCTAGCTGAGAGTGCTTGCTAATCAGTAAAATTTACCTCGGATAACACCCTGCCAAGGAAGACGTACACGTTACCTCGGTCAGCACAATTTACTGGTATAACGCGTTTTTTATACTTGATCTGTACAACGTTCGAGGTGATATTACTGTTTACCTAATGTAGCGAACATTGGAGAACATTAGCTCACTTAGCGTAGCTTAACATGACAACATTTAGTGTGGCTCTGTAGACAGCGGAACCTTACTATTAAGATGCATGTAACGTTACCTTAAAACCAGCTTTTAAATTAGATCACTCCTGAAAGTATGTGAGACATACAGTCAGTGTACTTAAACAAATGCAACGGGGGAGTATAATATCGTTCGCATTATCTAGCCTAGCTAACTAGCCTTAATCGGAATGTAGGTCAGAGAGCAGGCATACTTAGCTAAGACGGCTGATCACAGACGTTGAGGTAACGCATTTCACTACAGCTGCATGACCCAAAATTAAGTTACCAGGCCGAACCGCTAGCTACATCATGGGTAACGTTATGCTTTTTCTGCTAATGAAACAAAACGGCCTTGAAACTTAACAAGTTAACGATTGTCACGTTTGGTAAAATGCAACCTTTCTGTGCCCGTTTTGGTTAGTGAGTAAATGTCTTCGATAACCTCATCAAACAGTACCGAAGACAGCTTTATGTTACGTTAGATAATGTGTCTACTAGATATCATGGAGAACTAAACGTTAACATTGAGTTCGCTTTGAATCTTGGCAGACAGTGCAGTTTAACCGTCAAACTAACGGGGAGAACGCTAACGCTGGTCTTGCCAGGAGGGCTGCAGTCGTCGGCCCGCAAGCCCCGTGCACATACACGCCTGCTTGACAGTAGCGTATATGGTTTCGTTGCTGCGACTGTCATGTAGTTTTGTAATGTAATAAATGTCTCTCTCTACCTAAATGACAAATCATATGTTACAAGACTATTTCAAAATTGAGACTTGAACAACTCTCACGCTCTCATCCCGGATGAACGTAGCCTCTCCGTATCATAAATGTAGTCACCCCCGACGTTATGGCGTGGCTGGGACATTGCCGCTTGGCTGTTGCTGACAGTATCCTCCTTTGTAACGATTAAGTAACATTACTTCCGCTACACAGTCAACCGGGGGAAAAACTGTGAAAATCACCGTTCTTCTTCTTTATCTGGCCGTACCCATGTCGCGTTTTGTTTCAGCGGTCGACCACATCATGATGCAGCTCTCCTCATTGGGAGGGGATGTATAGGCGGAGTCGAGACTGGATCTGGTCAATGTCCTTCATGGCAATTTTCAGTCAAGATAGTCGACCCTATCTGTTGCCTTTTTAGTTAGCACCAGATATGCAGCTGAGCCGTGTGTGTATGTATGTGTGGCGGGGTGTGCATAGTTTGTATTAGGAAATGACACTTCTATTAAATCCATTTTCAAGGCAGTTCTGCATTCTTCATGCTGGCAAAAAGAGCTGGATGTGACTCATCCCTGTTTGTTTATTTCTATGTGTGTGTTATAGGGCTGCATCCATTTGGAGCTGCCCACGGTCACCATCATGAATGGCAGTACAAGCGTCTCTGCCACCCAGTCTGGAAGACTGAAGTCAGAATCAGGTGACATGTTCAATAACACTAAACACAAGGCAACAACATTTCCGCTATGCAGTTGTGCTTATTCAGTTAAATTAACAGGGTTTGTTTAATGATGTGGGTAAATTAATCTTTTAAACATCCATACTAATTGCATCCTCGTGTTTGTGTGTAGATGATCTGTGGAGGAAGGAAGATTCACTGACATTACTGGAGAGAATTCGCAGCCTGCTGCCCGATGGGGACTCCATGAAGTACAAGACCACAGAGTCTCACTTTGACTGGGAGAAAGTGGCCTTTGGCTCTTACTCAGGAGACTTGTGCAAGCAGAAATGGCAGAAGCTCTCCTCTGAGGTATGCCTATGCCGCACTATTGAAGGACCAGTGGACAATATGCAATTGGCTACTGGATCTAACCGCCTTTCAAATTACAAGGAATGAATTGCAACGGGCTGCTACCAATAGCACTATAATGTGCCAGTACTTTATTCTGATATGCCATGCATAATGTTTATTAGTTCTGGACATAAAGATAAAGTTGCTCTTCTCTCTTATCTGAAATCAGAGGAAAGGATTAGGAAGGGCTTATATTCTGTTTTACTTCACTTCTAGGTACGCAAATATAGAACTATGACTGAACTTATTGTGGATGCCATTGAATATGTGAAGAATCCGTACAAAGGAAAGAAACTGAAGGTATGTTATTCAAGACATAACCCTTCTAGTCTTAATGGGAAGCAAATGCTCTCTTCCTCATTATCAGCATAACACTTACCCTATCCTTCCACTTCCAGACACATCCAGACTTCCCAAAGAAGCCTTTAACGCCATACTTCCGTTTCTTTATGGAGAAGCGGGCAAAGTATGCCAAGATCCACCCAGAGATGAGCAATCTTGATCTCACTAAGATATTATCCAAAAAGTACAAAGAACTCCCAGAGAAGAAGAAGGTATGGCCGTGTGTTATATAGATGGGGAAAAAGCTGCTTATTTTGGGCCATAACAATTGGTTAGCAGTGGTAAATGCTTACATTCTTAATTATGCTCCTGTGTTCTCTTCAGCTCAAGTATATCCAAGAGTTTCAGAGGGAGAAGGAGTCTTTTGAGAAGAACATGGCACGCTTTAAGTAAGCACCACTTTAACCAAAATGGGGTACTTGCCAATACATATATATTTTTCATGGTGTATTGCATTACTCTTGCGTTATTCAAGGGAGGACCACCCAGAGCTAATAGAGGAGAGGAAGAAGTCTGATCTCCCTGAGAAGCCCAAGACACCCCAGCAGCTGTGGTACAACCACGAAAAGAAGACCTACATGAAGCTTCACCCAGATGTAAGGATACTTCAGAAAATTGAATGATTTAGATAATCTATTTCATGTATACCAATTCTTTCAAAGACATGCCAAAGTTACCCTGCTTTGAATAGGTTAATTTATCTAATGATAAACAAAAAATGGTTAAATCTCATTGTCATATTTTGTCTTATTTACCTAGGTCAGCCAGAAGGAACTGAAGGAAGCACTACGCCGACAGTGGTCTCAGCTGTCTGACAAGAAGCGTCTGAAATGGATCAGCAAAGCCTTAGAGCTCCAGAAGGACTATGAGGTACAATTGAGTTTGCATTTCCTTTTTTCTTCAACAAATTGGCACTGAGAAAAAGAGTGCTACTCCACCAACTCCCTCCTTCTCAACAGAGACTGTTTTCAGGAAAGACAAATCAGTCAGTAATTTAGGCTAGTGTAACAACTGAATTGACAGAATAATTCATGCATTTTGTAAGGTTTACCCTATTCAACAGTAGCCTAATAGAATATTAGCTGCATATTTGCCTGTATTATTGCCGACTTTAAGCAACGTTAAATACTTATCCTACAAAGAAATTGATGCAAAGTGAGCTGTATTACTCTATCATTATTGTTTTTCTAAGTCAGCACCTTGTGACTGCATCCCTACTTTTTTGCAGGCTGCAGGATAAACTTGCTCTTAATGAATGAATCTACCACATCGTTTCAGAATGGCCATGATCTCAAAATATTTTATTTGTCAAAATGTTTGGCTCCCCGCATTATTTCCTGTTACCTGTAACAATGTAAATCCTAAGAAATTATTGTAGATAGGCTTCATTTGAAGATGGTGCATCCTTCTGCTGCAACTCTTTAAGTATTGTTGGCTCACCTGTGTTGCTATTGTGTGTTATAGGATAGCATGAGGGCATACCTTGAGGCCCACCCAGACTCCAACTCTGATGAGCATGTGAAGTCCGTCCTGACCAAAGCCGAGAGGCAGCTCAAAGATAAGTTTGACGGCCGGCCAACCAAACCTCCACCGTAAGTGCCATTCATTCATCATTCACCACCCTCCACCATGGAAAAAATACTTATTATTACACTGATTAGATTGTGTGGTTCATTTTTCCTACTTGTCTGATAAAATGCTTTGGATAAAAGCATCTGCTAAATGCATAAATGTAAATGTAAAACAATTACCAAAATCTGATTTTTATGCCTCCATTAGACATTTAGATTTTCTGTGAAGTAGTGTGGATGTACTAATGTCTTTGTTTCATGAAAATCTAACTTGAAGCACCAATAGAGTCAATGTGGATAAGCAGCTGCTTGATTTTCTCTCTCTCTCAGAAATGGCTACTCGCTGTACTGTGCTGAGCTGATGGTGAACATGAAGGACGTGCCCAGTACTGAGCGCATGGTGCTGTGCAGCAAGCAGTGGAAGATGATGACACAGAAGGAGAAGGACATGTTCCAGAAACGCTGTGAACAGGTCAGACCTTGAAACGGAGCGTTTGGAAAAAACTTTATATAAGTATATATAAGTTATACAAGTGCATTATATGCTGTTCTACCCTTTAATAATGCTTTAATATGGATTCGTTGCTCTCATGCAATTTAATGGGACCCTTCCAGCATTTCTGTCCCTTTTTAAGATGAATTGCTTGAGTTTTGGATAGACCCAAGTGATGTATGCCTGAACTACCTCCATACAAAATAAAAACATTTGTGATAGCGAAGAAATTTTCTCTTTGTGTTCAGAAAAAGAAGCAGTATGAAATTGACCTCCAGCGTTTTTTAGAGGTAAGTTTGCATTACCAATAGCAATTGGAGGACTGCCCGTCTCAAGCTTTGTAGGTCACTCGATAGCATACTCTCACATTCACACACATGCATGGTTCTGCTTCCATCTTTAGAGTCTGCCAGAGGAGGAGAGGGATCGTGTGCTGGGGGAGGAGAAGCTGGGAGGCACTAAGCTGAGCTTGGCCAGTGCAAGTAGCCCTCTCAGGGCCAAGTCCCCCTCTGCGAAGGTGGGTGTCTCACTATTTTAATACCGTTTAGGCAGGAAGAGGTAAAACGTTTTTTGTTATTTTTTTGCAAGTGCTAGTGTTAACTAGTGAACATCATAGTGTATATATAGCTATTAAAATATATATTAATTGTGTATACACTCTTTGGAGTGGTTTTGGAACAATTTTGTTGATTTGAGTGTGTGTGTGTTTTCCCTCTAGGATCGCTCTCGGGATCCTGAGATGGATCACTGGGTACAGGGTATAGCGATAAAAGACAAGAAAGACAGCAAAAAGAAAACTCGTCTCCCTGAAACGCCCAAAACGGCAGAGGAGATGTGGCAACAGAGCGTGATTGGTGACTACCTGGCAAAGTACAGGGTGAGAATGAGACAGAACAGATAAATGCAGATAAACAGATAAATGCAGTCCAGTTAGTCCACTGGGGGACCGGTGGAGCTAAAGTTGACCATCAAAATAAGAATAGCTGCTTGGTAGATTATGTTTTTGGATATGAATGTTTGTTAAATTCCAGCATGAATCTTTTAGTGACATGTTTGATCACAGTAGTACTACACAAGTATATATTTTTGTGTTTCTTTTGTTTGATTTAATAATTACATGTTGTCTATGTTCATTGGTACAGAGCGATAGGAAAAAGGCCCAGAACGCCATGGAGGCTGCTTGGAAGGCCATGGAAAAAAAGGAGAAGATTCCATGGATCAAGAAAGCAGCCGAGGACCAGAAGCGATACGAGGTTCAGTACCGGACCGTGGTCAGTGACCAGATGTTTTGACCACTGTCTTTTCACCTGTGCTGAAGAAATGTCAAAATGTTGGTCACTCCCTTACAGTCCTTTCACCAGACCGTCCCCTGTCCCCAAGTTGGGCAGAGACTGGGCTAGGGAGCTACTTTAGACATGTTCTTTTTAACCTGCTTTTCATTTCTGTTGGACAGGTTGAAGTGAAATACAGAACAATTACTGCTATGATTGCTTTAACTGAATGTCAGACATTGTTGTTGTATTCATGAATTGTATCCATTCCAGCAGTGGTCAGATGAATGCCTGTTTCCATGTTCTTGATCTCATTTCTAAGTGTAAAATCTCTTCAAAATTGTCATGTGTCATGCACAAACAAATGCCATGTGAGTTGGTGTGTCGTGTACACAATTGCTGTTTTACTTGTCTCGGATGTGTTTATTTACTCTGTGTGTGTGCGCGCGCTGGTGTGTGTGAGTCACATATGCACTGACGTTTCTTGTGCAGAGAGAGCTGGTGGAGGTGCGGACACCACAGGCTGGACAAGCCCAGCGGAAGCCCAAGTTTGATGGCGAGCCAAAGAAACCGCCTGTGTGAGTTGAGAGGAGTTTTTTAATTCATGGTGAAATAACATGGGGCGCATTTATCATACATCCAATCAATCAAGGCACATTGTTTGAGTTCATAATGTTCATGTATTTATTAAGTACATTTTTACAGAATGTTTTTAGTGGATGTGAGCAAACATCTTTTGTTCAACAATTTCATGTGTTGCTATTTTTCTGTTCACTGCCAGTGATGTTATCATTGAGTTTGCTGGAATGGCTGGAAAGTATATGTTGACTGTCTAGATGTCATAAACATAATTTTTATGTGTGTTTTTTGAACATTCAATCCACATACAATACATTTTGACACAATCTGGAATAGTTTGACACAATCTTGAGAACGCAGCCGTCTTTGGTGTTCACTGTTTGTTTTCTCCTCCTGCCGTTTGCATCAGGAGCGGCTACCAGATGTTCTCACAGGAGCTGCTGACCAATGGCGAGCTAAACCACTTCAGCCTGAAGGAGCGTATGGTGGAGATCGGCAAGCGCTGGCACAAGCTGAGCCAGAGCCAGAAGGACAAGTACAAGAAGCAGGTGGAGGAGCAGCAGCTGGAGTATAAGGCTGAGCTAGAGGTGTGGGTGAAGGTAGGTCACACACCCTCACCCCCCGTGCTCCTGCACCCCTCCAACACCCCAAACACACACACACACGCGCACACACACAGCACTCTAAGACATGTTGGTGTGGGTATTATATCTGCTAGGACATCATTAATGCACTTATATTCTGATTGGTTAAGCGGCTTGTACGGCAAATGTAAGAAAAGAAATGTAGGACATTATGATGTTTCAGCAGACATAATCTCCACAGCTGTCTCCATGAGAGCTTCTAGTCTTTGTCGGAATTTCCCTGGGTAATTGTTCTGACTTGAACTTAACAAGTGTTAACAGATTGTTCCCTGCATGCCTGAATAGACATGGATCTCTAAGCAACAGACCGTATTGGTGTCCTTGGCAGATGCAGATACGCAGTGAAACTTTTCCCTTCTCTTTCAGTCCCTCTCTCCTCAGGAGCGTGCTGTGTACAAAGAGTTCTCCACCACGGTGAGTGCTGGCTTGCTACACTGTGCTAATTACCACTTAATTATAACCCACCCTATTAAATGGCTTCCTTGCTCTTTTGCTCTGGCCATTCTTAGCCTGTGAAGAAAATAAACAGCTGATTTATCTCTACACTAAGTCACTGTTTGGCTCTAGTCTCCTCCCTGTGCCTGATTTACTGTTAGCCTTGTATATCAAACAAAGGCTCCTGTACCAGTGCTTTAACATTGTGGGAAGTGCACTCTGGCCTCACCTTCTCTGCTTTTAGCAATGCAGTTCCAATGGCTGTTAATGCCTCTAACTCCCCTCTGTGGATTAAATAGGGTTCTGTTGGCTGCTGTTTGGGGCTACTAATCAGTGCTTTGAGCTTTGAAACGTTGTTTTTTTCCTTCTTTCTTCTTGTGTTATTTTCTCCCTCCTCTCTCTCTCTTTTTTTTCTTTTCTTTTCTTTTCTTTTTTTGTCTGCCACCCCTACCCCTGTACCCCTCTTCTCCTTCAATCAGAAACGTCGAAGTACGACCAAGGTGCGAGGTCCTGGAGCGAAAGTGCGCATAACCAAGGGGAAGGCGGTAGGTGCCAGAGCCACTGGAGTGGGGGCCGGGGGGGGGAAGCGTTCCATGGCGTACCGAGCCAAGGTAACGCCCGCCCACCTGCACTGCACACACACTACCAGAACTTACATTTTCCTCACAGTGCACACACAATATTCTCAGTTTGGGACATACTGCGTGTCTGAACAATAAGAAAGGGACAGGGACCAACATTTGGAAAGGCACCAGGTAGAGAGCAGAATGCACTATATCAAAATATAGGCACAGTTCAGTAAAACCAGGTGATCTATCAGGTCTTCAGGAGCACTTAGTCTGTAATGGAGGAGCCATAGAATAATAATATAATAATAATAATAATAATAATTAATAATCCAATTGAAGGGAACTGAGTAAATCTCATTTGTTAGTTGACTGTAGGTCTGTTATCATTGTGATGGGTAATATATTTGATCTATTAAGACATGTTTAAACAGGTTTAATATCTATCTGCATTTCAAGGAACTAAGCCAGGATAGAAGTGTCCTTCCTGTCAGGCCGCTATATTGTGTGTATTGTGTGTATGCGTGTGTGTACGTGTGTGTGCATGTGTGAGAGAGAGTGAGAGATAGATGGGGATAGAGATAGAACCTTGAGAGAAAGGTGTGAATTTGTGCTCTGCAGCAAGACACATCAGAGTCTGATGAAGAGGATGAAAAGACGGACACAACAGACTCTGAGGAAGATGACGAGTCGTCTGGCAGCACAGACAGTGATGATGATGACGACGACGATGAAGATGAGGTGAAAATAATTAAATTAATTTAAACCATTAATAAGAAGTTGAAGGGAGGATTGGGGAGGGGGTGTCATTTCACTGTCATTGTCAAGTTCGTTTTTGGATTACAATGCCAGTCACTGAACAAATACAAGTACTGTATAATGCAGTGCACAAAAACAACATGCTATAATGTCACCAGAGTTTACGTCCTCCTAAATTACCCTTGGATATGATGAAAAAGCTATGTTGCTTGTTTATTTTTTTAAACCTGGAAAGGAAAGAATGAAGCTATTGCTGGTTTTTTTGCGTGTGTGGGAAAGTTTGAATGCGTCAGGTGGGTGCCGATAAGGCTGGTGGAGACAAACGGTAAAACGGAGACAAGACCAGCAGCCTACATCTTAACCAGATGTAAGAAAAAGAGGGCTATATTTAGCGGTCCTGGTTTTGATCATTTTCTGGTCAGATCCTTCACAATAAGTTTTATCCTGGATATACTATACTCAGGAATTGAAGTAGCAGTCTGCTGACCAGTGACCCGCACAAGCATCACAAGAAAAAGAGGGCTATGTTTAGCGGTCCTGGTTTTGATCATTTTCTGGTCAGATCCTTCACAATAAGTTTTATCCTGGATATACTATACTCAGGAATTGAAGTAGCAGTCTGCTGACCAGTGACCCACACAAGCATCATAAATAAAAAAGTCAGTTTTGTAATAATACCAATGTTGTTTGATCAGAATGATGATGAAGACGATGAAGATGACGATGAGGACGATGAGGAAGACCAGTCAGATGCCACCAGCAGTTCATCCTCAGAGGACAGCAGTGATTCAGACTCGGACTGAGCGCCCCCCCCCTTCTCCCAGCCCCCCCTTGGAGGGAAGGGAAGGGATGGGAAGGGAAGGGGAGGGGCTGTGCAGGACACGCCCCTCTCGATCAAGGCCCCTTCATGATGCCAGCTGTCATGTGGGTGAGCTGAGGCTGTGACCTATCACAGCATAAGGAGTGCAGCTCCTGCGTCCCCCCGCCGCCACGGCGACAGCAGCAGCACAGGAGGTGAAACAGAAAGTGGGCTTCAAGAGGTAGTAGTGGAGGAGAATGACAACTTGTGCACTGTCACACATCTCCCCCACCTCCAGCCCAAGAGACTTTTACTCAACTGGACAACTTCCGATGTTTTTTTTTTCTTCTTCCTTTTAAGGAGCTGTGTTACTTGTGTGTTGAATGCAATGTTTTTTATTGCCTTTATATAGGTGTTATGAAAAAGCTATGTTGCTTGTTTATTTTTTTAAACCTGGAAAGGAAAGAATGAAGCTATTGCTGGTTTTTTTGCGTGTGTGGGAAAGTTTGAATGCGTCAGGTGGGTGCCGATAAGGCTGGTGGAGACAAACGGTAAAACGGAGACAAGACCAGCAGCCTACATCTTAACCAGATGTAAGAAAAAGAGGGCTATATTTAGCGGTCCTGGTTTTGATCATTTTCTGGTCAGATCCTTCACAATAAATGCACTTTCCCCCCTCTTGTACTCATCTTTCGTTCTGGTTTATTTATTTTCGACGATGCCAGGAAATCCAAGTGATCATGTGTAACCTAACTAATTAATTAAAATTTACACGGGCAAATCGAAATATCTGAATTCCCATCTGTTTATACGTAATGTTACATCACAACTAAGGTATCGTTTCATTTTGTGAACTTCAGCGTTATTAATTACAAATGAAAAAAGAGTTCAGATGCAAAAGTCAATTTGCGATGAATTTACAGAAATATATTTATATATTATTAAGAAGTAGATAATAGAATAAATAGATTTTAAGGTGACTACAGTCATGAGACCCTCTTCCTCGCGACTATCGAGTTTTTCCTCCGGGGATTCTCTATGGAATCGGTGAGTTTCATTACTGCAAATCTTATGACCTTAGTTCAGAACATGTTAATGGTCAAAAGACCCCATTATATATATACCAACATTGGCATGGAAATATGTATGTATATATATATATATATTATCTATATAAACTATTATCAGGGCAACTTCAATTGGATTGTTACTTAATTTGGATTGGATTGAACTTAATTTTTGCATATTTCTGAAAATGGACTTGCAGGCTTTTGCATCTGGACTCAGTATTGCCTATTGGTTCTTGGTTCCCCATTCCGTTACAGTGGTGAGTTTCACTCTTACCGCTCCGATCCTGTCCACTGTAAGTGCCCACCCCCCGACTCCCTGTGGCCCACATGGTTGATTTTTTTGCTTCCTGTGCGCACTGCTGATCTTTTCACCAGTTCCAGATGAGAAATCAATGCCCTCGCGTCAGACATGTAGACCTACGGGTATTTGATTCGCAGTTGGTGTAGGGGGACCATTTCAGGATTGAGCGAAATGATTGAAACATGGTGCATTCTGGAAAGCCACATCTGAACAGTTTACTCATTTTCAAATTTCTGGAAGTGTTACTGGAAAAAACTACCGCGCTCTCGGTAAGTCATTAGGCGTGGCTTTCGCAGTTTTGTGTGGTTGGATCGGTTATAATGACCGTGATAAAATTTCACAGCGTATGTTTGCTGTTGCATTTGGAGAAAATTGAAAACGGTCCTTTTGAGGTGCCTGGCCATTTGGTAGATATCATTAAGTTCATCCTACCTGAAAACATGATAGTTTTAGGTCATTTCGAGAAAGTAAAACAAACAGTTGAGTAAACATTTACTCTGACATGCAATTTTGCAAAATATACTATTTTTATGTTGTTTCAAATAGATTTTAAGGTGACTACAGTCATGAGGCCCTCTTCCTCGCGACTATCGAGTTTTTCCTCCAGGGATTCTCTATGGAATCGGTGAGTTCCATTACTGCAAATCTTATGACCTTAGTTCAGAACATTTTGGTCAAAAGACCCCATTAGTACAGTTTTACTAACGGGACCAGTGAGTCTGAACAGCACCTTCAGTTAGATGCGCAAAAAGCGCACAAAGTCGGGGTCACGCAGTGATGGCATGGGTCTTGTCTTCCAAATGGTGGCATACTATAGCGGTAGCCTATTGATCAAATTTGCAACTCAAATTTAATGCTAAGTAGATCTACGAAAATGCGTTTTCATGCCAGTAGTCGTGTGTACCCATCGACCGAGAGAAACTTCTACTTTAAAATAAAAGGGGTGGGTTATCGGGGCCGTTAGAAACAGGGATGTGCCACTTAACTGCCTTGAATCCATCACACTAATCTGGAAAAGGCAATATAATTTATACTGTTTATTATTTCTTCACTAAATGCTGCAGTCAAAGTTAAATTCGGGGTGAATATTTATGAGTTTATGCATTGTGTGTTGAAGCATGCGCAGACTTCTTCCTTGTTTATCCTCGTCATCAATTGTGGGAGGAGATGAGTTTGCGTGCGTGCGCTGGTGTCAGAAAGCGGAGACCGTCAGGACGAAGGAAAAATCGGAGGAGAGAAAGGGAAAACTGAGAATGAAACGGCCATCGTTGGAGTTGGAACAATCCTTTATGTAAAGGGATTACATTTTGTTCCTCAAACAATGCAAAATATACAGAAAGAAAAGGAATGACGACAAATTGGTGCAGTTTAAGCCTTTATCTTGTGCTGGAATAGGCAAAGCAAGTGGGCAGGAGATACCGTTGTTATTTAGATGCGAGTGCCCAATTAAATCCAGAAAAGGAGGGAGCTGTGTCTATTGCTCGTCTAAGACATCCTGGGTTCAGTGAGCAAAACTGCATTGCCTCTGTAGATCGTTGCTGATCACTGTCATTCAGCACTTTTCTGAAGAAGGGCACATTCAGATCATTTCCCTCTGTAATTAATGGTGTTGATTCTGTGAATTTCCTTCATCTATTGTACTGGGTGATAACTTGCCAAAGGATGCCGGACCAGATATCGGTGTCCGAGTTTCTCTCGGAGACAACGGAGGATTACAACTCTCCTACTACATCAAGCTTCACCACCCGATTGCAGAGCTGCCGAAACACGGTCAACGTTCTGGAAGAGGTAAGGCCGCGCGAAGACCATTCCATCACGGATTTTAGCAAGTGGGCGTTATGTTCAAGGCAGACCATCAGTAATACGCATACGCTTACACATACATGGGTAAACACTAAACAAACAGCCTCCCGATTGCAGAAGGAAGGCTTATATGTTTCTTACGCGTATGAACTTTGTGGTTATTGTCCTCACCCTACCGCTCAGTGCACTCGCACTGGGGTTCCCCATGGCCATAGCTAGCTAGCTATCTGGACAGATGCATTCACAGGACAGAGATAAACGGTTGGCATGCGGAAGGATCCCAGTGTGAAAAACTAAATTCATGTATAAACCCCGAATCCTTTATGTTTGTACTTCATACTGTTTAGGTAAAAGACTTGGCTTAGCTTTAGATCAACGCCAGGCAGCAGATAACGGTACACCTTGTTTCAGTCCAGCGATGCGTAATGATGACCCTGGAATTTGACTTGGCAACGTCAAAAGGATACAGTCAAATGCGGCATTAGAAATGGTCATTCCTAACTGTGCTGGCTTCCTGTGTAGAGATTATTTATGACGGACAGCCATGAAAAGTCTGAGAAAGACAATGCTTTGCTTCATTGATCATTATGAAAAACAATCGCAGAACATATCGAGCGTATACTGTAAGTGCCACTTACGAGGATCTTTTGTGTTATTGCGATTCCACACGTTAAGACGCACAGTTGCCAAATAAAACATGTCCTCTTATATTAATAAAGCATTACAGGGCCTCTGATGCGTCATTTTCACGGCCAGTATTGGTGAAAGTGTGTTTATCCTTTCCTTTTCCCATGTAGGCTAAATCTCGTGTAATTAGATCCGCAGTTAATTACTAAATGTAGTGAATGGCATCAAACCCACTGGAACGTAAATGAAAACAGATGGGCTAATGGCTGTCATGACCTAGTTGTCTGTATAATGTTTATTCATGAACGTGTTCTTGGGAGTGACACATCAATGTGCCACTTACTTAGCGCTGCACAAGAGACACTGGTGCTCTGCCTTCAGTGCATACATTTGGTATCAACAACGCTTCATTAAGGATTCCTCTAAAGGACTTTCATTGTAATAGTTTGAAGTCAGCCTTAGCCCATTTCAAACTGATCTAGGCCTATAAGATGACCATTTTATGCAATGGTACAGAATTGTGTGAATTGTTGCTATATTTGTCTTTGCTCCATTGCTTCATATGTGGACTGCACCAGCTTTATAACTTTGTCTCTAGCCTATCAGCAGAAGCATGTTTTGGGTTCTAGTGGTCTCTCGGGCACCAATTAGCCTACCTTACTATGCTGTTAGTCTGTTGCATCTGTCTGATTACAGTCTTATCATATTTAGATCCAAAGTGTAAATATGTTATATACTGATATATATATAAATTACCAGATATATATACTGGTAATTTAGGGGAATGAATTGTTAAGAAGTGAATGAATGTTTTGAAAGATATCAGGTTGTCTTCAATCACAGTGAGACTCTTGCTTATCCACCCCAGCCCCCCTTGCTGTCAGAGTGAGTGAGGATCTCTCATGAATCCAGACAGCCCCTCTCTGCCTGTGAAAGAAGAGCAGAGATTTGTGATGGGCTAAGAATAGTCCTGTGTGCTTCTGTAATAGGGAGAGGTTATTCTCCTGAGCAGTGATCTTGGGAGAAAAGAGAGAGGGAGAGAGAGAGAGAGAGGGAGGAAGGATTAACCTACTTACACAGGGTCCAGTGCACACCTGACCTTCCACCCAGGTTCTCTGCTAAGAAGTGAAGGTATTTGATTCCCTGTCAGCTGGCTGTCATAGGGGTGCCTGTTGATGTTCCCACTAAACTGCTTTTGATATGGGCCACAGTATGTGAATGACGGTAAATGTTGATGTTTAGTGAACTCTTGAATGTATTACACATTTCCTTATAGACTCTCTATATTGATTATGCAGACCCTAAGGGGGCTGCGTATAGAGACTGAGATGGGTTAAGTTTGCGGCAGACTAAGTGCTTTCTTGTGAATTGCTGATGCAGGAAAATCTCCGCCACGATGAGTCATTGCTCATGTCAGTCTCTTGTCCTGACAGCTTCTCTCAGATTGGTGTTGTTGGCTTATGATCACACCACCATCTACCACAGAGAGAGGAGAGAGACATGCTCACACACATTGTCACAAGCAAAAGCCAACCACAAAAGACTGTCCCACAAACCATGTCTAATGATAGCTTGTTTTCAAGCAGTATGTTTCCAACTGTTGTAATATTTTCCCTTGTTTTGCACACTGATGCTCAGTCAGATTGCGGCACATGCATTCTCTTAAATGACGTGGTTTGTCTCCTGGGCTGAACTCCCCCTGATAGTTTGGTCCCTCGATGACATTCTTAGTTTACTCTCACTTAGTCAACTCATCTGTGGCTTTTGACTCTGGTACACCAGTCTCCTCTGATCAGAGATTCCCCATGTCTCATCTCTCTCTCTCTCTCTGTGCTCCTATGTGAACTTGCCATCCTCTCAGACAGGCAGTGGCCCGTGTGAACTCCCTCTGTTCTTTAGCCAGCCTGACAGCGAGCCCAGCCTGGCTTCCACTCCTCTGCCATGCTCTCCTTCACGCCACCCAACCAACCCAACCCTATCCAACCTTACTCACCCAGTTCCCTCACCCCAGTCCCTCTCACAGCCCCACTCTAATCCCACATTCCAAACACGGCCTTCCCCTCACTTGATAATGGTTTCCATGGCACGACTCTCGTCGCGTCCCCTCTTTGAGTATGAAGAACAGATGGCACAGTTGATGTATTGAAGGAAGGCCGTCTTGGTGAGGGCTGCTGCCAGCACAGACGGCTCCACAGAAGCAGAAAGGACCAAAAAGAAGTACAGAGTGAGAAGAGAGGGAAAAGTGGAGTGAAAAAAGCTCTACCCTCCTTTTCCCTCCCCACCACACCAGCCATTCATTGGTTTACATTCTAGCTCCTGCGTTTTTGTTTAGCTTTTTACACAGAGGCCTGTGGCTGAGACTGATGGTGCGGGGTGTGGAGGAGAGGCCGGGTTAGGGTGAGGGGCCTGGGGTTGGGGGGTTGGCTGAGAGGGCTTCGTTCTGTATGTCCTCTTGTGTGCACCCCCCGTGTCCTGCTGTGTTTGCTTTGAGCGCGCTCGGGGGCTGACACAGGACATTCTCTGTTGTTGTCGGGGCGCTGCCTGCAGAGGAATGCTGCTAGTGTGCAAAATCGTCCGAGACCGGTTGGGGGTGGCGGTGGTGGTAGTTGTGTTGCCAGGGCCCCTGGTGTCAGCCAGTGGAGAGCCCAGGGGTGCTCAGGCTGCAGCAAACCTCACAGACACCATCAAGAGCACAGCCTGGTTAGAATTGTTAAGTGTTTGCTAACAAGCTAACTTTTGGTAATGTTTGCAAGAGCTTTGTGGAAGCAATATTCTTTCAGTTTTGCTGGGTGTTCTGTCCCAGATCACAGAACTATGCAGTGTATCTAGTTTGAATGGTTAGTGAGAGCAACAGCTTTGCTAATCTGTCTCATAGCCATTTCCATCAGAAGGAATTTAAAGATGATCACAAAAGTAGTTGCTTATAAAAAATACCTAAAAAGTGTCAAACTATTACATGGTTCTGCTATAAAGTGGAGATATTAATAAAACAAAATGGTTGTGTCAGACTGATGGCTGTTTCATTTAAGTTTTCTGTAGCCTAAAACTGTTTCTTCTGTTAGAACAGACACTCTGTAGGCAGTTCACTCAACCTCTTGTTAAAATGCCTAGCTGTGTATTTTGTCATGTTGTATAATTCCTGTCAGCATTCCGTTTAAATGGATGTATGAATAGATACAAAACCACAGACTTCCATTTTAGTCTAGTCTTCAAGTCTAAAATTCGTACCCTGCTCTCTATCAAAACCACACGATGAAAAGAACTAAAACTGCTGATGCACAACAAAATAATCCTGATCCAGTCCTAAGCATATGGCAGCTCTTCAGTCTTTGGTTAATGCCCCCCAAAAAAGAAAACATCCTTTGATGCCATTGTTTCTTAGCACCTCAAATAATTATCAGTATCAAGTCAAGGGACTGGAAAACAACCACTGGCCCCTCTGTCCCAGAGTACAACTTGAGTCCAGATGGACTTGTGCTTCCATTCGTCCCTGTGGTTGGACAGGCAGGGCAATGAGCAGTGGCCTGTGACAGCTGGCGGGCGGGTGGTGTGGGGTGAGATGAGGAGAGGAGAGAGGAGCTCCCAGTTGAGGAGCGGGAAGCGAACAGAGCGGGAAGTGGACAGAGCTCTGAGAGTTAATTTAGAGCCTTCACCATTTTCTTCAGCCAGACTGCTTTGCTGCCATATGCACACACACATGGACACACACACACACACACACACACACGGACACATATACACACACACACAAATACTGCTTGTCAGTCAGTTACTACCACTTAGAACCTCAACATCACTGAAAGCTGTGGGGGTGGGGTGGGGGGTGTATTGATGTACCTTGTCTAGACTAGATGCTGCTAATGGAGCAGCTCTCTAAAAGCTGCAGGAAGGAAGGAAGGCACTAGTGCCCCTTCCCGTGTCTGGTGTGTCAAGTGGTCAGATAAGACAAGCTACTGTGTGTTTGTTCAACATGGCCAAAATGGGCTTAACATTGTTTCAGATGGAAAGCTATGTGTGGTTGTGGATTATGGTGATGGATGGCAGTGGGTGTTTTTTTTTTTCAGGACTTGGTGTGTGTGTGTGAGCGAAAGTGAGCATGCATGAAGGGAGGGTGAGCTCATCATGTCATTTACATTTACAATAATTCCCCCTGAACTGGAAAGAAAAGTCCTGTTTTAATGGGCTTTTGGCAAGACTGGCCTCACGGCCATGGGGGATGCCACTGTGCCTCCGACATCACATGCATTTACCCCCCAAACACACACACACACACACACACACATTCAACAAACGTGTTGAGTCTGTCTGTCTGGGTCCCTTTTGCACAGATCCTCGGAATACAGATGAATCGCCATGGTGACCTGGTGTGACAATGCCAATGCCACAAATCTGTAGAAGCTGATTGGTGGCTAGATGGGAAATTGGTTGATTTACCTACAAACATTTGTTTTCCTGCCATGCTCCTGACGGGTCATTAAGCTCAGCGCTGTGGATTGGTAATCTTCCCCCAGCTCCAGACGTGTTCACATTGGCTCTACAAATGACACAGTAGTGGGATTTGAATTCATTGTATTTGGGCATTCATACATTTTTCATATTAATAATTCAATAAGATAAATTCTCTTTTTTAAGAAATACATGCTTTTTAAAGCTTGAAAATGAAAAAGAAATATCTAATATTTCTTCCTGTCATCTTTCGCTCTGTGTAATAAAAACACGGCGATTCTACCACTGACCTTTCTCTCCCTCCATCTCTCTCTATCTCTCCCCCAACCCCCTCTCACTGCCTCTGGAGAGCTATGCAGTGGCATCCCCATTCAGCCTGTTAGGATCCGTCAGGGATCTTTCTGGCCTCTTTGTCAGTACAAAACTGGCATGCAATACCACACATAACTCACGACTGTCTGGTTTGTCTTTTTCTCTTTTTTTTCTCCTTTCGCTCTTCCTTTCATGCTACCCCCCCACTCTGCTGTGTCTTTGTCTGTCTGGGGGAGAGTGCGATGGTGACGTGGTGGTGGTGGTGGTGGTGGTAGTGGCGGGCGGGAGAGCGCGGCGGTCCCAGCCTGGCCCTGCGTGGCTCGGCCACATTGTTCCTGTGGCAGCGCTGGCTCCAGGAGACAGCCTGCGTTGTTGCCCCATCCTCACGGTGAGGTCACCTCCCTCCCTCATCCCCCTCCCTCCTCCAAGCCTCCTTCACTGATGATGTTGCTGCTGTTGCTGTCGCTTTGTCCCCCATGTGGTGAGCATTGCAAGGCTGAGCCCCGGGCTGCCCACCCGCCCGCCCGAGGCCCTTACAACCCCGCTGGGTCTGCTGCGGCAGCTGCTGTAATGACCGCCAAGGCTGTGCCTGCGGTGTTGCTCAGCTGAAACCAGCACCTCCAAGGTCATTCATGTCAGTGCTTTGACAACATCAGCACTGACAAGTCTGATTTCTCTGTCACTTGTGAGTAGTTGTATTGAAGGGGCTGTAAAGTATTTATGGGTTATCTGACCGTGTCAGTTTATGTTTCGTGAGCGGTGTTTTGAGGATGGAGTGGTGATTATAGTCTTTAGTGTAAAATAAATAACATAATTAAAAAATAATGATGTTGAATGACACAAAGTTTTTGTCATCGGTTAATTATTCAACATGTTTCTCTATTACTTTTATTACTGTTATTATGGCATGTAATAACTGAGTTAAATGCTGTAGAATACATGTACATATAGTTGGACATGTGGTGTTGCATTTGATCTTATACAAATCCAACTAGCTTGCCCATAATTTACATAACTGACCATAACAATCATTATTCTCTCACATGCAGTGTTTCTTCAGGTCATTTATGAAAGCAACAAAATAGAATAGTAGGATATTGGTCACAACACACGTTCTTCCTTGGAACGCTTCTTTCCGGAATCTTTTGGAAAAGTGCTTGTCACTGGAATGGAAGCTCCTATCGGAGATGTGGAAGTGAATTATGAGGGGCCGAAGAGTCCTTTTGGTGTGAATTTCCTGTGGAATGTTCCTGTCTCCGCCCTTGTCCTTGGCGTGGCTTGCAGTGGTGTGCGGGTCATGGGTTTTTGACTGAGGAGATCCTGCCGCAGCCCTGCTACCAAGCCACTGCAGACAGCTGACAAGCCTGTGGCCTCGTGTCGTCCTCCCCCCCTTCCCTCCCTCCCTTCTTCCTTCCCTCCATCCTTGGGCACTCAAGTGTTTCAGTGTGCTCTCTTGGGGACAGCTGTCCTAAAAACAACCACTAAGCTTTATAACAGCTTATCTCCCTTTGATTTCTTTTAAAGGCCAGGGAGAGCTGGTTTAGAGCTTTCTCATTCTCGCAGCCTTTTTGCCAGGGTTAGCATATGATGAAAGTTGTGCATGTTTGCATTTTTAATAAAGAACATAAACATGGTGTTACCTTACTACATGGTGTTACCTTCCTGCATCTAGCATCATAAGACTGAACTTAATGTAGCACTAATGGTAAAATCAAATCTTTTTTACAGTACCTATTTTCTCACAGTACTTAAGGTCTGCAGTGAAAGAATGTGTCTGTTGGGTTGTTAGTGCTTCTCAGTCCTTTTGTTAGCTCATCTGGAGTGTTCTAGAGAGTTCTATTCACCTTGTTTGTGGTTTGTGCACAGTAGCGTCTGGCCTCCATGCCAATTCATCTGGAAATGAGATGCAGAGGCTTAGCTGCGTACAGGACAATGTGGGTCCCTCTCTTCCGCCCACCTGCACCAACCCCCCCCCCCTCCCACACACACACACACACTTTCCCTGGGGGTCTGCCACCCCCTGTTTGTGTTTGCACACGTGCACTTGTGCCACATTAATTGGGCCCCTTGGACTGAGCGTGCCCAGACCCGTAAAAAGGGGCTAAAAGAAATACTGCACATTCTGGCCCCATGGGTTCTGAAATATCCGCTGTCATGGTTACGGTGTAAACATAGAACTCCAGGACTCTTGACGGCCTACTCTTGCCACGTTCTCATCTCGTAACCAAGACTTTGCATCTGAGAAGGTGATTTTCATTTGGGCTTCAAATGATGTGCTGTGGAGTTGTAAAGTTGAATATTTCAAGGAAACATATTTCCACTCCCCTGCTGCCCCTAAGCCATTCTGACATAGTGATCCGCATGAAGGCTGCTCCATCCTGGACCTGTTCCATCCCTGGTCCTGGGCTGTGCCCATCAGCGGCAGCGTATCGCCCTGCTTCAACATTCAGACTCATAAAATCCACGAAAGCCTAGCCTCAGCATTTTTCTCTGGGTAATACACTTTGGTTTCCCCTCAGCACCAGTAAAGTGGACCTTTTTTGAGCTTGGCAAAGAAAGAGAGAAAGAGAGAGAGAAGGAGCGAGAGAGGGTTGTAATTCCCAGAAGGGTTTAGCGTATCTCCACAATGATAGCTGAGGTAGTGCACTCGCGACCTAAATATTTGTTGAGCAGTGTGTAAGTTTTTCTGGTGCTTCTGTTGGCTTTCGAGTAAAAAGCCCTGCATTTGTTGGGCACTCACATTGTTCATTTTGGGCATAGCCATTGTTGAGCCAGGCATTGGGAGTCAGAGAAACTAAATTAAAGTTTAGAAGGAGAAGAGGCTACTGAGGTGTGTGTGTGTGTGTGTGTGTGTTTAGAAGACGCCTGTGTAGGGCCTGTTTTGCCAGCTTAAACAGATTATTATGATGAGAGAGCAAGAGCAGTGCAGAGTTTGCGCTATGATGTCATAAGTCTGCGGTGTTAATGAATGTAACATGTCATATGTTTTCAATGGAAAACACCAAGTTGGTTTTCCCCCTGCCAGTGTGTAGGTGCATGCATGCAAGTGTGTGTGTATGTGTGTGTCCGTGGAGGAGTCTGTATGAGTTTCTATGTCTATTAATGTCCTTGGCTGAAGGAGAGTGATGATCAGAATAGCAGAGTCAGAGTTTGGGGTCTATTACAGCTGCAATGGACAAATACAGGGAGAATCTGCAGTAGGCACTCACAGTAGTGTGACTCATGATGTCCCCAAAGACAAGTTTCTCTAGAGTAATAATAATAACATCTTATATAGAAATATGTCACACTTGCCGTGTTTTTAAATTAATAGTTGAAATTAATAGTTGGCCAGAAATACATTTCACACATTTTATGAATAAACGATGAACAACGTTTTGAAATGGTTAGACCAGATTTATTACAGTATTATCCCAGCAACCTTAGTGTGAAGGCTCTGTTCAGCTGATTCAATTCAGTGTTATAGAGGACAGAATAGCAATCTGCTTCATTTGTTTCTCATCCCCCAACATGCTGTAGCATGGGATGAAGGGAGCTCAGAATCAATAGAGCCCAGATGACAGTTAATCTCACAGAAGATCAGGGCTGCGCTGATGAATTCATTTCTATGGGATCAAGTTGAGGTAGATCAAATCAATGCACCAGGCTTTTTAAAAAAATTCTCTAAACAGTCAATCGGTCAGGGTGTGTGATTTTGACTGGAGCCCCCACAGATGCCTGTTTGGAGCCTCCAGAGGCCTGATGCTGCCCACCCCACTACTCTCTCCCTGCTCACATCACCCCTCCGAGAGGTGCTTTGAACACGCCTCCTATGAAAGTCCTAGACGTCAGCAAAGAGACTGGAGAGTTAGATAGTGTGTAAGGCAAGTTAGATAGTGTGTAATTGCTGCATGATGTGTTCATCCTGTGTGTGAGATAGGAAATATGGTATTATTTCTGGCAGACATCATTCTTAAAGACATCATTCTCTGTGTAATTCTGCTTCTGTGAATGCTGACATTACAATCATCTGCGTGTGTTTTTCTCCTATGCCTGATGTCTTTATTCTGTCTCATTCTGTGTTCTATCAAGCTGGCAGCAGATGATCAACAATGGTAGCTCCAAGCACACAGCACCTCCAGCAGGGTTATTCCCACATCTTTTAAAGAATTCCTTTATTTATCCAGTTCTGCAGAAAATATTTTTGAATACATTGTAGTATGCACATTTTAATAAAGGGACACTAATTATGTTTCCCCAAAACAGCCTTTTGGTTTAGGGCCTGACTAGAAACGTTGCCATTCAAGCAAGTCTAATGTACGCTAGTGAAATTCAAGTTGGGTTTTTTTTTGGTGTACCTGATTTGTTGTAGATTTATGTGCTTTAAACAAAAGGGGGAAACGTCACCCATCACACCCTGGCATGTATGAGGTACATTTAGCTGTGTGTGAGTGGAGATTTTTTTGGTCTTGTCCTTGTCCTTGTTCCCACACCTGTTGTAAGCAGAGCATAACACTGAAATTGGCATCATGTCTGAATGTAATTCAGCAGTCATGTCATTTCTTTTTGTACAAATGTTGTTATGCACACAGCTTTTAACTGTGTACACGTTATTGTGATGTGGAGCAGTTTGGTTCAGTGTCAAGAATTCCTCACTAGTTGTCTGACTCATTTACACACTTACACAAGCACCTCGACCACTGGATCAATGTGTGCTCTGTTGTTCTGAAGCTCGTCATTTTCACCTTGCTCTACCCCCAGTGAGCTGAGCTTTAGCTATGCAACACTAGTGCTGTTTCCCTTCTCATGTGACTGCTGTGTCATTGGTCCTGACTGGCAGCCTCACTGCTGTGGTGCACCTGACCAGCACTGCAGTTAGTCAGGTGGAGAGAACAGCCCCCTGCATCATCTGTGTCTCATAGAGAGGCCAGTGGAGAGGTGGATCACATGCTCTAGAAACAGCTGCTGAACACACAGTGGGCCCAGTGCCTGTCTCACAGCTGTTGTCTAGTCCTAGCTCTTCTCTTCTCCTCTTTCCTCTCCTCTCCTCTCCTCTTCTATCCTCTACCCCTCTCTTTTCCTCACACCTCTTCTTTCCTCTCCTCCTCTCCCTCCTCTTCTCTCTTCCTCTTCTCTTTTCTTTCCTCGGCTTTCCATGTCTTCTCTTAGTTATTCCTGTCAGTGGAGGGTGAGGAGCCACAGTAAGGCTCCAGCAGTAGGTTGGCCTGTGCCTCAGCCCTCTAGAATGAGGAAGGCCGGGCCACTGATTGAAGAGTGATATTAACCCAGCAGCTCTGATGTCCATACTAATCCTACTGCTTCACAGAGTGCTTGACCATAGTCATACCTCCATCCATTCTTTAGCTCCCTGACTCTTTGCCTCCTTTCTTCCCTCTCTCTCTGTCTCTTTCTACTGTGCATGCCTCACCTCCCCCTTCTCTTAATTCTACTTCATGTCTTTGTCATGCCTTGACCTTGTTGTTCCCTTGTTGTTGTTGCTGTTCCCTCCTTCCCTGTGTTGAGGAGAGAAGAGGGACGGAGATGTGGAGTCTGCCTGCCTTTTCACAACCTGAGGCAGAGGGCAGTCTCTTGTTTTCTGTCTTTCTCTCTCTATCTCTCTCTCTCTCTGTCTTTCTTTAGCATCTGTATGTCTCAGCAGCTGTCACCTCATGCTTCCTGATGATGACCTGCTTCACTTTTTGTCCCCACCATTCTTTCCTCTCCTCTACTGCACATTCCTCATACAGCTTATATAGCCCTCATCATATAGCATGCTCATTATGTACAGCCTATAGCATACATAAGCATAATCATATACCCACAAGGTTTGGATCTACCGCTGGTGATCTGCTGTCGATCAGAACCAAAATGAAGTGCAGAAGTCACCTTCAGCTGGCAAGGAGAGAGCAGGAGACCCAGGGAGGGGATTGGGACAGACCCCCAGCAGTGCAAGGCTTATTCTCAAAGCAAGGCAGCTCTGTCTGGATGCTGCGACTGCTGAGGATGCTGCTGAGAGAGATAGGGAGGTAGTGATGGAGAGAAAGAGAAAGAGAGAACTCTGGGGATTTGGTTGCAGTGTGTGTGGAAAGTGTGGCCCCAAGCCCTGTGTTCCTCACTAATCGACTTTGAAGGGTTCCTTTGAGGGCACTGCTCAGCAGAATTATTTTGGGATGCATTTTGGATGCAGGCGGCAGACTGTATGTGTGTGTGTGTGTGTGTGTGTGTATTGTAACCTTCATCATTAGCAAGTTTGCTGCAATTAGCTGAAAATATAAATTAATGAAGCTGTGCTAAAATAAATGAAGTGCTAAAATGAGTTGTGCTTGTCTGGTCTCACTTGTTTTGTAATTACTTGAGGGAAAATCAGTTATGTGTTACAGTGCCTTCCTTAGTAATTCTCCTGTCGGTAGATCTGTGGATAGATGAGCCTCCCCAAAAACACAGCTAGAAGCCTCAGAGAGCGCAGTGCTGAGAACACCCTCCTCCAACTGAACCTCTGTTGCTAGGCAGTGTTGAAGGACCATCAGTGGTGCAGAGTAGTCCACACATACACACACACGCACACACACATGCGCATGCTCACACACCCTTGAGTCAGCTGTGGTGAGTCAGAGCCTTTGGGTCATGACAGGAGCAGAGGCTCCGTCCCTCTGTAGCCTTATGGGAGGGGAGGGCAAAGGGCCATTCTCCATACTGCCCAGATCTAATCATCCTCACCTTCCTGTCAGAACACCTTCCTGTATCTCTCACACGCATTATTTCATTTTTTTCACTGACAGAACAATGTTCCTTTCTCACACATTGGCTCATTAACATCACTGGTCATTTTTACACTTGTGATTTTGAGGATAATGTTGTTATTGTTAGTATGTACTGCAAGTGTAGATTGGTAACAGAATGTCCCAAATGTCCCCTTTTTATTTTAAGTGTAAATTTGGAAGTAGTTTGAGACCTTTTTTCGTTTTTTGCGTTTTTTCTTGTAAGTAGAGGAAATAAATCTCCTGTAAAAGCTTCATCTTAATCAATGAAAAAATGTCTCTAGTTTTACAACCTCACAGCCCATCTGGGGCTTAAAGTCCTGGCCAACGGTTGTCCCTTTTGAGCCTCCTGTTGCTATGGTTACAGCGAGACGAGCTGCTGGCGTTGGTTTCCGTCCTTCGCTGTGGCCCACAGTGGAAAAGGCTTTCACCTGAATGGGGGAACACTTGATGACTCCTGAATTGAACCCTCTGCCCCTGCCTCTCTCTCTCTGCTCTGTGTTTGTTCCAGGCATTGGATCAGGATCGCACAGCCCTGCAGAAGGTGAAGAAGTCTGTCAAAGCCATCTACAACTCGGGTCAGGGTAAGAGCACTCATCTTTTGTGTCTGTGTGTTTGGAGAGATCTTTTAGTCGACATCCCTTTTTTTGGCTTTCTGTGTTCGCTTGCTGTGAGAGAGGGCATATACTTCTCTAGTAAACAGTGGAGGAATAGCCCCCCCACACACACCTCCCCATTCTCCCTACTCCTAGGCTTTGCCTCTTGTTGCTGCCGGGGGTTGTGGCCACCAGGCAGTTGCGGTCACTTGACGTCAGCGACCTTTCAGAAGACATAATTCAGCACGAGGAACAGCAGGGAGATCTACAGACCCTTCAGTTGCACCCTCACAAAATACATCTCCACATCATGTCATTTGTGAAGCCAGATTATACTTTTTGATACTTTTTTGCACTAAAGAGAGTATAGAGTCAGACTGTAGGGAATGTAAATGTAGAGTCGCACTTTTTGGCCAAGCCACTCTTGGCTTGGGTTGGTTACATCATACATGAACTCTTATATTGCCTGTTCTCTGGAAATTCTTGATGTTCCTGCTGCTGTGACACTGAATGTTGGCTATGCAGGGCCCCTCGGCCCTATCCAGAGGGTGGAGGAGGCCTTGGGCCTGCGTCTCCTTTGGGAGCTCATGACTCATGAGTGTAACGCCCACGTCTGGCCAGTCAGCATGCCAGAGGCTGTAGCCTGCAAAGCTGACCGCTGTGATCAGCCTCTTCAACCCAAATGCACAAACTCTCTGGACATGGGCGCTGGTCCTGAATCATCAGTGTTTGGGCCAGGCCTGGGAGTATTGACCTGATTTAGGAAACTGGGTTTGGACCATTTGGACTGTTTTTAGCACCACAGACATTTACATTGCCCTCAGCATGAACTGATTGACGTCAGATTGTGTTTTTTTTTTGCACTGTCTAATTGGCACTGTCAGTTTCATTGGTTTGACCTCAGTTTGACCTCAGAGATCCCTGGAGGGCTGGGAAGAGTGACCTCTCTGTTTTATTGATCTCCAAAAGTTACGACCCATTACAGCAGTGCACCCCAGGGACCAGGCCCCTCCATGTTACTGAATGATGTGTGAAGTATGTATGTTAGCTGAGCTAAGCTGAAGGGAGGCCTGATCTGCATCACTGTCATGTTTTGTCTTCTGTTCAAATACAGTGTAAGTTGTAGCAGACAAAACTAAGACATGTAAGTGTAAATAGAAGCATAAACAATATTATCCAGTGGCGCTGACTGTACTTTTAAAGTCCATTTGTGAATTTAGAATGGTCTGAGTGCAGCTCTTTGGTGGGTGCTTGATTAGAGGCAGCGCTTACGCCAGTTGTCACCCAAGCCTCATGTCATGATCCTAGCTCAGCAGTCAGTAAATAAATGCACTAATCGCAAAGAGCCTTAACAGGCTTGCAGTAAGAATCCTCTGACATTTGGCAAGGGCCTGCATGCCTAATGCCTAGCTCGATGATGATATGAAGATGTTAATGAATGGATGTGTGCTACCACTAATGAGACTGTACTCTATTTTGAAATGGTCTGATCAGTGAGGGGTGAATCCTTTCAGATTAGTTTGTGTGAGGACATCATGCCTGTCTTCTGCAACATGACAGGAGGGGATGTGGTGTGTGGAGGAGATGTTGATTGTCAAAGACAGTGCTCCCTTTAGAGTGGAGGCTGTTCTCTCTCTTCTCCTCTCCTCTCCTCTCTTCTTCTCATCTCCCATCTCCTCTCCTCTCTTCTCCTCTGTACTCCTCTTTTTCTCAGTCCTCTTTTACCCAGAAAAGTGATGACCTAATAGTGTAATTTTGCCAGGGGGATTCAGTCCTGGAAAAAGAAGGAGAGAGAGAGAGAGCAAGAGAGAGGGAGGTACAGAGAAAGAGTGAGAAGAGAGAGAATCAGTTCCAGATGAGAGTTTTATTGGGAAGGAGAGTGTCTCCTCTCTACTGCACCAGTACCTGGCTGGCAGAGGCACCTCTGTGGAGTTTGACTAGCTGCTGTGTGCAGTTCTCTCCTCACCCTGCCTGCCTGCCGTGCTCCCTCCTTGCCCGCCAGCTTAGGTGGTAGTGTTCTCATGGTGCTTCCTGCTCCCTCCAGTCTCACCATGGCCATTTATAGCCCTGCTTTCCACTCTAACCTGACACAGTTTTCAGTGCCTGTTTGCCAGCGACTGGTTCCATCTCTCTCTGTCTTTCTTCTTTTCATTCTCTCTCTCTCTTTCTAATCTCTATCTCTCTCTCTTTCTTCTTTTCATTCTCTCTCTCTTTATCTCTCTCTTTCTCTGTCTGCTGCTGCTGCGCTCTCTCTCTCCTCTCTCTCTCTCGGTCTTGCTTTCTCTCTGTTTCTCTCTCTTTTTTCTCTCTACCTTGCTCCCTCTGTGTGAGACTTCCATCTGTGCTGTTGCTGAGGAGGGGAGTGCTGTTAAGAGTCGAGAACATGAATGGAGCTCTCAGATGGTGAGTTGAAGCTCTCCCGCTCCCTTGGGTGTGAATATGAAGGGCTTTGCGGCTCTTGCTCGGCTTCCCACATGATGGAATTCATGACGGATTGCTGCACCAATTTGGGGATTACAAAGGAATCCCAGAATTCACTCTTCCCAACCCCTCCAATTCCTTTGGGTGGATTATGCCTAAGTTGGATTGCAGAGTAAATGGGGTGGGTGTGGGAGAGCGTGGGTACACTGTGGAAGGTTCTCCTCCTATCCATGATCACTTGACACCATTAGTGTGTTTTTGTTCTAATGTTAAACTCTAGATAGTTTCATATGACTGTAAAAAACAAAAATACAACAACTGTGTGCTCAGTACTTGTGTCCACTGTATTCTGTCTCTTGTCTTTTTGCCGTATTTTGTTTGGTCCTCCTTTGCCACAGACCCAGCCACTTATGCAACCACTGTTTGCGTAGCAAACACTACAACACATCATTTTCTGTATTTATAGCAGAATCTTGAGTATAATTTTCTGAAGGGCTCTTTAGGTATGTTCCAAACAATAGACTTGGTACCAGCGTGGCATAGAGACTCTTGCTCCACTGAACTCTATTGCTGTGTCTTCCTTCTCTTCAGATCATGTGCAGAACGAGGAGAACTACAGCCAGGCGCTGGACAGATTTGGCAGCAACTTCATCAGCCGGGACAACTCGGATCTGGGGACGGCCTTCATCAAATTCTCCGGTCTTATTAAGGAGCTGGCCGCACTGCTCAAGAACCTGGTGAGTGCAGTCCAAGCAGTGAGGCGTCGCTGGATAGTGATACTTGTGACCTCATCTCTGGGTCAAAGTTCACGTGATCCTTCATACCTGTATAGAGGTGCTGGCCAGAAGATTCTAAATGAATGAGTCTAGGGTCGCCACACACTGATCTTTTTTAACTTCGTTTTTCAATTCTAGATCATTGTTTTGATGTTTATGAAGGGTCGCACATTGAGCTGTCCCCTTACTGCAGTTAGTATGCCAATTTGCACGTAGTATGCCAATTTGCACTTAGTATGCCAGTTTGCACTTAGTATGCCAATTTGCACTTAGGGCCAGATGTACAAAGAAATAACAATTGTTATCACAGATTACGTCAGTTTAGCCTGGAATTGCAGCCTGTGTATTTCCTACTTATGCATATGCACTCATGGGCAGGTCAGGGGCAAAGGGGGAGGGAGAGACAACACTCAAATGGAGCCGTCAGAGCACGTGTCTGCTTAGTTAAACCAAATCTAAAGTAACTTTTAACTTTCGCCTTTCTAATTTCTTGCTTTCACTTTGTAAGCGATCCACTTTCCTACGTGTGACTGACTTTGCCAACATGCAAGAACAGCAAGATCCAAGTATCTTCTAAAAAGCGGAGAACTATTGTTCTGTATCATCTCTGCTTGTTGAAATCTCATGTATTGTATTTTTTTACAATCAATATGTTTTATTCCTGTAAAGATTGTCATCATTCAGCTCATTCAATAGCCTCCATGATGTGGCTTGCATGCGCAAATTGAGCGCTTGAACAGGGTTAAGCGCTGAGTATCTGATAAAGGGGATGGAGGCCAGTAAATTCAACATTAGTAAATTCAACATAATAACGTTCAGAGCAGCGCTCTCTAGGAAGACTGGGCGGTCTTTGTACATCTGGCCCTGAGCATCTTGTGCCATTACCCTAGTGTTCTCCTCCAGTCCAGGTGTGTCAGTAGTAGGGGATATTATGGTATCCTGTCTCATCAGCAGCATGTAATCCCATGTTACTCAGTACACCAGTTGAAAGTCTTTGCTATGCTACAGTTTTTGCTCAGTAGCCACACTTGTGTAGCAAGTGGTGGTTTAAAAGAAATGAAAGGGGAATGTTTGTTTCAGTCAGCTTACAGTTGATATCAGGAATCACAGGGGACTGTTAGACTTTTTTGTCCAGATTGACATGGAGATTCAGTGACATCAGCTCATGTCAACTCAAACTGTTGAGTGTGATTGTATGTCCACTCTGACCTCTCTCCCCTGTTAGGCCCCCCTCACTCTCCTCAGCAAAGTGCGGTGGTGAATGGTCAGGCTCCATTTAGGCTGGAGCACAGTGCTGAGAGGGCTGGATATAGATAGCCATTAGCACAGTCATCTATGAATTGATCCAGGGAAATGGACAGAAAGGCCTGTAAACACACACACAAACACACACACACACATACAAATACATAATGGGCTGCTGTCTAATGACTAATGAGGGTTCAAGCTTTCGCATACATTCTCTGATACATAAACACACGCGCACACACACACACACATAAATACAAAAGAGAGTCTCTCATATCTGTTGTCTTCTTCTCCACAGCTCCAGAGTCTGAGCCACAATGTGATCTTCACCCTGGACTCTCTGTTGAAAGGGGACCTCAAGGGAGTTAAAGGGGTAAGATTCAGGTGTCACTGATCCTGTGCTGCACTACCCTACCCTACCTGACCCTAGTATCTGTGCTGCACTACCGTACTCTACCCTACCCTAGGAAGTGTCTTAAATCTTTCACTTCTGTGAGTGCCCTGGAATGCAGTGCACAGTGTGCACTGAGCACTAACTGCGGTAGTGTGCATTTTCGATGTTAAGTGTTGTCCCAAATGGATCACTTCTTCATAACACTTAGCGGAGGTGTCGGATGGAACCAACATTTAAATTGCCAACTCAAACAAATGTTCAGATTGATGACTTTATTCGGAGAGTGACATGGAAGTAGCCTGGTGTATGAAGCTTGAGTAAAATAATTTTATTTAATCTGTTGTTGCCACCCCTTCCGCTTTTTGGCCGTTTATGAGTGAATCATCTGGGTACTTTCAGAGCTTTCAGGAGTTTTGCCATGGTTCTTAGTGTGAATGCAGATGCACATTCACTAAAACATAGTGCTCAAAGTGTGCAAGTGTGTGATTTGAGACACAACCCCAGTGTTTCTTCCATGCCCTGTGCTATGCTGTTATACCCATTGCATCGGGGCCCGTTCTCTGTACACAAGCACATTAACTCACTCTCTCACTCTCTGACACGCTCCAGCCTGTGAAAACACTACTCCCGCTGGACAGAAAACCTGCACTGTAAATCTCAGAAGAGCTACGCAAGGTTGTTGATTACCCTAAAGACACCCCCACCTCCCCCCACTCCGCCCTGGCTGATATACTCCATCCAGATGTGAAGACATGGAGCTTTGTCCATTACACTGGCACGCTACTGTCAGTCAGCTGGGCAAAAGGCCCTCTCTCTCTCCGCTTTTTCTTTTTTGCTTGCTGTCTTTCTTGCTTTCTTTTCTTCCGTTCTATACCCTTCTCTTTCTCTCTCTCTCTCTCTCTCCCTCTTCTTATCTCTTGATCCATCGTTCTCTCCTTAGAGGCCTGGCATTAGTCAGGCTCCTTGCGTCTCTAAGCGCGCCTGTCAGCACTGAAAGGGTTGGTGATGTCAGCAGTCCCTCCACGTCACTCTGCGGATGCATGACATTGAACCGCCTCCCCTCTCCCCTTCAAAACAGATGAAATGTCACAGCAATTCTCTGCCACAGCCTCGCTCTATATCTCTCTCTCTCTCTCTCTCTCTCTCTCGGCCTGTCTCTTCTTTCTTACTTTCACTCTCTCTCTTTTGCGCTCTCATTACTCTCTCTAAGATACACTCACACACACGCAAACACACATTCACACACACACACTCAAACAACTCACAAAGCACACACACACTCAGCACACAGTGATTGAGAGCCAGGGCAGAAGTCTTACTCTTCTCTGTCCTTTGTGACTCAGCAGTAACCCGCCTACCCCCCCCCACACACACACATACACCTTCCTCTTCAAAACCTTCTTCTCTCTCCCCTGATGGCTGTGTTATTGACACAGGAAATGAACAATGTCTCAGGAGTAGAGGCCTCTCCCATAAGAGGGGCATCAATCATTTACCAGCAGACAAGCTCATCATGCTGCACGGCAGCAGGCTGCCTCTGGCTGTCACCGTTAGGGGGCTGAGGCAATGGAACAGTAGCCTCTGCTCTGCTTGTGTTAGCGTGAGTGTGAGGACTTCTGCAGGGTATGAATGGAACTGTTGTGGGGCCTCGTAATGAGAAAAGTGGTCTGTAACTCGGGGCTTGTTTGAAGTTTATAGTCGCTCACATATTTTTATTGTTGCTTTGCTTCCCTCTGCAGGACATAAAGAAGCCCTTTGACAAAGCCTGGAAGGACTATGAGACCAAGTTGTAAGTGGCTTTACGCTGATTAAGTGTAATGAAATAGACTAGCGATCTGTTGTCGTTTGTTTTTGTGTGGGACTGTGGTCATGACTGCCGAGGCTCTTTCTCCTCTTGTGTCCGGCTCAGCACCAAGATTGAGAAGGAGAAGAGGGAGCACGCCAAGCAGCACGGAATGATCCGGACAGAGATCACCGGCGCTGAGATTGCAGAGGAGATGGAGAAGGAGCGACGCATCTTTCAGTTGCAGATGTGTGAGGTGTGTGAGTGTGTCTTTATGTGTGTGTTTAAGTCTAAGTTTAAGATGGATGTCTGTGTGTTGTGTTGGATAGATTCTAAGCTGTGTCATTTATTTTTGCTTGCCCAGAATGTCTTAATCAGATCTCCACACAGAAAGCATTACAGTGGCTTCCCACTTTGCCAGAAACTGAAAGCCAGAACAGCTTGTAGAGACACAATTACTACTATGTTACACTATGCTTTACTATATACTATACTAATTAAACTACTCACTGAATAATTTGATTTTAGAACTTGCATGTGTGGACTGTGTTAGCTAAGGTATGAAAAGTCAGTGTTTTATAGCCGGCCCTAATGCAGGACAGTGGTCTGTACAAGCCTGTTGCTCTATGCCTTCTCTGTGCAAGAGCTGATTGCTCCTATTCATCTGTGTTGCCCATCTGTGTGTTTCAGTATCTGATCAAAGTAAATGAGATCAAGACTAAGAAGGGAGTTGACCTGCTTCAGAACCTCATTAAGTACTACCACGCACAGTGCAAGTGAGTACAGCACCATCTCTCTCTCTCACACACACACACACAGATCACTGCATGCTGGGATGGATATATCTTATTGTATCTCTCTCGTTCACACACACACACACACACACACACACACACACACACACACACACACACACAGTTAACTGCACGCTGGGGTCTATATATAGTCTCCTTCCCGTGGAACAGTCAAGGGCAGCCTTTTCTTGACTCATAAATCCTTTTATACTTTAACCTGTAAGGCATGATGTGAAACCCTTAATGTGAAAGAATGCCATGGTCCAAATGACAAGTATATTATGTCATAGTGGAGCAGATATTATTATTTATATGGCTCTGTAATGCTTTTGAGGTCTTGTCATGCTTTGTAGCATTGATGGTGGGCTTCCATGACTTTTGTCTCCTTTAGCTTCTTTCAGGACGGTCTGAAAACTGCTGACAAGATGAAGCAGTATATCGACAAGCTCGCTGCTGACCTCTACAATGTGAGTCTTATTACCTCTTTCAGTGAAGTGATGCATTTTTCTGTAGATCTAACCAAGCAGCGGGTCCCTTAGTGTTCTGGTCTTTGTGTGAACGGATATGTAAATGTGACTGCCACTGAGGTCTGGTGATGTCATGAATGATGCTCTCTTCCCCTGCCCCCACCCTCATTAGATCAAGCAGACTCAGGATGAGGAAAAGAAACAGCTGACTGCGCTGAGGGACCTTCTCAAATCATCTCTGCAGCTGGACCAGAAAGAGGTAGCTACACCACACCAGTAACACAGCCACAGATGACCTGCAGAGATAATGTAACATAATAGAATAATGTAATGAGTGTGTATGCAAATGTATGTGTTTGTGTTTGTTTCTGTGTGTGTGTGTGTTTAGTGTTATATTAGAGTGTCTGAATATAGGGCCCCTTCTGAGGCGAGGACTAAAGTCAGCTCTGGCTCATTGGAGATGTAGAGCCCTGACTGTAAGACTAATTAAGAGCATGACCAGACTTAATCCCTGCACTGGGAAACTGCTCTTTCAGTGTCCCAATTGAAATTCACTGACATTCCCTCATGAACAGCCGTGCTCTCAGAACAGCAAAGCAGATTTGTTCAGGCAGACACCCTCCAAGCCGCCTTTTGGGCTGGTGGTGTGTTTATGTTTTGTTTTGTTTTTTGTTTTTGTTTTTCTTAATAGCTCTATTTCAGTGGACTCTTCAAGTGCCTGTAATTCGGGCTGTAGTTGGCTGCATGATGCACCAAAAGTGTTTGAATGTGCATTTCTAACTCAGTGCCACTTCTTTCTCTCTTTCTTTCTTTCTTTCTTTCTTTCTTTCTTTCTTTCCTTCCGCCTTTCTGTCTTTATTCTCCTTCTGTGTTTTGATTAATGCCTTCTCTGACTGAAGTCCAGGAGAGTAAGTGCCCAGTCTCTCTCTCTCTCTCTGCTCATTATTACACTCTGCTCTTACTTGGCTGTCCTGTTGACTTTCCTAGATCTTCTGTGCATTTGCTTGCTAATAGAAAAACTCATGATCAATCATCATAAGGGTTACACTTTTTATGTGATGTTATTTAAAACTGATATTATTGGCTAAATTCATTTGATTTGTGATTTGTCCCAAATTGTGCTCTCTCAAGGCCTATGTTTGTGTGTGTGTGTGTGTGTGTGTGTGTGTGTGTGTGTGTGTGTGCAGGACTCCCAGAGCAAGCAGAGTGGCTACAGCATGCACCAGCTCCAGGGCAACAAGGAGTTTGGCAGTGAGAAGAAGGGCTACCTGCTGAAGAAGAGTGACGGGTGAGTCATCAGCCATCAGTCATCAGTCATCATTGAGGAGGCTACTCACTGCCTCAGTCTGCTTAAAGAAGAAATCCAGAGAAATTTATCCACAGCCCTGTTGTAAAAGATGGCTGAGTGCCTCTGGTAGGAAAAAGAACAAGAAAATTTGATACAACAGAGTGAATATTGAACTGGCAGCTAACACTAAGTGAATGGGGATTGGATCACACCAGATTTTTCCTTTAATGCTGCTATGGGCCATTGTCATAGAGTGCTTTTGGTTTTGAGTCTTCTTGTATGCACTGTTGCATTCACTTTGCATTGGATTTACTATAGTGGCCACACTTGGTAGAATGTGATTTTATAGTTGGTTTGCATGGGTGGATGTCTGGACAACATAGTGCCTAGGGGTTTTTTAATATTATGTCAGTATGGTCCTTTCCTTACATGCTATTTCTGTCTCCAGGTCTTTTATGTTTTTATTCATGAATGAAAGCCACATAGCGCCATAAGTTCCATCAACCATATTATACAGTGGTCAGTCTAGTACAATCCCAGGGTCCCACTGGATTAATTAATAATAAAATAATTGTCAGGTACATGTGTTCATGTAGTGCTTTCTAAAACACAAGGTTGTGAATTTTCTGAATCACTTTGGTATCTGGAAGTTATTTTTGATAAAAGCCTGAGGTGAATAAAGCCAAACAGGAGAGAGAGCTAGAGGGTGAAAGCCGTGGGCTGATGGGTGTGTGTCTTTCTCTAACCTTCCTCCCCAGCCTGCGTAAAGTGTGGCAGCGCCGGAAGTGCTCTGTGAAGAACGGCATCCTCACCATCTCTCACGCCACGGTAAGCAGACACTCATCTCACCATCTTGTGTTTGGTCTTGTTGTTGTTGTTTTTCTTTTTTCGATTCCTCCTACTGTTTCTCTCACACTTACTCCCCCGTACTGTTTCAGTCCAATCACTGCACCTGTTTATGTGTCCTCACGTAGAAAAACAAACCGATTCAGCATCAAACAAACAACGTGCCTGTGTGGCCTGGAGACTGGGAGTTGACTTTGACTCTGTGCCGTGCATGTTCTAACAGATACTAATATACATGCACAGCTTAGAATACAAGGTGCTCCAGCATGTTCCTCTATAGTCCCTGTATGTTTAAACGTGTGCATGCTGCATACCATAATTAAGTGTCCAAGATCCCTATTAGACTATAGCCTTCCCTTGCAGTAATGGTCCCACACCTACACATTCCATATGAACTTATCCCATGCTGTTTAGGCTAAATGGGAACCCAAAGAGGCCCTTTATGAATTGAAACCAAACAATAGAGAGAAACAGGTTATGGCAGTCAGTTATAAAATCTGCCCCTTTTCTGTGAGCCAGGATGAGTTTTTAAAGAATTTTCTACAGTTTATGTATTCAACTAGAATTTCTAGTTGGTTTCTTAAAGTGACATTTCAACCCATAGTCTTGTTCGAGAGCACAGAGTCTAGTCAGTAAGAACACTGTGGGTTGGAAAAAAGGAGAAAATTTGCTAACACTAACAGGTAAGAACTAAATTTTCTCTTGCTCTGTTTCCTACTGACAGCAATCAAGTGACCTAGAGCTACAGGACTATGGGTTTGAAATATGCCGGAATATTCCTTAAACACCCCAACACACTCACAGACAATGACACATGAGGTCACACTTTCATGCATAACTACAACACTTCTGGTCTTCACTGGAAACACACAATCACTTACTCATTTGGTGACACATATTTAGATCCACCTCTGTTCTGATCCAGGAACAGCATGTTGCCCTTTTCTGAAATGAATGGCTATTAACATTCTAGTCTGCCTGTGGGTAATGGGAACAGGGTGCGTCATAGCATTTACCGGTTGGGAGCACCACGCTGCGCACTTGCGCACTTTACCAGAATTTTCATGTACAATCCTTGTTAGTTTATGTTCCATCTCTGTAAAAGTTCCCTTAAGAACTCTCTTTCTCTCTCTCTCTCTCTTTCTCTCTCTCTGTCTGCCTGTCTGTCTGTCTCTCTATACGTCTCTGCTCAGTCTAACAGACAGCCAGTCCGGCTCAACCTGCTTACGTGCCAGGTCAAACCCAGCGGGGAGGACAAGAAGTGTTTTGACCTAATCTCTCGTGAGTACACTCATATATACACACTCTCCCAGCTAGAGGATGATGGGAAAGGTGTGTGTGTGTGTGTGGTGGGGCGGTGGGTAGGAATTTCTGTGGGATTTATGAAAGTGTGATACACATGGGAGAGGCACGTGCCCCTCACCCACAAAGAGGTGGCAGGGCTCTGTAACCGCAGGACAGCCGTGCAGTGGTGTAGCAGCATGCTCCTGTAGCCACCACTGTCAAACTGACCTTTGGTTTCCTGTAGTGGTGTGCTTACTAGATACTCCAGCAAATCTGTGTGTCTTTGTGTGTCTCTCTCTCCCTCTCTATCTCTCTCTTTCTCTCTCTCTCACTCTCTCTGTCTCATTGTCTGTCTCTGTTCCCCCTGGCTGAGGTTTATTATTCTCGGTCTGTGGCGGGCCTGGTTGTTGCACCAAGCATAATTATTTTTCTGTTCCTGCTTCACAGACAACCGCACATATCACTTCCAGGCAGAGGATGAGCAGGAGTTTGTGATGTAAGTGGGAGTGAGATAACAGGGCTGCCTTGGTTTTTAATTCTCTTGCTTGCTCAGTCATAGTGTTTTCTACTGTTGCCTACATTGGTTTTGCCTACTCTGTTGTCTTTATATGCATATGTGATTAAACCCAAGTAAACAAAAATGCCTGGAGTGACATCTTATGTATTCATTGGAATTGTTGGTCCTGTGTGTGTGTGTGTGTGTGTGTGTGTGTGTGTGTGTGTGTGTGTGTGTGCTGCAGTTGGATCTCTGTGCTGACCAACAGTAAGGAGGAAGCCCTGAACATGGCCTTTCAGGGCGGCCAGAGCACAGGAGAGGACACCCTGGATGATCTGACCAAAGCCATCATAGAGGACGTGCTGCGCATGCCCGGCAATGAAGTATGCTGTGACTGCGGGGCTCCCGGTCAGTGTCAAGTTTCTTTCTTTTGTTTGTATTTTGTTCCATTGTTTCTTTCTTCCACCTGCTATGTCTTTCTAAGAGACAAGTAGATGCAAATACAACCTCAGGCGCCCTCTTGTGTCTGTAATGTGTAATGCAACACTTGTATATGGCTTGTAGGATGGGCTCTGTTTCCATTTACTGCTGTCCTCATTTTTGTCCTTTTTCAGAGCCCAAATGGTTGTCCACAAACTTGGGCATCCTGACCTGCATTGAATGCTCTGGAATCCACCGGGAGATGGGGGTGCACATCTCCCGCATCCAGTCCATGGAACTCGACAAACTAGGGACCTCAGAACTCTTGGTGAGCTACTGCTTTGTAGCACTTTCTATAGCTTTGGCCATAGAACATATTTTTTATGGAAATGTGCAGCGATCACTTTAGAAGATCTGTACACCTTGTTCTTCACGCAGCTGGCCAAGAATGTAGGAAATAGCAGTTTTAATGATATTCTGGAAGGGAATCTTCCCAGTCCCTCACCGAAGCCCACGCCAACCAGTGACATGTGAGTACTCATGACTTAATGTGGCCCCAGTGTCCCTCTGTCCCATAACTGATGTAAATGATGGCGGCGCTTTGTGGTCTTGCCGGCAGGACGGAGAGGAAGGAGTACATCAACGCCAAGTACGTAGAGCATCGCTATGCAAGGCGCACTGCCTCCACGGCGACAGCACGGCAGGGCGACCTGTACGAGGCGGTGCGGACGAGGGACCTGCTGGCGCTCATCCAGCTGTACGCTGACGGCGTGGAGCTCACAGACCCCTTCCTGGAAGCTGGACAGGTGAGGAGGAGAAGGAGGAAGCATGCTCTATGAGTCAGGGTAAAGTAAGGTGTTGACAGCCATGCCTTTAGGAGCTCAATGCTTATAAGAGTAGGACATTGACAGGCATTTAATCAGCAGCATATTCTTCCATGTGACTTAATCCTTCTCTTGATCTTGGGGCAGTAGACCTAGTGTGTGTATAGAATGATATAACTATATAGATAATAATATAGAATTATGTCAAGTCTGGAACACTGTAGATAGATCCAGTCAAAGGTTTTAAGATTGTTTATCTACTAAGCTCAGGCTGTGGTGTTGATGCAGGGTTTAGGAGTATCACTTCTAAACAATATCTAGTCTTAGTTAGACGTGTCAGCTTTGATGTGCCAAACTGCAAACCTGGTAAAAAACAAATGTAATTTGTGACAGGACCCTGGGGAAACGGCTCTGCATTTTGCGGTCCGAACAGCAGACCAAACGTCTCTTCACCTGGTGGACTTCCTGGTCCAGAACAGGTATGTTAGCTTATACAGCGCCGCTGTTCTCACACATATCCACCTCAGAGGACACGCTGCACAAAATTAATCTGTGGGGTGAGGTGGCAGGCCTTATTTTAGCTGGAGGATGGGGCATGCTCAGTAGTGTGACCTGTGAAACTGACACTGCAAAAGATGATAACACTTTATATTGCTGTGCCTTTGTTACAGTATATATCATGAGCTACAGTGTAACAATTAAAGGGTACTTAATGTACTTTGTGTACTACAAATTCTTAGTATATGTGCAATAGAAATAGGGACATATGATGTTACACTTTAGTACACAGTTTGTTACACTGTAATTGCTGATGTAGATACACTGTAAAGGGCACTGTAAAATACTGGTCAAGTATTACGGGAAAGGGCTTTTATTACTGACAAGCATATTCATAATACTGTTTACTAGCCTGCAGGCATACTGTACACACTCTATGTTCTGTTACTGTGAGATGTTACAGATGCTGATGGCTTATGTTTGTGTCTCCAGTGGGACACTGGACCGGCAGACTGACAGTGGGAACACAGCTCTGCATTACAGCTGCCTTTATGAGAAACCTGAGTGTCTTAAGCTGCTACTCAGGGGCAAGCCAGCCATTGACATTGGTGAGTGCAGTAAGCATACTAATCAGTTATCAGGTTTAACTACTATACTGGCACATCAAAGACTACACCTCCTGATTCTTAACCTCTACTGTAGATGACTTTGTGATTAGCGTTTACTCTGAGGCACTGTGTGCAATTCAGTTCAGTTGCCTTGGTCTTGAGCTCATCATGTGACTTCCTGTCTGAATGCAGCCAATCAGAGTGGAGAGACTGCGCTAGACATTGCCAGGAGACTGAAGAGCTCCCAGTGTGAAGAGCCAGTGAGTGTTTGCTGACCATTTAGTGCAATTCCTGAACTGGATGTCCGTCCGCTTTTTCATGACAGCCACTTAACAAAGCAATTTTATTTGTAATTGAATTGGACTTGCTTTGTTGCTCTGTTGACCAGTTGTAAACAATTCTAGTTTATTTTGTCAAGGATACAGTCATTTTTCTGCATATGACCTACAGTGAGAAAACATAATCTGAGCTCACAGATTTTTTTTGTATGGTGTCATTTGTTGCTAGTTTTCATGTACATTTTAAAACTTTAAATTTTAAAACTTAAAATATTGACATCTTTTACACAGGTTTTTGTGGTGCCTTTTCTCCCCCTTGCTCTCTCACTTTCTCTCTCTCTCTCTCTCACTCTCTCTCTCTCTCTCTCTCTCTATATATATATATATATATATATCTTTGTATGTGTGTAGCTTGTGGAGGCGGCTGCAGGGAAGTTCAATCCACATGTTCATGTAGAGTATGAGTGGAACCTGCGCCTGGAGGAGATCGATGAGAGCGATGATGACCTGGATGACAAGGTATGACCTAATCTGATGTCCATCTGATTTATATGAGACTTATTATAAAACAATAATAGTACACATAGTTTATTTGAGGATTCATGTTGATATACTTACTATGTAATACATAATAATAGAATATTGATAATAATGATATTGTGCATGTATAAATGTGAATCCTCTGAAGCATGTCCAAGTTTATACGAGACATCTTGCGATTCATGTTGGTCATATTTGTAATTAGGACTCATGGTGGTGATATATGACAGTGCTTGATGTGTTATGCGTTCCCTGCTCCTCTGCCCCCCAGCCCAGCCCGGTGAAGAAGGAGCGCTCCCCACGCCCTATGAGCTTCTGCCACTCCTCCAGTGTGTCTCCCCAGGAGAAGCTGTCCCTGCCTGGTTACCTCGGTCACCGCGATAAACAGAGACTCTCTTACGGGGCCTTCGCCAACCCTGTCTACAGCACCTCCACTGACACGCCAGCCTCGCCCGGTGCCGACGGACCCACTCTAGCCAGTAGAGGTGCTAGTAAAGGTAGCCGTTGTGATTCCAGGTTAATGTGTCTAGCTGTGTCTGTTTGTTGTGGTGTGGTGTTCAAATATCAAAAACATGCACTACACTAGCATTTAAGAGAATTAAGAGAATAATCAGGAGTCAACTGCCAATTTTTTTTAAAAGTACTCTATTGTAAAAGTATTCTAAAGTATTCTACTGAACTTAAATTCATTCCACACACACAAAGAACAAAGAAAGAAAAGACAGCAAAAATCACTAGCTTGATTTTATAGCAGTATTTGGAGCACCGCCCTGGAGTGGCCATGACTTTCAATGTGGTGTAATCAGCTGTCTATGCATAGCAAACACTGTAGCCCCCGGGGAGTGTGAGTCACTTCTGCAGTGGAACTGGACACACGGGTTGTAGATAATGGATGTTGAGCTCCCAGACTGATCCCTCTCCCAGTTACACCCGCACAAAGACCAGCTCCACTCCGCAGCCACCTCTGCCTAGTTGCGCAAGACCCACCACTGGAATTTAAGGCTGCAGGCCAAGCATTTTTCCCTTTCACCAACAGCAGTCATATAGGAGGACTCTCTTACCCTCAGGGCTATAGGCAGGCCTCTGCAAACACAACTATACTGGAACCTATGCAGGCTTTGTTTGTCTGTTTGGTCTTTTTAAAAACAAAAAAAAACAAAGAATGTGTGCACGTGACTACTTTCTTTCTTAAGAAAAGTAACACCAAAACAAACAAACAAAAATAGAAAGAGAAAAGTGATTCAATTCAATTTATCTGAAGTTTCCCCTCAGGAAGTGCATATGGAGTCATTATGTACAATGTGGACAATGTGTTGCTCAGTACATGTGTCTGGATGATGATTAAATATAGCTAAATTGCTGTGCACTCCAACCCTGCCTCATATCAGTCAGACAGTTACAGATCCCATTGTCTCCCCGTAACCCTAAACCAAGAATCCTTAAAGACTTTACTGACATGTATCAGCTAGTAAGTAAAGTTGCATGGCAGTTAATGCTCAGGGCTTAGGGGTGACATTCAGCCAGTGTCTGATCACCTGCTCCTTCGCTGTCATGCTGTTCTCCTTTGTGCCTCTCATCTGTCTCCCTGTACTTGTCCTCCAGGTCCCTCCGCAGGCCCTCCCACCTCACTCCCCCTGGGCTCTCAGCCGTCGGCTGGAGGAAGTGGCACCCTGTCTAAGAAGAGGGCCCCACCCCCTCCCCCAGGACACAAGCGCACACTGTCCGACCCCCCCAGCCCCGTGCTGGCTGGCCCCCAACAGAGCAAAGGTAGGCTTGACCACACCTCTATGCACTTTGACCTTTGCTATTCTGACATCACTCCTTTCATCCAGCTGTAATGGAAAGTTAGCCGTGTAGATTGTAGTCTGTGGTTGCTAACAGCTAGCTTGAACTCTCATTCTTCAGCTGATTGATGGTTGTTATCTCCTCAGTGAGGAGCTATTCATTAAAATGTTGTTAACAGACAGTGCTTTCTATATTAATCTATGTAATCAGTATGTTTATGAAATGAACAACATTGTCCAATAGGATAATATGAAGTAATATTGGTACTTAAAGGAAGTGTTTAGGTGACTGAGTATTGTCTTTTTGAGTGCAGTTCTTTTGAGTGATACAGTTGTTAGTTGAAAAGTTGTCACGCAGGAAGTGTTACATGCATGCCTCCTCTGTTCTGCCTGACTGTGTTCACACTGCACAGATGTAAACAGAAATAGTGATGAAGTTCACCTCGACTGCGCTTCTCCTTTTTTCTGACTTCCTCTTCTTCTCTGCACTCTCTCTCTTTCTCTCCTCTCTCTCTCTTGTTTGCGTTCACAGGCAGTGAGTCGACTCCCCCACCCACAAACAGGACTTCACCCGCTAGCAAGTTTGAGCAGCAGCAGAGGTATCTGTGCTTCTCACATTTTATACACACACACACACACACACACACACACACACACACACACACACACGAAAACACCAATTACTACTTTTAGAATGAGTCACACAAACACTTTCCTCCCAGACTGCTGGCTGTGCAGACGACTCTTCCATTGTGATTGTTGTTTGTTTGTTTTGCTCCCTTCCTCTATTAGCACTACATCCAGCAACACTAAATCCACTCTTGGTCCAAGGGTTTTACCTAAACTACCTCAGAAAGGTGAGCTTGTGAAATGGGATTACAGTTATTAAAAAGAAAATGCAAAAAAAAAAAAACCCTCAAAGAAGTAATCTTTAGAAACCCAAATAAGGTTCTCTAAGCCATAGCACTTCAGCCCGACTAACCTATTTTGTATTTCTTTAACTGCCTCAATTAAATGGGTAAACAATAACATGGGTGCCAAAAGGCAGAACTTGTCCATTGTCTGGACTGATATAATGCCCTCTGTTTCAGTGGCGTTGCGGAAGATCGATACGATCCACCTCCCCTCTGTGGACAAGCCAGGAGGCCCCGGACCCGAGCTTCTCCAGAAGCCACTGCAGTCGGTGGAGAGCAGCCCCAGGCCCTCTGATCTCCCAGCCAGAGCCCCACAGCCAGCGGAAAGGCCTCAGCCTGCAGACAGACACCCACCTACGGAGAGGCCCCAGCCTGCTGACCGACCCCAACCTGGGGAGCTGCCCCCCAAGCCCCACGTGTTGGACCTCCCACCCAAGCCCCAGCTCTCCGATCTCCCTCCCAAGCCTCAGCTGTCCGACCTGCCCCCAAAGCCGCAGCTGTCCGACCTGCCCCCCAAGCCGCAGCTCAAGGACCTCCCACCCAAGCCCCAGCTGGCCGACATGCCCCCGAAACCCTCGCTCTCCGAGACCCCCGGCACCAGACATGCCCCACAGGAAGAGGCCACCTCTGCTGCAGCAACAGCGACACCCAGGATCCAGCAGCAGCAACACATAGTAGAAGCACAATCCTCCAGCCAGCAGGAGGAGCTCTCTCCCAGGCAGGCCAGCGAGGACACTAATGGAGCACCCGCCGGGGCAGTGGAGATGCCCGTGCCGCTGCCACGCAAGCTCAGCATGGTGGGTAGGAGGCCGCAGTCATTTTTGGGAATGCTCTATCCCAGCATATAAAAGAGTGAGTGTGAATGTGTCTCTCCACCTCCACCCCCCTCAGGTCAAAACCAAAGTCAAGCGGGTGAAAACCATCTACGACTGCCAGGCAGATAACGACGATGAGCTGACCTTTGCCGAGGGAGAGGTCATAGTGGTGACTGGAGAAGAGGATCAGGAGTGGTGGGTGAGTGCTCTGCTCAGCTCCTAAACACATGCTAAAGGTGTGCTTGACTGTTCAGTTGTTTTCACTTTTTAACCTCCTCCCTTCTTTCTCTCTCTCTCTCTCTCTCTCTCTGTCTCTCTGTGTCCTTCTCAATTCTCCAGATTGGACACATAGAAGGCCAGCCAGAACGGAAAGGGGTCTTCCCCATGTCCTTTGTGCATATTCTGTCTGACTGACAGTGTGACCGAACAGTGTGAGGCCTCTTTCTCTTTATCTCTCTCTGTCTCTGTCTCTCTCTCTCTCTCTTTCTTTCTCTCTCTCTCTCTCTCTCTCTTGAGCACAATCCCTCTTCTTGGCCTCCCACTGGGACTGTGGGCATAGCCTCTGTACATAGCTGCTGTAACCCAAACCAAGTCTCCAAGAGTCTGAGACTCGTCCAAGGTGTCAGCCCAGCCTCCCTGCACCTGAAAGGGTTTAAATATGTATAGCAATTATGTGTTGTTCAAATGAATTAAATGAAAACTGTTATCCTGCCTACCAGTATTACCGTAGCCATAGCGACCCGGCATGCAGCCAATCAGGGTTTGCGGTAGCTATCCATCGGAATCTAGCACTTAACATTTTTCAGTGTACGCTGTAAACTGTATGTACGGATGTGTATACATATAGAAGCAACATGTATGTCCATCTCAAACATGTGTACATGTACATAAAATATGCACACATGTTAGTATATGTATGTATCCATGCACATACACTACTGTTTAGATGTACAGTATGTGACCCCCCCCCCCCAGCTAACCAGTGGTGCAGGCTGGGTTGTCTGCTCGTGTGGTTTAAAATATTGCCTCAAGTATTCCTGAGAGAGTTCACAGAGCGCCATTATGTTCGAATTAAATTAAAAGAATATATATATAGAGAAGAAATGTATTATCAAAGTGCTTCAAAATTCCCTCATGTAATTATAGTGGCATGCTGACAAGGGAAGAAAATGAAATATATTGAATTTTTAATCTTAACATCTCATAACTCATCCTCTAAACATGTGACAGAATGACATGAACCACTCATAAAGCTAATCTGGATATGTTGCTTGCTTGGTAGTAAACAGATGATCATTTCAGCAGCTCACCGTGTTTGTTCTGGGTTTTACTGTGTTGTGGATGATGATGATGATGATGATGATGATGATGACGACGCTTCAGCTGCCAAGGCTGATGCTCAGTGTTGACTGGTAATTGTGATCATTTGGCAGCCTGTGCTACTCCGATCTCCCTGCATCCATTTTCACAGTCCGCCAAACTGATGATGTGACATGCCTCGGGGGACGATTAGGTTTTTATCTCGTAAGGGGTTTGGTTTGGTTTAGTAGCACCAAGTGTTAAACCTCTGGATATGAACTATAATACTTGGAAACCCCCGATGGCTTGGTGGTTTAGACCATATGCCTTCCACACCTAATGCAAAAATGCTTGACCTGTAAAATGGTTTTATTGTACAGCATCCACAATGCAAAACAGGTACCCACAGATGTCTTTTTTTTTATTATTATAATTTTGACCTCACGTCACTATACTGTGGAATGTTTTGTGTGACAATTTCTTTTCTGTTTTTTTTTTTTTACAGTTGTCTATTTTGGTGTGTGATATATGTACATATATATTTTCCATTCGTGTTTCTTTGGCTTTATTTGTCTGAGATTGCAGCAGTGAGTGACTGAGAAGTCAGGCTGACTGCTAAGAATGACCTCTCTGTTGCCTCTCAGTGCTGCGCCTGGCAGGGAGACTAGCTCACACTTTAGGATCTTTAACAAATGGTTGGTGTAGTAACAAGAAATGTGTACTGAAGAATGCTTCCCGTAGTCAGTTTGATGTTTGAAATATTTCACTTGTAGGCGTTTGATGAGTCAGTAAGCAAGGGAGATACATCCTATACTCTCAGTGTTGGAAAAAAAAAATGAAAAGAAAAACTTCCTCTGTTGAATAGGCTGTCAGCACAATTTCTTTAATTGATGGGTATAAACCACATACACAACAGTAACAATAACAACATGAATAAAGTTTTTAGATCCATCAGCTGCTGTGGTGCTCTGCTAAAAGAAAACAGTATATTTTGAAAATGTGTATTTGTCACTGATGTTCTATTTCAGTATTGTGTAAATTTGAACTTCATAACGAGCCCATTATTGGACCAAATGTGTGCCAGTATTGTTTTAATGAAGAAGACAGGCTGTTCACTACTAGAGACTGATGCGATAACAGCCTTTGTTAAATAAGTGTCAATTATTAGGTTATAATGGATCCAGTGGAATGGCCTGTGTGGCTGGAACTGTTACATGTTTTGTTGTAATTGAAGCTGAATGAATCCTATTGTTTTATTAGGATGCACGATTTATTTCCACGCAGTCCCATTTCTTTGATTTGTCTGTGTTTGCTGCACTGTATGTTTAGTCGAGAAGGAACTTGCAATTCAGTTGAGTACAGTAATAAAGATTTTACGTTGAAGGCACGACTGTTGTTTTTGTCAACAAACTCATTTAAAGTAGCGGCCTATATTTTCATTCGTAGACATAATAGTGAGCACTACGCAGGCCTAGTGAGAAACAGGACAACCATTCATTTTGGCGCTTCTAGAACTGCGTTATTACACCACTTCCTATCTGTAAATCAATTCCTTTTATAGTGTGAAGGACTGCCTCTTGACTGAAAGCACTGGAGAACTACAGCAAATGACAGCGCACGTTTAAGATTTGCCAACCCGGAACCTAGACGCCTCATCTCCACAATGATTTTTTGAGTTATATTTTATAACTTATTTGAGTCTGTTTCGTGGTCAGCATTGCATTGCGAGTGACGGTAAGGTTTCCATCTCTGTTTTGAGTAATCTATGAGTAATGTGACGGCACATGACTACCTTTTGGTTGAATTTCAAGTTCATCACCGTCCGAACTGTATTACGGTGCTGCGCGGCAGTGCAACCAGATAAAGTAAATAGTTTTTTTTTTCACCTCACTTTGTGGTCAGGTATCTTACAAAACATCCTAAAATGTTTAAGTAATAAGTATTTTACCTGTGTAGTAATATTGTTTTTCTTTATGCATAGGCTATTTGCGTTATAAATTGCGAGCAGAGAATCTTTTGATATGTAGAAAAGCAAGGTCAGAACAACACCCAGGTTAGGTGGATACAGCAGTACTTTTCAGTGTGTGTTAAGTCGGTCAGTGTAGGGTGTAGAATAAATGTTAAACCTTGACTCTTACAGCAAATAAATTTAGATATTCTGATGTCAGCGCGTCTGAACGGAAAGAACAGTGCGAAATGGCTGCAAATTCAAACTTCCTCTGTGTAAAGTCAGATCATCCCACTTCCTGATTTTGTTTATTCAAAACTGTCATTTTATTCTTCCATTAGCAATATACAATAGCATATGTAATAACAGCAAGTGCAGTCAAAAATAGCATTAGAGTGTAGCAGGTGTTGTTTTTGATTACCGGTATATACACGCTAATCAATTAAATATGAAGGTGTTTTGATCATAGGCTACTGCCTGTAGACATGTGTCTGTATACAACTATATAAAGACTTTTTTAATGAAGAATTTTTGCAAACGAAATGTATAGAGTTGAGAATCAGTCAACGTGAGCTAGCATGTCCATATTGTTCACTGATTACCATTTGGATGGAAACACATTTTAATCAAGCTTAGACAATTTTGCTGCTCAAGATGTGATTTTGGTGGCCACTGTACACCAGAAGACTACAGTGTGTCTGATATTGTCTTTTGCACATGCACGATTTATTTATTCTTTCTTTTTTGCTTTTGTGCTTTTCTTTTCTTTCTTTTCCTTGTGCTCCATTTCCTCTGACTGAGAAAACAAAAGGCTTGCACTCACGTTTCAACCTAGGAAGTAAAACACTAGCAGAAACAGTATGCTGCAGGGCAGTGCAAGTTCTGCTCTTTTTTATAGGCCTATAGGCTTTATTATACTGTAAAAAGTTTCAGACCTAGAGATAGTTAAGATTTCATTAAAATGTATATCATTGCAGTTTGTACTATGAGTTTGTGTTGCATAGACAGTGATTCTGTTTGATATATAGGAGCTCATATTGCATCTTCAGAAAGATCTAACTCATGCTTGTCACTGGGCATTTTTACATTTCATTAAAAGTAGCCTGTAATCAGCTGCTGTCAGCAGCCAGGCATGTGTTTGTGCGTGTGTGGGAGTGAGTTTTCTGTTCCTGTGTTGGTTGACAATTTAGGAAAGGAGAGTTTTGACAGCAAGTTCACTGCACACGACATATCTTTTTGATTGTCAGTGGCAACAATTTGCATGTGCTTTCCTCAGTTTGCTTCAATATTTGGATGTTTTCACAAACACCAGCAGCAGTCCATTAAATCATTAGCACCAACCTGTGAATGTTAACACAACTGTGGGGCCTCCAGATCTAGATTACAATAACAGTTTGTTTCAACAATACTACAAGAAGGGGCTCTCCCAGTGCTTAGAAGCGTTTTGAGGTTTTTAACATGATTCATCTAGTTTAGGTTGAAATTAATGAACTGATTAATCAATCAACAGTCTGTTCTATATTGATCACTTTTCTGTCATTTCTAAGAAAAAAAAAACATTTTAAAAGTCTTCAAATGCATCTCCCTTGAATATTTTCAGCTTTCTTACTCCTTCTTACATCGTATAACAATATTTTGGGAATACTGACAAAAGCGAAGCATTTAAAAACATCATTTTGGGCTTTCAAAAACACAGCACACACTTTTACTCAACCACATACACACTTTATAAGGGCAACATATATCTGACAGTCGTATACCTTACAGTGGAGCAGAGCCTCACTTCTTGGCTTGCTGGGAGTGTTCAGTCTCCCACACAATGAAAGTATATCTCTAAAAATAACAATTGACCCAAAATTGTGTCTTGCTTTGGTGTGTTATTTTAATTCAGAGGGTGGTTGTACAGCTAAAACAGCTTAGACCAAAGCTGCAATGAAATGCATTAGCCTTTATACATGTGCAACAGGAGGAGGAACAGTGTGTGTGTGTGTGCGCATGTGTGTGTTTTTGTGCATGTGTGTGTGTGAGAGAGACACAAAGAAAAAGAGTTTGTTAGCGCTCTCACTTGTATGGTCATGCCGGGGGGAGCATGTTCATACAGGTCTCATGGTTGAGGCTTACATCAGTCACCCTGGCCTGGTTGTGGCGTTTATTTCTTGCTGTTTCTCTGTAGCTCCAGCTGTGAGGCACTGGAGTGCACTTGTTGAAGAGGGCACAGACAGACTCTAGGCACTGCACACATGCAGCCACAGTGAATAGACTATCTCAAAGGTTATATTATTAATCAAGTGAATGTAATGTTTACACTTTCTCACACCAGATGCCTAAGCACTATTTTATACTCAGTTGCCTCTTGTTTGCTGTCTAACACCCACTCTAATAGCAGCCAAGCCAAAGATTGATGTGAAAGAAGCCTGTTTTTGACACACTGAGGTGTTAAGCTTCTTGAGCACATTGTCTCAAGAGGAAATGGAGATTTTTTTAATCAGTTTGGGGATTGTTGGGGTTCAGTTGCTTTGGTCAGTTTAACAATCTCGAATAATTCTCTCACAGTGAGAAGAATGATAGCAAAATGTGCTGAGTAAAAGCTTGTCTGTTGTCAATGGAAACCAAGTGGCTTGAGGTGAGTTGCTTCTTGATTAAGAATAGAGAACATCTGTAGGCAGTTGTTGATATTTAGATGCAGTGAGAGACTGGGGGCCTTTTCACTTAATTAGCAGTGTGGTGTGATTTCATTTGTTTCAGTATCCCATGTGCTGTTGGTTGCTTAGATGAGTATGTATAACATTAGATGGATGTGCATAGACATGAATATTATTAACCATTTAGTTTTTTTCCAGTGTGGAATAGTGATATTCAAGAGCAGGAGTCTTTCAGAAGATGTATTCTGTATAGATAGAAAGTTGTCAGTTTTCATCTACATGTGACAGAAATGAAAAATAGCATTAGAATGTAAACAGCCTTTTTTATTTTCCAGTATACCACAAGAATACAAGGATGGATTAATTGCAATAAATTGTTTTGTGCCAAATCATTGCATTGCAACTATTTTCATTGCTTCAATGCTTAGATATAGTTAAAGTGATTTATAGCTGTTGCCTGTGCACCACACCTGGTCAAATTCTGGCCCAGATGTCAGAACAACATGTGATTACCTGTATATGCATGACAAGCATTTTGACATCTAAATATCTAATTTGAAAGGCCCATTATAAGCTGTAAATGACATGTAATTCTGAGTGGTTGTGATGATGGGGAAATAAAACAGTCTGGCACTTGTGGTTAGGTGGCTGCTTAAGGTCAGGCACTGTGTTGACCCATGTAGTCACTGTTCCTTCCTGTCAATGGGCAAACATACTGTACATGACATTTCTGAGTTGCAATTCCTTTAATAGCCTCTAGAGGTCACAGTTATGCTATGTGGTATAATGGAGTATTATGTGCACAGTGTATAGTGTAGAATCTGAAGATGTCAGGAAAGTAAATGCAAGTATACCAAAAAAATTGCATAATCATGAAATAGGTTATCTCATACCCTGATAACAACATATGTAACAATGTTTCACCTGTGCTGAAAATGAATGCAAATTCAATTTTAACCTTTAACAAATCACATAGGTTCTATCTCACACTGCACTGAAATATATACACTACTAGACAAACAAAGTCTAAATTACAACAGAAATGAAAGGCCATCACTAGAATTTATTTGGTCAGATTTTTACTTGCAAATGATAAATGATCTATTTGTCTAGCCTTGTACATATGCAGAAGCATCTTTTTGTAGCTATCAATATCACAGAGATATCATATCTTATAGTGGGGAAGAACGGTCATAAAAGACAATAGATGATGTAGAATTGGACAGCCCAAAATTCAGCCAAACCTCAGCTTCATACTTCATCTGATATGGAAGGTCATTTTCATAGACATCACCATGAGGATGCACAAACTAATAAATGAATGAAAGTTTAATGTTTGAGTAAAAGTATCAATACCCCAATAACTACCGCTCAATCTCCAATCTACTCTTTGTCAATCAAATTCTGGAAAGTGCTGTGGCTGATTTCTTGGGCATCATGTTTCAGAGCCTTCTGTGTTGTTGCCCCCATGCTCTGGAACAGTTGACCTCTCCATATACGTCATGCCCCTACACTCGTGTCTTTCAAAAAGCATCTTAAAACATACCTGTTCACTGAGGCCTCAAAATACACAATATGCTTTATCAATGCCTTATCTTCTGTTTTTTTATGTGTTGTTGCAATGGGAATCAATGGGAATCAGTGGAGAAAGAATCAGGTTTCTGTATTTGGTTTGTGTGCTTGGTTAAGGAGCTACTGGTGTGAAGCTTGATTATGACTAAAGGTTTATTGGGGAGGATCTCTCCCAGCTGTTGTTAAATCATTTGTCAGCCTCAGGTCTACCGGTCTGCCAGAGTGCTTATTTTCAGGTGGTTTTTGAAGACATCTCCCAGACATGTCACCCTCACACTGTAATGGCCTAGGTTTAAAGTTGTGCCCATTTCTACCTGTAAAAACTTTAGAACTTTTTTCTGTGTTGAAGCTACAGCAAACAACAGGGGTCCCATGAGTCTGCTGAGGGGCCGACTCTTCTGTTCTTTTGTATACTGTAAATAGATTGCCTGGTATACCACACTTTCACATCGCTTTACTTTGAGCAAAGCGCCAGGAATCCCTTAACTGACATATGTTTCCTTCCTCATGGGCAGATACTATCTGTGAACTTGATATTGGGCATGCAGGAGCCCTCTGTTCGTTGACTGGTCAGCCAAAAATGAACAAGCTTTTGGAGAGATCCCTGACGCAGTGCTGTAGAGAAATGTGATATTGAGCACAAGCACTAGGTAACTTTAGCTTAGCTAATAGATAGTCAAGAGTAAAATAATTTGGAAAGGACTTCAAATGTTATGATAATATAGATGTATATTCACAAATATTTGTTTCCCTGATGACCTTATATTTTGATCCTAAAGCTGATCAGAACTCTTCAGTTTTTAATTTCGATAACATAGTGTACAGAAGCACATGGAGATAGTGAGCATGTACTGTACTCTAGCTGAATTTTTACAAATGAACATAGATTAGAATAGGTGAAGGAGCTGAATGGAACCACATATACTGACTCACTCAGAGTTGAATACTGACTTCCAGAGATGGAAGCTTCTGAAAGTTGAACTCATACCTTGGTGATTTCACCAATTAGGTCTGCTAAGAGTGGTGGAAATTTCCAAATAAAAATCAATTTGCAATCCTCTGTTGACTTTAAGCTCTTTACCAGATTGTTTTTTTTTCTTTTCAGTGTGTCATTTACGGGAATAGTTGTGAGTGTGCCATGTGTACCTTGTGTAGGTTTGAATGTGAAGGAGATGGTGATTTGCAATAAATGTGTGCTCAAACACTTACCTGTTTGAGAGTGGTTTAGAAATTCACTCACATTAAATTTAAATCTATTTCATTGCTGATCCTGATGTGTGAATGATCTGGTGTAGTATGAAAATCCACAGAGTGAACTGGAGATAAAGCTACAATAAGAAGACCTGAGGAAACAAAACTTGTATGTTAGACTTGTTTTTAGACATTTGTGTTGAGTCGAAAGAGGTGCATGTGAAATATCCACCAGGGGGCGATAGAACCCTCCCCATTTTCAAACATCTCAGCTGTTCTAAATACTTTGCCTGTGGTTGGCGAACACCACAGAAGAGACACATGAAATGCACAAGTATCTTTAAAAAATACAGAACAATTTCCAGTTAATGCTAATTCAGTTGCCTATTTTAAAAGTTATTTCTACATAAATAGTGACATTGATTTCACTTAAAACTGCTCGACAATCGCAGCAATGATCATCATGGAGGCTGGCAGGGCTATTAGATAGAGATAGGGGCAGCATTGGCCCCCTGATGTCCAAACAAGGCCCAATGAGGAGCTGGCTTCCAGCCAGCAGCTGCCAAGCCTCAAAGCAGGGTGCTTCAGCGACACCTCAGCCTTTTGCCTTCCAGCACAGGCATCAGCCTGGGCACGTGGCGCAGCATAGGGGCTGGCATTCACAGGGGGTCAGGGGGCTTGAGCTGCAGGAGACAGAGGGGGCAGGGTGGGGGTGGGGGGGTTGTGAGCCGGGGGGGGGGGGGGGGGGGCATAGGCTAGCAATCCCCACCCCCACCCCCAGGATACCCTTGGGGAGGGGATGGTTTGTACACACACACACACATACACACACACATTCATATATAGATAGGTAGATACCTCAGGTTCACTCAGAGTTCAGCATGTTCAGTGCATGTAGGTTTGTCTTGGGAAATGAGGCCAAAGGGTGGAGTAAAGTGTTTATTTAAGTGTATCTAAGCAGCAGAGTCTACCTCTACAGTTGAGTGGAGAGAGAGAGAGTGAGAGAGAGAGGCAGCGGTGATGTTGCTTTTCTTTAAAGGCAGAAACAGATGTGTGGACCTTTGAGTAGCAGACTTCAGGGAGTTCCTGAAACATGTCACAGTTATGCAAGAAGCTTCTGGAGTTAGCCCTTGTGTGTGAGTGTGGGACTGGACTGTATGGCAGGCGGCAGACCTGAAGCAGGGAGACAGGACAATCACCTCCAGATGTGTGTGTGTGTGTGTGTGTGTGTGAGTAACGTAGGACCTCCGGTAAATGCAGTCATCTCCCACTTCATCACCCGAAACTGTGGTGCTCTCTGGGGGGGAGCTGAAATAGAGGAAATATGCCGGACATTTTTTGTGAATGTGTATTTGGATGAGTATGTGTAGTTTTTTTTTGTGTGTGTGTGTGTCTGCTTATGTGTGTCAGTGAGCTTGGTCGGCATGACTCTTTCATCTGACTCATCCATATCAAGGCATTTGTGTGTGTGTGTGTGTGTGTGTGTGTGTATATTGGGGGGGGGGGCATGGAATAATGGTGTCACAGCTGGATTCCTCTGAGTGGGTAGGTATTGAGAGTGGGACAAAAAACACAAACACACACGCACAAATAGACACACGTGTTGACACACCCACACTGACATTCAAACTTCCCAGACCACCGCCGTGTTCACTGCAACATCTGGACAGCTGATTTCTCTGGAAGGACAGAGAAAAAGAGAGAGAGAAAAGGAGAGAGAGAAAGAGAACAGAGAGGTACAGAGGGAGGGAGCTGGTCAGAATTTGGACTTGCTGTACCGAAGCTGAGGGAAAGCATGGGGCTCTATGGAGCCAAGTGACAGCACAGCTGAATGTGTTTACATAATACACAGTCAGAGGCCTTCATGGATTTTTTTCTGGCATTAAGCACCAGCCTTCTTCTTTAGGCATCAGCCTTCTTTCCAGACTACTTTTGTCGGGTGCAGTAAGTCCTTTTCAAGTTTTGTCACAGGGAGAATGTATGTAGGGATGTATGTGTGCGTGTGTTTGTTTGTGTATGTATGTGTGCCTCTGCTTTAGGAGTGTATGTATGTGTGTGTGTGTGTGTGTCTCAGTGTGTGTGTATGTATGTATGTGTGTGTGCGCGCAGATGACTAACTTACCACCAACACCTTGTGGTGCAGGAGAGAGGGAATCTGGGTCACGCCATGCCCAGCCTGACTGGCTGGCTCACTGACTGGCTGGCTCACTGACTGGCTGGCTGGCTCACTGGCTGCGGCAGCCTCCCCCTTCCTGCACTGCAGCAGAAGAGCAAGCAGCCTACAAAGCCTCGCCGCAGCACACGTGACCCCACCCCTCCCCCTGCCTCTCTCTCCTCCTTTCCTCCTGCCTCCTCCCTTCCTCTCGCCTCCTGCCTCCTCATGTGCCTCCCCGTGGCCAGGGAGAAGGAGGAGGAGGAGGGGGGAGGGGTAAGAGAGGGCGGGTTCAGAGAATGTGCTCTGCTGACTGGGGCCGCTCTGCTGGAGCAATGGCTCTGGGCGGTGGGGGTAGCGGCACTGGGAGTCGTCGTAGTAGTAGCGTAGCAGAGTGGAGTAAGGGAGAGGAGTGAACACGTGGGAACACATGCTGTCTCTCTAGGAGGGTCAAGGGCTGCTGCATTGCTGGCTGTGAGCAGGGCGGGAAGGCTGATATTCGCAGGGATTTTCTCTCGGTCAAACCCCTGCTCCACTCAACGCACCTCTTTTCTCTCTCCTCAAGAGAACTGCAGTGCAAAGGTGGAGGAGAAAAATGCCATTTTTTACATTTATGCCTGTGTTTTGCCCAGTATTAGTAAATGAAACATTGAGGTTAAGGATTATAGACTATTACTGAGGATGGGTTTTGAGTGTTTAAGCAGCTGTCAGGTGTCCAATTATTTCTTGTTTTAAATACCTACTCAATCTCTTTAATTCTGATTAATAATCTGATTAATTCAATGTATTCTTATTTATAATGTTATCATTATAATGTTGTTATGTGAAGATGCATATGGTTGGGATTATGGCTATGTGTATTCATATGCATTAATAAGTACTTATTGAATTACTGATGAGTACTGTACCTAAGACAACTTAAAATAAAGTGGGTCATATTTTTTTACACTTTAAATATTCCAGTTTACTTTATGCCGGTCTGAATGAAAGTGTTGCTATAAAAAGATCATAGTCTGTCTCAGAACTCACAACATGTCATTTTCTTGAAGCAAATGCCCCCATGTCAAACTTTTCATTTTTGTCACCTGTTTTTTTTTCCCCTCTCCTCTCGTACCTGCTCTCCTTTCAAGTGTGCACTCATTATTCATTTATTCGCCTCCTTTCCAGAGGAAGAGAAAAAAGAAAAACATCACATTCAGCTCTCCTTTCCAGCCCTCACTCTGATTGGCTCAGGGCTTGTTTTCAGTTGAGACAGCTTTTTTAGACTCCATGGAAACAGCAAAATGTCGAGATCCCCTTCCCAGCCAATGAGAGGGGTGGGCGTGCGGGTTGTAGTCAAATGAGTTTCTTTCAGCTGACAGCACATCGCCCTAAGTCGGCTGTGGGGCTCAGAGGTTTCGCAATGCCAGCTGGCTCCAGTGACTCCTCGCTCCCCCACTGACATGTTTCCTCAGTAACACATACACACACATGCACGCACATGCACCCACAAACACACATACAGCGCTAAGGTGAAGCACAAGGTGGTGTGCTGACAGAGTGCTGAATTTCAAAACAGTTCAAAACAGCACCCATATGCTCCATAAACAGCATAGTAATGCACCATTGCCTGTGTGTTTGCTGCAGTTTGGTGTGTGTTGGTGTGTTGGTATCCTACTGGTAGGGGAGTTGTCTAGATTTAGGAGGCCTTAGAGGAAACAGACAAACAGTTGGGTGCTCATTTTAATTCTTGTGTTGAAAATTCCCCTATTACTCACATAAATACAGATGCTCTTACTCACCCAACTTGTTTTGCCAGGTTTTGTTTTGGTTGGCACAAAATAGTTAGCCGCTGGCAGATTTTAAGGTGTGCTTACTTTAACGCTCACTTGTCATGAATAGGTCACCCATAATGCCACGGATTATTGGTCCTAAGGGTAACCTTTGGGAATGTTAGGTCTGAGTTAAGTCTTTAGTCTAACTCTACCTTACTATGTCTCCTTTACAGATCTAACCCAGTTCCACACACAAGAGTCTTCCCTCTCATGAGGCCTCTTTCTCCTCTGGGCCCACTGCACAGGAGAGAGGTGACTCCTCCTTGCCATGGCATTGCAGTGAGGAGCTCGGAGGGGTGAGAGGGGTGGGTTGAAGGAGGGGTAACAGATGATGATTCCAGTAGTGACACGGTCAGGTTTATTTTTTTTTTGATATGGTGCCGTCAGGGTAGATGACTGCAGTGAGTGAGTCACGTTGCTGTGATGAAGGTGATGGTGCCGTCCACTTTGGGAGTTAACAAATTCCTGCCTCATCTCCCTGCCCGGTCTGCATCATACCATTGCAGGGAGGGGATGGGGGGGGGGACTTCACAACACCCTGCTCCTGCCTGTCAGAAATACACACACGCACACACACACACACACATACACACACACAGCCCCCACCCTTCCACCCCTCTGCACCATCTGGGCCAGTAAGACTGGCGCACTGCCACTGGTAGGGGGCAGTAGAGTACCAAAAAAATGCCCATGAGCTGGAGGGCCAGGAGTGGTGCCATCACAACTGTGCTGTGCAGTCAGAAGTATTTGTTTCTCGCTGTGAGAGCAAACAGCTGGGCTTCTGGGTATCCAGGTGCATTCAAAGAAAGTCTGACTGGAGTTGGTGCTGTGTTGCTGGTGCAGGGAATTGGTTCCCTACATGTTGTATGCCCCCCAAGACTAAAAATAACAGCCTAGAAATTTGATCAGGTCAAGAAGACAACACGAATAGCTTATAATAACCACGTGCTTTAGCCCTTGCTTTTGCTGCTGTCCCGTCTTTCACTTGACCCAGCTGGGAAATGGATTGTGGTTGAATGGCAGGTTGAAATCTGAACAAAGAAAAAATGTTTGTTTTGTTTTTAAGGTGAATAATTCATGCTGGACGATGCATTTTATGTGCTACCCAAACTTTTTTGTTCTCTTCTTTTTAATGGAACCTGAATGGGGAAGTGCTACCCTACTCTAAGGTTAAATGTATATTGGTATGGTGTAACGTGAGTAACTCTCACGTCAAGGTGATTGAATTCAGTTAAATAGGCTAAGTGAACAGCTGTCTGGGAACACACGCGACACACACATACACCCATAATATAAGGAGTTGGCGACTGGTTCCCTGTGGTGTCATGAGGCCAGTGACAGATGCTTGGCATCACGCTTACACATGCGGCCAGATGTTGGCATGAGAAGAGCAGTGGTGGTAGACTGGACGGTCGGAGTGAGACCAACAGGGACAGATCCCCTGGGTGTCTGCGCAAAAGAGCTCAAATATACATCCACGCATACATAATGCAGTATTTTTGGAGACTGTTTGCTATAATATCTGACAAACATATATAAGGCTTTTGCACTTTCAGACAAATCTCTTAAATATGCATAGAATAAGTAGCACAAACAAGCACATTTACAAAAGAAAACAAACGTACACACACATTCAAATAAAAACAGGGATGTACATACACACACACACACACACTCAGATACAGACCGACATAGACTTATAGCCGTATAGTCATACCAACTATCCTGGCTCACTCCTCAGGGGGCACCCATACAGTGGAGGGCCATCCATTACAGAGGGAGAGTGCCTGGGCTGTGGTGTCTGGCCCAGGGCCCCTTGGTACGGGTGATTGATGAGCCTCCGCTTTCTCCCTGTCTCTCGCCACAGGTCCCTCATCACTGGTTGCTATGGGGAACCTAATCAAGGTCCTGACACGGGACATAGACAACAACACCGGCAACTTCTTCCTGGACTTTGAAAGTAGGTCATCTGTGATCTGAAATTCTAACCTTATAGTTACGCACACACATGCACACACACCTCACCTAGAATAGCCAGAACATTGCAGATTTAAGCAATCTGTAAGAAATGGGCCTTCTCCAAGCTTATCCCTCAATCCCTACTGATGAATGGCTGGATGTATGGTGTTGTTACACTGTACATGTAAAGGCTCTTAGTAGTCATATGTTGTCTGGCTCCATAGATGCCCAGCCCACAGGGCCTGAGAGGAAGGTGTGGGACCAGGTGAATGAGGTGCTGGTGGAGGCCATGGAGGTCCTTAAAGATCTGCAGTCTTACAGTGGTGCCGGAGAGGCCATCAGACAAGTATGACCTCAGTGGCTACAGCTTCAACTCTTTACAGCAGCACCCTCTCTGACCTATCTGTTCTACTCCTTCTAATTCTAATTCTTCTTCTTCCTGCTCTTCCCCTTTCTAATTCTAATTCTTTTTCCTCCTCCTCTTTTCCTTCTTCTTCTATTTTTCTAATTTGTTTCATAGTTATTGTTATTGGTAGAGAAGTAAAAAATATATTTGTACTGTGTGGCGGAGGAAGTCACATCACATGAATGTTCATGAAAGACCCCAGTAAGGGGCATATGTATATAAATACAGGCAACGGGTCAGACATGTCTAATGTGTGTAAACGATGCTCTCTTTGTTTCAGGCCATTCAGAACCCAAATGAGGAGCAGGTGTGTAAACAGCTCTCTTTGTTTCAGGCCATTCAGAACCCAAATGAGGAGCAGGTGCAGGAGAGGACCTGGGCCGCCGTCGTTCCGCTAGTGGGAAAGCTGAAGAAATTCTATGAGTTCTCCCTCAAGCTTGGTATGCCATGTCTAATGATGTCACACACCACACGCTCATTTCTAATGATGTCACACAACACGTGCTCATTTCTAATGATGTCACACACCGCACGCTCATTTCTAATGATGTCACACACCACACGCTCATTTCTAATGATGTCACACACCGCAAGCAGCAAGGGAGCGCCTGTGAGCGTCCTTTGTGTGTGTGTGTGTCTGTATGTGTGTGTGTGTGTGTGTGTGTGTGTGTGTGTGTGTGTAATCTGGAGAGAGGCCAGCAAGTGGAGCCATGGCTCTGGGCTGTGTTGACACTCCACCTGTAAGACCGCCGGCTCACAGAGAGGTGGACTTGCTCACAGGTCAGCTGCTCACTTGGCACAAAAGAGTGTGAGTGAGTCTGGTGTTCTGCACGCGCTCAGTTTGCTCTGATGTCATCACAGCATGCCTCATCCTCAGGTTGGGGTGCAGCAGGAGTGGCTCCTCACCCCACTCCTCTGAGCCCCTCTGCCAGGAAGCAACACTCACTCTGTCTTTCTCTCACTCTCTCTCTTTCTCTCCCTCTCTCTCTTTCTGCAGTACTGGCATCTGTCTCATTCTCCCTCTCTCTCTTTCTGTTACTCTCTGTTTCTTTCTCTCTCTCTTCCCCTCTTACTGTATTGATGATATGTCTCATTTTCCCTTTCTGGTTCCACTGACAGCATCCTGTCATCGTCAGAGACTGCTCTGACTCACACCAGGTAATCTGCTGGAGACGTGACGAGTGTCTGACGTCTCACCGATCTGTCCCCAGCTTGCCTTGTTTGCCTGCAGTGCATTGGGGGTGTGAGACGGCGCGAGAATCGAGGCGTAGCAGACATAGACGTGGACGTGATGAGCCGTGGCATAAAGCCCTGACAGCTGTCACTCAGGGATGAGGTCACATCTGATCATCGGGCATTAGAGTGCACATCAGTCAGTCAGTCAGCTGGTCTGGAGGGCGCTGGGGCTTATGTAACGGTAGTCACCCCAGCCTGCCCTTGCTTCTTGCCCTACAAATATCCCCTCCTGTGCTGCTTTTTACCGCGGCCTGTGAGAGGCCAGCCAGTCAGGAGGGCTTGCCTTAAGCTCTGCACTGACCGTGTCGGTGGAAGTAGTGCCTTGTCGCTAATCAGCTGTAGGCTGTAGGCAGATTGGTTGACTCCCAGACAAAATAGTTACACAAACCAGCTCTGTGCGCTTAGCTGCTGAACAGGCTCACAAGCATTTGTTGTGGGTTGGGGGAGGGGTTTTGTGCTGTTTGTGTGTGAGTGTTTGTATATGAGTGTGTGTGTGTGTATGTATGTGTATACATATGCATGTGTGTGTATGTATGTGTGTGTGTGTGTTGCAGTGTCTGACAGACACCGGGCCCATGTGGGACTCCCCTGTGGCGGAGCAGTGACGCGTCTTAATTGGATTAGAACTCTCCTTGGGCAAGCCGAATCTGTGTTACCTCATCAAGCACAGCTCCAACACTAACCCACCACTGTGGCCACATTCCTCTCTCTCACACAAAGCAAACACAGGGCTCCCGTTTACCATGCGCTGGTTTGGGTTAGCCATTTCCTCCGACTTCATTCAGCTCTCAGAGACCAGAATTGTATTTGAGCAACTGTTCACAAAAAACATTACAATGTGATTCACCTTTGATACCCGGTTTTCCATTGACAAGAATATCATTTTTTAAACATTTTCAGAACCTCAGCTCCACCCAGAGCTCAGGAAACCAGAGACACAGATCACACAGACATGCACACACACACACAAACACACACACACAATAAATATGTACACACATACACACAATCGTTCAGTTAAGATCAAACCATGTCTCAAACTGGATATGAGCAAGTACAAGATGGTATTCAGTGAAGAACTGTTGTGATGGTGGAGGCAGTGATCGGTGGTGTTATTTGTAGGTCTTGGGTGAGGTGGGGGTGGGGGCATTGTGAGTCAGATGGGTGGGACGGCTTAGACAAGAGGAAGTAGGTCATGACCTAATTAACTATGACACATCCTCTAATCAACCACAGACACAGCAGCCAATAGGAGTCCTCTCTAGGGGCCCGGCCCACCCCGGGTGCCTCCTGTCTGGTCTAACTCCACTGTTGCTCCCGCCCCACCCCCACGCCCCAAAAAAACACCCCTTTGCTCCCAGTGAATTGTGGGATTTGTTTTGGTCTATAGGGAAGGCAGACAGAGAGTGCTAAAAAATGCATGTGGATTGCTGTGTGTGTATGTTTATGTCTGTGTGAGTATGTCTGTTTATGTATGTGCTTGCTCATCTCTCTCTGTTGTGTATGTGTGTGTGTTTGTGTGTCTGTACGTGTGTATGTGTGTGCTCATCCGTGTGTATGTGTGTACATATGCGTTGTGTGTGTGTGTGTGTGTTTATGTGTGTGTGCATGTCTGTGTGAAAGTGTCCTGAGCTCTGGGTGGAGCTGAGGTTCTATTGCCTTGGCCCCATGTGGTTAAGTGCGACTGCAGCAGCTAGCTATCAGTCTGACCCATCAGTCTGCACAGCTTGTGTTTACTATAAGGACAAAACGGACTTGTTAGACTTGTTTACACAATAAACTGTTGTAGGCTTGTGTGTTGTTGTTGCCAATAGGGTGTACAGTAAATACTGTTAACTGAAGCAGCCTTTTTGAATCAGGTTGCCTTCTGTCAGCTCTGTGAGCTGCTTCCTCTCACCTACCCATTCCTCTCCTGTATGCATCCCCGTCTGATTTCTCCTCTCCCCCTGAGATCTGACCTCACACACCCTCAATTACTTTTTAAAGAAATCTCATAACACCATCACCATCTCTCTCCTCATTGTCCTTTCTGTCCCCTTCTTTCTTTCCATCCCTCTCTCTATCTTTCTGTCACTCTCTCTCTCTTTTTCCACATCCCTTTCACATCACCCCCCATGTCCTCCCTCTTTCTCTCTCTCTTTGTCTCTCACACCATGGTCTCCTTCTTTCCCTCTCTTTCTCTCTCTCTGTCTGTCCCTCCTCCCCTCCCTCCCTCACTCTCTGTCTCCTTTCTGTTTCTCTCTGTAGAGGGGGCACTGCACGGCCTGCTGAGTTCTCTGACGAGCACACGCTGCAGTCCCACACAGCACCTGGAGCAGGAGCAGGCGCTGGCGCGCCAGTTTGCTGAGATACTGCACTTCACGCTGCGCTTCGACGAGCTCAAGGTGAGCAAGCACATCATCAGCGCCCACAACAGGGTCATCATGAGCAGCAGGCAGTTCTGGCTGGCTGGCTGGCAAGCTGGTAGGCTGGCAGGCTGGGCTCGTCCTTCAGGAGGTTTCACACCTTACTCAAGGTGCCCAGTCTGACGCTGACAAAATAATGTGGGCATCGTGGATGTAGAGCGAGACAAGGCTAGACAGTGTTATTCTTACCTAACAGGACAGCTAGTGTGTGACATGAACAGGTTTTCTTTCCAACCAAGCAGCCAAACAAAAATTGTGAATTTTCCACACTACAGTCCAGGAGAGTGCTGAGGCCGGTGAGTCCAGTGAGTGTGTGGTCTCTAGCACATGTGTGTGTGTGTCAACCTGGAGAGGAGAGGCTGGCCGTGTGGTGCTGCTGATGGACTGGAGTCTGGGGCTTCTCAGCTGCGTTAGGAGCTCAGGCTCTACTGTCACTGCATATATATGAGTATTGTCAGGTCGGCATCGGATCTGGTCACGGCCACGCCCCCTCACTCAGACTCACAGCTCGTCTCCCCGTTTGCACTCATTTGATTTCTAATTGGTATCACCTGGTCCCCACCTTATTTAAGCCTCCCCTCCACATCACTCAGGGTCTGGTCTCGTCAAGCTTTCGTCAATCTTCCGTCAATGTTCTGTCGATATTCCCTCAGACTCCCTATATGTCAATTGTGTTTCCTCCGAGTCCCACGTATTCCTTTGTGCTTCGCTCCATAAGTTTTGGATTACCCATTGGTTTTGTGCCCCTTGTTCATTCTGATTATCATCGCCTGTTTCTAGTGTTCGTTTCCTTTCCCCAGTGTATTTCTAGTTTTCTGTTAATCTTAGTACTTTGTATTTTCAGTTCTCTCCGTTAGAGTAACGGATGTGACTTTTGTTCTACTTGTTTGTTTGTACATTTAGTGATTTTCTGTTTCCCCCTCCACTTTAGAAGTGGGCGTGACTTTTGTTTGTTCATTGATTTTGCCCATTAAAACCTCCACGGTTTAATCTATCTCTGCCTCCGTCCGTCTGTGTCTGACAAGTATACACTTGAGGATATGTATGTATGAGAATGACAGAGAAGGAGCTGAAAAAGAAGCAAGAATCTGTCTGGAAGTTGTGAATAGCAGGCTGAAATTAGCCCAAGGAAGGTGAGAGGTGGAGAGGGAAATGGAAAGTGAGGAGAGTGAGACTGAGGGTGATGAAATTGGTATCATTTGAACACTTTGTACACAGTTTGTCCAAAACCAATAAAACGCTTACGCCACTATCTGCGGCAACAATGTTATATTGATGTTGAAGACCAATACCCTCCTGCCATTACAGTGTCAGAGACACCACTCTCCTCTCATAAGTCAGTGTTAAGTAGAATTCTGTCAGTTTTGCATTGTCTTGAATACAGCTTTTGCATTCACTTGTATTGGATTCAGTACTGTGCCTACTACCCACATGGTAGAGCATGGTTTACTGTAGTTAGTGTACATGCCAACTTCAGTGGATATGTGGACTCCACGGAGCTAAGGCTTTTTTTAGCATTATGTCAATGTGGTTCTTCACAATCTGTATCTATTTCAAGGCCATTTTTACATGTTTTAAAGGCACACCAGGCAAGACTGGAGCCCGAGAGAGCCTTCATTCACCCCGTATCGAGCCATTTAATCATCAGAGTGCCTATGAAGCTGATAAATGAACCTAATAACGTTGCCCAGTGTGCCTTTTAGCAAAAAAAATTCTGCTTCCAAAATGTTTTAGTTCACCTCACGTCAGCTACACTGTATTAACCTAATCCACTGTGCCATTGCTGCTCAACACTATTAAGCAAACACAAATTATCCAAGACTGACTCCCTCAGCTTTTTGTTAGTAGAGTTAATGGCTTTAGCGATTGAGGCTGGTTATAAGCTGTCTGCCATACTTTGCATCTAGTTTGCAGATTCATGAACCCTGTAGCTGTAGGCAGATTTTTTAGAAGTAATTGCAAATTTATGCCAAGAAGCAAACATTAATGAACTGCTTCGTGAGCACATGCTACAGCAAGCCTGCTGGAAAAAGGGGGGGTGTGCTGGAGAGAGAGAGAAGGCAGATGTCAGTGAGGTACAGACTTGGTGGGGCGAGTGGTTGTGGTGTAGGGGGGTGCAGAGTTGGAGGTGGGGGGGGGTGGCCCTGCACAGATGCTCACTGTCCCAACTTGCTCTCTCACAGATGACCAACCCAGCCATCCAGAATGACTTCAGCTACTACCGGAGGACCCTGAACCGCATGAGGATCAACAACGTGTCGGTGAGTGGACAGACACCCCAGCACTCGTCCGCCCCCCTGCTGCTCCGCTGCTCCATGTTTATGGAGATGTGGTGGTGTGATGTTTTAGTAATGTGCTGCTCTGCCTGGGTCAGAGGGTTAACACAAGCCACTCTCCGTCTTAATGGGCTGCATCATTAGGTGACAGAACAGGGCCTGACTCAGTAAAACTGTTATATCTGAAGTCTTTTTTCTTCTTAATGAGATCTTTGTTCTTCTCAGCCTCTCTTTCTCTCTCTCTCTCACTCTGTTTTTTCTGTTTATCCATCTCTCAGTAATGTTCTCTTCTGTGAGGTCTATCTCCCTTTCCCTCTCTTCTTCATCCCTCTTTAACCTCTATCCATCTTCTCTTCTTTGTCCATGTCTTTCTCTTTCTCACCTTTCATCCCTCTTTCTCTCCACTCATCCCCCCTCATCCCCCCACACTCCCTTCCTTCTTTGCGTTGTTGACTGAGTGCTGTGCTGTGTGTGTGTGTGTGTGCACATGTGTGTGCTGGGGGGGTGTTAATGACTTCAGCCTCATTATCAGACCCTATGTGGGGCCAAGGTTTGGGGGGGGGGTCCTCCACTGGTGATAAAACAGCTTGTTGACCTTGCCTTCCCAATTAAGGGCTCTCTCAGCCAGGAATAATCACAAGGCCTGGTCCTGCCTAATGAATCACAGCCTGCGCTGTGGTCCAACATGCATTAGACATGAAGAACATGACAGCCCAGGGAGTCAGGGTTAGAGACGGCCCTGATTTACATTTACATTTCACCACAACCCATTTTGGAGCCGGGTTCTGCCACTTATCATTGGCTTGATGGATCTTGGCTTATCATCAGCAGTGAAGTGCTTCTAGTGCATTAAATGGTGTGGACCATAACCTCTAAAGAGAGGCAACCTGTTCAGTTGGTCAAAGACACAACCTCCGTGTTTAGTCGATGATGTTGCCACTTCTGTCTGATCAAATGCTGCCAGGTATGCTTATTACACTGTTAAATGTTTAATTAGGCTGAAACAACCTTCAACTGTTTTGACCACAGGCCGAGGAGCAGAATGAAGTCAACAATGAACTGGCCAATCGGATGTCTCTATTCTATGCCAATGCCACCCCTATGCTGAAAACATTAACCGACGCCACAACCAAGTTTGTGTCAGAGGTCGGTCCCAAGTGAAACACCCTCTCTTCACACCTTCACACACTTACTCATTCCAGTGATTTGCATGACTTGAAATTGTGTTTGTGTTCGTCTGAAAATAGAACCCAGATTTACCGCTGGAAAACACCACAGACTGCCTGAGCACGATGGCCAGTGTCTGCAAAGTTATGCTGGAAACACCGTGAGTGTCTACCATTATTCACTTGTGCTGTCTTACAACATACAAATTCACAGGATGTATTTTCCTGCTACCCATCTACTGCTGTCTTTTACTGCATTCAAATGTTAATTTATCTGTATTGAAGCATGGCCACCACATAGTGAAGCAAGCTACATGTACTGACTAAGCGTGACTTTGGTGTAAAAGCAAAGATAAGTGTATGTGTGTAAATACCTGGTTGTGTGTGTGTGTGTGTTTCTTAGGGAGTACCGTAGCCGCTTTGTCAGTGAGGACACAGTGCTGTTCTGCCTTCGTGTGATGGTGGGAGTCATCATACTGTACGACTTTGTCCACCCTGCCGGGGCCTTTGTCAAGTCCTCCAAAATAGATGTATGCCTTACTGCCTCCTCACCACAGTGACAAGTTACACACAAAACAGCAGTAACACTTTGGGAAGTTACACATATAACCATAACAGCAGTAATACTAGCTATTACTTACTAGTTTGGGTATTGATTGTTTGCAATACTGGTAGTAGTAGTTTACTGGTGTTTTAAAATAGTCTACATTTTATTTAGTAAAATCAAGTGTTTACAATGTACATGCATAGCAGGATGATCAGCTGTACACCACAGTAGATAAAAGTAAAAAATAGAATGTGGCACCTTATCATGAAGTGGTTCTGAAACAGCCCTGGATTACAGTCTTGGCAGCATCAACACGTGTTGGGCAAGCTGCTAATCTAGCCTCTTTGTTCCAACAGATGAAAGGCTGCATTAAAGTCCTTAAAGATCAGCCTCCCAATAGTGTGGATGGTCTCCTAAATGCTCTCAGGTGAGTCGCTCTGAACAGCCTAAGGATCATGAACAGTACTGATATATACTCAGTCTACATGGACTGAAATATAGTGCTGTAGTAGCTATATCTTATGTTCACTGTTCAAACTGGGAAAAAGCTAGAGCTAGAGCATATTCTAGTATGTGTTTTTTTGTACCCTTTCAAATCTTGCAAAAAATTAAGTATGGGTCTTGTCCCACGCATAGGTACACAACAAAACATTTGGGTGATGAAACTACTTCCAAACAAATTAAGATTATGCTGCAATGATGAACTGAATCATCTCTGAAGAGCAGTCCTGGAATGGCCCTGCATCAGTGCTGCCTCTGGATCAGAACCTCAGTGGAATATGGAATCTTTCAGCTCAGACACAGGCTTCTCATGCTGAATGGGGAAACAATGGGCACGGCCAGTTCTAATTACAGTAACTACTTCATTTTGTATTCTAGCAAAAAAAACTAAACAAAAATACATTCCTCTATTGCACCCAACCAATTGCATGGTTATAAACTGGTCCAATTGTCACATTTGATAACAAAAATCCCCTGCCCAAAGTTTGATGAAAAAAGACCTGTAGCTGTGTCTGTGTAGATACTTTATTTTGTGCTGGATAAAAAAAAGCCATGTCAATATGGCAGCTATCTGTTTCAATTGTATACATGTTGTGTACAATTCTATGCTGTTTTAACTGTATACAATAGCATATTCTTCTCAAGGTTATACAGTAATAAATAGTTTGATTTTTTTAGTATGTGTTTTTATCTAAATCCACAAATCATGGTAATCTTGTGTCCGTCTGTTGTGCCATTACATTCCATTGTGATCAGCTTTGAGTTAGACGATGAATTTCATGAGCCCAGTATTCAGTGTCAATAAAATATGTCTGAGAATATTTTTGTACATGGTAAATAAAATAAAATCAAGGAGCAAATAAAAGATCTCTAAAACCAGCTGTTTAACTGTAGTAGTGTTCCTATATGTGTTCCTGTCATTGTGTTCTTCAGTGAAAGAGCTGTTTCTGTTCACACTGGCTTTACAGAGACAAACATTAGGTTCATAATTAGGTTTGGGTTGCCAGTCGTAATACCCATTCAGTCATTTGAAATACTGTTGAAAACAACCCTAAACAATGCCATAATGATTATGAAGAAACCCAGCTAAATGGCAATATGCATGTGGCATTTGGATAAACTCTAAAAAAAACCTGATTCAGCTTATAGATCATCGGCACACTCTCTCTTCTACTCCATGTCTAATTCTGTGGCATGACTCTGATACAACCCCCACCCCCGTACCCCCAGTGCTCCTTTCATGTAATTTGTCAAAATATTTGGTTTCCAACTACTTCCTTGTTACTAATAGCGTTTTCAGATGACCGAGTCTGATGCATCTGCTGGGTGGTGTCCAATGGCTGGGTCACTCTTGCTAATCTCCAGCTCTCCCTGCTTCTCCACGCAACACTGAGAAACAGCAACAGCTGGCAGCAAGCACAGGAAATGCCCTTCACTTTTATTCATCTTCCTCCCTCTTTCCTACTCACACACACTTTCTCAGAAAGCCGAACAGCTGTTTGGTGCCACCCTTCCAGGAAGGGTGATGGGGCTGGGTGTGAGGCAGAGCCCAGCTGCTTAGTGGCTGAGTGAGTGAGGTCCAGTCCAGTCCAATTCAGTCCAGTCCACTGTCTGGGGCCAGAGCATGGAGGAGTGTTCCCACCTCATCCCAGCAGCACAGGAAGCAGAGGGCTTACTTAGGCCTCACATTCCTCCACTGCTCCCCCTCCCCCTGTTTAGTCTTACACATCAATGGCTGCCATGGCCAAGCTGAAACTGAAACAACTGAAACTTGAGTTCAATTCATGCCCATGATGATAATCTGCCTTCAAAACTTCTGTACTTGAAAATATATGGCTATTCATCAGAAAATGTCTTGGTGGTTTTGTGTACAGTATGTCTAGGCTACATGTTATTACAGAAATCAACTGGGCAGCTACATCCCATAATATTCTCATCAACTGTGTTGAGTGGAAATGGTCCTTCATTCTGTATATGACCTAGGCTAAACAACAGATAAGACATCATCATATCATGGACATGGAAAACCCACCCTGGCTACAGATTTCAAAACTTATCATATTAAAAGCTATGCTTACATCACTGACCTTCTTCAGCATAGTTCAGTCCTCAGGTACTTTAGGTCTTCCAGCAAAGGACTTGTGCATGTGCCATGTTCATCACTGAAACAAAAAGGTGATAGGGCCTTTAGTGTGGCTGGAACCAGTTGACCTCAAATATTAGATTCCTCCCCTCTTTTCCTACCTTTAAATCTAGATTAAAAACTCACCTCTATTTCTCATCCTCCTCCTTATGTTTTATTTCAAATGTTTTGTTCTTGTACAGCATTTTCATCAGTAATAACTGTGTTTAAATGTGCTTTATAAATAAATTTTACAGATCTTTCATTTTTTGTCAATGTAGTTTTGAGATTTTCATAAAATGGAACAAAGAATATTAAGTGTATAATATTTTTTTGTGTCATTGTACATGTATCTACCTAATTGGTGGTACCTAAGCGGTACAACCTGTGTAACAAGATGTATTAACATTTGCTAGATTTACACAATGTATTTGTGTGTACCCCCATGCTGTTGTTACAGTGTGAAATGAAGTGTTGAAGTGCTGAATTCTTCAAGGGAGGCAATGGACTCTAGACATCCTAATGCTGGAGTGGGTGAATCATTGCTCAGGACTCCATTATGTTGGCCCACTAATTGAGGCTGCAGAGCTCAAGGGGAAATAACACCACTCTGGTACACAAACCAGGCTCAGTTCCAGTCAAAACTCTTCATGGTCTTCAACCTGCCATGTTTAGTAACATGCACCATTATACTACATACACTATATGTAACAGCTGTGTTGTCACTTGCTTGTTACTCTTGATACTGTGGAATAAACCCACTAAAATAAATTATACCAGTTAAGTAACTACATACATATGACATGACTTTCTTGTTGTCAATGTTTTGGAATGTGTGCTGTTACACTACATAGTACATGTAACAGTTGTGTTTAGTTGGCCAACATGAGGGCATTTTATAAGCACTGAATCACCCTCTTCAGCTTTAGGATGCCTTGGGCCTCAGTTTAGCTCTTTGTCCCCCCCGAAGAATTCAGCACTTTGGCAAAATAACTATAACATGCACTTCATATTACACTATAACAACAGTAAAGGTACACAAAATACACTATGTAAGTACAATACTAGTACATATTGTTACACAGGTTGTACCACTGTACTTAATTAGGTGGATAGTTTTTTAAGTCTCATTATACTGTGTATAATGACAATAAAGGCTTTCTATTCTATACACTGTAACAACATGGTAAAATTAAGTATTACCGTATAAGGTTCATGTTAACATAAACTTACATCTTTCAATCACGGTACATTTATTACAATACTGCCTTTCTTTTCAATTTTTAAAATCTCAGTGAAACCCAACAGTTTGTGAGACATTGTGGCCACAGAAGGTGAGACATTGACATTTGCTGTTCTATCAATATGTTAAGAAACATATTGCAAATAAAAAGGCAGGTCACAAAAGTCTTTCACTAAGAAGACACTTCTGAGTCCCTTGCATTTACATGGAGCTGGAAATTGGAAGAGCTCTGAATACGAGATGTGATATGACCTAGTGACGGTAATAGACTTTGAGATCAGATAAGTCCTTGTCACCAACCCCTCCTGAGTGGACTGTGACCTCACAGGAGGGCCATCTGAGGACTGACTCTCCTTCCCAGAAGTGACTTATTCCTGTGACTGTGACTTACTCCTTATCACAACGGCACTGTCAAAATGGACCCACCCAATGTCACCCTCACAATCTATCTCACTCCTTGACTTTAACATCATGTATGGCTGCGATTACACTGTATAGCCAGAACTTTAGACAATCACATATGGCCTGACTACCATGTAATGTTGTGGAACAATATTTTGGAAGAACTATTATGCTCAGCCAAAACCATGGGCAAATTCATATCATATCATCATAACCGTACTGCCCTTTTCTCAAACTGCCACTGGAGTCATGTCTTCCTGTTGCTGATCGCTTTTCTTGTTGATGTGTGTTCTGGATATGCCCAATTACCTATTGTATCAATCATAAGTGTAATTATAGTGCATGTAATGTACTGTAACACTTGTCAGGTAACACTTTACTTTACAGATTGTTTATAAGAAGGTAGTTTTGTGGTAATAAGTTGGTAAAATCATGGTAACATCTCATAACAACTCATGTTACTAAATAGTAACTGAATAATCACTGACAAATTTTATGTTATTTCTAAACAATAACACACTATTTTTTGTAGTAATAAGTCAAAAGGAAAATGGTAATAACAATGAATTACTTTGTTCTTATGAAGAGATATAATGGTAAAGCCTAATGAAGTAATGAAATGGTAAGATCTAATGTTATTTTCAAGTAATGACCTAGTAATTACCTATGTACTTTCATAATAATTACAAGGAATCAGGGCGGTAAAATACATTTTTTCCTGTTTCGATTTTATTACAGTGTAGGCATAATAGCTACTCTAAATGGTAAATAAAACTCTAAATAAAATGGTAATAAAACTCTACACTAAAAACGTTTGCATATTCTTCACAATTTTGGACAGTTAAAATGGCATTTAATCATTGAGCTTACACGTCAATTTCATTATCTGTTGTGGGCAGGCAGGACAGAGGAAGTGGAGCTGGAAAGGGGAGGGGTGTCAAAATAGGTGTGATAGGTCTTCAGTTTTTACTTACTGAAACAAAATACAAAGTATAAATTGACGATTTAGCACAGTAAAAAAATCTTATCAATCTAAGCATCCTTGATCTTTTTCACGGCTATTATCACCATGCATCATCATTAGCGAACCCCATCATCACATACACTATATTGGATGAATTCAACATAGTGTACTACTGATTTTTTTTTTTGACACCTACTTCTATTTCCTTGCACACACTAAGGAGGTAGCTAGAAGCTAACCTCATACAATATCTCACACCACGTCTGATTCTATAATACCACTGACAACTGATAACATGGGAGTGCACAGCAAAATGTGCATAAACTATGTTTTGTTGATGTTTTAGTGTAGGTCAACATGTTCTCTTTATGTTTCAATGGAGTGTAGTAGGGAGTTAAAGTAAATTGTTATACATAGGAAAACTAGCTTAGCTGTCCACCCAGTGCCATATTCTACAATTCTAGTGCTATGTCCTCATTTCTGTTGAATTGTCATGATTTGAGTTTGATTTGATTCAATATTGTTTGATGCATTTCCATTTTTTCCATTCTTATTATTACCATTTCGTTATTGACTTATTACAACAAAAAGAGTTGTATTGTTTAGGAGTAACATGGAAAGTATTCAGTAATTACTCAGTTATTATCAAATAATATGAGTACTTATGGTTTTGAGCTGTTAGCATGATTTTACCAAGTTATCAACAAAAAATTAGTTTCTTATTTCTGATCTGTACTGATGTTACCATTATTTGTTTTCTTCTTATTATTACTACAGTGCATGAAAATGCACTATACTGTTCTTCATAGACTTCTTATTCTTATTCTACTTCTAAGCGTTTTCTGTGTTTAATACTGGTTGAACCATTTACTGTAGAAACTTTTCATCTTTGTAAACTGTACACTTTTTGAGATATTAACTAAAAACTACTAGCCCAGTTTTTCTCCCATAGACTTATCATTGAGGATTGTGACATCACAACGAGCAATGAAGAATTAGTTAAAAAGCTGTTAAGTAATTAGTATCTTGTACCAGGTGGTCAACTAAGGTGCAAGGTTACATTTGCATTTTATCCATAACACTGAAGTTACATTCCAGTCAATGGATCCAGTCTATCAATCCCACAAAATTGCTATGTAATAGGTGAAGTAGATGAAAAATCAGTGTTAATAGAAATGCAATAACACTCTACAATGCACCTACAGGTGCAACCAGTTTACTGCTTCAGCCTCAATCTGGCTCCCTACAGATCCTCCTCAACTTTTAAAATTATCCCTGGCTATTAAGGCAGGTTGGCCTTATAAATAGGCTGACCTTGGTAACAGCAGTATTTAACTGGATTTTAAAAAGACACTCAAAATGCTTTCTTTTTGAAAAAGATTAAAAAACAAATGCTATGTAATAGATGAAGTATATGAAAATGTGTCAATAGAAATGCAATAACACTCAATGGTCCTCATTCAGTCTCAATTAAGAGAACTGTGATCTCTGAACACAAACAATCAAAAGGAATTCTGAGACACAGTTTTCTTCAGATAAACACTTGGCAGGTAAGCAATGTGTAGAACTGTTCTTTATTGCTTTATATCTCTATTTTAAAAAGAATCTGTTAAGTATGTTTTATACTACCTATACATTTTTAAGCAAAGAAAGCAATGCTATTTTTGTTGCTCATGATCAATTATTTTCTACTATTGAGAAAAATACAAAACAAGATTACTAAAATAATAATAAAAAAGATTTGCTCTGTAATGACAATATATCAGGTTTTGGCCACAATATCTACAAGAACTATAAAGCTCATATTTCACTGTTTGGTTTGGACAGGGTGATTTTTAATTTTTTTTCATCCTTTGAGAAAAATTACCAGAGATGTTCAAACTTCTGTTGCTCTCAGGTCAGTAGCCTTAATGTAAACAATTCAATACTGATGTGAATTGCAGTAATCATTTCCAAACATAAACTCTGACAAAACTATTTTCCTTCTATTACAGGGTTTTTTGTGTTTTCACTATGCATCCCCACCAAAGACCTTTCCAGCCAATCAGACCTCAGCGAGTTCTACAGTGACCTGGAGAGCTCCCAGTTCTTACTGACAGACCAGAACTCCAGACCCAGTAGACCCAAGTCCTCTGAGACGCGAGTCCGGAGAGATGCAAGTTACCTGATTCCTGTGGAGGGCTCAGGCATGCTGGAAGGTACTGGTTCAGTTGAACTTATTTGCAGATATTCACACTTCACAGAGATGTTCTCAGGCCATTTCTATAACATGACTGTTCACCTCTCCAACAGACAGCACAACAACCACAAAGAGTCCTACCACCACAACTACTGCTGCAGCAACAGGCATCAATGCTGCTTCGTCTGGAGAAATCAGCAGTAAAATCAGCCTACTTAGCACCTGTGGCCTCACACTGCTCTCTGTGCTTCTGATGCGGCCGTGGTAGGAGCTGGTCTCTGGTCAGTCTCTGGTCAGCACACACCAGCCCTCTGTCCACTCAGCTCCATGATGGAAAGAACCAGAACAAGAGAGACACAGAACTGGTTGTAGGAAAGCTAGTGCTGTCACTGGCACAGAAAACACAATTACATTACACAGTACTTCTACCGTATGTCAGGTATTTAATCTTATTATCAGTATGTTTTAATGTGAGTGTGCTACAATATGTATTATATATACAGTGATGATTTTGATACTGTGAACTTGTGATTTAGCAGCCTCAAATGCTGTGTAGTTAATAGTGTTATCTAAGCAGATGTTCTGTTGAAGAATGTGATGTTAGGTGTATGTGTGTTCGGGTGTAATAGCAAATGAATAACAAATAGCTAATAAGAAAAATATTGCATATGATGGCTGTCGTTAATTTAGTTTTGACTTTCTGAGTATTTCAGTACTTAATCATTTTGTTATTTATTTCACTTAAAACCAAAGTTAATGTTTTATTTAAGCATGTATTGTAAAGTAAGATTGCATGTATATGTATTGTACAATCTATTTATTTATATGTTTTCATGGCAAATAATACACATTTTCTGAAGAATTATGTTTTCTGCTATTAGAATTTCAAAAATCAAACATCAGCCTGCCACCTAATATGTATCTACATCCACTGAGACCACACAGGGGTAGTATTATTTAAGGTGTTACAGTAAAAAAACCCATTAGTCTATTTAGAGATGTTTTAGCAGTGTATTAACATGTCTTGTTAACATGTCTACTTGTAAAACATTAGTAAACTTTCTAAATATTATTAATAATAATATCAAAGAGAAATATGATATCATGTAAGAATGGCAAATCTATTTATCTTATGATTTTATATGTGAATTTATTTATTTATTTTTATGTATTAATTTATCTTCTGTAAATGCAAATGTTTTGTTAATTTCAAAATGCATTTATATTTATGATGTAATTAATATGTATATATATTATTATTTATTTTCTAAGGAAAAGATAAAGACACACACAAACACATTTTTAAAATAACTTTGTGTCTATGCTATGATAAGCCACTTTGTTCTCTTAAAGATTTTAAGGGGGAACCATATATAAGTTAAACAAAAGTGGCCCAAAAATGGATCCGTGTGGGACTTTACATAGCACTGGACTTTACCCTGATCACATTACCCCTTCCCTTAGTGATGATGCCAAGAAGCTTAGTGTTTTGTTATTGTTTAGGGAACAAGTTTCCCCTAGTTTGTTTGTATTCAGTAGGATATATGGAGCCTACTAATACAAGTAGTGTTCACTTAAAATGTATTAATACTATTTGTATTATTATTGCTCCCATTTGTTTAAAGATCTCATTATTACATGTAATTACATATGTAACTGCGACTAATATAATATATCATATAATAATATAATATAATAATATAATTATTATGAGAGTGTAATGTTTGAGTTGTTATGACATTGTTGCCATTATGACTTTGAAGTGGCAAGTCCAAACATACTTGGACTTGGTGTTATTGTGTTCCGTCCATGTTTATGTTCTGGTGTCAGATCACTAATTGACTTGTTTCAGAAGATAAGGTAACAAGCTATGAACTAGCAAGTGTAGGCCTATAAAGAGTCTGCCATCTCCGCAATGCATGGGCCACTACATGTATTGTATATAATAAGAAGAAACTTGAAATCAATTCTGAATGTATCTGGAAGCCAATGCAATGGAATTAGAGTAATGTTGTCCCCTTTGTTAGTTGCTAAGAGTTTGGCTGCAATAATGCCCTATGAGTACAGTAATTAGAATGTATAAAGAGTCATTACGCTTTATTAATACATTGTAACCTTTTTACAAATGTGTTGATAATGCTTTAGGAATACTGGGTTCTAGAAAGTACTACCCATGATCTTTTTTCCTTCCTTTGGGCTTCTTTAATGCTATATGAGGAAATTACGTTAACTGATGGAAACAAGAGAGATAAACTAGAGAGGGAATTGGATGTTGAACTACACTGGCCAATGCATGCAGAATTTTTGGTCTTAGCCTAAAATTTGAACAATGTTCGAATATACATTTCAAATATTACTCAGAATTCCAATTTGCAACTACATACGGGTATTCTCCTGTTATTGGCCTCCCAAAGATGTCCATTACACAGCTACTGCTAATTCACTGCTGCCAAACTCTTAGCAACTACAAAAGGAAACAGCATGACTCTAACTTGGCTCCCACAAGCATTCAGAACTTCTTTAAAGACTTACACTTGCTAGTTCATAACTTGTGGCTTTATCTTTTGAAACAAGTCAAATTATGATCTGACTAGACTCTAGAACAAAGAATTACGAATGTGAGGTAGAAATTTGACTTGGAATATATTTTTAGTATTGAAAATGTATGTTATTTAAAATTTATGAAAAGACAGTATCATTTTGGAATGTTTTTTCTTTATTTTTTTGCATAAATACGCAAATAAATATATGATAATTGCATAATAAATAAATACATAACAATATACTTTCACATTACAAAATATTAACATAGAAAATATAAATACATAAATCAGTGAATTATGTTGGCAAGATCAAACACAGCACAGCCATCTTTACAAATCATGATTGTTTCTCATTAGCTGTAATAACTACAATACTCAACATTCTTCTGACACATGACAAATTTCCTCAACGGGATATCTGCTTTGATAAATAAATATGTTTACAATACTGTTTTAAAAAGTCAAATACTCAGCATTTCATCATGCTTCAAAAACAGAAGTTCACAGTTGGTCAAAAAGCTTAGTTATACTGACAATGTATAGCATTCATACCAAATCATAGGGATGGTACGCTATAAAGCTATAGAATTAAATACGTTCATTCTGTATCTGTGAGCGCACTTTCTAGTTTTATGTTTTTATGTTATATTTTTGCAGTTCCTTCCTGACCAGAGACTGACCAGAGACCAGCTCCTACCACGGCCGTATCACAAGCACAGAGAGCAGTGTGAGGCCACAGGTGGTGACTAGGCTGATTTTACTGCTGATTTCTCCAGACGAAGCAGCATTGATGCCTGTTGCTGCAGCAGTAGTTGTGGTGGTAGGACTCTTTGTGGTTGTTGTGCTGTCTGTTGGAGAGGAGAACAGTCATGTTATAGAAATGGCCTGAGAACATCTCTGTGAAGTGTGAATATCTGCAAATAAGTTCAACTGAACCAGTACCTTCCAGCATGCCTGAGCCCTCCACAGGAATCAGGTAACTTGCAGCTCTCCGGACTCGCGTCTCAGAGGACTTGGGTCCACTGGGTCTGGAGTTCTGGTCTGTCAGTAAGAACTGGGAGCTCTCCAGGTCACTGTAGAACTCGCTGAGGTCTGATTGGCTGGAAAGGTCTTTGGTGGGGATGCATAGGGAGCACACAAAAAGCCCTGTAACAAGAAAAGAGGAATTGTTCATAAGACTCCCAGTTTTTGTGCTTCACTAGTTACTGGAACCACACCAGTATTTGAATTTTCTGTAAATGTCCACTGACCTGAGAACAGCAAAAGTTTGAACATCTCTGGTAATTTGTTCAGATGTAGACTGGAGGAAAGCTGCAATCAATGAAAAACCTGGTTAGAGGTCAGATGTATTTTACAGTGAATTTTTTACCCACAAAGATATAGAAAAGTAAGTTCTTAATTCAGAGATTTAAAAAGATGTACATGTACTTAAAGACAGGGTTTATGTTCTGTACATTTATTATTGTTTGTATTACTGTTTGTATAAGTGTTTTTTTTTAAAAATTATCAGGATCATAAAAACACAATGCCCTTGGCATCAAGATTTAATATTAAAATATTCCAGTAATTTAAAACAATGCACTTGTCACAGAAGCTTTAGTCAATGATGTGATGAAAAAAAATGGAAGAACTTTAATTTCCCAAACAGAAACAGCTTATTCTGTAATGCGATTGGGAATAATTGATGGCTCCAATGTTATATTAGATTTTACTATTTCCTTACCTGTCAGGTGTATGTGCGTCAGGTAGAAACCTGTTCCAGTGGATTATGTCCTGTGATGAGAGTCTTCTTTCCTGAGTCTGAATGGTTCCCAGAGATGTTGAAGTTTTATAGTGTTGAGATGAGTCTGATATTACGTGTTAATGCGTAAAGGGGCATGTAAGGGTGTACACCATAAGTGCCTTACGTCACATTATGACCTAGAACTTGCATGTACTCTATAACGGTATGCTTAGAACAAAGCAGTGCAGCGGATATGAACTAGACTTACTGGTTATGACACATTCTAGTTTTTTGTTCTTTAAGGTGATACTGGGCATTAGGTGTGTCTGTTGACACTCTCATAGCTCCTTTCGTCAGAAGAAAAGACAACAATTAATGCCATGTTTATTAATGTAAATGTAAGTAGCCTAACTTTTGACAAAAGTGTCTCCGTCAACAAACACCAACATGAAATGAACATAGTGGCACCTCTATGGATATGTTTCACAATCAATATTTTTAGAAAATCAATATCAGGTCTAAATTCAAATATAAGTCTGACTTGTCTGATTCTCAATATAAAGTGACCTGCTCACTTGGCCTAATTTCATTCATTCACTCAGTCTTTATTTCGGGCAGGAGTGGTCCTAGCTTGTTTGGTGTCCTGGGTGAACAACCCCTCTGGCACCTGTGCATTCAGGGGATCAGGATTTGACTGGTTATCTTCAGCCAATTAGCAAAGCACTTCCTTGTCGGCATTTTTCAGAAAATAAATCAATTTGCATCACTTCCAGGACCATTTCCCCCTTGCTGGTTAGTGGGCTCTTGCCTTTCAGCTCATACACGAGTTCCCTCGCATGTGCACATTTTTCCCCCTTCCGTGAACAACCAATGAGCACACTTGACATAGCTTTGTGCCACCCTTACCTCCATTAGCAACATGGGACCTAATAGGCTTCATAAAATGGTTCCGGAAATGAGACCCATGAAACTCCATTTGGAAAAACAGAAATATTTGTTGAATTCCCTCGTCAAGCATTTTCAATTGAAATGACTGGGGGCAGGACTTCCTTACTTTCTCCAGTTTTTAGAATACCTTTAGAATGTGGCCAGGACTGGTGATCTGCCCCGACTGAGCCAATATTTTGTTGGTATTTCAAATTTGGGTTATTTCAAATTTATGACAAAGAGAGTTTTTAAGTGTGTTTTTCTTCATTTTTTCCATAAATAGACACAAATAAATACAAGATAACTGCATAATAAATGAATAAATAAATATATAATTTAACATTATAACATATTTACACAGAAAATATTAATACATAAATCAGTGAATTATGTTGGCAAGATCAAACCTTCATTACACAGCCATCTTTACAAATCAAAATTGTTTCTCATTAGCTACAACTAACTAAAACACTCAACATTCTTCAAGAGTTTTATTGTTTAGAAATAACATGGAAAGTATTCAGTAATTACTCGGTTATTATCAAATAATATGAGTACTTATGGTTTTGAGCTGTTAGCATGATTTTACCAAGTTATCAACAAAAAAATGCACTATACTGTTCTTCATAGACTTCTTATTCTTATTCTACTTCTAAGCGTTTTCTGTGTTTAATACTGGTTGAACCATTTACTGTAGAAACTTTTCATCTTTGTAAACTGTATACTTTTTGAGATATTAACTAAAAACTACTAGCCCAGTTTTTCTCCCATAGACTTATCATTGAGGATTGTGACATCACAACGAGCAATGAAGAATTAGTTAAAAAGCTGTTAAGTAATTAGTATCTTGTACCAGGTGGTCAACTAAGGTGCAGTCAGTTAACTGCTCCTGCCTAATTTCCACTTACATTTCTAAAATCTGTTTCTGACCATGACTGTTTGTTATGGCTGACAACACCACTTAGTTACCACACCTGTTACCTCCCAATGCTCTCAACAACTGATCATTGAAATGATAAACACGTCAAGGACAGATTCCATGACAGAAGAGAAAGGCAGGCTGTCACACATTTAGTCATACACCCAGCCAAAGAAGTCTGTCATACCATGCATATTACTGTCATGAAATGATGACGTCAGCTGTTGTTGTTTGTTGGGTGGATGTAACTGAATTGATACTTTTGTTATTACATTTGCATTTTATCCATAACACTGAAGTTACATTCCAGTCTATGGATCCAGTCTATCAATCCCACAAAATTGCTATGTAATAGGTGAAGTAGATGAAAAATCAGTGTTAATAGAAATGCAATAACACTCTACAATGCACCTACAGGTGCAACCAGTTTACTGCTTCAGCCTCAATCTGGCTCCCTACAGATCCTCCTCGACTTTTAAAATTATCCCTGGCTATTAAGGCAGGTTGGCCTTATAAATAGGCTGACCTTGGTATCAGCAATATTTAACTGGATAAAAAGACACTCAAAATGCTATGTAATAAATGAAGTATATGAAAATGTGTCAATAGAAATGCAATAACACTCTGCAATGCACCTATGCAAATTACCACTTTAGGATATTTGTGTCACATACCGGTCATTCTTCTTTGGATCCTCTGGACAGTATTCCACTCATGGCACTGCTGTGGACATGACTCCTCCTCTTCATTAGGTATGAATCTTTGGTGGGGCACTGATGTGCCCTTGATGCCAGCATTAACTCTTCACCTAATATCAGATTCCTTTCTAAACTATAAAGCTTAGGATCAATGGTCCTCATTCAGTCTCAATTAAGAGAACTGTGATCTCTGAACACAAACAATTAAAAGGAATTCTGAGACACTTCTTCAGATAAACACTTGGCAGGTAAGCAATGTGTAGAACTGTTCTTTATTGCTGTATATCTCTATTTAAAAAATAATCTCTTAAGTATGTTTTATACTACCTATACATTTTTAAGCAAAGAAAGCAATGCTATTTTTGTTGCTCATGATCAATTATTTTCTACTATTGAGAAAAATAAATGCAAAACAAGATTACTAAAATAGATTTGCTCTGTAATGACAATATATCAGGTTTTGACCACAATATCTACAAGAACTATAAAGCTCATATTTCACTGTTTGGTTTGGATAGGGTGATTCTTAATTTTTTTTCATCCTTTGAGAAAAATTACCAGAGATGTTCAAACTTCTGTTGCTCTCAGGTCAGTAGTCTTAATGAAAACAATTCAATACTGTTACAGTTCTGTGTTTTCACTATGCATTCCCACCAAAGACCTTTCCAGCCAATCAGTGACCTGGAGAGCTCCCAGTTCTTACTGACAGACCAGAACTCCAGACCCAGTAGACCCAAGTCCTCTGAGACGCGAGTCCAGAGAGCTGCAAGTTACCTGATTCCTGTGGAGGGCTCTGGCATGCTGGAAGGTACTGGTTCAGTTGAACTTATCTGCAGATATTGATGTTTCATAGAGATGTTCTCAGGCAACTTCTATAACATGATTGTTCTCCTCTCCAACAGACAGCACAACAACCACAAAGAGTCCTACCACCACAACTACTGCTGCAGCAACAGGCATCAATGCTGCTTCGTCTGGAGAAATCAGCAGTAAAATCAGCCTACTTAGCACCTGTGGCCTCACACTGCTCTCTGTGCTTCTGATGCGGCCGTGGTAGGAGCTGGTCAATAGGCAGTGTCTGGTCAGGAAGGAACAGGAAAAATAAAAACATGAAACTGGAAAGTGCGCTCACAGATACAGAATGAACGTATTTAATTCTATAGCTTTATAGCGTACCATCCCTATGATTTGGTATGAATGCTATACATTGTCAGTATAACTAAGCTTTTTGACCAACTGTGAACTTCTGTTTTTGAAACATGATGAAATGCTGAGTATTTGACTTTTCTAAACAGTATTGTAAACATATTTATTTATTTAAGTATATATCCCATTGAGGAATGTTGTCATGTGTCAGAAGAATGTTGAGTATTGTAGTTATTACAGCTAATGAGAAACAATCGTGATTTGTAAAGATGGCTGTGCAATGAAGGTTTGATCTTGTCAACATAATTCACTGATTTATGTATTTATATTTTCTACGTAAATATTTTGTAATGTGAAAGTATATTGTTATGTATTTATTTATTATGCAATTATCTTGCATTTATTTGCGTAAATAAAGAAAACACATTCCAAAATAACACTGTCTTTTTCATAAATTTTAAATAACATACATTTTAAATAATAAAAATATATTCCAAGTCAAATTTGTACCTCACATTCGTTATTTTTTATTCTAGAGTCAGATCATTATTTGACTTGTTTCAAGAGAGTGTAAGTCTTTAAAGAAGTTCTGAATGCTTGTGGGAGCCAAGTTAGAGTCATGCTGTTTCCTTTTGTAGTTGCTAAGAGTTTGGCAGCAGTGAATTAGCAGTAGCTGTGTAATGGACATCTTTGGGAGGCCAATAACAGGAGAATACCCGTATGTAGTTGCAAATTGGAATTCTGAGTAATATTTGAAATGTATATTCGAACATTGTTCAAATTTTAGGCTAAGACCAAAAATTCTGCATGCATTGGCCAGTGCAGTTCAACATCCAATTCCCTCTCTAGTTTATCTCTCTTGTTTCCATCAGTTAACGTAATTTCCTCATATAGCATTAAAGTTCAGAAGCCCAAAGGAAGGAAAAAAGATCATGGGTAGTACTTTCTAGAACCCAGTATTCCTAAAGCATTATCAACACATTTGTAAAAAGGTTACAATGTATTAATAAAGCGTAATGACTCTTTATACATTCTAATTACTGTACTCATAGGGCATTATTGCAGCCAAACTCTTAGCAACTAACAAAGGGGACATTACTCTAATTCCATTGCATTGGCTTCCAGATACATTCAGAATTGATTTCAAGTTTCTTCTTATTATATACAATACATGTAGTGGCCCATGCATTGCGGAGATGGCAGACTCTTTATAGGCCTACACTTGCTAGTTCATAGCTTGTTACCTTATCTTCTGAAACAAGTCAATTAGTGATCTGACACCAGAACATAAACATGGACGGAACACAATAACACCAAGTCCAAGTATGTTTGGACTTGCCACTTCAAAGTCATAATGGCAACAATGTCATAACAACTCAAACATTACACTCTCATAATAATTATATTATTATATTATATTATTATATGATATATTATATTAGTCACGGTTACATATGTAATTACATGTAATGATGAGATCTTTAAACAAATGGGAGCAATGGCCCTCTAATAATACAAATAGTATTAATACATTTTAAGTGAACACTACTTGTATTAGTAGGCTCCATATATCCTACTGAATACAAACAAACTAGGGGAAACTTGTTCCCTAAACAATAACAAAACACTAAGCTTCTTGGCATCATCACTAAGGGAAGGGGTAATGTGATCAGGGTAAAGTCCAGTGCTATGTAAAGTCCCACACGGATCCATTTTTGGGCCACTTTTGTTTAACTTATATATGGTTCCCCTTCGCAAAATCTTTTAAGAGAACAAAGTGGCTTATCATAGCATAGACAAAGTTATTTTAAAAATGTGTTTGTGTGTGTCTTTTTTTTTCCATAAAAAATAAATAATAATATATATACATATTAATTACATCATAAATATAAATGCATTTTGAAATTAACAAAACATTTGCATTTACAGAAGATAAATTAATACATAAAAATAAATAAATAAATTCACATATAAAATCATAAGATAAATAGATTTGCCATTCTTACATGATATCATATTTCTCTTTGATATTATTATTAATAATATTTAGAAAGTTTACTAATGTTTTACAAGTAGACATGTTAACAAGACATGTTAATACACTGCTAAAACATCTCTAAATAGACTAATGGGTTTTTTTACTGTAACACCTTAAATAATACTACCCCTGTGTGGTCTTAGTGGATGTAGATACATATTAGGTGGCAGGCTGATGTTTGATTTTTGAAATTCTAATAGCAGAAAACATAATTCTTCAGAAAATGTGTATTATTTGCCATGAAAACATATAAATAAATAGATTGTACAATACATATACATGCAATCTTACTTTACAATACATGCTTAAATAAAACATTAACTTTGGTTTTAAGTGAAATAAATAACAAAATGATTAAGTACTGAAATACTCAGAAAGTCAAAACTAAATTAACGACAGCCATCATATGCAATATTTTTCTTATTAGCTATTTGTTATTCATTTGCTATTACACCCGAACACACATACACCTAACATCACATTCTTCAACAGAACATCTGCTTAGATAACACTATTAACTACACAGCATTTGAGGCTGCTAAATCACAAGTTCACAGTATCAAAATCATCACTGTATATATAATACATATTGTAGCACACTCACATTAAAACATACTGATAATAAGATTAAATACCTGACATACGGTAGAAGTACTGTGTAATGTAATTGTGTTTTCTGTGCCAGTGACAGCACTAGCTTTCCTACAACCAGTTCTGTGTCTCTCTTGTTCTGGTTCTTTCCATCATGCAGCTGAGTGGACAGAGGGCTGGTGTGTGCTGACCAGAGACTGACCAGAAACCAGCTCCTACCACGGCGGCATCACAAGCACAGAGAGCAGTGTGAGGCCACAGGTGCTAAGTAGGCTGATTTTACTGCTGATTTCTCCAGACGAAGTAGCATTGATGCCTGTTGCTGCAGCAGTAGTTGTGGTGGTAGGACTCGTTGTGCTGTCTGTTGGAGAGGTGAACAGTCATGTTATAGAAATGGCCTGAGAACATCTCTGTGAAGTGTGAATATCTGCAAATAAGTTCAACTGAACCAGTACCTTCCAGCATGCCTGAGCCCTCCACAGGAATCAGGTAACTTGCATCTCTCCGGACTCGCGTCTCAGAGGACTTGGGTCTACTGGGTCTGGAGTTCTGGTCTGTCAGTAAGAACTGGGAGCTCTCCAGGTCACTGTAGAACTCGCTGAGGTCTGATTGGCTGGAAAGGTCTTTGGTGGGGATGCATAGTGAAAACACAAAAAACCCTGTAATAGAAGGAAAATAGTTTTGTCAGAGTTTATGTTTGGAAATGATTACTGCAATTCACATCAGTATTGAATTGTTTACATTAAGGCTACTGACCTGAGAGCAACAGAAGTTTGAACATCTCTGGTAATTTTTCTCAAAGGATGAAAAAAAATTAAAAATCACCCTGTCCAAACCAAACAGTGAAATATGAGCTTTATAGTTCTTGTAGATATTGTGGCCAAAACCTGATATATTGTCATTACAGAGCAAATCTTTTTTATTATTAGTTTAGTAATCTTGTTTTGCATTTATTTTTCTCAATAGTAGAAAATAATTGATCATGAGCAACAAAAATAGCATTGCTTTCTTTGCTTAAAAATGTATAGGTAGTATAAAACATACTTAACAGATTCTTTTTTAAATAGAGATATAAAGCAATAAAGAACAGTTCTACACATTGCTTACCTGCCAAGTGTTTATCTGAAGAAAACTGTGTCTCAGAATTCCTTTTGATTGTTTGTGTTCAGAGATCACAGTTCTCTTAATTGAGACTGAATGAGGACCATTGAGTGTTATTGCATTTCTATTGACACATTTTCATATACTTCATCTATTACATAGCATTTGTTTTTTAATCTTTTTCAAAAAGAAAGCATTTTGAGTGTCTTTTTAAAATCCAGTTAAATACTGCTGTTACCAAGGTCAGCCTATTTATAAGGCCAACCTGCCTTAATAGCCAGGGATAATTTTAAAAGTTGAGGAGGATCTGTAGGGAGCCAGATTGAGGCTGAAGCAGTAAACTCGTTGCACCTGTAGGTGCATTGTAGAGTGTTATTGCATTTCTATTAACACTGATTTTTCATCTACTTCACCTATTACATAGCAATTTTGTGGGATTGATAGACTGGATCCATAGACTGGAATGTAACTTCAGTGTTATTGATAAAATGCAAATGTAATAACAAAAGTATCGATTCAGTTACATCCACCCAACAAACAACAACAGCTGACGTCATCATTTCATGACAGTAATATGCATGGTATGACAGACTTCTTTGGCTGGGTGTATGACTAAATGTGTGACAGCCTGCCTTTCTCTTCTGTCATGGAATCTGTCCTTGACGTGTTTATCATTTCAATGATCAGTTGTTGAGAGCATTGGGAGGTAACAGGTGTGGTAACTAAGTGGTGTTGTCAGCCATAACAAACAGTCATGGTCAGAAACAGATTTTAGAAATGTAGGTGGAAATTAGGCAGGAGCAGTTAACTGACTGCACCTTAGTTGACCACCTGGTACAAGATACTAATTACTTTACAGCTTTTTAACTAATTCTTCATTGCTCGTTGTGATGTCACAATCCTCAATGATAAGTCTATGGCAATCAACGATAAATCATGACAATTCAACAGAAATGAGGACATAAGAGGACAGCTAAGCTAGTTTTCCTATGTATAACAATTTGCTTTAACTGCTTTTTGCTTTTTACTGGTTCAGTTGAACTTATTTGCAGATATTCACACTTCACAGAGATGTTCTCAGGCCATTTCTATAACATGTTCTCCTCTCCAACAGACAGCACAACAACCACAAAGAGTCCTACCACCACAACTACTGCTGCAGCAACAGGCATCAATGCTGCTTCGTCTGGAGAAATCAGCAGTAAAATCAGCCTACTCAGCACCTGTGGCCTCACACTGCTCTCTGTGCTTGTGCACTGGTCAATAACTGGTCAGGAACTGGAAAAATTTAGCAAAAAAACATAAAACATATCAACTTTGTACCTCACAATCTTTATTTTTTGTTCTGGACTCAGATCACTAATGGACTTGTTTCATTAGATAAGGTCACAAGCTATGAACTAGCAAGTGTAGGCCTATAAAGACTCAGCATCTGCCCATTGTGCGGGGAGTGGGCACTCTCAGTTTGCTAACTGCTGATGCATGGAGGTATTCAAAAAACTGGAGAAAGGGAGGAAGTCCTGCCCCCAGTCATTTCAATTGAAAATGCTTGACGAGGGCTCATTTCCGGAACCATTTTATGAAGCCTATTAGGTCCCATGTTGCTAATGGAGGTAAGGGTGGCACAAAGCTATGTCAAGTGTGCTCATTGGTTGTTCACGGAAGGGGGAAAAATGTGCACATGCGAGGGAACTCGTGTATGAGCTGAAAGGCAAGAGCCCACTAACCAGCAAGGGGGAAATGGTCCTGGAACTGATGCAAAATGATTTATTTTCTGAAAAATGCCGACAAGGAAGTGCTTTGCTAATTGGCTGAAGATAACCAGTCAAATCCTGATCCCCTGAATGCACAGGTGCCAGAGGGGTTGTTCACCCAGGACACCAAACAAGCTAGGACCACTCCTGCCCGGAATAAAGACTGAGTGAATGAATGAAATTAGGCCAAGTGAGCAGGTTACTTTATATTGAGAATCAGACAAGTCAGACTTATATTTGAATTTAGACCTGATATTGATTTTCTAAAAATATTGATTGTGAAACATATCCATAGAGGTGCCACTATGTTCATTTCATGTTGGTGTTTGTTGACGGAGACACTTTTGTCAAAAGTTAGGCTACTTACATTTACATTAATAAACATGGCATTAATTGTTGTCTTTTCTTCTGACGAAAGGAGCTATGACAGTGTCAACAGACACACCTAATGCCCAGTACCACCTTAAAGAATAAAAAACTAGAATGTGTCATAACCAGTAAGTCTAGTTCAAATCCGCTGCACTGCTTTGTTCTAAGCATATTTATATTTATACGTTATAGAGTACATGCAGGCTCCAGGTCATAATGTGACGTAAGGCACTTATGGTGTACACCCTTACGTGCCCCTTTACGCATTAACACGTAATATCAGACTCATCTCAACACTATAAAACTTCAACATCTCTGGGAATCATTCAGACTCAGGAAAGAAGACTCTCATCACAGGACATAATCCACTGGAACAGGTTTCTACCTGACGCACATACACCTGACAGGTAAGGAAATAGTAAAATCTAATATAACATTGGAGCCATCAATTATTCCCAATCGCATTACAGAATAAGCTGTTTCTGTTTGGGAAATTAAAGTTCTTCCATTTTTTTCATCAAACAATTGACTAAAGCTTCTGTAACAAGTGCATTGTTTTAAATTACTGGAATATTTTAATATTAAATCTTGATGCCCAGGGCATTGTGTTTTTAGAAACACTTACACAAACAGTAATACAAACAGTAATAAATGTACAGAACATAAACCCTGTCTTTAAAGTACATGTACATCTTTTTAAATTTCTGAATTAAGAACTTACTTTTCTATATCTTTGTGGGTAAAAAATTCACTGTAAAATACCTCTGACCTCTAAACAGGTTTTTGCATTGATTGCAGCTTTCCTCCAGTCTACATCTGAACAAATTACCAGAGATGTTCAAACTTTTGCTGTTCTCAGGTCAGTGGACATTTACAGAAAATTCAAATACTGGTGTGGTTCCAGTAACTAGTGAAGCACAAAAACTGGGAGTCTTATGAACAATTCCTCTTTTCTTGTTACAGGGCTTTTTGTGTGCTCCCTATGTATCCCCACCAAAGACCTTTCCAGCCAATCAGACCTCAGCGAGTTCTACAGTGACCTGGAGAGCTCCCAGTTCTTACTGACAGACCAGAACTCCAGACCCAGTAGACCCAAGTCCTCAGAGACGCGAGTCCGGAGAGCTGCAAGTTACCTGATTCCTGTGGAGGGCTCAGGCATGCTGGAAGGTACTGGTTCAGTTGAACTTATTTGCAGATATTCACACTTCACAGAGATGTTCTTAGGCCATTTCTATAACATGACTGTTCACCTCTCCAACAGACAGCACAACAACCACAAAGAGTCCTACCACCACAACTACTGCTGCAGCAACAGGCATCAATGCTGCTTCGTCTGGAGAAATCAGCAGTAAAATCAGCCTAGTCACCACCTGTGGCCTCACACTGCTCTCTGTGCTTCTGATGCGGCCGTGGTAGGAGCTGGTCTCTGGTCAGTCTCTGGTCAGGAAGGAACTGCAAAAATATAACAGAAAAACATAAAACTAGAAAGTGCGCTCACAGATACAGAATGAACGTATTTAATTCTATAGCTTTATAGCGTACCATCCCTATGATTTGGTATGAATGCTATACATTGTCAGTATAACTAAGCTTTTTGACCAACTGTGAACTTCTGTTTTTGAAGCATGATGAAATGCTGAGTATTTGACTTTTTAAAACAGTATTGTAAACATATTTATTTATCAAAGCAGATATCCCGTTGAGGAAATTTGTCATGTGTCAGAAGAATGTTAAGTATTGTAGTTATTTCAGCTAATGAGAAACAATCATGATTTGTAAAGATGGCTGTGCTGTGTTTGATCTTGCCAACATAATTCACTGATTTATGCATTTATATTTTCTATGTAAATATTTTGTAATGTGAAAGTATATTGTTATGTATTTATTTATTATGCAATTATCATATATTTATTTGCGTATTTATGGACAAAATAAAGAAAACACATTCCAAAATAATACTGTCTTTTCATAAATTTTAAATAACATACATTTTCAATACTAAAAATATATTCCAAGTCAAATTTCTACCTCACATTCGTAATTCTTTGTTCTAGAGTCAGATCATTATTTGACTTGTTTCAAAAGATAAAGCCACAAGTTATGAACTAGCAAGTGTAAGTCTTTAAAGAAGTTCTGAATGCTTGTGGGAGCCAAGTTAGTCAGGCTGTTTCCTTTTGTAGTTGCTAAGAGTTTGGCATTCAGAATTGATTTCAAGTTTCTTCTTATTATATACAATACATGTAGTGGCCCATGCATTGCGGAGATGGCAGACTCTTTATAGGCCTACACTTGCTAGTTCATAGCTTGTTACCTTATCTTCTGAAACAAGTCAATTAGTGATCTGACACCAGAACATAAACATGGACGGAACACAATAACACCAAGTCCAAGTATGTTTGGACTTGGTGCCATTCTTGGTCCAAATATGTTTTGTCATAGATTTTTCTGTGTTTTGTAGATATTGATTTTGAAATATCTGCCGTAAATTGAAATACTGTAACACCCTTTCACTCAGATAAGAGAGGAATGTAACCTTTTAAATTCATACCTGGAGCGTCAAAGGGTCCTTATGACTAAAAAGATACCATCTATTTAATTTTTAAAGATCTGGATTCCATCCTATGCTGTCAGTACTGAAGTCCAGTGACTCATTGGACAAGTATTTTACTTACTTCTTTTATTTCAATATATGGTACACCTAAGCCTTTGTACCCGCACATCATGGAACTCTGTAAAACCATGGAGGTGCTCATTATCAGTGGCATAATATGAACCTATATCAGACAGATATGACCAAGTGACACTTAATGTTCTCCATAATGCACATGTTACACCTAATTTGACAAAGGAAAAATGTACAGTCTTATGGTCAGAGGCTTGTAACACTGGAGGTCAAGAAACCCGGTCAAAACTGCAAAAATGTATGACATCGAAAAATTTTTAAGAAGATTTTGAAAGAACTTAAAAAAAACTATGCCATCAGGAATCATTCAAATCCAATATTCATTATTCGCAAATCCATTTTTAAAATATTAATTGCATACTGCTATGCACCTTCTCCTTCATACTATGAATACATTTGCACCTTCTATCTAGTTGTTTGCAGTTTTTAGTGAATTTCCTACATGGACAGTTATGCAGTTGAAATAATGGGAAATTCCATTCAGCACATGAACATCATAAATTTTCTTCAAACTCCAGGGCAGTTAGATTAGTAAAATGTGTATCCACCCCAAATTTGAAGGACGCAGCTTTTTTCATTCCGATGTCGTAAAGTTCACCAGGTTTTCAGGTGTCACCCTACACTCTGTGATGTAGCAATGATTACACTGGTTTCAGGTGTCACCCTACACTCTGTGTGATGTAGCTGTAGTTACACTGGTTTCAGGTGTAACCCTACACTCTATGTGATGTAGCAGTGGTTACACTGGTTGGTGTTATTTCAAAGCTCATTTCCACCTCTTTCCATTTCAGTCACTGAAATTTGACCTTTCACCTTTTGCCACTTCCAAAAGTCATAATGCCAACAATGTCATAACAACTCAAACATTACACTCTCATAATAATTATATTATTATATTATATATTATATTAGTCGCGGTTACATATGTAATTACATGTACTGATGAGATCTTTAAACAAATGGGAGCAATGGCCCTCTAATAATACAAATAGTATTAATACATTTTAAGTGAACACTACTTGTATTAGTAGGCTCCATATAGCCTACTGAATACAAACAAACTAGGGGAAACATGTTCCCCAAACAATAACAAAACACTAAGCTTCTTGGCATCATCACTAAGGGAAGGGGTAATGTGATCAGGGTAAAGTCCAGTGCTATGTAAAGTCCCACACGGATCCATTTTTGGGCCACTTTTGTTTAACTTATATATGGTTCCCCTTCGCAAAATCTTTTAAGAGAACAAAGTGGCTTATCATAGCATAGACCAAGTTATTTTAAAAATGTGTTTGTGTGTGTCTTTATTTTTTCCATAAAAAATAAATAATAATATATATACATATAAATTACATCATAAATATAAATTCATTTTGAAATTAACAAAACATTTGCATTTACAGAAGATAAATTAATACATAAAAATAAATAAGATAAATAGATTTGCCATTCTTACATGATATCATATTTCTCTTTGATATTATTATTAATGTTATTTAGAAAGTTTACTAATGTTTTACAAGTAGACATGTTAACAAGACATGTTAATACACTGCTAAAACATCTTTAGACTAATGGGTATTTTTACTGTAACACCTTAAATAATACCACCCCTGTGTGGTCTTAGTGGATGTAGATACATATTAGGTGGCAGGCTGATGTTTGATATCTTAAATTCTAATAGCAGAAAACATAATTCTTAAGAAAATGTGTATTATTTGTCATGAAAACATATAAATAAATAGATTGTACAATACATATACATGCAATCTTACTTTACAATACATGCTTAAATAAAACATTAACTTTGGTTTTAAGTGAAATAAGTAACAAAATGATTAAGTACTGAAATACTCAGAAAGTCAAAACTAAATTAACGACAGCCATCATATGCAATATTTTTCTTATTAGCTATTTGTTATTCATTTGCTATTACACCCGGACACACATACACCTAACATCACATTCTTCAACAGAACATCTGCTTAGATAACACTATTAACTACACAGCATTTGAGGTTGCTAAATCACAAGTTCACAGTATCAAAATCATCACTGTATATATAATACATATTGTAGCACACTCACACTAAAACATACTGATAATAAGATTAAATACCTGACATACGGTAGAAGTACTGTGTAATGTAATTGTGTTTTCTGTGCCAGTGACAGCACTAGCTTTCCTACAACCAGTTCTGTGTCTCTCTTGTTCTGGTTCTTTCCATCATGCAGCTGAGTGGACAGAGGGCTGGTGTGTGCTGACCAGAGACTGACCAGAGACCAGCTCCTACCACGGCCGTATCACAAGCACAGAGAGCAGTGTGAGGCCACAGGTGGTGACTAGGCTGATTTTACTGCTGATTTCTCCAGACGAAGCAGCATTGATGCCTGTTGCTGCAGCAGTAGTTGTGGTGGTAGGACTCTTTGTGGTTGTTGTGCTGTCTGTTGGAGAGGTGAACAGTCATGTTATAGAAATGGCCTGAGAACATCTCTGTGAAGTGTGAATATCTGCAAATAAGTTCAACTGAACCAGTACCTTCCAGCATGCCTGAGCCCTCCACAGGAATCAGGTAACTTGCAGCTCTCCGGACTCGCGTCTCAGAGGACTTGGGTCCACTGGGTCTGGAGTTCTGGTCTGTCAGTAAGAACTGGGAGCTCTCCAGGTCACTGTAGAACTCGTTGATGTCTGATTGGTTGGAAAGGTCTTTGGTGGGGATGCATAGGGAGCACACAAAAAGCCCTGTAACAAGAAAAGAGGAATTGTTCATAAGACTCCCAGTTTTTGTGCTTCACTAGTTACTGGAACCACACCAGTATTTGAATTTTGTGTAAATGTCCACTGACCTGAGAACAGCAAAAGTTTGAACATCTGGTAATTTGTTCAGATGTAGACTGGAGGAAAGCTGCAATCAATGAAAAACCTGGTTAGAGGTCAGATGTATTTTACAGTGAAATGTATACCCACACAGATATAGAAAAGTAAGTTCTTAATTCAGAGATTTAAAAAGATGTATGACTTCTACAGGTACTTCAAAGACAGGGTTTATGTTCTGTACATTTACTATTGTTTGTATTACTGTTTGTATAAGTTTTATTTAAACAAATAATCGGGACCATAAAAACCCAATGCCCTGGGTATCAAGATTTAATATTAAAATATTCCAGTAATTTAAAACAATGCACTTGTCACAGAAGCTTTAGTCAGTGATTTGATGAAAAAAATGGAAGAACTTTAATTTCCCAAACAGAAACAGCTTATTCTGTGATGTGATTAGGAATAATTAATGGCTCCAATGTTATATTAGATTTGTTTACCTGTCAGGTGTATGTGCGTCAGGTAGAAACCTGTTCCAGTGGATTATGTCCTGTGATGAGAGTCTTCTTTCCTGAGTCTGAATGATTCCCAGAGATGTTGAAGTTTTATAGTGTTGAGATGAGTCTGATATTACGTGTTAATGCGTAAAGGGGCACGTAAGGGTGTACACCATAAGTGCCTTACGTCACATTATGACCTAGAACTTGCATGTACTCTATAACGGTATGCTTAGAACAAAGCAGTGCAGCGGATTTGAACTAGACTTACTGGTTATGACACATTCTAGTTTTTTGTTCTTTAAGGTGGTACTGGGCATTAGTCATAGCTCCTTTCGTCAGAAGAAAAGACAACAATTAATGCCATGTTTATTAATGTAAATGTAAGTAGCCTAACTTTTGACAACACTATCTCCGTCAACAAACACAAACATAGAACATCAATCTCGAAATTCTCGAAATAAAGTGACCTGCTCATTCTGCCTAAATTCATTTACTCAGTCTTTATTCCGGGCAGAGGTGGTCCTGTCTTGTTAGGTGCCCTGGGCAAATACCCCTTCTAGCACCTGTGTGTCAGTTGCAAACAAACAGAGGGCACCCAACTCCCCCAAAATTGGCAACAGAAAAATTTTATGTAGAAAAAGAATTACCCTGTCATGTTGTCAGGCAGTCATCTTTACGTTACGAACTGCCATCATGATTTCTACACAATGTTTTTTTTTCAACCAGGGGTCTCCCCTCTCATCTACTCAGTCAACCACAACATGTGCATAACTCAGCTGCCATATCACCCCTACCAATCATCATGCAGTGCTTTAGGATGCACACTGGCGCCATGTTCAGCAGAGGATTCACTTCAAAGTCTACCTCCTCACTTTAGAGGTCCTATACAGCTCTGTCCCTGCTTACCTGAACTTATCCACCCAAATTGACCCTCATGCTCTCGTTACTCCTCTGACACTACAAAACCGGAGGAAGGTGGGGAGTGTTGCCATCGGTTGACCGGTCTCACTCATATTATAGCTACAGTTCCTATCTGTTACTCATGTTTGTGTGACATAGTATCTACCTTTATGCCATGTCCTTCCATTTGCAGTTAATTAGATATTTAGATGGATTAGATAAGATTTTACAATTTTCTGACATCCAGACCAGTATATCTGCCAATATCAGACTGAGTGTACTCATCTGAAATCAATGCCGAAAGCAATTCACCATATATTTTGACTTCTCACACTAAACCTTGTCTTACAGGTGGTCATGCCTCTTGCAGCATTAGGTGTATGTTTTGGTTCTATTCTAATTGTATAGCATATGATGGCTGTGGTATATTTTAGTAATGTTAGTTAACAATATAAACTTGAGAGTGCTGCGTGCATTTGCAGCATATAATGATTGCTGGGTTATTGTTTAATTTCTTTCAAATTCCTTATGTTTTTGTTCAGTTGGACCTCAGATTTTGAATCCTCTTGTCTTAGATAGTTACATAGATAACTACATTTACATACATAGTATACTGTAAATTCTTCCTTTCAACAAATTAGAAATTAATAACATTGTACATCACTGGGTCATCTTTGTTTAAAGTAGCCTGTAAATACACCAATATTCAGTACATGTTATAAAACATAGAATATCTTACCTCGTAAAAAGGGTTTATTTAATTGGCCTGGCTGTCATAAATAATATGAGGATAATGAGGATAATTTTAACGAGGATAATTTTAACTGTATTTGCGTAAAAGTTATCGAACTGTAAATTTAGATTAGTTGTTATTATAAGACACACCTCATGCCATTGGTACCTTACTGAACCAAAGCCTACATGCAACCGGTCAATCCAGTTCACGTCTGTTGAGTAAAAGTTATCGAACTGTAAATTTAGATTAGTTGTTATTATAAGACACACCTCATGCCATTGGTGCCTTACTGAACCAAAGCCTACATGCAACCGGTCAATCCAGTTCATATCTGTCGCAGCGCATTGTCTTGACAGTACCGCTATCAAATACACTTCTGCTTCAGGTGAGAATGTGATGTAAGACACTGGTGTACACCCTTATGTGCTGACATACGCATTACCACGTAATATCAGACTCTTGTCAACACTATAAAGTTTCAACATCTCTGGGAATCATTCAGACTTGGGAAAGAAGACTATCCTCACAGGACATATTCAATCAGAATAAGCCCACTGGTTTCTACCTGAAGTAGGACATACACGTGACAGGTAAGCAATTAGCAAATTTCAAAGCACTGGACTGATCAATTATTGCTCCATGGTTGGAGAATGGTTGGAACAAGGAGAGTTATTGAATTGGTAACTGCTGTGACATTGTTTTCGGTTCAGGTAGCTGTACATATTAATATTGGATGGAATTTGGAGATTTGAGGCCCAGGAGATAGGGATATTTGTGGTCAATGTGTTTTTTTTATTGTAAAAGAGAAAAATAAATTCTAGAGTACATACACAGAAAGTACTAAATTATCTTTGTGACTTAAAATATTACTAATGACATGACAAGACTGTGACTTGTAATTGTGGTAACAATTTTTTTAATAACTGAATCTGATTTCAAACTTATGTAATGGGTTGATCAAGCGATCGTAATGCTTCTTTTTCTGCTTTAGACAGGTAATTTCTGATTGATTAAAGTCTCCTCCATTATATTTCTCAACAAATTACCACAGATGGTCAACCTTCTGCTGTTCTCAGGTCAGTGTTCATTCAGTTATTCAATTAAATTATTGGTGTGAACATTTTTTACTCAAATTAACACATCAGATTGTAACTGACAAGTCATTGAACAATTCCTCTTTTTCTGTTACAGGGCTTTTTGTGTTTTCACTATGCATCCCCACCAAAGACCTTTCCAGCCAATCAGATGTCAGCAAGATCTACAGTGACCTGGAGAGCTCCCAGTTCTTACTGACAGACCAGAACTCCAGACCCAGTAGACCCAAGTCCTCTGAGATGCGAGTCCGGAGAGCTGTAGTGCATTTGCTTCCCGAGGAGGGCTCAGGCATGCTGGAAGGTAACAGTTCAGTCTACTTTAACTGATATGCAGATATCTACACTTCACAGTATCTACATGTTCTCAGGTGATTTCTATAACATGATTGTTCACCTCTTCAACAGACAGCACAACAACCACAAAGAGTCCTACCACCACAACTACTGCTGCAGCAACAGGCATCAATGCTGCTTCGTCTGGAGAAATCAGCAGTAAAATCAGCCTAGTCACCACCTGTGGCCTCACACTGCTCTCTGTGCTTGTGATACGGCCGTGGTAGGAGCTGGTCACTGGTCAATAACTGTTCAGGAAGGAACCGGAAAAATATAACATAAAAACATTGTGCTTACAGATACAGAATGAACGTATTTAATTCTATAGCTTTATAGTGTACCATCCCTATGATTTCATATGAATGCTATACATTATCACAGTATAACTAAGCTTTTTGACCAACTGTGAACTCTTTTTGAAGCATGAAGAAATGCTGAGTATTTGACTTTTTTAAACAGTATTGTAAACATATTTATCAAAGCAGATATCCCGTTGAGGAATGTTGTCATTTGTCAGAAGAATGTACAGCTAATGAGAAATAATCGTGATTTGTAAAGATGGCTGTGCAATGAAGGTTTGATCTTGCCAACATAATTCACAGATTTGTGTATTTATATTTTCTGTGTAAATATTTTGTAATGTCAAATTATATAGTTATTTATTAATTAATATATTTATTTATTATGCAATTATCTTGTATTTTTTGTGTCTATTTATGGAAAAAATAAAGAAAAACGCATTTTTTAAAAATTCTCTTAGTCATAAATTTGAAATAACCCAAATTTGAAATACCAACAATATTTTGGCTCGGTCGGTGCAGATTACCAGTCCTGAACACATTTTTATCAACTTTGTACCTCACAATCTTTATTTTTTGTTCTGGACTCAGATCACTAATTGACTTGTTTCATTAGATAAGGTCACAAGCTATGAACTAGCAAGTGTAGGCCTATAAAGACTCATTGTGCGGGGAGTGGGCACTCTCAGTTTGCTTGCTGCTGATGCAAGGTATTCTAAAAACTGGAGAAAGTGAGGAAGTCCTGCCCCCAGTCATTTCAATTGAAAATGCTTGACGAGGGAATTCAACAAATATTTCTGTTTTTCCAAATGGAGTTTCATGGGGCTCATTTCCGGAACCATTTTATGAAGCCTATTAGGTCCCATGTTGCTAATGGAGGTAAGGGTGGCACAAAGCTATGTCAAGTGTGCTCATTGGTTGTTCTCGGAAGGGGGAAAAATGTGCACATGCGAGGGAACTCGTGTATGAGCTGAAAGGCAAGAGCCCACTAACCAGCAAGGGGGAAATGGTCCTGGAAGTGATGCAAAATGATTTATTTTCTGAAAAATGCCGACAAGGAAGTGCTTTGCTAATTGGCTGAAGATAACCAGTCAAATCCTGATCCCCTGAATGCACAGGTTTCAGAGGGGTTGTTCACCCAGGACACCAAACAAGCTAGGACCACTCCTGCCCGAAATAAAGACTGAGTGAATGAATTTAGGCAGAATGAGCAGGTCACTTTATGTTGAGAATCAGACAGGTCAGGTTAGACAGGTCAGACATATTTACATTTAGACCTGATATTGATATTCTATGTTTGTGTTTGTTGACGGAGATAGTGTTGTCAAAAGTTAGGCTACTTACATTTACATTAATAAACATGGCATTAATTGTTGTCTTTTCTTCTGACGAAAGGAGCTATGACAGTGTCAACAAACACACCTAATGCCCAGTACCACCTTAAAGAACCTACAATGTGTCATAACCAGTAAGTCTAGTTCAAATCCGCTGCACTGCTTTGTTCTAAGCATACCGTTATAGAGTACATGCAAGTTCTAGGTCATAATGTGACGTAAGGCACTTATGGTGTACACCCTTACGTGCCCCTTTACGCATTAACACGTAATATCAGACTCATCTCAACACTATAAAACTTCAACATCTCTGGGAATCATTCAGACTCAGGAAAGAAGACTCTCATCACAAGACATAATCCATCAGAATAGGTTTCTACCTGACGCACATACACCTGACAGGTAAGCAAATAGTAAAATCTAATATAACATTGGAGTTATCAATTATTCCCATTATTCCTTTACAGAATCAGCTGTTTTTGTTTGGGAAATTAAAGTTCTTCTTCTTCTTCAATAATAAATGTACAGAACATAAACCCTGTCTTTAAAGTGCCTCGTACATTTTTTAAATCTCTAAATTAAGAACTTACTTTTCTATATCTTTGTGGGTAAAAATGTCACTGTAAAATACCTCTGACCTCTAAGCAGGTTTTTGCATTGACTGCAGCTTTCCTCCAGTCTAAATCTGAACAAATTACCAGAGATGTTCAAACGTTTGCTGTTCTCAGGTCAGTGGACATTTACACAAAATTAAAATACTGGTGTGGTTCCAGTAACTAGTGAAGCACAAAAAACTGGGAGTCTTATGAACAATTCCTCTTTTCTTGTTACAGGGCTTTTTGTGTGCTCCCTATGCACCCCCACCAACAATATCCTGGTTATGGTGAGATTTTAAGGTAAGACTTAAAATGTAGTAATGGAATGGTAAGATCCAGTATTCATTACCAATAATTACCCAGTTACCCAGTTACTTACGTACTTTTATAGAAATTACATGGAACCGGGGCTGCAAAATGCGTTGTTGTCTGTTTCAATTTAATGACAGTGCAACAGCTTCTCCAAAAATGAAAATGCATCAAATAATATTGGAACTTGAATTGGATCATTTTGTTGTGGTGTAGACATAATGGTGCAGGTACACAATTCACAACCAAGCAAGCTAAGGCAAAAAGTTACAAACTATGTCCTATCTCAACTATCTCCTACCCATTTCCCATGGACACCACCAAGCCCAATAACAAGACAGATATTTGCTAATGCTTACTAATCACCACAGCATAAAATTGACCATGAAAACTTCCACTTGTTCCAGTCTGTGTCATCACCACACTAAAAAATCCAACACTGAAGAGTTTATAAAAAAGTAGGCTATCCATCGACAGCCACACGAATATTGTTGACATCATTTCACCAAACTGACCGTGTATGCTACTGGCTCACTGAGTCTGGCAGCCATGACTAACAGGCCAGTAAAACATAAAACTGTCTTAGAGAAAAATAAGCTGCATCTTTCAGAGAGAGAAGACTTCACTGTGTCTTCACCTCACTGTTCACACACTCAATATTGGTCATTTTTAGTAAATGCAATGATTCTGCACTGCAAGCTTGTGTGTAGAGTTAGGTATACATTTTCTTGTGTGTAGAGTTAGGTATACATTTTTTTTTTACCATGCCAGTGATGTAATAAAACTTCGCTGCAGCTCTGTTACAAACAGACATTAATTTCAGTATTGGAAATAATGTGATACAATTTAATGTATTTATTATGTTTTTAACGTACATTGTTAACCTTTTTAATACATAATATGTTATTTAATTGTTTTCCATTTCATTTCCTTTTTAGTGCTGGATCTTACAAATGTGTGACTTCATATTAAGTCTTACCATCAAATCACAACAGAGTAATTCCTGTTATTACCATTTTGTTATTGCCATATTATTAGTTATATTTCACATAACCTGATCATTACATCACTTCAGACACTACATATATGAAAATAACTTTATTATTATTATTGTAGTAGTATTGTAGCAGTATTGTTGTTATTGTTATTGTTATTCTTCTTATTATAAACATTCCAGTTACCAATCTAATAATGTAGTTCTGATTGTGATTAGAAATATTTATGTTCAGCAAATAAGAGCAATATTCAGATCATCACTGAGTTATATTGGTCACAAATTTACTACTTTACTTTTATGTATAAAGTTGGAGGCAATCCAATAGAAAATCAGTTACAAAACATGTTATGTCCCACTTTGTATGCAAAGTGTGTGTCACCAAATAATGATTTTTATGATGATGTTATTCTACAAATATCTATCACAAAGGTGTCTTGCTTTGTCTCACTTTGATGGATTCAGCATTGACTCCATATAGTGACACACCTAATGTGCAGTACCACCTTAAATTTTTCACAACCTGTGTCGTGCTTTAGCCAATTAGTCTTTGTTCAAAGCGGCAGGGCAGCATTGTTCTCATAGAGTACTCATAGCCAACACTGCTACACCTTTTGTTGCATGTTATTTTTAAGGCCTGTACATGAAATGGGACACTGGTGTCTATCTTAAACGTACGTACAACCACGTAATATCAGATTCCTCACAACACTATAAAACTCTAGCATCTCTGGGAATCATTCAGACTCAGGGAAGACTACTTCCAGGGACAAAAACAAATCAGTGGAGACTCTCGGAGTACTTTTTTCTATTTGACATACTTAGGTAAGCTATCAGCCAAAACTCAATACATTTTAAAAAGGTTTACACTTAATTCATGAACCTTTAACTTAATTCCAAAGACCTTTCCAGCCAATCAGACATCAGCGAGATCTACAGTGACCTGGAGAGCTCCCAGTTCTTACTGACAGACCAGAACTCCAGACCCAGTAGACCCAAGTCCTCAGAGACACGAGTCCGGAGAGCTGCAAGTTACCTGATTCCTGTGGAGGGCTCAGGCATGCTGGAAGGTACTGGTTCAGTTGAACTTATTTGCAGATATTCACACTTCACAGAGATGTTCTCAGGCCATTTCTATAACATGACTGTTCTCCTCTCCAACAGACAGCACAACAACCACAAAGAGTCCTACCACCACAACTACTGCTGCAGCAACAGGCATCAATGCTGCTTCGTCTGGAGAAATCAGCAGTAAAATCAGCCTACTCAGCACCTGTGGCCTCACACTGCTCTCTGTGCTTGTGATGCGGCCGTGGTAGGAGCTGGTCTCTGGTCGGCACACACCAGCCCTTGGTCTACTCAGCTAAATGAAGAATGCAGAATGCACTCATTTATGTTGTCAATATAGCTGCTCTTTTTTTACCCAACATATCACTATGTTCTTTATTCAGACAACATTGAGTTTTCATGAAAGTATTATCAATTTATTTACCTACCCACCTTATTGATTTTTTAATTTATTTTCATGTATGTACGTGTACATGTCCTTTTGATGAATGTTATGCGTCTGAGTTATTGTAATATTTGATAACTGGTAAATGAAAAAGTAAAGGCTGTGTAATTGCTGAGTCATTATGTTGACTACTTGAAGTATTTACCAGTTCATAATTCACTGACTAAAATTTCATTCATTCATTCATTCATTGTGCAATTTGTTTGTACTGGTTTATTTTTATTCATGTAAAACAATGAACATGGAAAACATGTTTTTAAAGAAGCATTATCTTCAGATGGTTTGCACCAAATTAAAAGGTGTGTTGGCCCACAGGCCCAGAATATCAGTCCAGTTTTGCTTGAGACCACTTATTTTAACAAAGTACGGTGTGTAGCTCATAGATAAAGACGCTTCATCACCACATACACACAATGTGCAGTTTCCCCAAAGTTTCCATACAATTGCAGTTATCAAAGTTTAGAAAAGTGTATTTCATAAATGAACTCAGTCAGCGGTCAGTGATTCAATAATCAATAGATACACATAGATGCAAATATGCCGCTCAGTTGTAATGTTGCCATGTGGCTGCGCTGCACTCCTCTGATGTTTCTGTGCGATGCAGCCCATTTTATTTTTGGACAGGTCAAACCTCTGCTTCCTCTTCCTCTTTGCTCCATACGTCTCCTCCACCCACTCCTTCCCCTCTCTCCTGCAGCCATTGTAAGATCATGCTGTCTGACGCCACGTGCGCCACATGCAGTTTTTCCTCTTTCACATCCGGGCTGCCTCACACGCGTGTCTCTCATCATCATCATCATTATCACAGGCTGAGCACCAGCTGTGAACGTCGTCTCATTTGTTCACACTCGGCTGCCGTGGAAGAGCTGTTTTTTCCCGAGGCCCTTCCTGGTGGGCTGGGGCACGGCGCAAGTTCCCTGGGTTGCTGGCTCTAGGCCAGACTCCTGCTTATTGACAGTGCTCCTGTCTGGGTGTGCAGATAAAGGACAGCAACAAGGAGCAGCGGGAGCTTCCTGGCAATAACCACCCCACCCAAGACTGAAGAGAGAAGAGACAGACAGAGGGGCTGGAATGCAGAGGGATGGACAAAGGATATGGCCAGACCAAGGGCAAAGGAGAGAGTGGAGGGGGAGAGAGAGGGGGACAGAGAGAGGGACAGAGAGAGGGAGAGAGAGAGAGAAAAGGCGGGAAAGGACTATCTCTTTCTCTTTCTCACCCGCACTCTGCATGCCGGCAGTTCAGACCCAGACGAAACACCATATGGTGCTCAGATTACCCACCACTTGACTCACACGTGCCTGTCTCCGGGCACACAACAAGCAAATAAACAAATAAACAAACCAACCAACAAAGTCAACGAGGACATTGAGCCAGTTGAGCAGGTGCCACAGGTTAAGGGTCCAGAAATGGCAGGTCAGAGTGGAGACAGCAGTCAGGTGTGGCACAGGGCCCCCTGGCAATGCCTTTCACACATGAGACAAATAACATGCCCGCGTGAATGCACAAGCAGTCTCAGTGAGCTCATATGTACAACCCAGGGGGCATATTACAGAAACATACAAAATAAATTTTTTTTCAATTTGGCATTACAGAGGCAAATACTAAACTAAATTTACGAATCCTATCGTATCTCAGTTAGCAAATCCTAAATGCGACATCTAGGATTTTTATCCCTGTTACTTAGCGATTGACGCAACCTTTCACCAGAACCATGCATTTCTTCATTACAGATAATGCAGCAGAAGCTGTAAGTGTTTTTTCCATCTCATGAAGTCATTGTCAGTGTTGTTCAGGCTAAAATGGAAATAAAACAACCACACTTTTATTCAGTGTCAATGTGCTTGGGATCGAAATAATGAGATCGCTAACTCTGAAATTTAAAGTAAGGGAGAGAAAAGGAGAGGGAACTACATGAGCTAAATGAACATCACCCTCTCTTACCCCACCCCAAGTTAGTGAACACATGACCAAAGACCTATAATGTTATGTGGTGGGGATTGTAAGTTAGGATAGCCTCATAGTTGTCCTAAAGATTGGAGAATTTATTTAAGATTTTTGGGGGTTAGGATGCTTCTGTAATACACTTTTCTTAGTTTAATAGGAAAGGATGGGAAAATGACTTAGTTGTTCTGTAATGACTTTTCCTAAATAAGATCCTATGCTCATTATGCAGCCATTAACATTTTCATTAAGGATAACATCTACTTCTTCCCTTTTAAACAGGTTTGAGGACAGGGCTCAAGTGCTGTTTCTACTTTGACCATTGCAGCACCACTGGACAGAGTAACAGTTCCAGCTGAGTGACTAATGTCCCTTGCATGCATGTTTGGACAAAGTGAGTCAGGCTAGAGGTTTCTGTCTAACCCCACAGGCAGCCGCATTCCTGAACTGGGCACGCCATCCCCATCCCCACAGTTCCCCTGTGAGGGAGAAGCATGTTTGGCCACGCACCCTCCGCTGACTCTCTTCTGGGCTGCCCACTACTTTCACACCTCCACATCACCCCCACACAGGGTTTGGATTTACCAGCCATGAGAACCACCATTGTCCATCTTACGTTAGCAGTTACTGGCTTCAAGTCTCTTGCAGCGTTCAGATGCCAAACTTATGGTGTCTTGTTTATGTTGTGTCTGTCTCTCTGTCTGTATCTACGTATTTGTGTGTGTTTGTGTGTGTGTGTGTGTGTGTATGTATGTGTGATTGGGAGAGAGAGAAAGACAAAGAGAGAGACAGAGACCTTATGTCTACTAGGTTCTACTAAGTACTACTAAATGTCCAAAAAGTTCTAAATAGGATCTGCAGGTGGCAGCAGTAATATTTCAATCAAAAGCTCTAAGAGGAAGCATCACTGCAACTAAATGTATAAATAAAGCCTTTAAAAAAAGTTATCTTCATGTTAACACAGCTGCACAAGTATCGCACAAATAAGGCTATTACACCAGACCATGAAAAAATATCAGACCAGCTTCTCTCTTGAAACTTATTGCATTGTCAGCCATACTAACGCTCTCCATGACTAAAGTGTCAGTGATTCAGACCTGTCTGTCTGGACAGTAGAGCTTCCTCACAATACTTCTTAGCCTATCTACTACTGAGATCATATGGGGCAAAAATGCTCAGCTACACTCCTTGACATTTGTAAGCCCTGAAGTACAAACTGGCATTGTATGTTGTAACTTTCCAAAAGCGTTGTCTTACCAGTAGTAGAATTAGAAGAATCAAATATTCATAACATTTTAAAAGTGATGTTATCTCTCAGTTAATTGTTGTCTATGATTAACAGTGACTAAGTATCTTGATAAAGATGATAAAGTTCCCTCTTAGTGCGCCACGAAGGCTCTAAAGACTCTATATCTTACCAAAGTTGCTTATTTTTCTATGCGTGTTCCCCAAACTATCTCTTCAGAGTCTTCTTAAGCTGTTCTTAACTTTCTCTTAAGAGGCTGAATCCACATTTCTGGCATCAATTTGTTGTCATTCGCGCCTTTTTGAGCATGCCTGAGAATTCTTTTAGTGCATTAAAGTGAAGGTATCAGCAAAAAATATGCAAGTTCAAATATAATTAGTGCATCAATATGACAAATGTATGTGACGTTAACATTTTAGAGGGATTCAAAAACAAAGCAATTTTCCTGTTTATGAAATAAAAGGCAAAATGGAATGCAACCATATGCAGATATTCCATGACAGTAAAAGCAGAAGTCTTGAGACCTACATGACATTTTTTAAGCTATAAAACATAAGTTAAAGCTTAAGAGTGGTCCAGACCCTAAAGCTGGACATATAGTGTATGATTTTGTCAATTGCTTTATTCAGCTCCTGCTCAAAATGTACTATCAGTTACATCAGGGCCAGTCTCCCTTAGAGCAACTTAGGGCTAAGTGCGTTGCTGAAGGGCACAACGGTGGCAGCCAGGATTCCAACCCACAGCTCATGATTCATGTTCTCACACTAAACGATCTGATAATAAGCTACGACTGCTCACACTATATGAGTGAAATGAACACATTCGGAACCCCAAAACCTGAACTCCATCGCTATTTCTGGGAAGAATTTTTTAATTTGCGTTTATCAGACAATGTTACCTGTGAGTGCTCCAGGATATGTGTGCTGTCCTCTGTGCAAAAAGAAAGATGCACCAACATATGGACATGCAGGTGGCTCGGAAGACGTGTGCTTTGTTTATCTTGCATGGGAATTTAATAAACTGGTGGTGGAAATGGTGATACACTTTTAAACAACTGCCTACACTTTCACTTTTCTAATATGTCTGTGCAGGCTCAGGGGGAAAAAGCAGTGATTGTGCAGGGGAATTGTGCAGGGTGATGATTGTGCTTCAGCTGCACAATACACTCCCAAGGGGCAACAGAATTTCAAACAGGTTTGATTTTCACCTGACCACATGATTGTCAGTCAGGAGCTATTTGTGAGGGCTTAACTGGTTCTTCTTACCCCCCTTGTACACTACACAATGCAGGATGCACGATTAAACAAAAACTTGGGCTGATCCCAAAATAGTCACAGTGTATACTCACCATTACAGAAGATATACTTACACTCAAACACGTCGGGAATCATGTCATAACCTTAAGGTAGAGGTTGCAACCTAGCCTTAAGGAGGCGTCAGGAAACCGGCCCTTGATCTGTTTAAAACAACGGCTGCTTGAGCCAACCCTTAATCCCCTCTGATCTGTGGTGATCCAATAGGCTTAAAAAAGCCTTAACCCTATTCCTTTGGCCTATTGTTCTCTGCACAGCTCAGTCACCTGGTAGTGTAATCTCCCTCTGACAGCAGTGTGCTTGGGCACTGAGTAATCAGGGAAGTCCCTGAACTCTCCCGCCAAGGAGAGTAAACCAGCAAACCCGTATAAGATTCCTTTTACAGCAACAAGACAGGAGTGAGTGACTGACATGTTAAAATGTCAGGATTGAGGCCACGTGCAGGCAAATGCTGACATTAAATCCAGAGAGAGAGAGAGAAAGAGAGAGAGAGAGAGAGAGAGAGAGAGACATAGCTTGTGCCATTTTACCTTTGCTGCTCATTAGTGTTTTCAGAAATATTCACAAATGTGTTCAGACGACTTCCTTGTGAGATGTGCAGATATGGTCAAGTGTGAAATATATATATATATAAAGATCTCTATCAGGTTGTGAGCATTTAGAAATAGAATTATTGTAGAGCTTGTTCTCAGTTTGTCACATGATATGTCAGATAACTCCTTTTAGCCTCAGCATACCCTCTTTAGTTTTCTGGTTCAAATGCATATGTGCATGTGCGTGTGTTTGTGTGTGTGTGTGTGTGTGTGTGTGTGTGTGTGTGTATGAGTGTATCTGGTATCTGGTATACTGAAGACTTTTGATCATCATCTCTTCCTATAGAATGGTAAGGAAACTGTCTGCACTCACCACCACTCTGTTATCTCTCTGCTCAGGCCTGTCATCACCATCCCTCCACTCTACCTGCCCATGGATCCACAAAGACTTAAACTAAATACAATGTAGAAGAAAGTTATGCAGTTGCAGTGTACCAAAGTTTACCTTTATCTGAAGAATGTTGTGTGTGACACTATATATATATATATATACATATTATTGCTCATTATGTAATTACATATATATATAAGCTATATAAAAGCCAATGTACAGCCTACACAAGCTGGATTTGTTTGTCATATACTTCGTATGGTATGTGTGGTTGGTCAAAAGTCTTAGTGTTTGATCTATACACTTCCTTACATGTGGATATGATTGGTTTGGTTGAAGCGAAGAAGTGCATTAGACCATGTGGAAAGTTTCAAGTTTGAGCTGGTGGTGCCTTTGTGGGGCTTTGTTATGATTGTGAAAGTGGGGTATAGGGTATGAGGGTGGGGGGCAAAAGAATACTCATCTTACAGTGGAACGTGACCGAGTAGAAGATCTCTGAGCTTTTATTCATCTCTGTGGAGGCACATTCAGTCAAGTCCTAACTCTTTGTGTGGTGTGAAAGGAACTACCATAAGAGCTTGAGAACGTGTGTGTGTGTGTGTGTATATATGTGTGTGTATGTGTTATTTTGGTGAGGCTTGCAACTGCATTCGAATGTGCATCTGCTATGATACTAAACAGGTGTGAAAGTAGGTGCCGTGTGTGTGCATATGTGTCTGTGTGTGTGTGTGTGTGTGTGTGTGTGAGAGAGAGAGAGATATAGATAGAGTGAGAGAACGAGCAAGAAAGACTGTCTCGGGTGCATGGGGCCAGTGGTTTTTCATGAATGGAAAAGAGCAGTCTATGAGTAGCAGATGCAGCCAGAGGAAGTGCCACAGCGAGAGGCTGATTCACACTCAAACAGCTTCCTGTTTGGATTTTTGGTCTCGCGTCAGGCTCTTTATTTTAGCAAAAGGGAAGTCAACAAAGAAGCAGACAACTTAGCAAATGTACAGGAATAAAAGAATGAAAGATGTGTGTACCAAGAGAGAATTCAGTTACACTATGGAACATTTCAAACGCATGTTTTCCCATAATACAGACATACTAATGCATGACAATGACATATTGTTACATTTAAGCTCTGTAAAGAGAACACTTTCTATGAATCCAGTATTCATAAAGCATTATAAACACATTCATAAAGAGTTAGAATTATTTCATAAAGCCTTCTAAATTACATTAGTGTTCATAACTTTATACATCCTAATAATTGTACTCAAGAGGCATTATAATGTTATCATATAAGCCTTTACAACTTGATGTGCCACAAAGCATTATAAAGCTTCAGTTTGATAATTGTCCTGTTATATGTTCAATTCCTCATGCCAAATAATAAAGAGCTACAAGTGCTCAGTGCATACTGTAGGCAAAGTGAAATAACACATAATTACTCCCATCAGGCACCATTACAAAGTAAAATGGGATGTTTCCCTTGTATCAAAAGGCCAAAGAATCTTATAAGGTTTTGTAACACTTCAAGATGTAAAGGCTAATGTCTTTAGTTATAAAGTGTCATGAATTAATTAGAAGCACGTAAGCATGTATTTGTAATTCTTTATGAATACTGGATACATAAAAAGTGTTACCGATATTATAGTGTGTATAATACAACTTTGTTTTGTCCAACTCTGAAGTACAACAAAACCAAAAACACCAAAATTGTATTTCTTGTTGCTGCAAGTGCTGAATGAAAAATTTTACTTCGTTATATGGTGTATATCGTATTATACTGTATTCTAGTAGTGTTCTTTTCTTTGGTATCTGGCGTATAAATGCATTGTAACTGTTGAGAAAGTACTCAAGTAATGGGGGTGGTGATCTGAAGTACACATTTGAAGAAAACTCTTTCAGTGGTGGATAGGAAATAAATTCAGACAAAGCCCAAAAGTCAATCTTGGTGATCTTTGCACTTTCCTGGAGCAAAACCAACATCCATTCATCTATCCATCCATCCATCCCTCCATCCATCCACTTAGCAAAGCCAGGGAAGAGGCTGCTATGAACACTGGCCAAACCTCCCACACTGAGGTGTCAGTGCAGTAGTGCGCTGGATGTGACTGGAGCGGAGAGAGAGGAGCTCCCACTGGGCTTATCCCCTGTGTGAGATTAGGAAAATGCCTTCCTAATCACCGTGTTTGAAGTTATGGTCTTTAATAGGCACCCTCTCAGGCTGAGCTGTGGTGGCGCATTGCGCTCCCCAGAGAATTTTGGGCGAGGGGTAGAATTCACATGTGGATGCGTGCATGCTGGCTGACTGGGTGTGGTGGTGTGAGAGGAACTACCAGAGACTGAGTGTGTGTGTGTGCATGTGTGTGTGTGTGTGTGTGCGTATGTGTGTGTGATATTTTGGTGAGGCTTAGCAATTGCATGTGAATGTGTATGCTATATATATATATATATATATGCTATGATACTGAATAATTGGTGTGAGAGTAGGTGCCACGTATGTGTGTGTGTGTGTGAATGTCTTGGGTTGGGTTGTAATATTGAATTATGTGTCAGCCTGCAGGGGGAGCAGGAGTTCCAGATTTGGCTTGTTGTGCTGTACTGCTGCTGAGACTGAGAGCTCTCTCTCTCTCTGTCTCTCTCTATCTATCTATCTATCTATCTATCTATCTATCTATCTATCTATCTATCTATCTATCTATCTCTCTCTCTCTCTCTGCCTCTCTGCCCATTCTGACTGAGGCAGGAGCATGCAGTGGGCTGAGGCTAAGACCCTGTCTCTTCCTGTTCCTCTCTTTCAACTTTGTTGTTCCCACTGCACCACTCAAAGATGTCACAAAGATGTGGAGGTCATGCCTAGTATATGTGATAAGCCATAGGCTTCTTTGTCTGCCCACACTAAGGATGGGGGTTTGAGAAAAGAAGCCTGAAATTACTCTGAGCCAAAATGGATATTGACCGAGAAATTCTTTTGAAATATTAATTGGAGTGTTTTATGACTGGCCCTAAATGCAGTGCTGCGACCGTTGTGTTAGCGGGTCAGCAAGCTTTGTTGCCTCCCTAATTTCTCTCTCTCTCTATTTCTCTTTCTCTCACTCTCTCTGTGTTCTTGGAGTCAACACCTTACTACTTTTATAGCAGCTATTTATAACCCATAATGCATCAGTGATAAGTGTGTCTTTGGCGTTTGCTTTGGATGGATGCCTGTGTGCCTGTGTGTGCATGTGTGCTATGCATGTACACACACCACTCTCCTGGTTAATTTAATGCTTTGAATTTCTAGTTTGATTTCAGTGTTGGTTTTAATGTCCTCACTATCACATATAAAAACATCATATGTTTGTATGAGCAATAGAATGACACATCATACATGTGGTGATGTGAGAAATCACACTTGCTAGCCCCAGTCGTCAGTAGCCTGCAATTATTTGCTTGAGTGGAGCTTTTGTGTCGCACATGCCCTTGGTTAGGTGAGGCATTTGTCCGTTTTTCACTGAACCAACACTTCCTTGTAAGCGTTCAACAAGAGGTTGCACTAAATTATTTAACACTGAATTACTGGGCAAACAGAAGTTTCCGACACAGCCGCTCTTGCCTGTGTGGCCAGGACTTGAGTCAACAAATACCATAATTACCTCTAATATCATCTCCCCAGGCTTGCCACACACATACAAACACACATATAGAGACATTCAAGCAGGCCCACACACACACACACACACACATCTATCCCCCGCATTCATGCATAAATAAGGGCATGGAGGAGCGGAGATGAGAGAAGGGGAAAAAGGAGAGGAGAGGGAAGGAGAACCGAGGAGAGAGAAGGAGTGGAGGCAATGACAAGAGAGAGAGAAAGGATGAGAGGAAAGAGAGGAGAGAACAAGAGTACAGACAGGACAGGAAGAGAAGAGGGGAGAGGAAAAGAGGGGAGGAGAAGGGGAGAGAGAGAGAGGAGAGAGGGCAGGGGGGGTAGATGGGGTCAGAGGTCAGAGGTCAGAGGAAGCTGGGGACGGGAGCTGTTGATAACGGGGAACTCCAGAGCATTGTCATGAGGGCCGGCCTCGGGCACAGTGCCAAGGCTCCATGGCTCCACAGTTCCACAGCCCACCAGGCTGCCATCAGATTTCAGCGCACAGACAATGCAGGGTCCAAAGAGCAGGGGAGACGAAATGCAAACATCATGCCTTTCCATACACATGTTCTCATCCACGAGGCCATTCTCATGGGACGGTTGGCACGCACGACACAGCAGAATACCGATACACACACACACACACTGATCTCTGTGGAGTCAAGGTAGTGTCAGCACAGGACACAGGATAAGCACAGGACAGTGTGTCTAGACAGTGTGACATGTTCCTACTAATATCGGCTAAAAATTTAACGTGATGCTGACTTCATCAGTAACACATATTTGGGGGCACATATTTGGAGATGTGGTGGTACGCAGGCCAAAGACAAGCAGTTCATATTCACCTCTGGCTGCTGCGTGGCATCTGACCTCATGGGATTGATTGGGCAATGGCAGGCAGATAGGAGGCAAGCAGTGACATAATCACAGCTTCTCCAGTTTCGCTGGAAAATTTGGGAAATGGAACAGCTGCTCGCAGAGTGACACCGCTGAGTGATTGGCTGTAGCCAAAAGTGCCGCTTTGAAGAATTCATAACTCACAAAAGCCTGTGTTTTTGTACACTAGAACCACAGTCCAGAGTCAGTGTGATTCAACAGCTGCCACATACACATTCCTACACATTTATATACAATTTTCCGGATGTCGTCATATGCTTAGATTGTCCTTAGTTTTTACATCCAGCTAACTGGCACTTGGAGTGGGAGAGGGGTGAGAAGGGGCAAATGTCTTTATTACTACCTCTGGTCTTTACCTTAAACCTGGGAATTAAAATTGATCACTTGCCAAGATCTGTTTTGGACTTTCTTTAGTTGGTTAGTATGTGTTTATGATATGTAGCTGCGGGGCTAACTTCAGGCCTGTTTTTCCATGATGTTATGTATAACAAAAAAGTGTAAAAAGTAAGGGAATATTTGGTCATGTACTATGAAGCATTTCACCCGGGGATTGCCTATTCCTAAAGCACTGACCTCAGTGACATCCCTTCTCTCTCTTGCCCTTCTCCTGGGCTTGTATACACACACACACACACAGACACACACGCACACACAGACACACACACTCTTGCAGCTTGGCGTCACTTTTGCACAATGAGAGGTTTTCTCAGGCTTCTGCTGCTGACAAAGGCTGTATTGAGGCAGGTCTGAGTTTGAATAAGCAGTGCTGGAGACGAGGAAGTCTAATGGAGGAGGAGGAAGAGGAGGAGGATGGAGAGGGCAGATGGAGGAAACGTGTGTGTGTGTGTGTGTGTGTGTGTGTGTGGAGTCGGGGGACGAGTGCGCAGGGTACTCTGCAAAGAGTGGTCACATCATGGGATGGTATCTGTAATGCTTGGCTTGGCCTCTCTCCCTGCCTGCCTCCTTCTCTCCTTCTCTCCGTTTAACAGATGATTGGAAAAGAAAACACCACTGCGCGTGTGGAGCTCCAGCTCTCCAGCTCTAACTCCACACACACACACACACACACACCCACACCTTAGCCCTGGATGTGTGGGCCATGGAGCAGAGAGTTCACCCTTGTGTCAGGTCACTTCGCACACAACACAGGCCTCTTGTGCTGCCCTCCAAATAATCTCCTCTCCCACCACCAGCCCCCTCATCTTTTTTTCCCCTTTAAGGCCCATAGGATTTTTTTCTCTCGTGTGGCACAATGCTGGATCTGTGCCCAGGAGTCCCTGGGGACTACAAATGACACGGGACATTTTTGGGGGGTTGACTGGGAGAACTCTGAGATAACACTGGTGTTTCAGAAGTGCTTCATTGCCTTTCCCCGCTGTAGTTGAGCTCCTTCTCTGATTTGGCATACATGGGGTCAGGCAACTCTGGGGAGTTTCTTTTTTTAAGCCCTCATGTTTTCTTTTCTATCTCATATTAGCAGTGTACAAAATATGCTGTGTTAGCTCACTGTAAATATGGGCAGGCTTGGCAATATATACAGTTGAGTGAGTGTAATTTGTCAGGTCATGCTTGTGTTTCAGCATAAATAAGAGCGGGTGCATGCTCACTGACTGCAACCTCATGGGATGTGTGGAGAGTGTCTTCAAATGCGGGTTGGGTAACTGACTACATGCTGAAGGGGGAACACGGGACTAAATGCTATCTTATGTAACGTTCCATTCAAGAGTGTGAGAACATAGCCTAGGGCCTCTGCAGGTGAACTCTATTGGCTTCCCTTCTGGTCTCTCTCTATATGTGTGTGTGTGTATGTGTGTATGACTGTGAGAAAGTCCATGATAGTCCACAAACCAGAGTTTTTCAGAATGAATGACTGCTGTCCACCTGACTGTGTGTGCGTGTGTGTGCATTTTGTAAGAGTAGCTTTCTTCATAGTGTAAGCACTTGTGAATGTGTATCTCTGGACAAGTGTTTGTATGTGTAAATATGTGTATGTTGGTATGTTGTATGTAAGTGCTCACCATTGTGTGCACAACAGCATCATCAGAGTATGGCTGGAGACTGGGAGATGTTGGCTGCCATGCCTCACATGAAACACAACACGCAGTTCACAATCCCTTGAACATTAGAATCTCAATTACAGATTCTTCAAGTAATAATTATCATTAATTGTGTTAACAGCTTGCTGTGGCTAGGATCCGGTTTAAGCTCTCCATTTGAAATATGACCTGACCTTTGAAGAGGAAAGATCAATGGAAGACCTCTGGTTCTGTGTAACACGAGTGCAATCCTATGATATTCTTTGGTTTGACTTACTGAGCTGGCATGTGTGGGTGCCTGAGAGAGGATGGGGATCAGGGAGCAGAGTTGAGTCCATTCCTCTGCACCACTTACTGATGTTGTTTCCCATTTTAATTTGAATTCAAACATTTTTGTCAATTGCAGCAAATTTCTCCAAAATGCTTGTCTGGCGACCTGTTCCATGTGTCCACTTTGCTGCATCTTCCACACTCCTGGCTCTAGACCTGAAGGGCAAACAGAGATTACTTGTATTACTCTTATTATGTACTTATTGCCCACAGGCGATCAAGCATTTTTTAACCTTTTAATTTTGCGGTGGTCTTCAAGCACTTAAGCGGTGGCGCAGCCTAAATCTGTTATTGTTCTGAAGTATGCACTGTGTAGTCTCCATAAGCATGTGCTACTGTAATCAGAGCCTGTTAAAGTGAAGCTGTCTGAAGGGGAGGCGTGTAATTGAATATGTGGATTATTATAGTCAGATGTTTGCACTCAAAGCTTCCCCTGACCCCTTGTGTGACCAAGTCACAGATTAGGGTCAGGGATCACTGGAGCCAAGATTAAAATGCCTGGGGTCGCGACCCCAGACTCAGACATCAGGCCTCTCTGACACTGTCTGAATATAAGTGCCTGAATTTACTATGGCTGACATGCATATATGGCAACACTGGTGGCCACTCACTCTAGTGGTGTTGAATTTCAAAATTAGAGAAAAAAAAGACATTTATGACTTTTTTGTTCCATCTTTAAAGGTTAAAGGCCATAATTTTTACTTGTTTGTCAAGGGAATCTTTTTTCTTTACTTAGCTGACTGTGTCAATCCACATCTCATGGGATGATTATGTGAAAATGATTCCTTTAAAACAATGGGCAAACTGAATTGGAAACCTTCCATGAAACTGAATGATGGGTGTGGCATGATCAACACTTAAAGACGTATCTTTGAAAGAGCAAAGATTGTTTCAAGATGAAAGCACCATCAGAACAATAAAGCTATCAAGTTCCAGGCATGTTAGTGTCTGCTGCCACAGGGTATGGATCATGAATCCTGTGCTTCAGAGAGCAGGATGGATTGGTTTGGGGTTGTCATCATTCTTGGACACTTCCAAGCCTGGCCTGGGTGAACCCTGGTGAACCTGCTAGCACATTTTGCCAATATCCAAATCACTAAAGTAAACACATGGAACCAATCACAAACATATATTTGTTGACGGATAAAGGAAGAGTACAGTTAGCACTGGTTTCAACACAACCAGTGGCAGTACTGACGGCGTCACTGTTAAACAACATGAACTTCTATTTTCTTTGGAATTAAGAGCAAAAGTTACAACTGCCTGTAAAATATTTATGTACAAAAAGATTTGGTCAGAGCAAAAATTTCCTGTCATTGTTGGTTATACTCCATAAAAAAAATAAGATGAGGTGCCCAAACCCACTCTTAATCTCAATTGTTGAATGTGAGGATAGAGTGAACCTACTTCAATCTACTACAATCACAAATTAATAAAGAGAAACTATGCAACATTTCAGCTTAATTTACCAACTTTGCAGTTACATTGATGGTCAAATGGCTCATTATTGGGCGAATGAAGGGTCTCTTGACTCCCCCTATGATCTCAAATTTACCATGCTTGCAACATGACCCTCTCACTCACTCACATATGAGCCAATGTTTATCACTATTGCTGGTTCCCATCCTTTGGTTAAACAAATCAACATGTATTGGCAAGATTTCAGGACATTGGTGTAAGCTACAAAAATATTGGCAATCAACGAGGTGCTCTGCAGTTAAAAAAAAAATAAATCCCATGCTTGCATATGGATACCTTTCAGGATAGTCAGTAGACTGGCAACATTTTTCTTAAGTTTGCTTTATTGGTTAATTCCAACTATTTCAACTGTTACTCATCCTGTTTGCTGATGTCAATACTCAGAGCCATTTGGGCCAAAGCTGTTGGCTTTTTCTCTGCCTAATATGGTCATCAGGAGAGCCACTACGTCTGCAACCCAGCCTGTGGGTCATTAGCTCTCAGTGACTATATTTATTAATTTTTTCCAAAGCAACAATCTGCATTATTCATATCAGTGGAAGTGACAGAGTGTAACATGAAAAGACAACATCAACAACATCAACAACAACACCAACACCAGCAGGGCAGAGAGAAACTGGAACCGAGGCTGTGAAGGTGAGGGTGAGACGTGGAGGAGTGGCGGTGCAGTGGTCTTCGATGCAGGACATATGTTCTCACATGGGTGGGCCAAGTGATGCCATCTCCACCTTGGCTGAAGATGATAACCTATCCCATATGCGACATCCTGACTTCAAGGCAGCCATGGTCTCTGGAAGGTGCTGGACACAAACTGACCAAGCACATCTGGGTCTGTAGGCAACATGGATCCTGATCCCCTATGGACTAATGCCCATTTATTTACTTTAGCTTTTGATTTTCCTGTATCTTTCTTTTTTCTCTTTTATTGAGCTAATACTCCCACTACATGTCTTAATTAGTATTTCAATGTATGTGACCATAGTAACAAAGTTAGCAACTTTTTTTTTGCAAAGTTGTTAGCAGTATGGCATTGGGAAATGCATCCCTGTTGGATAGTTGCTCAAAGTCTCTGCCTCAGGCCTCTGATTAGTCTCATTTCAAAACCTCCTGTATGGTCCTACTGGTGCCTGCCTATGGCTTTAAGGGAGGTCTAGTTAGAACACTTCCCTGTGCCCTGTTTATCAGGATGGTCTTACTGTAATATGCTCCACTTTCTTTTTTACTCTGGAATGAGTTAATTTCAGGGAAAAGGATTTCTTTGAGAGTTATCAGTTCCAGTGGCCATACCAGCAGTGTCTGTCACTGTTTATACAGCCCTTGGCTCCAGGTCCACTCACTCCTACTCGCTCTCTCATGTTCCATACCACGGCCCAGCCAATTATCTTCAGAGGCTTCCGTTCCCACACTCAGGCCTTGTGTATTTTTTACTGGAGGAGATGATAAAGTTAAACTGGCTGAGTTTTAGTGCACTTTTACCATTACTACACCCTCACTGTAGTATGCAATCATTAACACAATAAAGCCCACAGTCCAGGGTTGCACAACATACAGTATAGTCCCCCCCACACACACGCGGCCCACATCAAAGAGACATCACAGCTGAAGGTCAGCAGCTCTCTGTCTGTGTTTGTGTTAAAATGGCTACACGCCAAATTTGTATACAATTTGCATGCATAGTTTAACTATATAGTATATAGTACTGGATATTTGTCGATGTGTGTGTATGCTTAGTATACCTCTGTGTGTGTGTGTGCATGCATGCGTGCGTGTGTGTAAAAGACATACCTACTGTAACTTGATCTGGACTACCTCTGAGGCCCCAGGAGAAAGTGTGTGATAAGATCACAGCTCCAGTGCTTCATTACCCTTTAGCGATTGGCTGCACCTTATTTCCCTCGACTCAAGACCCCCCTCCCCCACCACACACACACACACACACACACACACACACACACACACACACCTAAGGCTCCTGTTTCCTCTCACACTAGGGGATTCCTGGAATTGTGCTCATTCTCAGCCACTTCTTGTGAAAGCGACAGGTGTGCTTATGTCACGTGTTACGAGCAACGGCTCACATGAAAGTCACACCGCCTCTCGGCAACTGTCACAGCCTAAATGGGGTGGGGGTGGGGGTGGGGGTGGGGGGGGGGCGCAGTATCCTAAAGCTCCATCTATACCTGAGTGACTTCAGATTGCATGAGGCTGTTGCTCTTAGCTCAGGCTTATATCACTGAGATTGTATTAAAGTTAAGGAGAACAGGCTTTGGACCAGTAGTAGTGAAGTAAGAGTCAGATATGTCATACTGATCGTATCCAATTCCGTAGGTCAGCGCTGATCACTGATGCAGGAGGGAATGCATTACATGCAGTGGATAAAGGCCACAAGAAAAGTGTTTTTAACCCCAATGCCTTCTTGCCGTGCTGAAGCCTGATGTTTTCTTGGCCAGATGTGGGAAATTGCTGTGCACATTCAGGAGCCACTTCCCAGGTGGCGTGTCACCTGAGAGTGGATATCACTGAGACCTGTTGTATAGTGGGGCAGGACCTGCCTGACCTTTGCAGTAGCAGTCCTCTGGGTGTGAGCTGTGACCAATGCTGATTGGCTGCCTGCAGTCCAGCAGGCTGTTCACACGGGGGCTAAAGGGCCATGACACACGCTACATACCTTGCCAGATGCTACACTGAAGGCTTAATATGGATGTATGCCAATCTCATGCTGATGCACTCATTCTGTGTGACGTTTATGTATGTGTGTGTGTGTGACTCTGTTTGTTTGGGAGTGTGAGATTTCACAGAAAGTGGCATAAGCATTTGTTGACTCACTGCTGCCTTGAACTACCTGCAAAGAGTCTGGATGAATTTGGGCAGTCTGAACCAAATGGGGAATGCATCGCCTTAAGTTCCACTTTCGCCGCCTCTCTCTCTGTCTCTTTCATGACAACTCCGCCTCTGTGCCCTGTCTAGACAAAGTCAGCCGAGATTGACTTACGCCTCCAGAGAAGCGAACATGGTGGAGAGGTCTTGCGGGGGACTGTCAGAAAGATAACACTCATACACACAGACACATATGGGGGCTGAAAATGTCACATTTTGCCAGACAGCGAACAATATTTCAGGTTCTCCAAACATCTTTACAAGAGAACATCCCAGAGGGGGGCAAAATGGACCTGTAACGTGGACAAGACAAGAAAAAAAAGACAAAAGGCCTAGCCTCCAAAATTTTGTGATGAGCATGTGCACGTGTGTAGGTTTATGTTTACATTTACAAGCCGAAGAGCTGAGCAGAAAGCTGACGGGCTGAGAGACAACGGCTTTAAGATGATTTCAAGCTTACTGTGCATTAAGGATTCCTTGGAAAGCACTCAGGCGCACAGAGCAAAGGCAGTGTGGGGATGCCCAGATCAAAACAAAGGAGGGGAGAAGAGGGGTTATGTAACCACAGGCTTACAGGGCATTAGGGTAATCTGCTACTCTCTGTTTACCATTTACGCTCAGAGCAGAGCGAGCAGCTGTCCACTGACTGATCGCACTACAGCCAACCAGGGACACACAGAGAGTGAGGGAGAGAGGGGAGAACAGAGAAATCACACAAGCCGTTTTCAGACACAACTTCCAGTAATTAACCGAACCTTTACTCACGGATTTACATGACACGGACGATTCAGACATGACCCTAAAACTCAAAACTCAGCTGGGGTGGAACTTGTTCACACTACACAATTTGAAGGGGGTGGAAAATGATGCAGAATAAATGTGATCGTACATGTTAGTGGAAGAAGATATGAGAGGTCACTGCAACTTGTGTGACTGGCGAAACAAAGCTGCAGTAGTAATGCTAACCCACAAGGGTGCATTAAAGTTATGTCATCAACACGCCCCCTCACTTTACTCGGACATCAGCCCCCTTCATTCACACCTGAGAGCACTCGTTACATATCTGAGAATGGCACTAGGGGGCCGGTTGTGTCATGTCTGAGGGATAAAACATACCTGAGTATGTCGTTTTTCGCAGCCTACCATTTGATTCTCATTAGATATCTGAGTTTCATCTTATGTGTGAATACGGCTACATAGAGGCAGAGAGAGAGACACAGGTTTCACTCCGGACTGTTAAATTACCCTTGGTTACACTTTTCAGTCATGCTTGTAGAAATGAGATAATGCTCTTTGAAATTTAACACTCTGTTCTCACTGCTTTCTCCATTTAATAACTTTTAACACAACATCATAGTTTTCACAAGAGGTGATTAAATGCGTGGTAACACTTTGTATGAACTCAGTATTCATAAAGCATTTTAAAAGCTAGCCATCATGAGAAATGGGGTGGAGGGGAAGAGGGTAGAGGGAAGGGCAGGACACCCAAACAGGGCCTGCTGTAATAAGGGGACCTGAGCGGAAAAGCTAAGCTCATCTAATTATGAGCTGGGGCTGGAGGCCGACACTATGATTAGGGATTGGTGAGAGAGAGAGAGAGAGAGACAGACAGACAGACAGACAGACAGACAGACAGACAGACAGAATGAGGTGGTCACCTCAGATGACCTATTGGATAGCTCGCCTGCCCAGGAAGCCAGTCTTCATTGCATGCACACCACAAATTACAAATAAACATACACACACACTGTATTATGACAAAACAGACAACACAACTAGAGAGTAATAGACAGATGACTATTTGACTCTCTGATACTCTAGCAATGTTGTGCAAATTACTTAGGAAGTAATACTTTTTACAGATTACTCTGTAAAAAGTATTAATTTCAGTTACAAACTTGCAGTTGCAGAAAAAAAGCAAACTCATTTTACAGATTACCCATGTTTACTCAATATTACTCATTTTTATTTTCTGTTTTTCACTTCAGGTACAACTGAGTGATGCATTTCTTCCCAACACAGTAAATTGCTGCCCTAGTGATCCTGGCACTCACAGTGAACAGCCACTAGACACTGAGAGCAGGCCACTGATGCTCTATAATGAGCGTAGTTCAAAACAAGTGCTTGAGTGAGTAAATTACACTCACTGCAATAAATGAACAGGGAATTGAAACCACCTCTGAATTATCCAGCAAACAATGAAGTCGGTAGCTCTGAAAGCTCTCTGTGTGTATGTCTGTGTGTGAGCATAGCTGGTGTGAGGCTGTTAGACTGGTGTGTCTGGATAATTCTTCCCCTTAGAGGAATGTGTTTAGAGACAGGGCCCTCAGATGGACAGAATGTGTGTGTGTGTGTGTGCATACATGCATGTGTGAGAATGACACTCCATGTTGCTGTGGCCCCTGGCTGCTGTTCCAGCTGCTTGGCATCTCCCCATGACCCAGTTTCAGGTTTCTCTGCCACGGCACACTGGCATTATCCCGTGGGCTCGGCTTTACATGGCTGTGAGCGCCGATAACAGCTGGAAAAAGAAATCCAGCACTTCCCAAGACATGGAGCGCCGACAGGGATTGTGGGATCGTGTGTCTGGAGCCAGGAGGACGTGTAGCGGCTGCACACTTCTGCTTCAAAGCAGATAAGATGACAGACTGAACCTGACAAAAAAGGGAGGAGGGACCACACCCTGTAGCACTGCACCTGTCTGTGTGAGTGTCAAGAAAGGGGGAAAAAGACAGACAGCACTAAAGAGAGAGAGGGAGGGAGAGAGAGAGGAGTGCATTAGTAGAGAGACAGAGCAGAGGCAGACAGTCAGCCATGAAGACAATAGTACAGGTTGTTCAGTGAGGTTTTTCTGAGAACTCTCTCTCTGTCTCCCTCTCTCTCTCTGTGTCTGTGTCTGTGTGGTGACTGTGGTTGATGCTGCAGTGACATGTTTGGTGTGTGCTGTGGCAGTGATGTGTAACACACATGGAGGACCTGCAGTATCTAGAACAACTCAGACACAAGCAGATGAAGGTTTTGTTCTAATATCACATGCTTCTTCTAGTTGGGTTGACTTTTGCTCAGGGTGGAGTACCCAGCTGTTCCCAGCAGTTAGTGTCTTCTTTCAAGGGAACTGGCAAGTCCTTACACAATGAATGTCAGCCAAGAATATAACCAGAGTCCAGTGTAATATTTAATCCAGTGTCACGCATGACGAAGCAAATCCTAAAATATTATAGCTGGGCAAATATGCATGAATTAACCTGTCTGTGGGCATAGACATTTATAGCATTATCATTAACTTTTGCCATATTTCTAAATACTAAGAGTGATAAATTACATTTTGCTCCATTTAATATGGCACTGAATTTGACTTGCAGATTAATGAGGGTCATTATAGTTACAGGAGGGATGTTTTTGGGATTAATGGTAAAAGTCCATTTGGCAGGTGGTCTCCTCCTCCACTGAACATGAGAAGTGCTGAGTGGAGGAAGTGGGTTTACAGTGGGACTGGAGAGTTACTGTACCCTGGCCTGAAGCCCAACAGACCTCCCGGCCTGGCATCCAGACTCCAGAACAAAGCAAGCGCTGCGACACATTAACCCAAGTCCATATAAGGAAGTTCCTTCCTCAATAAGTGTTGTCCCCGCGCCGATAACATCTCCCTCTGGATGTGTGCCAAGCGAAAGCAGGAAATCACTCATATATCTTGGCGATAAGGCTTGGGCCGGCATCTTAGGTACACACAGAACAAAGCACATCTGCCACGTCTGTTTCCTGTGTGTGCTGGCAGCCCATGGTTCTCTCCCAGCGCTTATCAGCCACTGTCAAGTTCACCCTATCAGCTCCAGGCCGTCACCAGCTGGCTGCGGAACAAGGACAGTGTCACTCTCATGTGGTTCAATAGGTCAGGTTCGAGTCAAACTGTCACTCAAGTCCCTGCACTAGGACTTTGGAACACTCCTTTGGCACAATGGAGACTCGGGTGGCAGGAACCAAAAGTCCCCCCCCCCCCACTACCCAGACTTCATTGTCCTGTTTTGTACAGTTTAAAAGGATGTTTATTTAAAGGACACCTTTAATGCTTTGCTTAAGAGAAGTCTTTAAATAAACATCTTGAAGTTAGGTTAACCACTAGGCATTGCAAAATGGATATTTGGCACAATACCATCCAGCAGCGTGGCGTGCTAAGAGTAAAAGTACTCTCACCTGCCCATTGCGCCGGGGGGTTGGCGTGTCCCAGCAGCACCCTGACATGGTGACATGACTCGTGTTTGGCAGTCTGAGAGTATGCTTGCCCTTAGGGCAAGCTCAACCTGCCTCACATTTTCAATGCAGCCCAAATACTATGCCTAAGCCCAGGGCTAAACCTGATTCCTTGAAGAAGGAAAGCAAAGCACAGTGTGCACATCCTTTCAGGGCATGACACCACAGCCCAAACCCAGAAAGTACCCTAAAGCACTGCAAAAATGTAGTTGCTATAAAAACCATCTAAATGCATGTAAAGCAGCCTACTCAGACTGGGCAACTACAGTTGCAAGAGTCAGTGCTACTGATAAATCTACTTCTCTGTAGTCTTTGAGAGAGAGAGAGAGAGAGAGAGAGAGAGAGAGGGAGAGACCTCTGTAACAACCCAGCCCATCCCAACACTCTGCAGCAAACACTGGTGCTTTGGGATGAGTCACCTTCATAATCACATCAATTATGAACACATAATCACCTCACCAGAGCTGTTCTTTGTGTGTTTGTGTAATCCACATGCCATATGCATGCATTTAAGGAGAAAGACAGATTACAGACTAGCAACAAACACTGTGTGTGTGTGTTTGTGTGTATGTCTGAGTGTGTGTGTATAACTCAGACCCTGCCGGACGGAGCCTTAGTGTGGGGGTTCCTGTGGCGGCCTGTCATCTTGCTGTGAGCTCCATGCTGTGAGCCACATGTGTGATCCCCTCACCCGCCTGTGGTTCGGAGGCCTCAGTCACCCCACCCTCTAGCCCGTGCCCATAATGACTCCCAGGCCCGCCGCTGAAAGCGCCGTTTATGACATCAAATGGGTCACAACCTCAGTGTATTGTCATTGCCTTTGCTTGGACAGGAGCTTTGTGCTCTGATTACCCAACACACACACACACACGCATGCATGCATCCTCCAACATGCACACACGCGCATACACACACACACACACACACACACACACACACAGTCATCACTATAAGGGGGAGATAAGTGAGATAGAACATACGCTGCAGTATCCGTTGCACAGCAGCACAGATTACCCAGAGAAAAACCACACCAGGAAACAGCCTCCCATCACTTGGCCGATGCCCTCTCACCACAGATCTGGCTTCTGAGGAGGTTTATAAATAAATAGATGCGCCCCAATTGACTTCTCCAGTAAATCCATGCCAGACCCACTCCTGAGGTTAAGAGCCCTCTTCAGAGCCTAGAGGGGTCCTGGCCAGGCATTGTGAGTTGCTAACCGCCTACACAACCCCACCCTTCGCCCTGACACACACGTGCACACACACACACACAAAACCAAACACTGCCCCCACACACCAAACACATCCGCCCACACACACACTACACTACACACACATACACACAGACACAAACACATCTGCCCACACACACTATAGTACACTATACACACACACACATTAACACACACACACATACACACACTCACACACACAAACAGGCATTATTCACACACCCACAATCCCCACACCCACACCCTTGCCCCCTACAAACACAGACGCTCACATAAATTGTGGGTCATTGAGCGTCTTTTTCTGGTTAACCCAGTGGTAGGTGTCCTGTCTAATTGCTGCTTATGAAAAGATAACTGGGCTCCCTTGGGTGTAATGGGCTTTGACACGGGCACAGTGTGACCTCTGACAGAGCAAGCTGTCACTACTGGGATGGCTGGGCTCTGACCCTGTGCTGCCCCCGTGAACGGCTTATCATGGAACGAGGGGATTCAACCACTCAGAACCGCCTCAGAGCAGGGCAATGGGCCAGGATTGAGGGGGAAAAATAATAAAACTTCATTCCCCGTCCAAGTGGATTGCAGGCAGATAAATGGGAAGTCATTCTAACAGTGTCAGATACCATCAGGTTATTTTTAGTTTTAGTAGTTATTACTTCTATTGATTTTTTTACACCCTTTCCAAATTACACAATGGGGATTGTTGTATTTGTAATAGCTGTGTGATTAGGCCTAGACCTGTTCCAGGTTGTTTCACTCTGGGTCTCTTTTACTGCTTGTTCTAAATCATGGTAAGAGAGCAGCTGTGCGGGACACTAGGAGAAGAGAAGGAGACTGTTGTATTATCTGCACTATGCTTGTAGCCTTCTACCTACCTTCTTCTCCCACCATGCACGCACACGCACATGCACATGCGCACACACACACACACACACACACACACACACAAACACACACAATCAACCAAAGTTGATTCTGTCACTGCTGTGTCCTGTCGTGACCCCATCGGCGCAAGCAACCCTGCGCAGGAAGGGCACAGACGTCTGCCTGATAAATAAGTCAAAGTTTGGGGGAATTAAAAATGGAGGGGTTCATCTGGAGTTCAGCAACACTGCGCACTCAGCAGGGGATTGAGTCAGAAGAAACCTCTGCGCTTTTTTTTCTTTCCTTTTTTTGAATATAATAATTGTCATGATTTGGGTGCATCAGTGGATGAGAACAATGGCTCCTCAGTTGAGTGCTAAGCGCTGAGGGAATTTGCAACCACATTAGAGACAAATGATTTACTGGCAATTGTGTCTCAAATGTGGGCCTCATGTTCAGTACCATGACAAGTATTAAATAGCACTTTTAGGCATATACAGTTACATCAGTATGGAGACGCTGGAGTGGACAGTACTCAGTGCAGACGGTCAAAGCTGTCTGTGGTGTATGCAGCTAAATGAGATATGATCATCAGCAGTGGTAGTGAAGCAGTCTCTTGACTTCATTCTCACCATGTGTTGCCTTCCATGCAATCAACTAATCAAAATCAGAAACAGGTTTGTTGCCAGGTTGGTTTCCACATACAAACTTGTTTTGGTTGTGTGGCGCAAATTAGTTCAGTAGACAAAGAGGGAACAAGACAAAGACTCTTCTACCACACAATAAACACCAGGTCAAATTTGAATGTTTAATATGTAATAAAGAAGGGTGGGAAAGGAACTAACCAATGGGCAAATGGGTTTAAATAACAGTTCAAGTTTTTGAGCATTTGCTGATGAGTCCAGCTGCCACGAGACAGAATAGGTCTAATGGTGTGCGGTGGTTTTGGTTTGGTCTCTTACTCTGCTATGGTACTTGTAGCAGTGGTCATTCGCATCACTCCAATCCTCTCTGTACACAAGTTGCAGTGTTGGCACATTTGCAGGACAGCAGTGACGTTAGCGCCGTAACCCCCCCTCTCCCCACCCCCCTCCCCCTGATGAACCCTGTGATAGCCTACAGCATACACAACACAACACAATTTCTCAGTGCACACAAAGTCCAGCCAAGGCAACCAATCCGTCCCGGGCCCCTCCAATAGTAACATTAAACAGTATATTAGCATGGCTCTTAACAGACAACACCCTCTCAGTTTGATTAAGTAGAGAGGCAGTAATCAGATACCCCTTCTCAGAATATCTATTGCTGATGCGCCACTACTCCTTAAAGCCCACCATGATTAAGGTCATTACATCTTCCTGGAGCCTCAGCATAAGTAAGCAGCTACTGGAGCTGGAAAGGCCAAGAGAATATAAACATTATAGCATAGCATGTGGCTCCCTTGTGGTTCCCAGCGACCTGCCAATAAAAATGGGGCCATCGATGTTGTTTACGTCTATTATTCACATGTGAGAAGTCATTTGGGATTACAGGGTCCTAATGGTTAGCATTAAAGAATACCTCTCACCTTGTAAATGTATGTAATTGCATAATGCAAACAAGATGGGGACAACAAATCAAAGCATGTAAAGAAAGGGCAGGATATAAAGACTTTAGAAAATTAACTAGTTGAGGCTTTGTGCATAAAATATTAAGTTGGATACAAGAACAGCCTTTGAAATCTAAATATTTGATAGGCTGATGTCAAGACATAGCCTAATTTCACTAAATGTGACAGCAGAGGGACGTGGGGACCTTACATTACTTAGCTGATAAATTTGGTCCGGTTAGGGTTTCAGGGCTGAAACTCAACCTCTTGTTTCACACAGCCACTTCACTCTACTCCACTCCTTGTCAGTGTCACGTGCGTGTGTGTGTGTGTGTGAGAGAGAGAGAGAGAGAGAGAGAGAGAGAGAGAGAGAGAGAGAGAGAGATAGTGGCTGGTGGGCAGGGGACCCAGGGCTGGCTCAGGGTGTGGCAAGGAGAGGATCTTTTCCACCTCCACCTGCTCAAAAGCATGGAGGTGGGGTTGTGCTATACGCTCTCTCTCTCTCTCTCTCTCTGTGTCTCATCACTTCCATTTTCCAGTGCAGTGGCAGACAACAGCTCTAACTTCACTTACACAATCAGGAGTAATCCACACAAGGCACACCCAGCAGCTCTGAAGCCCAGAGCCACTTAGGGCTGGGTTCCAAGCAGGAGTAAAAAACATCCAGTCAGTGTGTGTTGAGGATGGGAGTTCTCCATCATATGGACAAATCTATAATAAAGGGGTGTTTCCCAAAAGCATCACAAGCTTAAGTAGTTTGCTGAGTCCCTCTTAAGAATGTTCTATGGTTTTTGTACCATTTCCTAAAACAATCATTGCTTAAGTATATTGTGCAAACACTTAAATCACAGAGACTTAGGTGTGATTCAAAGCGTGGATCCGTATCTTGGATCATACTACAGGCATGCTTGGGAAACACATGGAAAAAACAATCAAATGTTCATAAGATCATGGCCCAGCTTGCGACTGTGTGCTGCTCAATTTGCAAAATCACTTTTCAGGCACATGGCCTGAAGAGGAGGAGGAGGAGGAGGAGGAGCGGGAGGGTGGCGAAGAGGACGTCTGTCCGCTCACATTAGTCAAGAGGAGCTTGCCAGGCTGTTGCATGATCTGTCATGTTGAGCGTTTATACCTCATGTCTGAGTCTGAGGCATTCTCCTGCTCATGTTTCTCTGTCATTAGGGGCTTCCCCACATGTTCATTTGTTCCCCTCCACCAACGGCCTTCCCTTATCACTCGTTCATTTGTTCCCCTTCACCAACAGCCTTCCCCAGTGGTGGAAAGTAACAAAGTAGAAATACATCGTTACAGTACTTAAGTGCATTTTTCACACATCTGTACTTTACTTGCATAGAAATAATTATGAATAGGCTATGTTCACTTTTACTTCACTACATTTTGCAGTTATAATCTGAACTTTTACTCTACTACATTTCTAAAATGCATCCTGGTAAATTTTATTAAGCTATCAATTTTTTGCTGCAGTCGACTTGGATGCGTGGCTGTCTTGGAACCAATCAGATACATTGTGAGAAGCCGCTTCGCAGATTACAACATTGATGTTCCCATTCATCCCAATATGTGACAAATAAAATGTTTTGCTACGTTTTGTCATCTTGAACTCGGGGCACTCTTGTCTGGGCCAGAGTCCCTTTTTTCTGGGCTTTAGCATCACCATTGTTAGCTGTCATGCTTGCTTACAGCTTGCTACCTGCTAGGGCAATTAGCGACTTTTTATGATACACCTTACCTGATGTGTTTAACCTGTGTGACTATTGGCCTTCTCATGTGAATAAGTTGTAGGCCAGTTGTTGCTGTGTGACATGCTGCTCCACTTGTATGAATTTGCGTCCCAGTTTAACAGGGTTATCTTCAGTTGGTAAGTCTAATGTTACTTAAGTGTCTGTGTGCAGCCTAACTTTCAACTCTGCTGTCAGCAGTTACAAAGATGGAGATGGAGCATTTGAATGCGATGGAGCATTCTATGGTAGAAAGAGCCATGATCTCTCTGACCAGCTTATCTAGTAAGGAGATGGACAGGTTGTTGTCCATACACTATTAAGTGCGTGTAAGGGGTCAAATATTTCAACCATGCCATTTTTTCCCTAAATTCCTATCATTATCATTTCATATCATTAAAACAACAGAATTAGTTAATGTTTTGTCTTTTTCTTTTAGGAAGCAATTTTGGTTATCAGTATTTCCATTGAAAAATTAGGATTTTTGTGCAATTTCACATGGGAGCTAATTCTATAGGCCTATATATATGTATATATATATTATTGAAATATAGACCATTAAGAGACAACATATTGCACCAGTACACTTACTTTTAGTACTTTAAGTACCTTTACTTAAGTGGGATTGTTAATGTGGTAGTTCTACTTTTACTTGAGTATATATTTTGCCGGTTGAGTTCCAGTAGGCCTACTTCTTCCACCTTCCCTCACTTACTTTCTATGGTCAGTGCTCTGCAATCCAATGAGCCCCGTTTATGAATGAATGAATGATTATGTGCGGTCCACTGTTCACTGAGCCAGATACCATGATTTAAGAGGAGGATGCCACTTTCACAGGCAGAACAAATTCTGGATCCATTTTCAAAATCCAGGGAGGGCAAAAGAGGAGCACTCTGTGTACTGAGAGGATAGACAGACACAGAGAGAGAAGGAGAGGAGAGAAAGACGTGTGGGATGGGTGAGGGCTGGGGTAAATGAGAGAGAAATCCCTCTACTGAGAAATCCCTCTCCCACAGTCTCTAGATTCATGTGAAATGTGAAAAAATCCAGACAGCTCCCTGTTTGGTGTAGAAAGGGATTGAGAGAGAGAGCAAGAGAGAGTGTGTGGAAGTTATTTATGCGCTGTGTGTATTGAAGTGAACATGTGTAGCAGGGTGTGTTTGTTTGTGCTCCCCTGTGTTTAAAAGACTGGCGCTTCTATGAAGGAGCCATGCTGGAGCTTTAGTGGAACTCGACCTGGATGTCTCCCCAATACTTGGAAACAGAAATAGCCTGTGAGATGTTTGGTCAGTGCCTCATGTTGATTTATGGAGATGTCCGGAGGGCTGTCTCACTTTTGCAGCAGTTCTGTGTGCATGCACACACACTGAAGCATGCGCCTGTTCTCACACATGCGCACACACACATGTAAATACACACACAGCCCTAAACATGACTCAGTTCCAAACAAAACCATGCTGAGATGTGACCACACACACTTACAGCACAATGCTTACTGCGTGTTGGAACGTCATCTTCCTCAGATGCTGCAGTTCAGTTCAGTTCAGTTTCAGGGAGAAAGAAACTCAAAGAATCTGGTTCTGATCATAATAACAAGGCACTGACATTTGGAGTGATTTGGTGTTAGGTGGAACAATCGCTGGTGAAGTGGGTGTAAATGGGTGTGTGTGTGTGTGTTTATGCGTACAGTGTGTGCATGTGCCTGTCTATGTGTGACGTATTTCATCACGCCCCTGAGTTAGCACTCTCCAGTGACTTATGGAACACATGAGTGTTTAAAACGTAGAGGTGTCGTACTGTTGAAGGCCACCTTGTTCCCCTCTCCCTACCCCCATCCACCAAAAAAACAGCCTCTGCCTTCTGCCACCAGCAGCTCACTCCTGGTCCCAGCTGCCAGATCAGCATCACTTGCCAAGCACTTCGGACAACATTAGATTAACCCTCAGCACTCTCTCCTCCTCCCACCTCCTCCATCTTTGCTCAGATTAGAACTGACCTACTGATGGATTCAGTGTCACAGCTCTGTTACATATGATTGACAGTGGGTATCACTTTTAAGTGGGCTGTGACCTGGCATAGCTAAAGTTTAAGGGTCTACATCTACACACACATACAAATGCACACAATCTCACCAAGGGTGCACACATCCACATACCTCCACACATACTCTTAAAAACACTCTCTCTCTCTGTCTAGCACGCACGCACGCACACGCACGCACGCACGCACACACGCATGCACACACATGGCACAAGCGAGGACACTCTTTCACCAGCACATATAGTGTATTGTGAATGTATTGTTTTTTTACATCTTCTATGGCACATACACACATGCACAAGTTGTGTTCAGCCTTGATATTTACAGCTAAACTTCCTGTGCCGCTATGCTTCCCTCTGCCCCCCCCCCCCTTCACAGAGTAAAGTAGCAATGGAATTAAGCCAGAAAAAAAGAAAGAAAACCACAAACATTCCCATATCAAGGTCTCAGTGTACGTTTCTTTCAGCATGAAACAGTGATTACTCAGGGCAACTTAAGAATGTGCAAACAAAGACTTGCAGGCTCATCAGTCTTCCCATCTGAAAGGACGGCTGTGCCCTTTTTTCAGCAGCTCTGATAACATTAACCTCCATGCCAATTAGAGAACAACTCAGGCTCCCAAAGTCTGCAGGCCCATCCTTTTCTCAGAACACACAAATCACAAATACTAAACACAAGTTTCCAAACTAGATTCACGAAACCCTTGATTCTTTGTGCAAAATTAAATTATCACCCAAAACAGTTGTAACTGTAACTGTCAATACTTTCTTATATTTTACACACAGGCCACTCAAAACTAAAAGACTGCATAGCAGTGACTACATTGAAAAATGTAAAATACTGCATACAGGATGTGTGGCTCCAGACAGGAAATGTTTACCATTTGTATTGCAGTAAATGCAACATTTGAAGGAAAAATATTCAAAACCTAAAGCTTGATTCAAAGTTCTAGATTCTGCATCTAGCTATTATTTTGCATAATGTAATTCATGCATTGCAGATTGAGTGTCACTTCAATACAACTTGGTCACAATCACAATTGCTTGAATTCTTTCTCGCCACTACTCCACTTATATTCTACCATTTACACACACTTCTATTCTGCCTCCCTTACTCTGTTTCTTTCCATCTGTGGTTTGGCCTACATGCTCTGCAACAAGTATGAATGAATGACTGAATGGGTGAGTGAGTGAGTGAGTGAGTGAGTGAGGCCACACGTGTGTTGAGTGCTGCTTGAGCCCTGAGGGGATGTCACTGACCTCTGAACACAAAGGCGCTCAGAGACAACATGCAGCCTGATACAGTCCACTGGGAGCACAACTGGAGAAAGAATGGAAGCAGGAGGTCTGAAGGGATGTAAACAGCAAACACTCCCTGCACTCAACTAACAGGTTTCTAGGAATCCTCTGGACATACCCCATGGCAAGGGTTTAGCATTGCCTATATAGACTTGCAGTTATGTAATACTGTAACACTACATGTTATCTCCGATCTGTGTTTGTGATAGCAAATGGTTGCGCCGAGTTCTACTTTGAGTCACTGTAAGTTTGCTGTTTTCTATGTGCATATTGAGAGTTGGAATCAGCCATAAGCAGTTTATGTCTTTATGTTTCAACTAGGCCTGACTCAACTGTATGGATATAATTCAGACATTTTGAGGTAAACTGAGCCTAATTTATCTGTGATCAAGGCCTTAACCCCCTAGACTGAATTCACAGAAGCTCCTGTTGTACTTCCTCCACCACAACGCACAGTTTGAAACATTTGTTTCTTTTGTTTAAGTGACGCTAGGAGGAATAATTTCCTCTGGAGAAAGCTGTGGAGGAGAGCAAGACTGGCACAGAGACTAATTGGAGTCAGAGCGAGACTCTCCAGTGACTCGACAGCACACAAAGTGCTCAGTCAAGCCCTTGGCCCATAATTGCCGCTAATCACTCAACCTTTGACCTCTGTAATTACTTCCTATCAGTGTGCATTGTTAACCCTGTTTTTTTCCTAGCTAAGAAAACATTTAGTGAGACTTTGGAGGCAGACTCCCATGGCCTTATTGATTCAGTGCTGAGAGACCCGCCAGGAGCCTGCTATTGACACTGGAAAATGAATAATGAGCACAACATTGCATTTATACACTCTTATCTCAGCCTGACACTTTTGTGTTGTTTCAGATCTGGGATTAGCTAACCCACTGTGTGTGTGTGTGGGGGGGGGTTAACACATTCAGAGAAAAGCTGCCTGGTTAACTGCAATCACTGGAGGCTGACTTAATTCTGAGGAGATTCATGTGAGATTCTAGAGTGTCCCTCTCTGGCTTTCTTGGAGAGGAGATGAGAAGAGGAACTGCTGGGGATGGATGTGCCAGTCCGATCCCCAGTCCCAATCTCAGTTCTAATCCCAGCCCCAGACTCAGCTCCGGCTCCGGGTCTTTCACCAGAGAGATCCTTCAGCACACCCACCAGGTAAACAGGGTAATGGGTGACCAGTTTAATGGCACAACTTCACATTACAGTCCACTGCTCTTATTTGCCACAAAGGGATTAACTATTAGACTAAACTTGATGAGCAATGATCCACTACAGTGTGTGTGTGTGTAAATGCAGTGGTAGCAGCATGTGTGCTTGCAAATTTACATTCATCCACCTTCAGTCATAGAAACACACATTTACTAACAAGTAACTACACCGCTTTAAAACATGAAAAATGCATGGCAATACATGCACACAATGTGCATGCACGCACGTGCGCACACACACACGTGCACACACACGTGTGCACACACACACACACACAGGCAGTCATTTCTGTATCGTGAGAAAAGCTTCAACACGTGTAGTCATTTGGAGTTTTTTAAATAATTCATCCGCACCTTATGGAATGATTACACAGTTGCTCATTAGGCATTAACACTGGGGTCAGAGCAGCATCTGAGTTAAACAGCCACATGGCTCCCCCTCCTACACACAGACTGAGGCCTGAGCTCCTTGACTGCACTGTGCCGCAACATGAAAATCACCAGCCTCTGTTCAGTGAACCAGGTCGAGGGAGGCAAACAGGAGAAAGACAGAGCTTGAGATTTAAGAAACAAGCATGAACTTTGACCCAGATGCCTTTAAAGACATGGTTCATATGCCTCATTTCAAGAGTCGCATCTCAGACTGGTTGTCTTCCAACTCACTCCAATTTCCAATTTGTCCTGATGATGAATACCAATGGAAATGAGGTCTCAATCAGGATCCTGTGTTATTACGTTCCTAAATAGGCCTCCCCAATGCATTTATTTATCTATTTATTTTTCTCAGGAGTTTGGGGTTAGCCCTGGAGGGTCGTAATTAAACAAAGCGCTTTATTTTTAGGAGCCTGGCCTCGACACAGCTGTTTCCCCTTATGGGGCTCCGGGAACAGCTGAGTCTGGTCTTTGGGCCCCTACACTGCACTGCACTGTGGGGCACTGTGGTGTGGTGTGGTGTGGGCCAGACCAAAGCTGCCCTGTCTCGGTGGGGGAGACTGAGTAAATGGCAGCTCTGCGGATGATGGTCGGCCGGCACAATGCAACCAGCCTCTCCGGGCATGCTGCCCGGCCGAGTGAAGTGGTTTAGAGAAGAGTCCAGAGCACCCTAAAAATAAAAGTTCTCTCTCTCTCTTTCTCTCTCTATCTCCCATACTGTATGTTTGTTCTGTTTCTTTTTGCCTCTATTTCTCCGAGTGTATGTTTTTTCTGTTTCTTTCTGCCTCATTTTTTAGACCTTCTCCTTTTTTGGCTTCTCCATACTGTTCTCTCTCTCTTCTCTGTTCTTCTGGAACCATTTCCTTGTCTCTGTTTTTCTCTTTTGCTTTTTTTGCCTTTCACTTCATTTTGAAGTGCCCAAAAAAGCTGATGCCACAAGATTCACAGGTCACAGTCTAAGGGTGGAGATGGAGATGGCCGTGGATGTCTGTCTGTCTGTCTGTCTGGAGATCTGTCCCACCCAATGGGCCTGGGCCTCTGCTTCAGCCACGGCTCAGACAGTAGACTATACTGTACGCACTGTGGCCATCCCAGTGGCTCTGGGACAGTGGTATTCACCGCCATCAGTGGCCACTGATGCCAGGGGAAAAAAGCCATTTTTACAATAACAAGGCCAGTGACACATTCCACAAATGATCCTTGATTGCTCGAGTGATCAAGACCAGATATGAAGACACACTGCCCACTGCAATAAAATAGTTACTGTGAGGATAAATTCAGTTGTGAATAAACTGGCTGTGTGTGTGTGTGTGAGAGAGAGAGAGAGAGAGAGAGAAATAGAGATAGAGAAAAAGGTGGTGTGTGAGTGGGAGAGGCAGTCGACTCAGACAGACACAGACAAGTACACACCAGAAATACACACTGTCAGAGGCTGCAGATCAGTCTGACAGCACTGTGGAGAGAGCGGGGGAGAAAAAGAAAGAAAAAAAAGGAAGATGAGAAGCCTCAGCGTCTGTCCTCACGTGCCCCCACATTCCTGGGCCACTGCCCCAGACTCCACGTGCTGACTACCGACCGCCGCGTCCACTCACCGCTGCGCTCCGGTGCTCACCAGAGCCAGCAGGCCCGTAAGGTGGGAGCGAGAGGTATCCATGGCGCCAGCTGAGGACCCAGAGGATGGGGGAAGTATGTGACTTTTCCTTTTTTTTTAAATGGCAGGAGAGGAGTCAAGAGAGCATGTATTTATATATCTCTCTCTGTCAGGGCAATTTAACATGTGGAGACACCCAAAGCTGGGAACTCTGCTTTGGGGCAAAGAAGATTGTGTAGAAGTAAAAAACTCCTTTGATTCAAACACTGGCTGCCATGATACATGTCCTCAGTTTATGAGCTTATGAGAAGAGTGTTGTGAGATGCAGGTACTCAGACCGAGACAGAGGTGGCCTCTTGCCTAGTTTACAAGTCTCTGTCACACTTCTCCCTGTAATTCCAGTACTGTAGTGAATGCTCAAATAGATACTGAGGCCCTGTATTGTTTCCATGTACAACTTTGTGCTTCTACCAACAATTGAGCCAATAAAGGACTTCAACCGGACTATTATTCTTGTCTGAGTATACATGCATGAGAAGAAAATCTAATTATTGACTTTTGCAAACCCAACTTTAAGAATATGTTCCTTCAATCGCGCTTTCTTTTCTTGCTACTGGTGATCACAATCACCAGATATCTTTTTTTTGCTTTTACTTGTATTTATTTTTTTGAAATTTTTTGGAAAGTTGGTCTAAAAGTAAATCTGCTCCATCACCCCACCTTCATCCGGCCTCTTGCTTTGACAGTGAAATGGCTGGGGCAGTAGGAGATAAATCAACAAAGGAGACCACCAAAACCACCACAGCCGGTGCTGCTGCTGCTACTCTTGCTGCTGGGCTGCTGCACACTTTCCACAACAGTGGCCCTTTGCTGTGGCCGGGGCTGGCCTGAGCCCAAGCATGTGTGAGCCATGAGGACTCTGCCGTGATCTCCCGCTGAGCCCCCTGGTCCAGCCACATCACTGGAGGATCCGCCTTACAATGCTTACTTCAGGAGGTGGTGACTGTAACGCTATAAAGCAACAGGCCTGCTTCCCATTAGGTTGTGTGTTTGAGAAAAGGAGAGACAGCGAGAGATGATGGGGGGGGGGGGGGGGTTAAGATGGGCTTATCATCGCTGGAAACCATAGATGGGGAGAGGGGACTTGGTACTGGTTACTGGCATGGGGCACAAGGGGTCCACCTCCAACACACCACCACCACCCCACACACACCACTACTCCCACCCTATCCTGGAATTTACAGATGATAGGCTCATCACTGTGTTGCTGCCACATGTTCATTTCCCTATTGCTCATATTTGGTTACAGGTTCGTGCAACCACGCTTCCGTGCTTGCTTCAAACACCACCCGATTCCTCCACCCAAGTCCTCTCCTTCCCCGTCCCATCCCAACCCAACCCCCTCTCTTTCAGCAGAGCCTCATACCCTTCTCATTGTGCGTCCCTACTCCTCTGGATAAGAATCACACCTCAAGATGACAGTCACAACATTCACGACAGACACGACATGTCCTCCCTGAGGTCTCTGTGTCCTCTCCATCGACCACTCGCCAAAAGAAATAAAGGAAAGAAAAAACATTTAAAAAAAACTTCAAAGTGCTGGTCACAGACAAGAAGAACAATGGCCTGTCCGTTTCAACAAGAGCATTGAGGGTTCCTGTTCTCCTTTCCCTATTATGGGACAAGCACAATGTGGATGACAAAGCCTCCCTCGGAGGGGAGTGCATCTGAATATGGAACGCCCTGACAGGGTGTCAAGAGGGATTTGGCATATCTCATCTCCTTCCAAGCCCTAACCTGGAGGAAGTATTCTAGGGGGTGTCACTGGTTTAAGCATTTCCGCTTTCCGGAAGTCAATTTGAATTGTATGTATGTGAGTGTTGGGAGAGGATGGGATTGCATTTTGGGAATATAAATAGTGCATATATGTTGGTGCATATAGGGGTGTACATAAATGTGTGAGTGTGTGTGTTTGCATGTAAGTAAAAGAAGGGGATCTGGGAGGCTCTAACTGCAGCTTTGATAATATGGCTCAGCGCAGCTCTTTGTGAAAGGAAGGTGGGGGGAACCTCCCACCTTAAGGACCTTTGCATTCTCTCAGTGACAATGTGCTTCCATCATGGCCTCCCACTCAAATAGCTGCAGAGAAGCCTTTCATCCCATTGTTTGCCACCTCCTCTCTGACGGGCCCAGAGCAAGAGCAATGGGCTGTTAGCATGGCCCAGGCCCTCCCCTTTCTTTTCTTTTCCCCCCTGTCTTCACCATGCTGCTCTGCTTGCCCTGTCCAGCCCAATCAGCCCCCAAAACTTTGTTGTGGTTAAGGAAAGGGTTGGGGGGTGGGCTCTGCCTGGGCCAGGGGTGTCCAGGGATGGCATTGTTCCCCTGGGCTCATTACCAAGATAGAGCACCGTGCAGCCCAAAGACACAGAGCTGCTCTCAGGCCCCCGCGTCCACACAAGGCCTGACAGCTCAAACTGTGTGAGGAATGCCATGGTAATCAGGTTTCAGTTGGAAAGTAGAAGTTCAAACACATAGCCTCAGGAGACTAGATACGTGTGTGTGTGTGTGTGTGTGTGTGATGGATTCTGCTGCTTAAGAGATTCTCCACACAGACACACAAAACACACCATATATAGTACATGTACACACACATCAGTTTAGCCAGTTAATAGTTTAACAGTAATAATAATTTCACTGATTTCTCTCCCTCAGTCTCTTTAGTCTGAGCACTCAGGAAACACATTCATATTGCAAAGGTGCTATACTATAATTCACATGGGACCTAATAAAGCCAATGGAACAATGCAAATGTGTTACATGCAATATGAATTGTTATCCATACATTAAGTGAATGATGAATTAAAAATTGATATAATTATTTTGAGCCTTCTCTCTTTCTCTGTATCTTATGGGAGTTCCAGTTTGTTGTTTTTAGCATAAACCTGAACTGCAGGCGTAAATATGCATCCATGGAGATTTATGCCAACAGGTACACGCGTCAAAAGTTAAACCCATGTCAGACACACATCCTCTGCTTGTTTGCTTTGGCTAGAGTTTAAATATTCTTGTGTGTTTGGGCTTATGGGTCAATTCTTATGTCAGGACAGTTTAGTGCCAACTATTTTGTTGCCCTCTCTCTTTCTCTGTGTGTGTGTGTGTCATGCATTCCATTCCGCATGAGCTTCAGTCCGTCAGAAACAGGAGGGAGTTTTGGGAAATGTGCCCAGTCCTTAAGACCTCACAGGGTGTCCTGTATGGGGCCAAACATGGTAGGAAACAATTAGGAGGAGGGGAGTGTGGGGAGAGGGGTGGGGTGGGGTGCTGTGGGGGAGGTCTAACAGGCAAACTTGGACCAGCAGCACTGCTTGGAGCCTGGGGTTCAGGGGGCAAAAAGGTGAAGGAGAGAGAAAGGCTCCCAGGCCAGCTCTGGGATAGGGGTGTGAGGAGGGAGGAGGTGGAGGGAGGTGTGGCCTTGTCACGGTGCTTTTGTCCTGAGGGAGACCTACTTCTCAGGGGACTACAGTAGGCATGGAGGGCAGGGGAGTGGTGGTGGTGGTGTGTGTGTGTGTGTGTGGGGGGGTTGGGAGGGGGATGGGAGGCATGGGAGAGTTGGGGGTGGAGATCCATTCATTCAAGGCGTGGGGATTACATAAGATGTCATGTACATTAGAGCTATGCATTAAAGACAGCGGTGGGAACGGTGTGTTGGCTGTTCACCCACACCACCTTCCCCTGTGCGCTCAGCCAACAGCACAGAGGTGTGTCATTGGGCAGCTTGTTCTCCTCCTCCTCCTCCTCTTCTCAGGAGTCACTGAGAGGGGTGTGCGTTTATGTGTGTGTGTGTGTGAGTCTTGTTATGTAATACATTCATTAACACACCCTGAGAAAGCAGTAAGGTACATGTCCTGTTTGCGTCTTACAATACCATGCCCCCTAACCAAAGAGCCAAAGAGTTCTCTACTGCCTACATACCTCTTAATATAGCACTCTTTCTCAATGCACTCCAAAATGCACTGTTGCTACATAGTACACAAGTACTCCAATGCATGGTTCTACCCACCACTGGACTGGAGGAGCACGCCATGATGCATCACTATGGTAAGATGCAGTAGAAGGCCTTTTCAATCCATTACAAGCCTCATCTTGAATTGGTCTGTGACTGCTGAAATCGAATGTGTGCCACTCCGTGAAACCCATCAGCATCAGCTCATTAGGAAAACAGATAAAGCTGAGTTGACCCAAGGCTGAGCTCACCTCAAGCACCACCCCAGCATGCACTGGGAGGTGAGGCCAGCTCTTTCATAAACAGTCCTTTAGAGAAGTCAGCAGCAGTGTTAGATACTGTTGGACTGTAATGTACAGTATTCATGCCTTCAGGAGCTCTGGCCTTGAGCGCACAATGAAGGTATTGTACTTGCACTCACTCTCTTCTGAAAGCTACAGAGAAACCTTATAATCAACTGCTAGGGTGTGAACCAAACTGACTTCTTCACTCCATATCTCCTGCATACTTTAGTTACATAGTAACTATATTAGCATGCAGAGTGCACACACTCATGTCAACATTGTGTATGTTAAGGAGCGAAACAGGAAAGGTGTTTGCTGAGGCGTTGTTGTGCATGCACTGTAAACAGATATGTGTTGTAAACAGGTCACATGAAACACGAGTGTCCCCGTTCATGTGAAACACATTTTTTTTTTTTTTGCACTCTTCCAGGGGACAGTGTCTGTTTCCTCCTGCACTGTGCATTCTGTTCTCATTGCAACCGTTCAGACATGGAGTTTGGTGTGGTCCTGCTGACTGAATGGTTCTTCCAGGTAATGTGCCCTCTCACTAGGACATTTCTTCAGGATGGAGAGCACGCCGAGCCACCTGGCACCTGGCTCCATCCTCATATCTCTCCTAAGTCTTCCACCCTGAACCCTCAAAGACAATGCCTGGCTGATTCATGGGTTCAGGGCTTGATGCAGTCATCAGCCCTCTGCTCTCACTGTGGATGAATGCGTGGCTCCTTGCTTCAGAAGAAAGAGGTGGCTTGCGCACGTATCTGAGTATTTGCATGCATTATGTGACCGCGTACAATAAGTCAGCACAGGTGGGAATGTGCTTTGTGGCATTTCAGAGAATTTAGTTTTAAGAACGCTGATGTTCAGACAAACGTCTTCCTTTCACCTGTGAGCTAAGAATAAGAAAACACAGCATACATGCGTGCACACTGCATTAAACACACACGCACGCACACATGCAAGCAAGTGCACCACAGGGTAATAGATATTGCATTGCAGGTGGTTTTAGACTGATAATACCCAGAGGACTTCTCACCGCTCTGGCACTGAATGCGCTACCACACTCTTTTCCTGGGCTGCAGACGGCACACATTCTCACTGTCTCCCATGGCAACGGCTGCAGAGAGAGAGCCAGAAAAAAGCCATTTCCTTTTCTCTGATAGTGTCTCTTCAGAGAAACTCTTCCCCACAAACCTGTCCTTTGATGTTTGTTTGAGCGCTAATAAACCCACACTCCTGTATTGTCGCTATCTAGGTTTTGTGTTTGATGGCAGAAGAGCTATTTATACAATAGACACAGGCACTGGAGCTGCAGTTTACAATCATCTCGCACACCTTGGGTGTTTTGCCACTAATACAGGACACACCTTGGCTTCACATGTGCATTAACAGGTGTCAGGCATTCCTCCAAACTGCACGCACAATTATGCCACTTTAAAAAAACAAACAAACAAAAAAACTCAGCACTACTGAATGCTTCTGATCATGAAAATGGCAATTGGATAAATTTGAAGGTCTGTGAAAACTGTTTATGGTCAATGAATAAGTCTATTACTATGATTAGGCTGACGTCTATCAGTGTGGTAAGCAGCACTCAGTGCTCCCATCCTCCAACAGTTCTCCCAAACTTCCCTACATTACCACACGGTGTCCTTAGTAACCAAGCAGAAGCCACTGATATTTTTGGATTTGCCCCTTGGTGATTGGGCACCGATTATGGACTGCTGTGTTTCTCATGTCCACACCATCCCGCCCCATTTGTACATATATACACCACAATATACATCCACATACAGACATGCATACATATATATATACACACACATACATATACACATACATAAACACATTTGGTACACTGTAAAAAGTTGATGATGATGGCACAGCTGAATCCACACTCGCACACAGACACTTGCAGTCTCTGTGTTTCAAACACACACACACACACACACACCCTGGACACAATGCTGCACAGAGACTCTGTTTAGCTACAGTGTGAGTCTGGCACAGAGCCATGAACAGCTGGCTGGGGCAGTTAACTGAGCATGCCACTTGGCTTTTAAGCTTCAAACCTGCCCTTCTTCAACAAGGACCTGCCTTCTCCACCCAAAACAAAGACACCCAGGAGAGAGAGAGAGAGAGAGAGAGAGAAGACTAAGAAAGTGAGAGAGCGTGTATTTGTGTGTATGTGAGTGAGTGGGGAAGAAAGGAGTGTGGGTGTGGGTGTGTGTGAGTGTGGGTGAGAGTGAATGAGAGAGAGAGTGAGAGGCCAAAACAGAGAACAGCACAGCCCAACATGTGACTCTCGTGACTCAGTGCCAAGCCATTCATGTCAGCGGCGTGGGCCGAGCCAGGCTGGGCATCACTGTGGAGTTGATAAATGCCAGAATGGCAGCGGAGCAGCTGGTGGACGAGAAGAGAAGGGAGGGGAGGGGAGATGGGCACGGCCACCACACAGAGCCAGGGGGGCAGAGGGAGCGGGCGCACCCGCATGCTGCCCTCATGAAGCCAGGCAGGCAATGACTCTGCCATAAAGGCCAATCTGTTTCAGTTTAGGCAGAAAAACAGTTGGTTACCTCACATACACATTAGAGAAAAAAAAACACTTTTAGATAAAAAACAATGGCATTCAGGGTGAGGGCACATGAAAGGGCAGATTTTCACAGCAAATGAGGCATGTCTTGTTTTGTTTTCGTGTTTTTTGTTTGTTTGTTTTAATTTCCTTATCCCTAGTTATTTCTGCCAGCCTCGGCATGCAGCTGACGGATGTTTGGTCTAGTTCTGTTGTCTGTTGCCTCATTCACCATTCAGCAGGCCTGCCTTACACTAGCGCCTCTCAGTCTTTCTGTCATTCCCCAGTTTCGAGGGTGTGTGGAACCTGTCCACCATCACCCAGCAAAACCATTATTTATTACATTATTTGAACACAAATAAGAACTTTATTTTTTCACACTCGCACTTTCATTTAATATTATATATTTAATAAAATGTCAGTAAGAAAAGCCTTACCAAAGATGGCTTAAAAAGGCAAATTCATTTTGCCCCATCCCATTAGTGTGACCCCCACACCAGCACCTTATACAAGTTATTAAGCAACTCAGCAGACAACTTCATTAGACACTTCAGTGAACCTATGGACAAAATACTGACTACATCCTCTACCTGGATACCCTCTCTGCCTGTAGAGCACATCCAATAATGTCCATATTAAACAGGGCAATTTTTAGTGGGAGTAAAAGTGCTGTGATGTGCTGCAGTTTATCTACAGAGACGCAATAAGGCAGCCCTACCGTGGCTTTATCCTTGTTGGGTGACATTTGGGAGGGAGGAACGGGGTCCGCCAGAGCGATCCGACTCGCCTGAGGGGGGTCCTGCTTAAAAAATGCCACTGCCTCCTGGGGGCAACGCTTCCCTGAGAGAGGCAGAGAGAGCCCCCAGCCCTCAGCCCACCTCCAATCCCTCTCTTCTGAAGTTGAAGCCCTCAGTCCCCAACCCTCCCCTCACCCCAACTGCTCGCGGCCGCCCCCCCCCCCCCCCAAAAAAAAAAATGGCTTCTGATAAGGAAATAAACCCTCAGTGTGCATTCACTGATCAGGAAGATTACTGCCTTTGTGTTTTAGGTCTTCAAATGCTCCCTTTAACTCCAAATCGGGATTAAAAACCTGGATTTTTTTTTTTTTAATAAAAAAGCTGAGAACTCACTGAAATCGTGACAAACAGCTCAGACAGCTCACAAAATCTATGTCTGCTCTTTACAGACATCCATGTTGCACTGACATTTTTCAGTGAGTGTTACTTTACATTGAGGATGTGCTTCAAACAAAACTGTGAAGTGAAGACGAAAAGGCTGAGAATGTAAGGAGTGGACAAGTCAGGGCCTTGGTAAAAATGCAAGGCTTGTGCAGCACTAGAAATAAACCCTACAAGTTTTTGCAGTGGCTCTGCATCCCTTGACAAAGCCATAGATCATTCTGCCTTATAAATCAGTCACACAGCCATTTGTATACATCTGTCAGTTTTATTGCCAACTCAATACATCTCTCCACCTACAGAGGGAAAGGGAGGGAGAGAGGGAGGAAAGAATGGGGTTGGCGGACAGGAGCCAAGCTGTAGGGTCTCCAGCACAGGGGTTTGACTCCCAGGGGCTCTGGTGCGCTAGAAGACGGATACCATCAGTCACGAGTGCCTGGGGACTCCTTGTCTCAGGCCAGCTGCCCTCCTGGAAGTGGCAGTCATCAGCTGGACAATCCATCCTCACCGAGACTCTTGTGGTAGGCATAAGAGTGTGTAAGAGTGATGTTGAGTGAGTGAAGAGAAATGTAAAGTAAGAATGCCAATCATGTGGAATCGTCAAGACTGTGTGGAATGCCATGACTGTCGGTCAGCCATCTCCACAGGCTATAGGCAAAGTGTCAAAATAAATTCTAAGGGTCTCCTCACACCAAATCTGGCATCATTGCAGAGCACTTTTGAGTTTGACAATTTCGTTTACCCCTGCCTAGCATAGCATAGCAGCCTGTGGAATCACCGATGGATTTTCTGAACGCCTCAGGCAAAGACCTGAATTGTAATCAACAGGCGGCGGCAGAGTTTGTTGCTGGTGTGCTGAAAACACAAGTGCTCTGCTCTGCCCTTTGTCACAGCCAGGGAGCAGAGGCACACACCTTTCAGAACAGTTATTTATTGAAGGACATAAAATGCTTAGTCATGAGTCACTCAAGGCTGGCTGTAGTTCCATCTACAGCATACAACATGAAAACATATACAGCAACCTGCCATGTTTTCACAAACCTTTGGTGCCCATCACCAAATATAAAATAAACCCTCTGTTCATCATTATTATTCTACCAATAGAGATGTTCTATATTCCTATAGGGTGCATAATGAAAAAGGTTTGAACACCCTCTATGGCTTAACACGTGTGACTGGATGTGGCATTCCATGGAATTGGGCTCAGTGGAAGCCCGCTTCTGGGAGTTTTTTCCCCGTCCTGGAGGGCCACTGCCATAGGACAGGCCTGGACATGCCCCCGCGGATGAGCCCAGGGATAACTGATGAGCACAGCACTCTGACGGGTGGGGGGGATGAGGAGAGGGTGGGAGCAGTGGGTAATCCCACTATTGTCACTGCATGGAGGAAGTTAAATGCGCTCAGCAAAAATGTCAGCTTAGATATACATATGGGGAGCTCTTTATTCAGAGTTAGATATACATTGGGTGGCTCTTCAGGCCAGCTCGGGGAGGGATTCATTTAGTGAATGGTGTGAGAGCGACGTGACTGGAAGAAACTACAGTCTTACCCCACTTGTAAACTTGCTTGTTTTACACATGGGAGTGTGGGATAAAGAAGACAAATGACTAGTTTGAGTGGAGGTGTTGAAATAAAGGTTTAGTCATTGCTTCAGTTACCTTCAGGAAAAAGTCAGGGTGAAATACAACTGTGTGTATTAAAACAAACCAGATCTACCCAAAGTAAATAATGAATTATAAACTTCCACTGTGACCAGGAAACTACATTTAATCAGGGCCACCTTGCCACAGCAACACGTCAACAGTTTGATGGAAGGAAAATAAAGCATTTTATCATGTGGAAAGATTTTATTTCTCAGCCTCTCTCGGGGTGAAGTGGAGAGGCTTATTTGCCACTCCTGTTTTACTGCTCTGTGGCGCTTGCCGCTTTTTTCTTCTCCCACTAAATTGGCTATTTCTAATTGACAGCATACCCTTGTCCCCGCTTTTACATCACACCCGTGTGTGTGTGTGTGTATTTCTATATGGTGTTACCCAATGTTATATAATGGCAGCAGAGTTGTCCTCTCGGAGGCTGGGCTGGAGCTTGGCTGGCCTCCAGGGCCACACAGCCCTCTCTGTCCTGCCTGCCCAGCTCTCCCTCCCTCTCTACACACACACACACACACACAGAGCATCTAGCCTCAGCAGCTGCCCCCCTTGCTTATGCTAATGAGATACTGTCTTTTTGTGGAGGGCAGAAGATTAAAGATCTCTTTTTTTCTCTGTGACTCTTTCTCCCTCTCTCCCTCTTTCTTCCTCACTCTGACTCTCGCTCCCTTTTACCATCTATTTTTCTTCTCTCTCAGTCCACTTCAATTATTTGTTCCCTCCTGGTAAAAAAAAAAAAGGGGGGGGGGGGGTGCAAGTCCAGCTTACTTGCACCTGCTCAATGACTGAGGACTACAGTAGAACAGAAACAGAACAGAAAAACCTCTTCACCAGTCAGTGAATGGACTGTGTGTGTGTGGCTTGCAAAGAGTAGCTTTGGAGAGTAGCTTTCCCCTGAAAATATTTACTCTCTGCTGTAAATAATTAATAAACAGCAATTAATAAACCCAAAGTTTAGTTCATAGAGTGCATGGACATGTCATCATAATGGGGTAAACGTATTTCACTAATTCATTCTGCACATTCCACACAGTATTTAAGGCTACGCAAAACAGAACTGATTCATTAATTTGTTTAACTACTTTGGGAATATTCTTTAGGGTAACATTTGCTTTTTACAATAATGAGGCTTGAGGTCCTTGGAAAATGATCTTATTTAGGATGTGTTTGAGAAAATGTTTCCCCATATGTATAAAAAAAACAGCCAGTCCCACAGCGGCCTCTTGTCTCAGACACATCTTGAGACTTGTATCTTGTATCCAGACTTCAAATAGACCATTAACATTTCTTTCTGCGTGTGTGTGTGCACATGTGCAAAAGCGAGAATTGTTCTTATTGATGTTTATATACCCTTGTGCTTGAAAGGTCATCCATATTACAAGAGGGGGCGTGAACTCAAGACGAGAAAGCTTCCAAAGTCAAGCATGGTGCCCCAGACTGGATGCAACACTGAGCACAACTGTGACCTTTACACCCTGGCTATGACAGGATGATGGAGAGACCAACAGACACCATCTTTCCCCATTTAAACACTTTTCCTCTGTCTAAGCCTGTGTAGCACCTCCAAGTCTGCAGATGGATGGCAAGTGGGTCATCTGTAATAACCTCACCTAAACTGCTTTGAGATTGCTGTAAGTATACACACACTGGATGCACTGGTGACCTTGGTGGTAGTGGGGTGAGGTTCAACTGTTAATCTCACAGGCTGAAGCTTTAGCCCTGAGCATACAACCTGAACCCCCAATCAGCCAACCATGAGGCAGATTCAAGCCAGTTTTGTCTTTGAGAGTTCAGGGATTAGGGCTCAGCCACAGGCCTGATTGATATCTGTGGACTACCAAGAACTTCTACCGGCTGGATTGTTTTTGCAGGTATCAATTAATGTGAAAACTGAGCCCTAGCGCTCTGATTTATCTAGAGAATATTTCCAGTTATATTTTTGGCTTGCCTGGGGAGCAGTTTTCAAGACGAAACCTCAAACATCAAGCACAGTTACATGAAAGGGACAAACTTCACTGACACAGAGACAGTCACAAGAGGACTTTAAAGATTCTACATCTATCTTGCACACACACACACACACACACACACACACACACACACACACACACACAAACACTTTCGTGCATTCATAGACAAGCAGCCCATCTATTTTAGGCAACACAAACAAAGAACAGGTGAACTAGCGGAGTGGGGAAGGGAGCTGTCAACTCCAGCAGACTACAGAATGTGATGGAAGAGCTTGTCCCATCTGGGCCCAAAACAACTGAGTGAATTGGGGGACTGAGGCCGTGATGAAGTGATACAGACAGATACAGGGGAACAGATAAAGGCAGAGAGAGAGAGAGGGAGGGAGAGCAAGAGAGAGGGGTGGGTAGATGGAGGGGTTGGGTGGGTGTGGTGATAGAGCTGTGGCTGTTGGAAAGGAGAGGTCAGCAGGAAACTGCTTTGGCAATCCATCACCCTCGGACTAGGCTCAGGTGCTGCCCTCCCCCAGGGAAGGGAAAGGGGAGAGAGGAGGAGGTGTGATGTGAAGAAAACAGAAAGTGGGATGAGAGGGGGACACAGTGAGGAAGGGCGGGCAGAGACAGAACAGGCTGGTGGAGGCTGGGGACTTGAAGAACACAAGGAGCTAAAGAACACAGAAGAACACTGGATAGGGTGTGAGGAGGGAGAGGGACACAAAGTACAAGGGGATGCTGGGGATTGAAGAGGACAGGCTGAGGGGGAGAGAGAGAGAGAGATGTAAATGTGTGTACAGGGCTTTTAGGGATGAGAGGGCTGAGCTAGCAAGTTATCCCTTGCCCATGTCCTACTCTGCTGCTTGCTAAACCAAACTGTCACCGCCCTTAATAAAAACCAGCCAAGGTAAATAAAAGACAAGGGAGCCTGCAGGCAGAATCTGCTGAGACTGAGTCCTCATCCATCATTTCATCGTGACTCTCAAGGACACAACAATCCAAGGACACTACCTCTGACGTGTCCTTGCCGACATTTAGCCAAAATCAGATAATCCTACCTGATGTGCAAACTAAACAGGGCCGCAGAACCAAAGATTTTCCCATGGGAGTTGAGTGAGTGGTGGAGTGGCTCGTGGCTTCCTGTGCGATTTTCAGTGAAGGGGGAATCACATTGCCAGAGGACACACGTACACCACTGGTGTGGACAGGCCTGGTCTAGCCACAGCTATTGATCAGGCTTTCAGTGTCTGCAAACACTGCCAAGTGTCCACTGCAGCAAGACCACTTCTGTAGGCAAGGTGGTGCCGAGATCACAGTACCAACACCACTTCGCTTATGGCTGACAATTGACGATAAACAAACATAATTATTAGTCACACAGGAATGTGTGTCAGTGTGTGTATGTAAGAATGAATGAATGAATAAATAAATCAATAAATAAATAATAATCTAATGCTGCTGGACATAAACCGTTCATCAGTCCAGAGTTCAAAGACACGCCCTCTCAAATCTGACCTCAATAGATTAAAAAAAAATGGTTTGCAGGGATGCAGAGGTCAGGTGTGATTTTAGTCATGACAAATGACAACAACCCTCCCAACGGGGAGCAGAAGTCAAAGCGCGGGGTGGAGGGGTAGGTCCGGGAGGGGGAAGGCGAGACGAGTGGAATGGAGTGGAGTAGAGGGGGCGGGTGTGGCGCTGAAATTGTGTCTACTCAGCAGGGCCTTTCTAGTCCCCCAGGCTGAGGCCGTGAGGGGCAGGGACGTCAGCACATTCTGACAGGCTCCGGACGAGGGGGATGGGGCGCGGACCTGATGCAAGCGCCACTCCGCTCAATCAAGTCGGATAAGAATCACAGGGGCTACCTGTGTCCCATCATGCTCCCAACTAACAGATGCCGATAGGCATTCATACAACACCTTTTATTTCATCCTTTCTTTCTTACTTACAACTAACTAATGGTTTCCTGTGGCATGGTTTTAACATGCTAAACTGTTTGACAGTGCCAGATATCACCTTTGGTCAGCCCAAGTGACAGTGCATATATTCAGAGAGCTTCAGCAGCATCACATTGAAGAATTTTGGTCTTTTTCAGATTTTGTTGTCCAGCACTGATGTTAGATGATGAGCAGAACGAAACTGAATCGGTCAAAGTGTATGGAGTTCTAGTCATTCATCAAACTTTAAGTACAATACAAGTGACTTCAAAAAGGGTGTGTGGCTGCACTGAAAGCCACTTTAAGCTGACAGAAATCCACATAGCTGCTCTGAGATATACCTCATAGACCACTATCTAGTACAGAACACATCTCCATATGATAATCCTCCACTGAGTGCCCTGCCCTGGCCTTGTACCATCAAGACCAGAATAATCTACCTCAGATTAACATACAGTGGCCGCTCGGTCTCTGATTAAACTTGCCTGATCACCTCAGATCAATGCCAGTGGTCTGTCAAAGGGGCCAAAGGACAGTGGATATGAACCTTCCAGAGGAGGTCATGGGAAGGTCAAAGTGAGATAAGCGCCCACCCCAGCCCCCACACCTGACTTTCCCCTTTACGTCTACCATCTACAGAGGACCAGGTCACCTGCTGCTGCTGCAGGTCAATATCAGGAATATGTTAATGGGTTGGGTGGGCCTGAGGGAATATATGAGAAAGGTGAGGGACTGAAAGAGGATTGATCTGCTAATGATATTCTCTCTGAGACTCAGCGGGTTCCCTCACCAAAAACAAGACATGCTTTCACAAGAAACACGTAAGCCAAGACTATAAATAAGACAAGCAGTCACAAGGTGTGTGGATTATGAATGCAGCTGTAAGATGAAGTGTGTGAGGCAGCTGTTAAGGTTGGGAGTTGGCAGGTACTAAACATCTTTTCTTTTCTTTTTTTTTTTAAACCCCAGAGGCCTTCATCACTTTATACCCATTATAGCCTTTTGATGCTCTGCCAATCATTCTTAGTAACCATAGCAATAGTCCATTAGAAACACTCAGTGATGTGCAGTTTGGCGGCATGATCTTGCACATGACACCAGATATTCCTGGAAGACACAGAGAGCAATTCTAATAGGGGTCAGAGATGTCATCACATCAACCAATCAATAATGAGGCAAGGTTCATTTTAATGGCCACGACGACACAGGCTGGTTTATTATTCATGAAAAGAGCCTGTCTGTCTGCTTTTAAGTACGGGTGGTGCTGACGTTGTGGGGGCCATGTGCGTGTGTGTATGGGTGGGTGTGTGTGTGCGTGGGTATGATTAAAGAGACTAAAGGAACAGGCTCTGAAAGTGAAACTGGACAGTTCTCATGAAACAGAAGAATCTTGCTAGATGTGGGTTTGATTCCTGAACCCCATGTTGTGAGTTCATGTTGGTTTGAATAAACGTGTCTGCTAAATAACAGTCAACTTCAACTTTAGATACTTTATAGGAAATCATCCTTTCACTGGTAGCCATTACATCCAAACATATCCAAAAATAGGCATTAAAGGAATGTGTGCTGTCTGTGATCAATGGGGACCATCAGTACTAACCCCACATAACTGGAGAGCAGACAAAACAGAAGGAGTGAGAACACACAGCTTCATGAGAAACAGCCTGACTTGCGTCTCCTGATCTTGGGCCTGTGAAACTGTGCCAAGTGAAAACAGGTCCTGTGTGTGTGTGTGTGTGTGTTGTTAGCGCTAGCGTAACACTGGAGTCCACCAAGAAACGTCAGCAGGTGAATGATGCAATGTCATGCAATCCTAAGAGGATCAAGGCTACCGCAGATGTTCATTCTGGGATAGAGTGGGGTCAGTATCCTGGCCCTACCAGTAGACACAAGGCCACTAGGTTTATTCCCAACACACATTGCTTTTCTGTAGAACCCAGTTAGGCCTGACTAAACATGGTAGAGCTGCTTAATGATTTGTCAACATATAGATATAGGCAGATATAGACCTCAGGGATGGGCAAAATAGCACAGCCACTGGAAATGTTGCTAAACAATTTGTAAGTAGCAGATGATGAGACAACTATTTGATATTTTGTTCTATTTCCTCCTGGGCCCTGGAGAGAAACAGATGGTACAAGATGAGCCATTCATCCACAAGAGGCAGTTATTGGCTGTTCAGTCATCAATAGATGACTGCCATCTATTGTGAGTGCATCAGAGGCATGAAATCTACTCAAAAAAAATGTGCTAACTATAGCTGCTGCTGAATGAATCACTTATTGTATCCAGCAACCCTGTTAGCCGTTAGCCTTACATTTCTTCCCAAGAACTCATTAGCCTTGTTCTGATTGAACCGTTAGCAGGTGACAGATTCTTTTTAGCCTGCTAACAAAACCTCTTTACTTCCTAATGAAACAGCCCGCAAGATCTCAAAAATACCAGTGCACGTGACTTTGAACGTTGGTCTGCATGAAGAGCAAAGCCTCCATGAATGAACAGCCTGGGGCCTTTCATTTCTATTGTATCAGTGTTGTGATGTTTGACGGCACAATACGCAATCAGATACTGAAGTTTGCACAGTGCCAGCGGACTCCAGCGCTGTTCACACTCTACATAGAATTGCATCGCCACTATCATACACTCAGACCAGTCATAATCAGCTGCCCACATTTTCCACATTCCATCCAGGCAGTGGGATCAAAGGTTCAACTTTTGAGCCCTCACTGTTTTGAAGTCATGAGCAAATATTTGCTGGCCGCTGAGTGGAGAACTCATGTCCTTTGTCAGGTGTTTGCCTGCTATGAGTCTTTCAGTGAACTACACAGTGCTGAGCTGCTGGTACATTTGTTTGACCCATTATGACCCTCTGACTAAAGGAATGAGGCCAGCAGTGAGGAGTAATTGTGGACAAAACAAAACAAACAAACAAAAACAACAAAAAAACAAAACAGAAAAGACATCTGGGACAAGGCATGGGGCAAGCACTGCCTTCCCAATAAAAGTCAAGGTTGACAGAGAAAACAGGCAGACTCCTTCAGAGTTACTGTTCAAAGTCAAAAGTCAAAGTCAAAGTCACAGTCACTTTTATTGTCAATTTCTTCACATGTACTTGACATACAAAAGAATCGAAATTACGTTTCCCACTTTCCCATGCGTGTATGTGGACAACAGTAAAGTGCAGATGCACAACAAGACAATTAAGGTTGTATAAATAAGTAAAGTGCAAGTAGCTTAAGGTTACTTTTGGCTAGTGCTACTACCTAACATGACAGGTATGACAAGACAAGACAAAGAGTACCCTAAGTACCCTACTAATGTAGCAGGGCATGACAAGACAGACAAGGCATGAGGTGAAGTTCACCGTGTTCCAGCTTTGTGCATTTAGAGGTAGTGTTTTTTAGTGCAAAAGTGCAATGTGCAAATGTCAATAGGCAGTACTTGCCGCGGTAGCAGTAATGATAATGATAGTAATGGACGTGACTGGTTGGGTGAAATAGGGCTGGAGGTGTCTCCTTTTCACATGCTCTGCAGGTTAATCTCAAATTATCCCTTTCACCCACACATAAAGGTGATCCAGACCCTCCTCCACCCACATCCACACCTCACCAGTCATCTCAATCCCCTCAACCCCCCTCAGACCCCCCCTCACCCTGCACCCACACCTCACCAGTCATAGCAATCCCCTCATGCAATTCCATTAACCTGCTTTCCCCAAGCTGCCACAGATTCCTATATCCTCAATTCTCATGAAGTGACACCACACAGCAGTTTACCTGCAGAAGCAATTTCATTTCTGTGCTCCTGTTTAATCATTACACACAAATGGGCAAGCTTTTGTTCACCTTGAAGTAATGATTACATTGTTGGTTTTAAAAGGCTTTGGTGGAAAACATCTGTTTGAGATTTAACCTCAATCTCTGAGATTATATAAATATTCTGATTACAACAAGTGCAAGGGTATTATGTGAGATTTTATTCTTTCATATGTTTTTTTCCATCTAGGGCTGTCTGTCCAATCATCTTGGAGCCAATGAGTCCAGTCACTGATGAGGCAAGAATTTATATTCAAATATGACGTCTCTGACCCGCTGGCTGAAGGTAGAAGCGGCCTTAGTCACCCCAACTCATCTTGTTCTGCTACCCACTGGTGACCGGTTCAGACACACAAATGGATCACATCACCTGTCTTCAGGTTTCTTTAATTTTCAGTTGTCCTCCTGCTAAACTTCATTCACCCGCTGTCCAATATTTCAGTCTTCCAACACCATTCTCGATGGTAAAGCCTGTGTGGCATCAGAACACTGGGAGGATACAAACAACAAAAGTCATGAGCTTGATTGTAAGGGCTCCACGCCACTTTGGATCTAATGACCTCCAATGAGAGCACAAAACGTCCCATAAACCTTGAACTTTGCATTGAGCAATGACAGCCTCCCATTGCCTAATTTTAGATGATGTCACTCAACTGTGATGGATGAGCAGAGCTACTTTATCAGATTGGCCAAATGCAATTTGAAACTTTGCCCTCACCATACTGTGTGCAACCTCTCAGCATCATCGCAACTCGAAATTCAATGGGAATTAATTAAAAAAAAAAAACAACTGTCATGCACTGAAGTAGCCCAGAACACCCTCAGAGACCTTAAAACTCAATAAATAATATTAATAATAATTTTAAAACACCTTTAGTCAGTGCATCAAAACAATGACGTTAAAACACTAGTTGTACAATAAATCCACTTCACATTTTCCTCCCACTCTGCTGGATCTGATATATCTAAGATGGTTTTAAATTATGTGTAGGGTTAATGACTTGTGTGTTGCCATTTTGCTTTGGAGTTTAAGATCTTTATCTTCAATACAAAACAAGACATAAAGACATTTCCTCCTGTTTGCTGAACCCCAGCAGTCATTGCCACTAGTGGAGACTTTGCGTGTGTGCACATGTGCGTCTTTGCAATTCAATTTCAGTGCTGAGTATGTGTGTATGTGAGCGTGTGTGTGTGTTTATGTGCATAGTGACTGTTGTGCCTGCTGAGGCATAGTGCTTGTGTGAGATGAGTTGTAGCTCCCCCCCTCTCTCTCTGTGTTTGTACAGTTTGGGGGTGTGAGAGCTCATTTAACTGATGACGGCAGCTCATCTGGGGGATGGTGGCAGCTGGCCCTGAGCCAGCCAGGGGGGAATTATCAAATCACCACAGCAGCAATATGCTTTATGGAGTCAGAGCTGCTGGCCTGGGCTTAACTCTTTTGTTCCCTCCCTCTCACTCTCCTTCTCTGTGTTCTCTCTTTCTCCTGGGTTTCTGTTCAACTCACTCTCTCCATGTCTCACTCTCACTGTCTGGGCTCTCAAGTCAAACACATACTGTTTCAGCACATACACTACTATGTGCCACGACCACAGATCAAGAAACAAGCCCTTGTAAGAAGGAAACAAGCGAACGCAAATCACATATTTTTAATACTGTAATTCATTATTTTTACCCATTTTCTTCTTAGCTCAAGTGATGCCTCAGAATTCACCTACAGTCTACAGATATTAGTTCAGCAGAGTATAAAGCAAACATATCTCAAGAGACCATGACCTGCCTAATGTGAAGAGCATTACTGACTCATCATTCAGCTGCAGCTGAAATGAAAAACTAGTATTCACCTTTGGTAATGGTACATTTTTACATTTTACATTTTTGTTGAAATGTTTTGAAGGAACCAATACTACTACCTATTTGTTTTACTGTAATGCTACTGTTGGCCTCCTAAACTAAGAAAAGAAAAAAAGAGGTGGTGACCCAATGGTGATCTAGTTCCCATCTGCAGTGTGAGGCAGGGGTTCAGGGCTATCGAGATATATTCTCTGTTGTCACCTGAGAGATTACATGGACCTTGAGGGCCCAGAGCAACCAACAGCAATAGAATGATCTGGTCCATCTTGATTATATGTTCCTCTAAACGTCAAAGTTTTAAGTTCCTCTAAAGTCAAGTTAAAAGTTGACTTGTACTTAGCAGATATTTTCATTAAAAGCGGCACAGCCTCACAATGTATCGAAATCAATTCCAGGTCAACTGATTCTCAGTTGGTGACATCACAACTAAGTGTGTGTCTGTGTGAGTGTGGTGGGCCGTTATGGGAGGATATCCATCCATCAGACCACACAATTACATTGCACACCTAGGAGGCATTCCAAGTAGGTGATAAACCTGGGTAAGTTCAGCTAGAGGAAGTGGTAAACCTAATAGAGAGATGAGGACTCCAGGCTCTTCCCTTACCAGGTTTACCTCTGCCTCCAGCTTCATTTAGCCAGGTTTGCCACCTAACCAGCTTCTTGGAAAAACAAAAGCTATGATGTCAACAACATGACATAACCACAGAGCACCAGTGGGGTATTCCGAGGTGGTGGTTAAGGAACAAACAAACCAACAGGTTTGGTTAACATAGCCAGGTTTATCACTTAACCACATAGTTATAATACTCCCCAGGAGTGCTTCGAACCTTCCTAGTATACAATCTCATTTACCAACCCCCCTCCTCCTGACCCACACAAGGGTCCCACCATCAGGGTGTCCCTCAGAACCTCATTATGGGCCAACTCCACAGCCTGCTTCTCATTAGGCAACAGCAGGGAGGCAGTCTGTAATTGCAGGGCTGAGACTAACCTCACTGGAGCATCTTCCTACTAGGGACACGCACACACACACAGCTCACAGAGGGAGAGATGTGCGTCTGCACAGCTGGCCTATATCTGATAGGAAACCTTCCACACCCTCTCACTCACTAACTCACTCTCCCTCTCGCTCGCTTGCTCACACACACACACACACACAAAATGCAGGGCAATGGAATGCTTAGATCAAAACAAAAATGGTTATCAGAAAGTAGAAAGCAATGGTTGTATATGCTCCTTGTATGTTCACTTGTACGGGCGCTTTGTGTATGTACACATCTGTGACTGTTCAGATGCATCAGGGCGAGGCACCAAAGAGTTAAAGTAAGAGAGGTAACGTTTATAATGTGTCATCAGGGCTTCTTAAACTAACAGAAATACTCCTTTGTGCAGTTACCAAAAGGCAACAGCGACCGTTGTAGTATGAGAGAGAGGACTCATTCTGTGGTTAAAAACAAGTTTCTTGTAAAACAAATGACCTACCTCCGCCAGAAAGAATAGGAGTCTTAACATGACATGAAAGGTGTTATTCAGCACTTAATCACATTCTGTTTCTCTTTATGTGACTTTACCGCTTACCATCTCTCCAGCTCTATTGGTGTCTGAGCGATAAGCAATATCCTTCTGAGGCATCCTCACAGGCCCTTCACTCTGATACCATATTTGCTTTTAAAGAGACAACCTGAAATTTCCCATACAACCCTGGGTCGCCGTGACCCCAGGACTGTGGAACAAACACAAAGGGGTGAATACCCCAGGCTTCAAGACCGCTGTGTTCCAAAACTCTTTGCCTTCTCATTGTATGCTTCCGTCAAAAGCCATTTAAAAAATTCAATTTCAAATTGTTGTGGATTCCCTCAGGCTCATGTCAACCTCCCACCAAAAAACTGAGAGTCCGTGCCCATAATACCAATTAGCCTTTGCAAAGGGAAAGGTCAAAATAATATTTGCGACTTCAAACTGTTTCCACTTCTCATGCGGTCACATGAGAAAATAGACACATACGCGTGAACAGTCATAGGAGTTCACAGCATAGCAGTTTTGTTTAGTCTGCTATGGCTAGTCATTATCTGAGATTCCAGGGCAAATCAGAGACACTAAGTTTACTGGAAGAGAAAGAGCATGCAAGCTGAGAGAGGCTGACAGACACACAGAACATCACATCATCAACTGCTTAATATGCACACAAAGTTACCTATAAAAGGTCTGCTGTCTGCAAGCAGGCAAGATCAAGGCAGAGGGTAAATACATAAATTAGAGAACTTTTCACAAACAACAAAATGTCCGATGTGCACAAATAGATCAAGTATGTATTTTATGTGAGTAACTACTGCATCATCTCTGTTGCATTTCATTGTTTCATAATGACTAAACTTTTGATCTTCTTAATAGTACTGTCAGTTTATGACTAAATCATACCATTTCATTGTGGGCAAGGTAAATCACTTTTGGAAGACGGTGACTAACGCAGTTCATCTGAGGAACTGAAACATATTTCATGCTGCCTTCACATATCTACCCCTGAGGGTGTACATCTAACAGTGAGATAATGTGATCTACACTTGTTAATCTGTTAAGATTTAGGGATCAGAAATGTTGAGTCTTGCGTGTTATTTGACAGATAGGATATGCCTTGTGTCATTCTTTCATTTACGGAGATGGGAGAAAGTGACCTTGTGAATGAGCCTCAATTTCTGGAAGGGACAGGCATATAAACCATCAACTGGCCTTACAGGAAGGTGAAATATTGGGGCTGATGTTAATGAGGAAAAGTGTGTGTGTGTGTGTAAAGCCTGTTGTGGGCAGGATTGAAAATGACCTCTGTGGTACACAAACAAATTGAATGCCCTGCCCCTCAGCGGTTCAACATGACCGCTGGTTTACTCAGTTAGCTGGCTCGGAACAATGTCTGAATCCCAATGTCCTCTCTAAGCCCTAGGTCCCTAAAGGGAGACTAGGCTAGATTTTATGCTGTTTTTTCGGTAATTAGGTAATTGAGTTGAATTACTCATGGGGTGAATGAAGGCACTCTTGGCTCCCGCTACGGCCTCTTTGAGAGTTTACAGCACTTGCAAGATGACAAAACTGAAAGAAACTAACACAGCAATTGGTGACGTTGACCAACAGGGCTACGGAATTGTTCACACCAAATTCTCTCTCCAACATGTCAATCAACATAACTCTTGAAAATGATCACTGCTGGTTCCAATTCTTTGGTCTGTCAACAAATCCACATGTATTCAGCAGTATGGAGAGCCCCGTTAAAAAAAAAAAACACCTGCTTGGTGTTCCTTTAACTGCCATGAATCAACTCTGTAACCAGCTGAATCATGCCAGTTAAGTCTTTGAGAGCAGAGGAGAGCTGGGAGTCAGCCAATGCCTTTGTGAAAAAGGTACCAGATTAATAACAAAAATAACCAGGAAATGTTTGGTGGAACACTTAAAGTAAATGGCTTGCACAATTGGCAAATACAATTAACGGAACATGTGGGTGTGTATTTGAATGACTAACCCAAAATTTTTCAGATGTGAAATCAGTTTGTGTGTTATCTGATTTAATAGAATCCAGGGGGAGGGGACATAACACCAAACTAAGTGAACCTGAAATACTTGACAGTTTTTCATAAAACACAGCCTGAGGCTCAAACAAGCCCCACAGTGTAAATTTGGTTCAAAGCCAAGGACAACGTGGGCAGTAGTTCAGTTGCCTCTGTGCCGTTCTGGCAGTTACTGCCTAACAGCTTCACGTGTGCTTCAGAAGGATAACGTAGCAGCCACTTTTCTTCACCCCACTTCCTAGTTGCGTTTGTCTGAGCAGGCCAGGCCCTGAGATTTGATAGGGAGGAATGCACTAGGGATGTTCCGTCAGCCAGCTGCCAAGTCACTGCTTGGTCCACTGAGATTAGACCAGATCGTCTGCCCATATCGCTCAGCTCATACAGACCCCCCGCACACACACCACCACTGGAGGGATAAGAATGCAACACTGCCCCACTGGCCTTAACTGTCCACTCCCCTTTTAACCACCTCTACCACTACCACCACCACCCATGCCTATCTCCATCTGCCATTAGGCTCTGTATCTGGGTGGGAAAAACTTCCTGTTCTGACCTCTTAACGGAAAATTGTTCCTCCCTCCCTCCCTCTCTCTTCACCTTACCACACACAGATCACCTTTACATAAACCCTTCCTGCTCTCTGAAATGCTCCAGTACTCACTCTCACAGCTGTACACATACCTTGAGTGAACCACTAGAACACTCTGAAAACTCCTCAAGGCCCTCAGAGTGCCCTCAAGTAGCACTGGATGACTGCGGCGTGTGCAGTCTGTGCTTGTCCAAGGGTGGAGCTAAAGGAGAGACTACAAGCTCTTCACAGAGAGTAAATCACAGAGGCAGTAACTTTTTTACTTTTTTACCTACACATTTTTTAACTGCTGAGGCACTAATATGAAGCTCTGCAGTGTTGGCTAGCAGCATTTCCTGTAGTGGTTGAGAGAAAAACCTTCAATGAAAATGTAGCGATGAATCAACTACAACCTAAAAATGTACAACTTACCTCAGAAGCGCTGGTAAAAACGAGGATGCTATTTTGACCTCTCGACTAACTGACCAAAGATTCTTAGAAATGCAAGCCACATTTCACAGTAAGAGCCGAGAAAAGAGAAGAGGCCTAAGTATTTTTACAACTGTGGTATCTGAAACGCGATGGGTCTTCTGTCATCAGCTCACTAGTTCAGTGAGTTCTGCGTCGCATACTGTATTCCCACAGTGATTGGGACAGAATGTGCCAGCTCTGCAGCCCCTCTTCCACCATTCCACCTTAAATTCCTCCATAATTACTGTGACAAAGGTGTGGCACATTAAATAGCTACACTGTGCTTGACATGTTTGAAAAAACTTCCTTAGGGGAGATAGTTCTGTACAGTCAGTCTGTACGTTCTAATGTAGATGACAAAACAAGTGACAAGAGCAGAATAAATGAATCTCTCAACTTGCCCAGTTGGACTACAGAGGACTGTGAGTCACAAGTGTGGTCCGGTTCACACGGCTCCCTCTGGGACGACTTCCAGCACAGAACAGGAACTCCTTCCGTTCTCCAATAGGGGGAAAAACATCCATCCACGAACAAGTGTGTAAGACTGGCTCTCTCATGAGATGATAAAAATGTGACATCATACTTCTATCCTCCAGGTGCATTTATTGCAGAACTTTTTGGTGTAATATCGTAGTCATGTTCTCTTTGGCTTAAGATGCCACAGGTCAGGGTATTCTATGGAACAAAGCACACCTAGCAGAAGCTGAAAAGTGCCAAACACAGAAAAAGTCGTCTGTGTTTCCGGTCTGTGAAAGACTGCAGCAACAAAACCACAAAGCAATGGCTCATGTGATAAACAAGATCAGAGGAAAGTTCTTAGAGTATCAGATAAAACAGGCAAGATGAGCTCATGAAAAAAAGGGTGTGATGAGATTGGTTCCTTCATGTAATGATAGCTAATTATTAGAGCTATAGCCTACATGTTACGTGAAACGACCCTAGGCACATAGAAGAGCTAAACTGACTGAGTAAATGCAGACATTTATGGACTAGTGCTAGAACCCATCCCCCAAACACAGCACACACACACACACACGACTGTCTGTGCCCTGGGATAAAGCAAGATGTGTGTGAGTGTGTGTGTGTGAAGTAAATGACCAGCCTGAGCTCAGACAGTGGGCCAGTGGAGCAGACCACTGGCGCGGGTAAACAAACACCGCGCCACATGAGAGTGAGGGCACGAGCCAAGTGCAAGCGGAGCACGCCAAACTGCCATCGGGCCTCTGCCAACCAGGTCTGCCAATGCCAGCCAGCAAGGTTGGCAAGCCTGCCAAAAAAAAGCACACAGGTCACTCTGAAAAATAAGAGAGGGCACAAATAAGCCTGAGAGAAAGTGTTTTGTGAGAGAGAATGAGTGAGTGAGTGCATGTGTGAGTGTGTTTCTGAGTTTGAGGGTGTGCATGTGTGAGAAACTGTGTGTGTGTGAGAAAGTGTGTGAGAGAGAGAGAGAGAGAAAGAGAGAGAGAAGAATGAGCCACTGGGGCAAGTCATAAGGGAATTCCGTTGCTCTTTCTAAGTCAGAGCGTGTAGAGTAGAGGCTAGAGTGTAGCCTCAGAGTCTCATCAGGTGCCCACACAACTCTTGAACATTCACACCAGCTCGTGGGGGGTTTTTTGTTTGTTTTCATTATTTCCTCTGTGGGTGGGGAAGAAGTAAGCTGGGTCTTAACACACTCAAACACATGGATATGTATATATATATATATATATATATATATATATATATAGAGAGAGAGAGAGAGAGAGAGAGAGAGAGAGAGAGAGAGATTTTATGAAGAGTTCAGATGCAAAACCCTCCAACTCCATTTTCGATGAATTCAAGGTATTTGTCATTATTATGTGTATGTGTATATATATTTTATGTGTGTGTGTGTGTGTGTGTGTGTGTGTGTATATATATATAAATAAAAATATAATCACACACACACACACACACACTGTAGCTAGGCCTAGTTTGCAACCGGTGAGTGATGTGACTGCTTCATATCTTATCATTAACAGAATGTGGTTATGAGACTGATATAGGAGAGATTCTGTCAGTGTACAGTTGCAAAACCACCAAGCTGCAGTGCTATCTGGTACAATAAATGTGTGTGAAGATGTGCATAGTAGCTCTGGGAGGAAGTATAATCTTACTTCACAGACTCTGTAGCACAGTACATGATACTTTGGGAGCAACACGACACTTGAGGAGCCTTGCATCCGTCTAGACATGAGAGCGGAAGCGGAGCGGGTTACACACACGTCCATAAAAATGAGAACCCCCCCACACACACACACCGACCGGACTATCCTCTGAACTGGAGCTCAACCCTCCACCTTTAACACTTCAGTGGTTGACCTGGATGTCAACACGGACAAGGGCCTCTAGTTGCCATTCAAGGCCATCAGTGCCCTTTCATGAGGTGCTGTGGCTAATGGGGTAAAGGCTAGCTAAGGTCCTTACAGGTATAACACTCATGTCCCTCAGCTCTTCCCAACAAAGGGCAGGAGATTGTTCTGGGGTGTGGAGGTGAAGGGGCAAGACTGGGCAAAGAGGCATGTTTGTATCTCCATGGGTTTTTCATAGAAATGTCAGCCTTTTGAAAAAATATGTTCACATACATGCACTACATACTTGACTGGGCCACCTTTTGTGAGGCCCAGGTCGTTTTAAAGTGGCTTTCATCTTGTCTGCATTGTTGTATCTTGTGTCTCATGTTAATACCACAGAGAATCCCTGCGGATTTTAGTTGAGGCAAGTTTGCTGGCCAGTCCAGTAATTCCATGGTCATGAAGCCAGGTTGGTAGCAGAGGTGGGACTAAATCACTCATTTGCAAGTCACAAGTAAGTCTCAAGTCTTAACACTGAAGTCCCGAGTCAAGTCACAAGTTAATAACACAGTTTTTCCATCTTGAAATATTTTAGAACTTGTGCCCAAAGACAATCAAAGGATCATAGAGGAGATGATGATTAGTTAGTAAGAGGTTAGTAAAGCATCCTGCATTTAGTGTGGGTTAAGTGAACAGTGAGCTCAGTTTGAGTGAATAGCTGAGGCTATGAGAATGAGTGAAAGTATGACAATTTCCTTTCATATTTTTTAATGAAAAATGAGCCTATGTCTCTGTCACATTTTAAAGTGTTATAAAACTAGATAAATGACAGGTTTTGCCAAACTAGCTGACCTGTGTACTAAACAAAACTCACACTGTCAATGTCAATATCTGAGTTCATTTAATCTATCTTAACATTTATTTAAACACAAGCGTAATTGGTGTTCCCTAAGCAGTCAAGCCAGAGCATGAATTATTTACTATTCAGTGATCTCTCCACTGAAAATAGCCTCCCAGCAAACACAGAACGTGTGATGACGTAGCCAGGGTAGTAATTTACACCGCAACATTACCAGAGAACTTTTAGCAACGTTACATCACCTTGCAGCAATGTGTCTGCGACGTAGTTGTATCGTTGCTGGAAAGTAATGTCACAGTGATCAAATTACCACCCTAGCTATGCGCCTACATGCCCAACATCTGAATTTTTTTTCTGGACTTGATCAAGGACTTGATTACTGGATTGTGGCGACAATGATTATCTACTTCCCTATTTTATACTCAGCTAAAACAAATCATTGACATCCTTAATAAATTAAATTTGACTTCAAAATAAAATTTTGGGCAATGACATCTACCCTTCCACCATGTGTCAGCGGGACAGCATGTTCAATGTGGCTGCAACTAAGCTACTATTAGGTGACAAACTTGAAAAAGCTAAACGTTTCTGTGACAAACGTTGTCAATACCGTAACATGACGTGACAGGGAAATTGTTCACAGAATCACTTTAAATTTTGCCACTTATTTTAGGGTTACAGAGTATAACCTAATACTCTGATGATAAATGTATATATTTGTGACATACAGGATGTGCTGTTCATGGAGAAATCAACAGGCTACTGTGGACGTGGCAACTATTGTCTCATGCGTACAGATGAAAATGCGGTATGCAAATCTGCATGAAGTGGTGTCCTATTTGGTAAATAGTAGACCTACCAATTTCTTTTCGACCGCGAACACTTTTAAATCTCTGGATTTAAGGACAAGGGGCAAGAACGGGGCCTCTAGTGATTGCCTCCACGTCACGCCACACTGATGCATTTACCCAAGTATTAAGTGCATAAACATGACCTTATTTTTCAAAAGGCTGACACTTTTTTGATTAAAAATCCTTGTTTTTTTTGTGGTTGTATGTGATTTTCTAATTTTCTGGGATACTGAATTAGGGGTTTTCATTGGCTGTAAGCCACAATCATCAAAATCAACACAAATAATTGTTATTATTAATTATTATTAAATATTTCACTTTAATGTGTAATGAATCAATACAATGCAAGTTTCACTTTTTACCTTGAATTACTGAAATGAATGAGAATATTTATTGACCTATCTGTATGTGACTGACTTGACATTGGCTGAAGGCCAAGTCACCACTGCAAATGAAATGTGAAGATGCAACCTTACTTCATATTTAAAGACTGGTGTCACAAAATGAAAATACTGCTGCAGCTAAGTAGCACACAAACACACACACAAACACGCGCGCACACACAGACACACACAGACAGACACGACCAGTAAAGAAGACTGGTATGTAGAGCACGAAGTGGTGACTGAGCCACACGTGTGTACTTAGCCACATGTGTGGCTGGCAATCACTTGCAGCTGATAGGAAGAGATATGATAACCACAGACGTGTGGCTTTTAGACCCGCAGACTGCCCTTTCCCTTGCATGTCCCTCACCTGTGCTCAGACCCATGTGGCTTTGCTCAAACAGTCACACGTGAACTAATATGTAACCAAACACAATACAGGAAGGTTGACCCCAGGAGACTTGTTTACAGTGAAGTCATCACTCACCTGACTTTAGGGTCACCTTGAGAAAGCACAAACCAAGGCAAGATTACCTTATACATACAAGCAAACAGGCTCATGCATGTAGTATGCAGGTTGTTGGCCTACATGTGGTCTGAAATCTTTATTCTCAGAGTAGTGAGGCAGGTTGCCTTTTAAGGTCCTTCTCCTCTCAGCACAGATCATCTGCTTTACAATATGGAAGCCATGTAGAGGCTCTGTTTACATTACATCTTTTCTCACCAGAAAAAGTCTAATCAAATAGAGAGGAATGTCAAGATGAGTTTAAAGTCTGGAATGGACACACAGGGTCCTAATTAGAGTAACAAGCTAAAGTGCAAAGTCTTAGGCTAAGTCTGATGCAAGTCAATTTAATTACGAGGCTAAATCAAGCTGCCAGTTTGACACCAAGGGAAAGAGCTAAACTGCAAACACTAATGGCCGAGCTTGCCTCTCCCCCTGTAAATATTGCACCATTGCACTGGAAGGCTGCTTGATGACAGGCTGCACTGTTTCCTTTACAGAAAGGAGCACCCTGGAAATGTAGTGACCTCTTCTCCTGGAGTAGAATGCATCTCATGAGCTAAGAAACAAAGCCCCCATCCCAAGCACTGCAGCTCATTTGGCAGGAAGCCAGTGAGCATCTTGTTGGTATGAGGGTCAGACTCACTAGCCATTCTGTACCCTCCACCCCCCAAAAACAGGGAGGGGGCATAGTGAGGGGCAGATGGCACACCTCTGATTCCTGAATTTTGGCCTGCCATTTGCTTGCTATTCATCATGTTTCCATCAGTGCATGACTACACATACATGTGAGCATATTGAACACTGAAAAAATGCTTAAGGGAATACCATTTCGAGATAATAAATCATTCTCTGACCTTTTGAAATGCATGACCCATGTAAATGAAGATGGGGTAGCAAACAAAGACACATGACAACTGAACACAACTGAGCATGCTCACAACACCCTGTATATTTACTGCCACCAACACTTGAACATGAATGAGGCTTGTTGTTCTCTCTCTCACACACACACGAGCATGCTCTCTCTCTCTCACACACACACAAACACACTTTTCCATCTATTGCCAGCCAGACCCATCTCAATTCAACCATGCGGTCAGTATTGCTACCCCCCACGTGGAGGTCAGGTTAAGTCATGGCACAAAACAGAACTGGCTTCAGCCCACCAGCTGTCCCACTGCTGACGTGAAATCTGAGAATGTCACAGTTGCTGACAAAAGGCTAGAAAGTAAGTCTGATCTTTCCAGATTCAGTCTGCAGTAGCCTATTGTCAGTTGCCCATTTTCTGGTAAGGGGTCATCCTAAATGGAACCACCGTTCACCAGCAACTGAGCAACACATTAAAAGTTTTAAAAAACATTGTGGATTGTGTGTGTTTTTAATGTGAAGACAATTAACGTAATAAGCAGCACTCCATTTGACTCCAAACCATTTATGATTTTTGCTCAAGAGTGAGCATATCTAAAATGCTGAGCTCTGTAAGTTATTGTGTTACATAATTCATCAGAACAGAGTCAATTCAATTCATTAGCTTACGAAATCTGTGAAGACTTGTGGGATGTCGACACATTTAATTACTTCTTGGATCAGCACTTAGCTTTTTACAGGGTAGAAACTGGCCAAGCACCAGCAAGAGAAACAAGTTATGACATTTCAGTATTTTGAGTGGGGAAAAAATTGCTAATGTGAACCGTGATGAGTTGGCTTCTAAAGCAGAAGCAATTTGAGAAATCTTGGGGCAAAGGAGGAAATGTGGTATGATTTTTTTATTTTTATTTTTTTTTACTTTCATGCTTTACCTCATCGGCTCACTGCAAACAGTCCCATATACCTCCCTAAGAGCCTGTCAATATTTTGGCTGAAAAGCGTTTCCTGGTCCAAATTAAGAAAACTTATTATTAAAATGCTGCAGAGAAGTGATCCTATGGACTTAGGAAGGATTAGTCGTAAAAAGGGTCCAAACAGGGGCGAGTACACAAGCAGAGACTACAAGTGTGGACTCAGCAAATATACACACTGTCAGACAGGATCCATGCAGGCATCAGGAATGCAGAGCGAAGCTAATGCATCCTCGATAAGAGCATGTTGGGATGCATGCCAGACAAGCTGACGCTAAAGGCGTTTGAGGACAGAGCAGCGTGGGGCGGCTGGGCCGGGGAGTGAATAGGCGATGGGACACACTACCTTGGGTGACCGAATGAACTTGCATACCCTGAATGCGCCAAAGCAGGCAGCACAGACGGATGATGCGGACGCAGCTTTGCAAACACAGATCGCTATCATGTGCTGATGCGCAGCTCTCTAGCTTGAAGTAGCTGACGTCTTCTCTGAGCCTGCAGAGATAAATGAGAAGGGTGCACACATCAAAGGACTGCTGAAGAAGCATTGTTAACATGACTTTTCTTTCCCCCCAAATTTTAAAAGCAGATATCCAAAGGGCCATTAATGGGTCAAGCTATCAACTGTGACGATTCAAGATGCGACTGATGCTGAAAGAACTCGTCCAGGCGTGATGGATTTGTGGAGGGGACATTTCTGCTGACTTTTAGGGACGTGCTAAAAATGAACAGTCTCTGAAAAAGCACCAGGAAATTCCAACTGTGGTTGTAAGCAAGAAATCACTACAGAGCAAAGAAATGACAAGTGAATATCTTGTAAATGGATCATGGGTCAGAGCTAGTGCATGACCATCAGAAAACATGAGAAATGGTACTGCTATCACACCTATGACAGATGCACTGAATACATCTGTCTGAACTTAGTGGAATGCAATTTCAGCATTTGCCTGCAGTGATGAACACTTCTAGACAAGAAAGCGGAAAAAAAGGTTAGTGTCAGCTGAACGGTCAGACAGTCAAAAAAACAAACTTTGGAATAAAAAGAAGAATCAAACACCTCTCTCCCCTAGTAACGCTAGTAGAGAACAAAAGACAAAAATTCTCAAGGGCAGTAAAAATATTTGAGGCTTAAAAATAGCACTAGAACAGAGGTCTGTATTGTGAATGCATTTAAGCATTGGGGGGGTGGTGAAGGTGGCGCTACAACAGCCTGAAGCACTAAGAGATGCAGCAGAGAACCAGGGTCAGTCTAGGGCACACAGACCTCCACTCCCCTCGCCTTTCCGAGCTAATCATATGATGCCTAGCCAGAGTGATGCGCAGGCTGGTGAGGGAAGTGTGTGTGTGTGTGTAGGGATGGGGGTTGGTTCTGGCTCCCTGCGGCTGACACTACTCCGGGCCACCCCTTCGTGATCCTGAGGTGAGGAGCCCTGGGAGCCTTGAAGTCAGCACAGCCAGTGGCTAGGATTGCAGATCATTAACACAACAGGCTTTGTTGCAGCAGCCTATGTGTTCATTGTTTAGTGTCTACAGCTCTTCCAGTGTGTAAGCCATCACAGTCTCATTTAGAGACAATGGAAGAATTACAAGATGACGAACCAAAACTGGCGGTGAAAAGAAATACTTTACAGCTAAGGCAAAAACAAAAGATAAAAAAAGTTCATCTACATGCATTCAGATATATGATATACTGTGTATAATATTATACGGTGTATAATGACAATAAAGGCTTTCTATTTTATTCTATTATATATCAGTGTAGGGATACAGTGTTCAGTGAACAACCCATCAGAGCAAAAATCCATCATGCAGCTGTGCGTGCAATAGAAACATGAAATTCGTAGTTCACTTGACCCTTAAAACCAAATCTTTAAACCTGTCCGCATGCGTGTGTGGAGATGCTGTGCTGTGTGCTGTGTATCCTGACTGTCGAATTTCATTCAGTCATACGAGACATTACCTACACCCCAAAATGATTCCTGGTGACAGGTATACTGTTGCTAGTCACAGGTGCTAGGGTTGGCAGCGGTGAGCTTGCTGGCTGGCTGGCTGCAGTTCTCTGGGTCACGGTGAGCGAATGAGCGAGCGGGCGGATTGATAAACCTCCGGCACACTGACACCTGAGAGGCAGCTCACCTGGGCAGGAGACTGAGATGTGCTGTTACACATTAATGCTGCTGCTGGAGATTAAGTCAGGCTATCAGTCAGGCCTGAAGACCTCAGCCAAGAACTGTGCCAAGGGCCATAAATAGCTCTGAAGATCACCGCCCCCCTACCAAAAAAAACCCTGCATTCTGCAAGATAGTCCTCTAGTTCTCAATTTCCCAATTACTTAAAAATGGAGACATGGGGGGGGGGGAAACAAAAAAAAAAACAACACCTTTTTAGTCCAAGACTAGACTCAGGGAAACTGTCCCTTAAACCTCCTGAGAAAGTTTTTAAAATATGTGTTTGAGGGTGTTTTCACACTTGAACCCTTTCAGCCCTAAAAACAAACTCACTGGTTATCTGAAACGGTTCAAATAACCAGTGTGTTGTGAACTAAAAATGCTCTGTGTTCACTTTGCCCTTCTTGCATTGTGTTTTATTCTTCTAGGTTCATCGCTGTGGCATCGCTTGGTTCTCTAGGTATCTAGGTTCTCTAGGTATCTAGGTTCCAATATGCTATTTATTGCAACTACTTGATAAGACATGCTGCAAACTTGAAACATACAAACAAATGTTTTCTTCACATTGTGTTCAGAATTTAACGAGTATCTGCCACATATGATCAAATTGCTCAGTATGCATGTATTGAACTCATGACAAGAAGCACAACACAGTATTTTAACATAACTGTAGTGCAGTGGCCACTGTCATTTAGTACGTAGGCAACTTTAGCTTGTAGAGAATAACCAGATGGGTTGAACCAAATACAGTGGGAGATTGTGTGATAGATGTTCAGGTCAGATCCAGTCAGAATCATGGAAATTAAGTTTAGTGCCAAGTAGATTTTTGTCAAATCCATCCTGACGTAAATGAATATATGAAATTTGAGAATTTGCTATTCAACCATAGCCTACAGATTATATAAAAATAATACTATGCTATGTTCTCACATGCTGAAAATACCCAAAAGAATAGTTTTCATGAAAGCAAAACACCACACCAAACATTACCATCATCATAATTATGAAACTGGCAATGGATAGCTTAATGAAAATATACAACCCAGTACTACTACCACCCCATAATCCAAAGCACTAATAAGAGTCTTAAGATCTCCTGAGGAACTATAGTGTGAACAAAAAGAAAACCGAGGCCTCATCAGAACTGAGGCAGACCACAAAGACACCCACATCCTCTTTCCATTAATCAGACAATATGAACACAACCAGAACAGAGTCCCTTTTATGGGGTTCACTTTTTAGTCCACTTTTTGAGGATTGAGTTTGTTTTGCTTAAAAGGGACTATATGTGAAAATCTATATTATGAGCTCTGAAAATCACTTTGGGATCGGGGGTTCCCCTGTGTGCGTCATGATGTTTAATTTTAACAGCCATATCCTGCTGGCCTTGTGCTCACTGACAGAGCATGTTGGGGATCCTGGCTTAGCTCTTAATTGGCAAGGTGAGCCGTTCCATGCGGTGCTCCTACCATTTTGGGCCAGGCTGTGTGGTACACTGGCCTACTGCCAAGGACCTCACGCTTTGCTTGAGTAGCAGTAGCAGCAGCAACAGCAGCTGGGGAGGGGGGTGATGCAGCAATCATGTCAATACACCCAAGAACATCAGCACCATCCTGGAGCTTTAGCTGCATTACGTCGATGAAAGAGTGAAAATAAATTACTATAACACTTTATTTGAAGGGGTCTACATAAGATAGACATAGCCTGTTATAAACATGACATGCATCATGAACATTAATGACACTTAATTAATCGTCATTGTCATTCGGTTTTTGTAATGTCTACATCCCAAAGCCTGCATTTCAAAAACCGAATGACATTTAATGACACCAGTCATAAACATCACTGATGTGTGATTGATGTTTATGTATCATGTGATGTTTATGTATCATGTCATGTTTATAACAGGCTCGTGTGATTAATGTTTACGCATCATGTCATGTTTAAAACAGGCTCGTGTAACCCTTATGTAGACCCATTCAAATAAAGTGCTACTGAAACCATCACCATTTTTCCCCTCTTGTTTCCTACACTTTGCTCTCACTAAGGTTTCAGTTTCTTCACCCAGTGGAGGGATGGAGGGATGATCAGGTGTTCCTATTTTACAGCTCCGCAGCTTTGTCAAGCATGGAAGGAAAGTAGAGCAAAGCACTCTGATGATGCATCGGTGTGGCTTTCACCTCCCCACTTCTGGCCTTCATCCAAGAAGGAGCGGAAGAGACCAAACAATGAGGCAGGGTTAAAAAAATGCATGAATGAATTAATTAATGGATGAATGAATGGGGACGTGTCCTTACAGTTCCACAAACACAGATTTTAACAACTATACCACATTCTCCATCATAACACCTTTGCACAATGATTCCTCTCTACCACACTGACATGTTTGTAGGGTTTGTCTACATGCAATGCACTAAGCAGCATAAGTGTATGTCTGGGCTTGTCTGCCTGCAATGCAACTTCCACAGACAGAGATCTTATTTTATTTGATCAGGGATGATTGGACAAGGCCACAGTCCATCATAAATATAGTTAAGTCTGTGAAGCTATCCAGACACACTGCCCATGTGGTCCTGCCTATGTGCCAGTGCCTTGGAAGGCAGCTGAAGGAAGTCCCTGGGTCTCCTTCTGACACCAGTCCACAACTCAGCTGTCAGCTTTTATGATTCATTGAGGGATTTGATGTTTTTCCCCTCAAAAAATTTGATTACCCACAGCAGATGTTGAAGACGGGGAAGTTGAAATAAGAAGAGGAAAGACCCACATCAAAAACAGCTAGTCATATTCAAATATATACCAAGTTCCTCTTCATTAAGATTAATCATCGATGTCTTCTGGCATCTTTACAAGCGGCGGCAACAGTTAGTATTCTAAGTGCTATTGTCTGTGAGAGGAACTAAATGGTATGTTCAAATGCTGTCCATCTGGGCAGACAAAGAACTCAAAAGAGAAACAGAGAATGGAAGATAACCAGGAAAATAATGTCACTTAAGATATCCAATTCGTCACTCCTCCCTGGTACCTTAAATTGAGGTTGCGCTGGTTGTGACGTTGCCGTCATGGCTCAGATGTCAGAGCCTCTGGGTTATCGGGATGGTAATATGTCTCTCCCTGTTGCTGTGTGTGTTCTTAAGCCTGTTGGAACATTTATTCCTCATACAGAGTACAATGTGGAAAAACACCTAGACCTGACCATGCAACAGGCTCATAGTTACCTCAAATGTGGGTCCAATGAAAATTTCCATAAGTTGGCAAACATCAAATGGCTGCTGAACTCTTGCATTTTTACATTGTCTAAAAGCAGCTTGGAGATTTCCAACAGCTGATCTTGCACTAGTATCCATGGGGAACTTGGCTCCTTTTGTAAGGATGGGTGCTCGAGTGCAACATGATAATCCATTAGGCCTTCATTAGGAGGTGGTACTTGCTCATAATGACAGGGTCGAATACATCTCAACAATGCCCGACTTAAGCATTTTATTATGTAAGAGACATCCCACTGAGAAGGCTGAATAAGGTCTTTTTGTCTTTGTGTAACACTTTCACACTACAAAGACAGCTAAACAAATCATGGTTCCTTCTCCAAGCTAATCTGTAAAGAACCACTTTGCTACAGATGGATGCCAAAACAGCAGCAGTCCTTTCTGACGGAAGAGGGCAGAGAAAGGAAGTGGAAAAGGGAAGGAGAGAGAGCCCCAAACAAGCTAACAAAAGGAAACAAGGAACAGTGAGCTGTTCCAAGGATGCAGGTGTTGTAACTGGAACTCCAAAAAACAGGACCCAAAAAAAAAAAATAAAAAATAAAAAAATCCAAAACCATTGTCTTCTAAACATGATTAAATAATACCGCAGCTCTTACAATACCGATCACAGAGTCCAATTCAGGGAAGTGAACCCTGAAACATGCATCACCTCACCTTACTCATGTGGCCATTCATTCATTGCGGTGAAAGGCAAACAAATCTATGCTAAAATAGCTAAATAAAACGTCTTCACATGAGAGGTAAACTGTAGCCTGTGTGAACATCCGTCTTGGGTACTGTTAGCAGCCAGATGTACAAATAACACAATCTCCATCTTGAGGAAGATGCCTTTGTGTTTGGCCTCTCAGGACATTATCTTCCTTTAGTTAGAGGTATGGATGACAAAACATGGTTTCATAAAACCCCTTCAAACGCAAAAAGTGATTCATCTCATTCTGTTTGGAGAAACAACATTCTACTTTAATGGAAAACACTTGACAGTTATAAGGGAAAGTCAGAGATCACAATACTTGGGAAAAATAATAGCCTAAATCACCTTATTTGCAATGCAAATTTCTTAACTGCCAGAGCCTGCACTTGAACTCCCAGCAGGCATAACACACAGGTGGACACACCTGGAATTCAGCCCTAACGTTAAAGAAAAACAAAACAAACAAACAAAAAAAAAAACAGATATGTTACAAAGGTTACCAGAGAAATTAATGAATGCGAGAAACCTACTGCAAACCACCAGTTTGATCCGGACAATTTTTATTCACACTCACTCATACCGAACACAACTACAGATATGACAGGCAAATTAATTTGCATGAATGCAAAATCCGCCAACTTCTTGTCCTCTAAACAGTGCCTACCTCCACAACAGTTATCCGTAAAGGCATCTGTGAGGATGTATGAGGAACTAAAACCTTCAAGGAATGTCTGGACACCAGTTTCATTTGCATAGGAAGCACAGTTGAGATAATACAAATCACACACAAATGAGATGCATGTACAACCTTGTTTCTGTGTAGCCAACACCTAATGATAGAAGAAAATGATTTGCAAACCATGTGATCTCAGTCAATTGAAAAGTAGAAAAGTAGCAGAAAACTTAGCAAACTTTACCAAAAATACAGGCCAACAATTATTTTGAATTTGATGTCAGAAAACTAAAAATAGGGAACGGTGTGTAATGCTAGAAAGAAACACTTGATGGGACAGTTCACACCTAACTGGGTTAACTGTCAACAGGTAGGCTACATTTATTAAAAAAAAAAAAAAAAAAAACAGAGCATGACTAAGAGGAAAAAGATATATATATATATATATATAAGGTGGCACCACATTGAACATAGACCTGACTTGGTAATGGAAACCTTTGCAGTCTGATCTTGATCTGTAGCACACTGTGATACACCATACCACCACCACATGCTAGAATTCTCCCATACTGGAAGAAAACACCAGGGACACTGAAACACCCGCACACATGTAACCCACAATTTTGTTTCCCAAACTGATTTGCCAAATTTAAAATATTCAGAAATGCCTCGATTCTGAGATTTTTGGGGTTGTTGCTGTAGCACCCCCACCTTTACAAAGGCTGTATAAGTGCAGTCGTGCTATCTTTCAAAAAATGCATTAAAATGCATTCATTTCGTTTGCAAAGATGTGTTAATACGCTGACACAAAAATCTGCAAAGTATAATTTTTCTGACCATTCATTCTTGATTGTGTACCTATTTTTTCAAACTTTTCTCACCAGTATATAAACTTCCACTTGGGATTTTGAGTAAAATTTCAAAATTTCAACCTTAACCATTGCATTTCATCATAAACAGTCAGAAAACAGGACTTTAAATGTAAAAGATGGAAATAATGCAGTAAAAAATATTAATAAACAGTCGTGTTGGCGTATTATTCATTAAATATACCTTTTGGACTTTCCTCTATGGAAGGAGCATTTTAGAATCCAGCTTTTACACATTTTTATCCTTAAATATGAAACATCCATTATTATCAGTTTAGAAATTAAATCAACTTGAGAGCTTTTCAGCCCAAAACACCGGCCTCTTCTCACAGACCTGCAATCATTTGTCAGCAAGTGTTGCCTTGAGCCAACAGTAGGAAGTGATAGCGTCTACCTGGGTGATGAGCATTTGTAACTTTAATCAGTACAGTGTGCTCAGCTCCGCCAACATCAGTGGACCTCTTTCAACTCATTCATGGCACAGTGGCAACATCAGGAAAAGGGTTGATCTCTTAGGCTGTTTAGCAAAGTGACTTGGCATGAGCTTGTGCTTTGGTGTCTGCCATATTGGGTAAAGCATTTTGCACATTGAGCACATTGGTGCATTCCACCTCACAGAACTTAGAAACCTAGATAGGATGCATGTTTGCCATCTCTAGCTGTGTAGCTTAAACATCTGGAAAGGCATTGTAAAAATACAATTCCTGTCAACTTTTCTGATGTATTACCTATAATATTTATATTATATATTATACTATCAGGTTTGACATGATTTGCAAATCCTTTGCAAAAATCACTGATACCCGTTTTAATCTGAATTGGAAGCATTACACCTTTTATTGGAAGAGGGGTTGTAAATCTGACAAGGATTGTAAGTGTATGTTTGTCAAATCTGAAAAGATCTTTAAAATTAGCATAGTATGCTCTCACACACACACACAAAGCAGAAAGAGACACCAGCAGCACTTTTAAAATGGGCTTAAGTGTTAGCTGCTCGCTTGTATCTCACACACATCAGCACAATGCTTGGTGAAAGTGTGTGTGAGTATGAACTTCATGAACCCAGGCAAACCAACCCCCTGCACTCCTTCGGCTGTGAAGCAGGCAAATGCATTACACCCTCCCGTCCCCTCCCAGCCCTGCTTACAACCCCCAGGCCTCATCCCAGTCTCAGCTGACTTCTCTGTCTGTTATGGGTATGGATGTGAGTGCTTCCTGTCTGTGTGTGCACTGCTAAACCCACCCTGGCAGGGTGCTCACTGCTGGCCTGTAGAAACAAATCTGCTAGAGAAACACCACTACAAAGCACAGCTTTGCGCTTGGGTGGGTGGTGGGGCAACTGCTACACTTCCCTCCCCCCCCCTCCGACTGAATGACTGACAGAATGGTGGAACAGGAGACTGTGTGAGTTGTGGAAAGAAAAGAACTCTAAAGAGCAAGAACAACAAAAGAATGCGATTTAGGGGCATATGCGGCATAGAGCTCCCTGTGCTTCTAGGAGAAACCGAGCAGGCCTTCGAGATAAGTGGGCAGTAGGCTCTGTAAAGGAGGGAAGTCTCACAGGGCAGGGCAGGTATTGTCGAGCAGAGGCTCTTTGCCGTACCGGATTACAGTGCGGGAGCAGATCGTTTGCGGCCAGTGTGGCGCAGAGAGCCCTCGCGCGCCTGGTAGCCGTCTGCTCTCTTTATCAAGCCAGCGGATCAGATGACTCCAGTTACTCACAGTGAGCCGGCAGGGCTGCAGGGTTACTAGAAGACAGCCCCGGCAGTGGGGGGTGGGGCATGGCACAAGACATGACACAGGAAGTTCTCTTGCACTAACACAGAAGCCTCCAAAGACCAGAGCAGACATCTGAGCCCACTCAGTAGAGGAGCTCTGCTACAGATGAGAGTGCACCCCTGTCCCAATAAGGCCAAAGATCACTCATTATGATTAGCACATGTGCATTCATACCTCATTTCCTGCATCTCCCATGCCTTTCAGTGGTCAAGAGGTACCCACTCAGTCAGCACACGAATTAAGAGTGATGCTTCCACTCTCCTTTGATTTTTCCTGACCACGGACTCCCCTGCAAATACTCTGGTCTACTAATCTACGTTGGCTTATTTAAATTCATTAGCTCCTTTTCCTGCCACCACTACAGTGAACATTCTGACAAACTGATCTACACCAAAAAAAAAAACTTTCATTGGCTATGTTTAAATGATGTTTTTTAATTCCGAATTAATTATTCAGAATTAAATAGTTCGGAATTAAAATATTTTCCTTCGAGTTTACATGGATATAATAATTCTGAATTAAGGTTTACGTTAAATCGGCTTTATTTAACTCCGCTCAACACTTTAGCTGGCTACCGGCTTTTCTGTCAACTCAGTTTGTCATTACGCCATGGATACAAACGTGGTACAAACTTTTGTCATAGTGGTCACGATAATAATTAGGCCGCAGTTAATATTATCGCCCTTTACATATGTCAGATGAAGAGGAGAAGGGAAGAGTGTCGGACAAGGGACCAACGCTATGGGCCGCCATCTTGCTGTGCGTTATCACTTCAGAAGGGCAACCCAACGTGCATGTGCTGAATGACCGGAATTATTTTTAAGCAGAATAAACGTTTACATGTTCGAGGAATAAATTAAGTCCGCTTTAAAATAGGAATAAACCACCCACTTAATTCGGAATTAAGTTTAATTCCGAATAATCATTTTCATTAGGAATTAAGTGTTTACATGGTCTTTTTAAAGTGGAATTAATGTTTTCAGAATTAAAGCTCTCATGTAAACGCAGGGATTGAGGCCTTGTTGATGGTTTGCAAATTCATCTCAGATGACATCTGTAACTGGATTACGCAAAGATTAGTGTTCATCAAACTTTGGTGATGGCCAAGTTGTCCTGTTGATAAGCATCTGTTCCACATCACAGAAATTCTCATTCCATCAACACTGACTGGCAGGCCATTGTCATTGCCCATCCAGCCTTCCATTGGCAGCAAGCCACCTACTGGTTTGCCCTCTGCTACTTAGGAATTTCTCTAGTGATTTTATTCTATGTCTAGTCCAAGAGACCTTTTTTTTTTAAACAAACATTTAGCTACACCATGATTAAACAACAGCCAAAATCCTATGACAGTCGATGCATCTCTACAGTTTTAGGTTGATTTTAGGCTGATTAAGGTTGAAACAATGTCAAATTGTGGATGTGGAGGTGTAAGCGATCTTGCCCATCCTTAGTGTCCTTTCAAGGTATTTTTCATAGCTTTATGGAAACATTTGCCATTTTTAGGTCTTTAGTTTGGGTTTGGGTCAAAACCCACTGCACATCTCACTCACTAATTTCCATTTTTTTCCACCATGACAAATAAAGTAAAAAGCCTCACATTCCCAACAGAAGACATGCTAGACCTCTGCCTGCTGTTTAAATCTGCTGTTAAAGTTCTGTGGTTTTCCCAAACACACCCGACCTGTACTGTGAGCCATGTCCCCAAAGAAAGCATGCCAGGGGAAAGGAAGTGGTGGGCAACTGACAGAATCCCTGTGACATGACACTGCAGCTGGCTGAGCTGGCCTTTCCCTGGTGGAAAGCAATCCGGACGCACACGCTGTTTAACAACCCCGCCCCTCCCAGACACACACACTGACCCCACAACCCCCTGCCTCTACTCCATCACACTGACACAGCAGAGGCACTCAGGCATACTGCTGCTGAAATAGACAGTCTGAGGGTGGGAGTGAGACTGTGTGTGTGTGTGTGTGTGTGTGTGTGTGTGAGAGAGAGAGAGAAAGTGAGAGAGAGTGTGTGAGTGAGTGTGAGAGAGTGAGTGTGTGAAAGAGTGCCTGTATAAATAGGCTAACTATGAGTATGTGTGAGAGATTGGATGAATAGGCTGTGTGTGCAACAGAGACAGGGAGGGATGGAGATAGGAGAGACACACAGAGGGAGAGGGAGAAAGAGAAGGGCTTGTATAAATTACGTGTGCACAGAGGAGAAAACTGGGCACCAATTTTTGGGCCGCCTGCTGTATAGAGAGAGATCATAAAGCACCTGCTGTTCCCCGAAGGGGGTCGGGGGTGTACACCAGGGTGGTGGTGTGCTAGGGTGTTGAATCCACCTAGTAGCTGAAACTTACATTTAGAATTAATGGGGATGATATTGATGGTAATGGAAATCAGCGCGTCTTAAGCTGACAGATTCATGACTAGGCACGGTGAAGTATGGCTACAGACTCAGGGTTAAATAGTCGGTGTACAGGCAGCAAAATGAACTAATCGACGCTCGTTTTCCTAATACCAAGGATGCATGTGGTTTCAGAGTGCAGAGAAGTATGGTGGCCACTCACTGGAGAATGGGAATGTTATGTTAAGAGAAGCGAACGAAACAGCGCCACTGAAATCTCATCTCCATATGCTGGCAATCTCTGACAGACAGGTGACTTGTCAGGAGAGAAGGCCAGTTTCACAGGGGGAGGCATTTCGCACACAGGCCATAAAGGTCGGAATGTAACCTCTGGTTTCCATGGCAACAGTGTGTTCTGATCCACCTCATACCCCCGCCCACTGTCCCAGGCCCATTCCTGGGGCATGGCTACAAAAGGGCGGAAACAAGTCACAAGTAGGCAAGCTCCTCTCGGGTCTCCCTGCCATCCTAGAACTAAAGCACCACTCCTCCTTCTGGCATAGCAGGAACACAGAGGCACACCAAAATAGCTATCCCCAACCCCCTTCAATCAGAGTCTACGGCCTCATCCCAGTGTCCTCTGTAAACCCTGAACACTGAGCAATCAAAGAATTAACTGGCATGAATCGACATGATCGATTGGCCAGCTAAGTCATGCCTGTTAATTGCTGACTGGGTTAGGGCTAAGGGTAAGGGAGTACTTTAGGGGATAACTTGATGATCTGTGGATTAATTAACACACGACATAACTAATTATTATTTTAAATTGCCTCTACATCCCCTTGATGTAATCTAATACTACTTACATCACACCACTTTCACTTATGAGAGCTCACCATTCACAGTAACTGGACACCACAATGGTCAGATGCAGCAGGAGAAAGGCTACATGGCTCCACAGATGAGGAACACAGAACACAAATGCAGGAGTTGAAAGGTCACTGCAAGCCACTCAAGCTACAGCTGTGCTTCATAAATTAGAACGTAAAAGTGGACCTGGACAAATAGCCAACGCAACAGGTGCCACTGCAGAGAGGGGCTGGGGTGAGGGCGTGGGGTGGGGTGGGTTGGGAGGCATGGAGAGGACGAAGGGAGGTGGGGGCAGGAAAGTTGGGGAAGGTGGATTGAGGGCATTCAGTTCACCATTCGCTGGAAATATCAAGCCCATTTACATCTCAGACCCTAACTGGCAATATAATGCCAGAAAAAAAACTTTTTTTTTTTTTTTAAACTCTTGAGCATGGCCTCATTTTCTTGCAAAATGGCTTGGGAGAACTCCTCTTTCTCACTCCCAGTAAAATTCACAAACCACATAGTTGGCACTCTGGTCAGTACACAGCCGGGACGGAACCAGCCAACAGAACAGCGTGCCTGCCAGCGAGTGACACTCTTGAGGGCAAGAGCAGATGAAGTGTTTCGGAGACACACACTACTGTTAAACCAGACTCAGCCCCTTTTTCCAATCTATCAAGAGTCAAATCTTATGTGCATATTACTGTGTATTACAAAACACTCAGTCATTCTATTACTCAATGCTGACTTTCTCCTGATGGAGCAGGGGTGGGGGGTGAGGGGGGCGGTTTAGTCATGAAACGCAGGCTTGTGCTTTGCTGGCAGAGCGGCCAGCACATTGTTCAAACAGACGCCAGGATTCCAGCTTGTTTACGGTAAAAGTGTGTTAAGCCTCTCTGGCACAGAGCCCTCAGGGTTGGGCCCTGGCACAGCGGAGACATTTTTTTCACCAGAACCCTGAATTTCAAGTCCTTGATTGTTTAGTGGGTCTTATTTACTGGAGACAGACGCTATTTATTTAAAACTTCCAAGGCCTTTTTCTCTCCCTCCTTCTCTCTCTCTTTTTCATGGCTTTATTTCTCTCTCGCTCTTCTCCAGCCATTTACAGCCTGTACTGGGAGACCAGCCAAGCATAGAAATTAAAGCGTTTAAAGCAGGCGAAAGACCAAGATACAGAAGGACAGAAAGAGCCAGCGATTAAAATAAATAAATAAATAAAGAGTATGTGAAAAACCTGAGTCAGTAAACCAGTGTTGAACTGACCAGAGACTCCAGGCTGATCTCACTAGTCTGTCAGTTGAGGACGTGGACTCATGGAACATGGAAGCATCTAGAAAGGGAGAAGGGAAAAACAAGGGGTGGGAGTGGGGGGTGGGATGGTGTGGGGTTGGGGGGTATTTTAAGACATCTGCCTACTTATGTGAGTACATTACAGACTTCAGAAACAGAATAGCTGACAGGAGACTTTGAACTCAACCTTACGGTTGCCCCTATTTCAACCGGACTGCCTACAAGAGCAACATGTTCCTTCATTAGATTACACATTCCTTGCATCACCCCGACTTACACAGCAGCAGCCAAAAATACAACAGTGGGGTCATGACTACCTCAGGGCAGCATACACCGCGGTAGTAAATCACACAAAGTGAATCAGCAAAAGGGATGATAGTGTGTCATGAGCATCTCCCTCACTCACTCATATTAGGCACAGACTGACTGTGAACCAACTTCATCTCCCCAGTGTGAAAGAGAGATTACAAGGGGAAGAAAGAATAAGAGAACGAGTGATGGGGATGGGGGGTGGGGAAAAAAAAGAAAACCATTATTTTCACAGGAAACAAGCAGCAGAGAGTGTTTCTGTTTCACACAGTCCCCTCTTTGGGAATTCACTGATAAAGCATAACATCCGTGGGAGAGGAGGGGGCCGGGGGAACGTGGGCAGAATGTGTTATCGTCTGTGTCTGGTGCTCAGCCTAAGGCTTGCCATTACAGATAGAACAATAACGTGCTAATAACATGGTACTCAGCTGAAGTGTTGCCCATCAGGAATTCGGAAACTATGTGTGGATTTAAACTAGGATTATTCAGATGAAGTCTTGCCTCATCAGAAATTTCGAAATAGTTTGTGGATTTCAACCCCGACTATTTTAGGAAGAGACTGTTTTCAATTAAATTATATAATACAGGTTGGAATCAGGCTGGTAAGATGCTTGACATACAAAACCAGTGCTTGAACAATTCAGGCCTTTTATTGGAGGTTTAGTGTCTGCTGGGCCTTCATCTGGGTGGGGATGTCCGACCTCAACCAAAGGTTCTGTCTGTCACCAAGTTTGGGGGCAGAGGCAAGCTCTGACAAACCATATGGTTTCATTTATGAATTACATCACAGTGGCCTCTGTGTATATAAAGCCATTCATCTTATTTTCAGCCATCTATGCCAGTGCAGGAGCTGTCCTTTGTCAGTCATCAGCCAGAGTAGGCTATGGAAGTTGGGTAACAAGAACAGGAATAGAACCTAAAAATACAGACAGAATTGACTTGGATAATAATGGCTCAAAGCCAAGTGTCAAGATGCTTTTCTTTCCATAGAAATGGCACACCATTGTTAGACGGCAGGCAGCATGATCAGCCTTCATACTGGCAAAAACATGGAAAGGAAATGGAACACAAGAGGTGGGGATGGGTTGATGAGGGAAAACCAGGAGGCTAACTAGTGGCCTTTAAAAGCTGTTTCTTCAGTGGGCATGGATGAATAAGGTCATCTGAACACTCCAAAACGAAGACTGAGAGTGCAAAAGTGCTTGTTCAGAGTAATGTTTGGCTTTTAGTCTGAAGTTAAGGTCAGAGGAACTAAGATTAGATGAGCATCAACTGGTCTCATGCCCAACCTTCAAAAAAGGAAGATGTACATCTATCCAGAGTGGGCCAATTGTGCTAATGCCAAGTCTGTAGGGGTCATGAAGTTCAGACCTTTGGCACGAGTGTCTTGCAAAAACATTCAGGGTTTTAAAGGAAGGAAGGAGTCACACATTCAGGGTGATGGTGGTGACTGGCAACTGAACAGCTAGTTTGAGCTCAGTTCCATTTAAAAAGAAAAGAAAACAAAACGCAACAAAAACAAAACAAAAACACAAATCAATCACACAATATGTGCAAGTGAGGACCTGCTGTCAGGCTTTTAAGACTTTGACACTCAACTTGATTGGTGACCCCACACTGTGATCTCTCACAGCAGACCCTTCCTTTTTGGACAAGGGACCTGGCACAAAGAGTCTCTGTTTCTCCTCACGGGCAGGATAAGACAGAAGTGTTTTCAGGCAGCTGCTCCTGGAGCCCTTAGGTCCCAGTGGACAGATCAGCTGTCTCAGGAGCGTGCTGTTCTCTAGCCCAGAGACAATGCCCATCTGCCAGCCAAAAAAGAAGCTGACTAACAGGAAGTGATGTCAGCACCGCCCAGAGCCTAGTTGTTCATAACTTGGGCAGCAGTAGACTCAACTGGTGTGTAAAAGAGAGGAATAACAGGATGAGACGAAACAGTGGGCAGTGATGTCAATGCAACGAACCCAATGGATCAGAGAGTGAGTGTGTGTGTGTGTTTCATTGATATGCCAAAGATAACCGACAAAAGGTATTAGTTAATTTATCAGATGCCAACCAATTATAATGCATCTCATGATATGTTTGTCACGTTGGCCTGTTATGACACAGTGGAGCCTATATAGACTATTACCACAGGTTTTCATTAAAAAAAGAAACCATGGCATGTCAGGATCAAACTTGAAAGTGTACTTACCAACATACTCAAACACACACACACTCTCTCAATTAGTTAAAATCCATTAGAGAAATTGCCTCAACTCACACCTTTTCCTTTTAGGCGCTGCTCCCTCGCTCATGACTACTTGAGAGGTCAGTCAAGCCTATTTTTGACTTCTTAAAATGGGGAGAACATGCTCAAAGTTTCCTAAGGGCAGCAATAATGAGAGGGGTTTATATCTCACAGTGTTCTACTGCCTTGGTGCAAAAGGCAGTAAGACCTACGTGATATCAGTCACTAAGTGCATTCAAGACTATCAATACGAGGCATGAGGCATGGACATACTATTGTAATTTAGGGACTGGACAGAATCTCCAAAATGCTGTCAAGACTTAAATCATGCTCTTGTAACAGACATGCATAGAGGATGCATTGAAGTGTTGATAAAAAAAAAGCCAGCTGTAACTTCAGCATGCTCAGGCCTGCTTTTAATACACAGTCCTCAGATATAATCAGATGCATAGACTGATTCCTGATAGCAGCCGACAAAGAGTAGGGAACTGCTAGAGGTTAAAGGGATCCCTGGCTAGTAAGATATGGTGGCCTTGGCCATTTAGAGCAAAGATCTTTAAATACTGACCAAGATAGAGCAATAATACGTTACTGTGGGAGAAAATGTGAACAATTCCAGTCTGCATAAGCAGGAGTGTCACATCACAACAAAAACTTCTTATCTTAATAAATTATAAGATAATATCAATATAATTCTGTGTACTGTAGTATTGTCTATAATTATGTATGACTCCACCAAATCACACTTTGGGACTTTGAAAAACAATTTAGTGTGTCCATGAACCAAGCTAGTGAGCTAGTCAATTCAAGTGAATAGCAGTGACTATGACAATATACCTCTGTGCTAACTAGAAGCTAACCGTTTTTGGACTTTGCTCAAACTTAATATAATGTTGTAAGCTAACTTTATTTTGCTCTGTTCACTTCAGTAATGTTATCAAGCTGGTTGTCATTCAGTGAAATATTACTTCTCAATTTAAAACATTATGTTAGCTAGTTCAATAATGTTCAAAAATGAAATTCCAGTTATTAACAATGACCAACTAATAAATCACTTAAGGAAAGGCCAATAACCACTGCAGAGAGTAACTGGAATCCAATGACTGTCATCTGCAAACAAGGTGATAAAGATCATTGCTTTCCACTTTATGACGGAAGACCCTCGACTGTACCTCACAACAAAGGCACAGCTCCAAAGGCATCTGCTCTTTGCTGTGGCACATTGTCAGGGATTGAGTGTGAATAGCACGTCTGTGCCCCTCCCTCCACCACAGCCCATCTGTTTTCTAAAAGCGCCCCCCCACCAGTTACACAAACTTGCATCCATCAAAGGGCTATCACCTATCACCACAAGGGTCTCCTCCCAACAAAAACGGCAGAGCAGTAAATCAGTTGCAGACGCCCTGAATTTGCTTAACAAACCTCAGTGTGTTCACAATGACTCACATTTCCGGTAGTTTCTTGTGGTCAGTTACACACATACACTAAGTAAATAGACAATAGGCTATGTTGTCAATATTCACATCAAACAGAACAGAACTAACAAACACTTTAGATTCTGAGCTTTAAAAATTATACAGGGGTCAAGCAAACTTGACAAATAAAGACATGTTTTTTTTCCCTCTTTCTCTAAATTCACTTGTGACAAGTCTGCTGAAAGCTTTAAAGACAAATGTGTTTTGTCAAATATTATATTGTATTGCACATAGTAATTGGTGTATGTCTGCCTATGGCTGGTAGAAACAACATGATCTGCACTAAATAATTTATGAACAGTGATCATCTGTGTGTAAGTATATGGATAATATGATACACTTGTCAGCACACGCCTCAACACTATACATGCATACACAAACTTAAAACTGATAATATCGATAACAAATAGACCTCGAAACAATGCAGCACACACAAGCTGTCTGTGAGCATTATGAGTACAACACGTATAAGTGGCATCTACTATTACAACTAATGAAGACACAACCCTCTTCGGCCCTCAGTCAAGAGCACAGAGGGAGTACGGTGAAGGGGGTGGGATGTGTGGTGGAGACCAAAGGGCCACTCTAAATGGTAGGAATCAGTAGTGATGGTATCATTTTCTCCAGATGGCCAACCGTCCTCTGCTCTTTTACAATCAATGGGGGGGAGCAATCCACACTTCCCTTGGGGACATGCAGCTCTTCGGGGAAGGATGGGATGAGGGGCCACTGAGTTGGGCTTTACTCATCAAAGAAGACAGGAGGAGACAGCGAGTGAGCAAGCCAGCCAGCCAGGACCCATCCTCTACAGCCACTTTCGTCTGCTATGTGTGGTGGTTGCCAGGGTCAAGTACAGAAGCATTCTGTAGCGGAGGGGTCAAGAACTTGTTTTTTTTTTAAATAGAAGAGCTGTAAATATTGAAAATTTCTGTTGCCTGGCAAGTAGTGTGTGGCAGGGCACCTGAAGACGACCTATCTGCGAGTGCAAATCTGGCACGTCTGCTTTCCACCTGTTTTGATGCAAGTGTGACTAAGTAAATGTTAAGAATTTGGTTATTTTAAACTGTGTTTCCCAATGTGTACTTTTTCAAGTGTTACCCTACTGTTAGATCAAAACATGATTAATGGATTAATTTTCTCCTGATACAGCTGGTCATACATGATAACTTTCTCCTGATACATCCTTAAGTAGCCTACAGTTGTAAGAGCTGGAAAGGGAATGGGATCCTTCAATAGTTGGGTTAGACTAAACCTAGACCCTGAAGTGGCCAGTTGAGTATACAGCCTACACTATTTAATTTAAGCCTCTGCACATGAGGTATGGGTGCTGGGTAAGAGGCATCTGTGACATCACAACATGCGAGAGCCTGGTGACAAGCATGCCCTCATAGGCCTGACATCCACACATGATGACAGACCCACTCCTCCTGTCCCATACCTTCTATGGTGCCAGGCAGCACTTGGGAAAGAGTGAGGAAGATGTGACAGAAAATAAAACCAGCAACCGGTGTGGGATTGGTGGATGGGGTGGGCCGGGGTGAGGTGGGGGTGGTGGATAAGGGTAACACCGTGGGCAGCTGCATGCGGCCCCAATGACCCCAGCAATGATGGGACAGGATGTGCGCGTGAGACATTAGTAGCATATCAGGAACAAGCCTTCCATGAAGAGCCATGTTTAGAGTCTGCTCTTGCAACCCATACCACAGCTGCTGCCAGGGACGGACTGCAAGTCATCCATTCTGCAGCCAGGGCCAGTGTGCAGGTTAAAGATAGACAACTCTGAACCCTGCTGAACTGGGACGGGGCCTCACAACGCACACAAAAAACAAACAACCAACCAATGACAAAGGAGGGTATGACCGACATGACCATTTTTCATATTTAAAGAAAAAATCTCTCCTAAGACATACATATGTAGACAAGACACGGAACTAGCCACTGCACAAAAAACAATGCATCACTGCTAAGATCCTGTGAGGCTCATCAGACTGGCTTGAGCAGCAGACAGCGGGACCAGTTCCACACCCTCAGCAGGTCATCTGGACCAATCCAGAGAAAGAGAGTGAGGGTAATCAGTTGTGCATGCAGACACCTGCCACAGCTCGCAGGGTGCATGGTGACATGTGCCTTCTGCATGATGATGAATGGCCAGGGAAGTTTAATGCAGTCACTGTAGTCCAGAAATTGCACACACTACAATCTACCGAGACTGACAAGTCATGACTCTACACACAGTGCAACATCAGCAGTTGGCATACACCACAATCCCTGTGGAGCTTCTTGTGTCATAAGTGGAGGAGGAAGGGAAAACAGGAGTAGATTTAATCTGGTGGTATCACTGCACACCAGACATCAACAGTCAAAGCCAAAGCAGTGCTCAGATATCAAAGTATATGAAAATCATGGGTGCGTGTGGATTTGTAGCATAAGAGGTCTTTCTATGAGTTCCTCAAAACAGACTGAGTTGGGAAAGAAAACGCCACGTTCACTGTAACCACTGTGTCCAGTGATTGAGGGAGTCCTTTGGAATGAAGTGACTTGTGTGTGGTGCAGAGAGGGTGCTGAGCACCATGGTGACTGTCAGGTCCAGTGGCTTAGCAGCAGGTGACATGGCATGGTGGTGGGAGGGATGAAGGAGCTGGTTGATCATGTGTCGCTTACAACAGTGCTCCCCATCATTGCAAATCCCTTGTAAAAACAATCTTCCTAAAGACAAAGATATTCATGAGGTACACCATATAGTTTTCAGAGTTGACAGCAGTCCCATCAAATTACGTTAGCACAGCAGTGTAAGGAAAAAATGTAACAAAGTGCCTCGTCACCCCAGCTTTACTTTTCTTTCATATTAATTTACTTTCAACTAAAAGAATGTATTTGCTTTCATTCAGAAATACCTTAGCGTGAGTAACTGAAAACGCTGGCGAGGTGGCCAAAACCACAACTGGGATACGCCGAGTTACCTCTGTGGGTTTGAGGTAAGGTAACGTTACATGACTGACTTGCAAACACCCTAACTTTTGTGTAGCACGCATGCATTTTCCTAATTTGGTCTTTTATTTCTAAATTGACTTTAAAAACCAAAGCACCAACGTCAGCTATTCCTCAACCTTCAACACACCGACCGCGTTGTCTTACGTTAAGTAAGGTAAACCTGTCGTCCTATACCAAGAAAGCCAGGTGAGTTGCAAGTTGTATTTGCCAAACATTTGTTGTATTTGCTAAACTATATATAAAGCTATGTGACAGATATAAAAGCAATGTTTTTATACATCCAAGTTTATGTGACTATATAACATTAACGTTACACCTGTGGCGGAAGCAATGCACACTTCTGTACCACAAGCCAGCAGTTTCATTAATTAAACATTAGACATATGCTGTTGTACTCGCCATTTCAATGCAAATAATCCCTACCATTTCTTTCGGAATATCTTCATCTCTTGCATTCAGATTTTGTTTTAGAATCCCCAGCGAAAAAAGTAATATGTCTGATATAGCCTGAAAAGCAATAACGTTAGCTACCTAGCAGCTAAATCACGTCCTCTCCTCCATGTGCTCTCTCAGCATGCGCATTGTAGCACATTTTGGATCGAGTCAGGTCCTTGACGTCACTAGTCTGCTGAGCTCGAACTTGAACCCGACAGGATAGCCAATTATTTTAATGAAGAACTGCCATGTCGGACATAGTGAATTCAAATAGCTTTTGTCAGGAACAAACGTTTGATTATGTAGCCTTATTATTACCTTGTATTATTCATATACTATTTAAAGATTATTCTGTACTGGATTGATTTTTATCACATTGTAAACAATTTAGGTCATTGTTCCAGACAGGTTTATGCTACTAATACCGAAGGTGGCTTCATAAATCATCGTAAAAAGGGGTATTATTTAGCGATGTGAAAAGATGCTGATGGCCAGGGTTGTGATGCTGTGTCGGTATCATCCTTTGTAGGACCATTCAGAGCAATCAGAAGCCGAGAGCATCATTAAACATCGGGAGAGAGGACTCTTTGGACTGTCAATTGTAGGTCTCGGGCCAAATAGGGTCAGAGTGCCCCCCCCCCTAAAAAAAGCCAACTTTTTAAATGCTTTTTAGATGCACTGTTTCAGTCATGTCCATTGAAAATCATTGGGTTTCAAAGACATGTATTTCCCCTGGAATACATTAGAACTGTGCATAGTCCATTGAGGAAGTTGGGACAAGACTCAAGGCATCACATCATGAGATCATAGGCTTTCAGAAGTAGTTTACGCTGTTTAACCTGTGTATGTACTCTTGGTACATTCTTGATTCAAAAATCTTTAACATAGGCATTATGTGGACAGATGATGCATTTTTGCCTTACATAGCAAAAACTACACATTTGCAACCCTGTAGATGTGATTTAACATGCATTGTCCCAACTTCCTCCATTCCATGGACTATGCATAGTTTTCTAATGTCGTCCAATAGAATTAAAGAGCTTTGAAATCCATTGATTTTCAGTAGACCTACATTCATGGGGTTGGGACAAGTGCATCCAAAAATTATCACTGTTAAACATTAAAATTCACATTCAACATGGCCAGAGCATGTTGGTTTCAATGAGGGGGGCACTCTGACCCTATTTGGCTCATGGCCTTTAAGGGCATATGTTCCTAGGCTAGGTTGATATTGTCCAGGGCTAGGTTTCATGTTGCGCCAATAAAACCTTCCTATTTAATGCAGTTCTTTGCAAACACTGGGGTGTAGTGGGATGAACAGAGTAAGACTTGAAATTAATATTTCCTTTCTGAGGCCATTCAAGACTGCTGAGTAATTTTAAAGTCTTAACACTGTGTATGTTCTACCTGGTTGACAGGCATCGGTTCAGGTTTCAAAATGTAAGGCTAGTTGAACTTGAAGCAGTCATCTGATTTTCCTTTAGAAGATTCAAGTGATGTTAAATTAAGGTATTCAGGTTGAAATGGTGCACTGGATAATGTACTACGTCATTATGGGCTCCACAACACACTACCTGGACTGCATAAAAGCCCCAGTGACCAGCGTAGTATTCCATTGTCCCCCACTAATGCATCATTTGGGTGGGGCGTGGTCAAGTGCATGGCATCATCAGCTTGGAAGCCTGCAGTTTTCACATTATCAGGCATGTAGAAAACACACCTGTATGTTATTTAGAGCCTAACACCACTGATTTTAGGACATTTTTAAAAAGTAAGTAGGTAATTAGCAGCATTGAAGCAAGGAGGAGTCAAACAAGTTTCATAAACAAATGCATTTATGATTCAGAATCAGTACAACATCTGAAATACATCTGAGCAAATATGTACAAATCTTACAAAACACAATATTAATTTAGGTCGGTAGCAAGTCTGCTTGCCATTGTATAGTAAAAATAAAATTAAATACAAAATAAACAAAGTCATGACTTCCAGTAGCCCACATTTAAACAAGGCAGTGAATCTATACCAAAAAGATTAGATTGCTTCAATGTCATGAGTGGTCTGAGCTGTCAAGGAACAGTCTTGAGCGCAGTTGCATTTTCATGCAGCAGAAGTCCAGAGGGTGAGGAACCCCTCATCCTGTTCACTATGAACTTTTAAGTAGCTCAAGTCTGTGATTTAGCTGTTCATGTTTTCTCCGTAACTGTTCCTTTGCTGAAATTAGTTTTTGCTCATCTGTTTGCATTCTGTGGATGCACTCTGTCGCTTTTTTGAGAATAACTACTTTGGCGGCCTTCTCGTTATTGGCCACGTCTGGGATCTCGTCCCGCAACGCAAAAAAACTGCGCTTCAGCTCATTCCGTCGCTGTCGCTCAAGCACGTTATGAGTCCTGCGCTTGTCGTTATCCTCCGAGTCAGACGTCCGAGGACTCGTGCATTTTCGATTGTTGCTAATTTGTTTGAGCACCCTGCTGCCGTTGCCCTCGAACTTAATCCTCTTGACTGCGGGCTGCTCGTTTCGAGTAGATGGGTGTGCTGCGTAATTGTGTTGGTGAACGTTGACGTGACAGCGCTTCAGAACTACAGGACTGTGATGCGATCTGCAAGCAGCATCTGAAGTACTGGATTCCGATCGCTTCACAGATTTCCTCTTTTCCACGGTCACAACGTCAATTTCCTCCTCGTCCTCCTCCTCATCGTCGTCGTCGTCGTCCTCGTCTGAAATAAAAGGGACACACCGTTAAACTAGCAACTAGCCTGGGCTCCTATGCGCCTCCGCCCTCTCCCCCTCCGTGAGAGCATTGCAGCACTGCTCATCTTCATCTCAGACAAATGCAGCTCTGGACGGGGGGGGGCACCTTATGCAACAGTCACTAACGACAACCCAGGATTTAACACCTTAATTGCCAATAATTTATTAAATCATCCCAAATTACAAATTCGCTTGCGAAATAGATACACAGCCTATCTGTGTAAGAAGGGAACGTAGAGGTACATGGCTAACATTAAGCAATCTCTTACCCGAATCACTGTCGCTACTGCTGCTACTTCCACTATTGGGTGGAGTATCCAGAGGTAGGCCCACTGCCAAAGGCTGTGATGTTTTGCTGTGTTTGGGGGTTTCCGTAAGTGAGTAGGGGAACACGACTGAAGGGTCAATACATTCCGACGCTGGGGTATTGATATCCTGCAAGTAGCAAACGTTGGACTTAAGTCGATGTGAACCGCTCCCCGCAGACTCAGTCGTGACAACGGCATCTTTTCTTGCGGCTTGAAATGATGCCAGACGCTCGGAAACTACTTTTTCAAGTTTAGCTGCCGCGGAAAAACCACTCCACATGCAGTCTCGGATAATAATAGACTTTGCATTGTCCTCATCGCAAATCAAACTATGGTTGACCATTGTGTCGTCCCCAAGAAACTCAGTCACCATCTCCAACTGGTCAGCTGTTGAAGGATACAAACTAGCGAGAGAAGGTCGCCGGCTAGGCGAGAGTGGCGGTGTTGGTAGCAGCTCAAATTTCTTCCATATATCCTCACTTGGAGCTGGGGGCTGTGTTTGACCATGCTGTTGATAGTAGAAATCCTCATCCTCGTTGTCGTAGTAAAAATACGGTTGATAGGAGTCGTAGTCATAGTCATAATTCTTGCTCGCCATGCTCGGACTTTGTGGCATGACTGCCTGCAAATGAAAGACAACATTACTCGCTGTACTCGCAGTGTTTATACCACTGGTATGTTGCATGAACAACCGTTATTTAGTATCTTAGTAAAAATACTAAAAGTAGCCATCAAATCATTGTGTTCAGCTCCGAAGTAACGCTAGCGGATAGAACTCAACTCGAGCCTAGTCACGTTGACTGTCAGTGCAAGCTACCGGCATTTAAATGTGAGCGTCACTACCATCTAACTGCCTGTATGGGCTGGGCTGTATCCAGTGCAGGGCTCCCAGTCTAGTATACATTTTACTTACTCAGTTATCACTTAAATATTCGATTATTATTAAAATGTCAATTATGATTAAAACAAGCAGGCATTCATAGATAGGGACAACGTTCAAGATATGTCAATATCGACAAATTATGACAAACTACTTCAACTAAAGAGATACTTACCAGAGTTAATTTGAATACGTCAAAAATAAGGCAGATTTGATTAAATCAGCCAAGTGCAAAAAGTCTTGCTTCTGCCAAGTGAAAGTAACTCAAATATTCCAAAGGAGGAGTTGACTGCACCGGTTTCAAAAGATGGTCTGCAATTCAAGCGGCATTTCAAACTCCGTGAGTGTGCCTCCACCAATTCGCACTTACACTGCTGCAATATTACCAACAGCTGCTCCCGCGGGTTTTAATACTACGGATTGGTTTTTTTCCCCTTGCTCTAGATATCCATCCGCAGAGGTTCCGGACAAGCAGTTCTGACATGGTTTGGAACGTCAAATGTGAATATTAGTTTAAAGCAATATTGGTTTAAGTCATAATTGAATCAATAAAATGTTTTATATGTAGTTTTAAAATTGTCACTGAGAGATACTGCATTTAATACGGAACTATTTGACAAGGCGGCAGCAAGCGGTGTTGTTGCTTGGTGGGCGGGGCATAGTAAAACGCACATTGAATCCAGCGCGGTTGTCCGAGTAACTTATGAGCGGCATGCAATGGCTTCTGACTCATTTCATTTTAGACAGTGCGCAGCTATATAGCTAATAGTCTACTCCATATAACACAGTCTACTCTTTAAAAGAATCTTGGATGTGACAACGATTTTGTTAGTAACTGTAATTTTGGTCTTATATCTGAGTGCCTTGAGCTGCGACATGCTTTCTTTTCGCAGCGACCCACTAGCGTCAGTGTATGCACATGTCCTGGAAGTACTCGTGTTCACTTTTGAAGTCTAGTGTATTATTATGGTGCGTGCCTTCATTTTTAACAGATTGACTACACCAGCTATGGGGTTAGTGTATATTCGTTTAGATTCTTTACATTACGCGTAATGATAACTCGCCGAAATGTCATTATAGTGCACACGGGCAGTTGTACTGATTGCGCTATCGTCAGCTGCCTGTTCATGTTGGCATTTGCAAATGAACACAAGAGTTGTCAATGGACCACTCGATATACGAAACGGCCGTGTAGCATTACAATATTTCCCCCTGCTGGTTGAGTGCAGTAACTATAATCACAACGAATGCTTTATTAATCCATTTGGACAGCTTGAAAAGTAACACGAAGATGTTAGAACATATGCTGATCTGGCGACTTTTAAGTTAAGTGTTGTTACAGCCTCACCCCAATAACTTTGCCAAAGTTCCTTAAACAGTTTCCTACTGATCAGCTTTGTTTGGGAATAAAATATTTAAATATGGATGTGCCCCTGGTGTAAGAAAATGAAGTGTCTTAATAAGTGCCCTTCCAGTGGTAAAAAATATTATGCTGTGCCTTTTAAAGAAAATGAAGTGTCTTAATAAGTGCCCTTCCAGTGGTAAAAAATATTATGCTGTGCCTTTTAAAGTCCCCTCTATAATGTGTTCTCTGTGTGGCCCTCCTCATTAAAAAGGGTACTTTTATATAGCGCCATGAATGTTGCTCTTACATGACAGTGTTCCAAATTGTCTTTCAGGTAAAGAATGCAGTGAAATGCAGCACTGTACACAGCACACTACACGTAAAAAAAGTACAGAGATATGCAAAAAGTAGAAAATGTGATCCTGTGAAGTAAAGGCTGTCCCGACTTGCATCAGTTTAGCTAAGTGTGCTAATGGATGCACTTATAATGGAATGCCTATATTCTTATAGGTTCTTCTCTGGAAAAAATGGTTCCCTTTTAGATGACACTGTGGCACTATGAAGTGTCCTTGCAACGGAAAGAAACCCAGCATGCAGTCTTCTTTACTATGTGCCCCCTCTTTATATGTTTTTGTAAGGGACAGATAAATGATGCTAATACCTAGCTGGCATTTTGGGATAATCTCATCTGAACTGTCCCTGTTTTCATGAGTCATTCTGCATTTTAAAATGTAGCAATCAGATGAGACCCTCACAAGCAATCAGATGAGATCGTCACCCCTGTCTCAAAACAGTAAAGAAAGTTCAATGAAATCCAATATAGTATAAAGTATAGATTCACAAGTCAGTCATGTAATGGGAATAAATTGGTTTATCCAATCATGACATACAGTATACAATATCAAGTTATGTATGCATGAAGTTAGTAGACAGTGCTGATGTGTTTGTTTGTGTGCTTTTAGTGCATTATGCACCATAATGGAACAAACCGATTTTCTTGTATGCAATGCATTATGTCCAAGTCAAAAATGCCTGTGACACTTGGCACCCCATAGCAACAGTAACATCTAATAGTTTACATGCAAAGGATATAACAAATGAGGTTCCTACAGAGGCTTTATACAATTTATTTGGTTGAAACAATGTCTCTGAAGAGTGAGTCTTGCCAATAAAATATATGAAATATATTTACTTTTAGACCAGTATTTCTTTTCCTCCTAATTCAACTGTGTATAATTACAGTAATGTGGTTTGTCAAATTTAGTGTTTTGTTTTCCAGCAGAAGTTGACAATTTAACAACTGATGATACTGTCATTGTTGGTGCGTGGGGGGTTCCCACAGGAAGAGTAAAAGAACCTTGTGGACCCGTTTTTGTGTGGCGAAAACTCTTTTGAACCATGTGCCTAGTGTACATTTATTCTATGGTCAAATTAGCTAAATGGATTTGGGCAGACCATAATTTAACCTAAACTATGCATTTAGATAATCAAAATTCAGAACGTAACTTGCATGTCAAGTTTTTTAAGTTTTGCTGCAAATTGTAGTACCCTCTCTGGACAAAATGTCACAAAATTTGGTGGAATGTGGAAGGCTACCGATGCGGCTGCCAAATTTCGATTGGGATGATGGCCATTTTATTAATTGAGCCAAATGAGAGTTTAGAGGATAGAAGCAAATATAGACAATCACACTAAACAAAACCTCACTAAATATCAAAACTGGGGAGGAAGTGGTTTGGCTTTTTGAGGCCTAAAATGTGTTCCTTATATGCCTAGTGGAAGCCACTTATGTTACACATGTCTGTCTGTTCCAAGTGTCCAATATGTTCCAGGAATAAGAAAAAAAAGACACGTGGACTAAACCAGTTTGACTACAGTCAAATAATGATTGCTTCTCCTTAGTGAACACTTCTCCTTAGTGTAAGGTTCTTGTAGGAAGCTGCATGATCTTATGGGAGGTGGAGGTGTTGTGATGGAACAGCATGGTCTGCTTCAGAACATGTGACCAAGAGCTATGTTTAGATGTGATGGAGAACTGTAGTGGCTTGGGTGTGTGGGTGTGTGTGTGGGGGGGGATCATTGGTTTTCCCTGAGGTAGGACAATTTGAGTGTACAGATTTGTCTGCACGCCAAGTGGGTACAAGGGGAGGCCAGATGCTATGACCGAGCTAGAAACATGAGCCTGTGTGAATGCACAGCACTATGCATACCCAGGTCCTGGCCTGCAGTAAAGAACTTTAGGAAGGGCCAGGGAAGGGGATCGGTGTTATCATGGCCTTTTCTGGGTGCCACTGCTATGGCTGGTGGCCAGGTTAAAAGTAGCCATGCATTAAATATATACCGGTCAGATCCACAGCACAGAAACAAAAACTATAGACCTATGTATTTGAGTCTTATCATAGTGAGATGAACTATTTCCTTAAATTTATTACTACAATTTAATACACATCATCTGAGAGTTTGAGACCAAATACACGATTACTACTAAATGAAAATGATTTACAGAAATGAACAAGCATCTGAAATAAGGAACTCTAATTTTTACTCCCCATGCTGAGATAAGGGTAGGGTGAGAGTGTGAACAGCGCCCTCTGCTGTTGCCAAGGGGGATGAGATCTGTGGGGTTAAGGCCAGGGTGGGAGAGAGCAGCTCCAGCCTGGTGCTGCTGTAGGATGCTGGGTGTGCTGCTGCAGCAGTCTATATTTGTACCATGTTTCATACAGAGCTGAGATCAGTAAATCTAAGCTAGACAGATGAGAAATGTAAATCCACAAGCACTAGGGTGTGGTTTGGGATCATATGACTGTTCTGAGACAGCGTGTATGTATGTGCACGTGTGCTCTCATTTCACAAAACATACCGTTCCAAGAATTCTATTCATTGCGAGGATCAAGACCAACACCACTGATTAAAGGCACAGGTGATGTACAGATATGGACTATTTGAATAATTACAAGTGGGGAACAGGAATAATAATTTTAATTTATAAGATTAATTTCTACCACCTTTTCCCCCTCTAGTTGGGGCTGTTGTGTACTCCAAAAATGGTGCAGTACAGACCAGTACATGCACATGATCCACATCTACATTTTTTTTACACATTCCCTAATATTTTTTACACACACACCCTAACTAAAATACTGTGGTCTATAAATTTTAAGTGCAAAAAATAACAGTCATAGATGGCTTATGAATATAATGACAAGATCTTTAAATTAACTCTGGTTGATATGTTGGCAATTTATTGAGTTGAAATATGAGTTCAAATAAAATAATAATAAAAAAAAAACAGATGTAAATAATGCTATAATACTATACAACCAGTGTTGTGAATTATCTGCTAGATGATTGAACATCACCTGTTAAATCTGTAGACCACTGGTTCTCAAACTGGGGTCCAGGGACATTGTGTGGGGTCTGTGAAAACATTTGCTACAAAATAGTATCTAGCATCTAACAGAACAAATGGTTATGGTTAAATTAGTGTTGCGATTATGAGGTGTCCTTGGAAAATTTTCCCATGAGGCATCCCCAGTCAAATAAAGTTTGAGAACCCAAGATATGGACAAACTGTGATGCTTTCTGTCCTAACAATAATTTTTCTTTTTAAACCCCATCAGCCAGTGAAGATTTCAGAAACTGTTATGAAACACCAAAGTTTAAAATTGCCTTTCCATGAGTAGTCATGGTAACAAGCAGATAAGATGTGCATTCTGAGATATTTTTCAGGCATTGGTGGGAATAAAAATACAATAACGATAGAGTTTCAAATCACATAACCACTCTTTAATCACTAAATAATAAAGCTGTCCCTTTCTTCATCATGTTGAAGACAATTATAACAATATTTTTTTCTGTGTACAATACCTGCTATGTCTCCAGCAGGGGTTTTAAAATACAAAGCCATACCTCTCCACAAACTTGGCCAGACCTCACTATCCATTACAGTCTATAGAAAACATACAGAGGCATAAGACACCTAAATACTTGTGCATTGTTGTCAATGGAGAGAGCCTGTAAAACAGGTCTGGAACAGAAAGGTAGGTCTGAAAGTGGACTTCACTGTACTTTCTGCATCACTTGTTTACTGCACTGTTATGCACATCCTGAGATAAAACAAACAAATAAACAAACAAAAGTGCCAAAATTCAATAAAAAAGAAGATAAATAAAATACTTGTGGTCCAGTTTAAGTTAACCCTCTCACCCCACAGTTTAGCTCTTGACACACGCATACAAAATTTTATATAACATTGTATACATCTAGTACATTATAGTATAATAGAAAAATAAGTCATCTAAATGGCCCAAACTCACCAACTCATCACTCACAATAGAATCAATCTGATTTCCCCATTAACTTATATTAACTTATATTTAAATCCTGTAGAAATCTGCAGATAAATACTTTGTCATTGTTCTTGTTTTGTACACATTTCTGTTCATAATAAAAGCCAAAAACCTTGTCCTTTTTGTACAGCAAAGTAAAAGTTCAGAGGTTACAGCACTGGGACCTCATTGTCAATTAATTCCATGGTACATTCAGAGATGTGGCCTGAAGAATGATAGAGAAAAAGAGTGAGAGAGAGAGGGAGAGAGAGAGAAAAAAAGATATTCCAAGCAGATAAAAATTTTAGGCGATTATAACCTTCTCCTTCCTCTTTCAGGGGTTCATGAATGTTACGGACGGCAGCACATAAAATGTCAGCAAAAAGGACTAGTTGATTAACACACAACATTGCTTTGGTACGAGTTAATATCTTCACTATCCACTGCTCTGGTGGGTACCAGGAGACAGCTGGAAGACGTGAATATGTGTGTTTGCGTATGTGTGTGTGCATGTGTGAGTGTTTGATTAATAATATTATTACGAGGATATGTCCAGGCAGAACAGTCATTTTCTTCCACATGAGTGCTGCAGATACTGAAAGGTTCCTCTTAGTTTCACTGTACATGGGAGGGGGGTGGGGGTGACCATATTAATTCTGCCCAGCAGGGGGAGCCAAACTGCAGCCAGTGGAATAAACCTGCCCTAGTAAGGGTTGTGAGGAGAGCCCTGGCAGCCCCTTTCCATGTGTCCACAAGAAGACTGTGCTCTCACTCCTCCTCCTCCTCCTCCTCCTCCCTCAACTCAACAATGTCATCCATTCTGCCAGAGTGGCGCACCTCATTCATGGGGGCCGAGTCCTCTCCTTCAATGACCACCTCTCCCTCAGAGTCTTTCTTTTTCTTCTGAGAGTAGAGATAACATCAAAAAGAAGAGCATATCTTGAACAACACTGTATATTGCTGACATACATTTACTAGGAGCTCAAAAGAGAATAACTGCAGAAAGAGAGGAGCTCTCATTTTCAAACATGGGGAAGAGGAAACTAAGCACTCCACTTCCAACATTTTCCATTACAACTCTCGTCAGAGTGTAGGCTGATGAACCTTCAAATTAAACTTGCTTAGTATCTGAAATAACAATAATGACAATAATAATAATGACTGTATTTTGTAATATTTTCTTTAAGTCAACAAACTACTCACCTGTTTTCGATAGACGTAACAGGCGGCGATGGCCACCATGGTCGACTCACCCAGGAACCCAGCCAAGAGAGAACCCACACCTAGAGTTGCCCCATGAACCCTGACACATGACACAAAGCACAAGATATCCCACAAACACACACATGCATGCACACACACACACACACACACACAGATGGATACAAAGAGAGAGTGTGTGTGTTTTACTATTAGAGAACACATAGAGTCCCAGAAAGACAATAAAGACAAAGATTATGCCTTTGCTTTCACTTTAATATCCTTATTTAATGATCTAAAATCAGCTGAGGTTCAGCTAAGGTTCAGCAGCTCCAATTTGTCCTCCAATATATTGTGAGGAGCCAGAATAACCCAGTGACTACAGAGCCTGAAAGACAGCACTGTGCAGCTGCTTTGTATTCTTCCTATAAGACCTCACAATGCAGGATGAATTTGAGATGCACGTCATGTAATAGAGGCCTACAAGACTAGCATGTAGTATATACTCACTTTATGTGAGGGAGAACTATAGGCTGGGGTAGCATTCATTTACCCCATTTAAGTAAGTGCTATGTTTTTAGAGAAGACTACACTCATCCCACATAGAAGAGCAGAATAAACCTGAAGAAGTATGCACCCATCCCAAGTACGGCGGTGCTCTAGGCCTGGACTATTATGCACTCACCCCATGTAAGGGAGCACTATGAGGCTAGTGATGAGCACGATAATGCGGAGCACTGAGCTGGGTGCCAGGACAAAGGTCTTCTTCAGGGTCATGAGCCAGCCAGTCAGGTGGGCACGGATGGTCACTGTTGGGGGACAGAAAAGAGAGAGAGAGAGAGAGGCACAGGGGGATCAGGTCACTACTGACAGGAAGCTCATTTACTCCAATAGTAGTCATCAGGGGTGAAAGGTCATTTCAGATTATCTTTCACTGGTGTGGAGCATGGAGATTTTTAATTCCACACAGATGACAAAATGATGGATAAAGACTGAACCATTTTTCAATTCTCACCAACCATTTGCTTGTTACGAGGTGATGACAAGAGTGTTTTTACTTTCTGGTAAGTCAGAGAGTCAGACTCTCTCTCCCTGCACATGAGACTCTTTACACACTGGAAGGTCCCATCTGGAGACTCCACACACACACACACACACACACACACACAAACATACACACACACACACACTTTTGTCTTTCCTAATGGGAGGATTTTCTCAAATGCATCCAGTGCTCTGGATGCATTTGCTCTTATGTAACAAAGAACCCTGAATCAGGCTTTTTGTTTTGATTCTGTGTGGTAGTAGCCTTGTGTGACTGGCTGGCAATGGCACTGGCTGAATCCAAACGCCTCCCCCCAAACACTAACACTAAGCCCTGGACCCTTAAAGATTTAGCTGGCATGAATCAGCCAATTATGAAGGCAATTCAAGCTAGTTAAGGGTTTGTGGGTCAAGTGCTTGGTTGGGGGTGGGGGGCAAAATCAATTAGCTAATCTGAGCAATCAGATGTGTTCATACACATCTGCAAAAACTAATGCTAATTCAATGAACTCTAGAGGCAAAACTAGTTAATGTAATACCATGCAACAGTTTGCTGCATGTAAGCATCAGTGGGTCAGTGAGGACAAAGGAGTTCTCACTATATGTGTGAGTTAGTTTAAAGTAACCCTGTTTCCAAGCTTGGAGAGCAGACTCAGAGATTTCATGAATAGAGTCTGGTTACTCACCATTACCAAACATTTCCGACAATGTCCCAGTAATGGGTGCAGCTTTGATAACTTTGATACTTTAAACTCTTTGGTCCAGCTAACCCCTCACACTCATCAAGAATTCCTAATGTTTCACGTAAATTACTCATCTCTGATTGGACTGCACTGTACTTTGCAATGTGTCAATAAATTATTCAATACTGGTACCATTGCCTGTTCTCAATGCATTATTGTCGCTGTTCCCATGGCTACCACACTGCAGATTCAAAGTAGTGCCGCAAGAATAAACGATTAAAGGAACACACCACCTTTAGGACAAACATACTCATTTCCCACCTCCCCTTGAGTTAAACTGTTGAGTTTTAGTCCAGCTAATCCAGCTTCTAGAATGAGAGTTTGGTTCCATGTCATATCAGTATATCAGGTCTTAGGCGAGATGCTAATGGTCTAATCTGATTCACAGATCTATGCTAAGATAAAAGCGATACCGTCAGACTGAGAACAGCTTTATGAACTAGAGACAGGTAAAACTCAATTGTTTAACTCAAGGGGAGGTAGAAAATGTGTATATTTCCCTAAAAGGTGACATGTTCATTTAAGTGTAAACAACAATGATTCAAAGTCCTTCTAAGGCAAATCCCTTCACTCAGCCGCCATCTTGTAACGTCTTCGGGCAGTTTTTTGGGATTAAAAAAACCAGGCCCTATCAAAATGAATGGGGAGATATCCAAAACCTCAGATCAGTGGGCCGTACTGCCTTAAAATGTGTGCTGTGCGAATCCTTGATTAAGTCTGAATTCAACAACAAAATCAACGCATAGATCGCTCAAATAAAGCTAAAAAAGACATTATTTAAAACAGCAATTTGCTCACTATGCCTGCACCAACATTTGCAGTATGGCAATGACCATGGTGACTTGAGATAGTAAACAAAAGGTTAACTGTCAGTCATACCATGTCCATCAATGAGATTGGTTACTTTCACTGCAGGGCAGGATTTCCAGTTGTTCAACTGCACCATCTTTGCGTTACAAACGGCCGCAATACATTGCTATGGGAGGACTTTCTAAGTGATGTGTCTCTGGATGAGTCTGCTCCATCCCCCAACAGGCAACATAATAACTACACTTGCATGCATGACAAGTAAGGTCCAGAGTCTGTGGCTGTGAGTACTTGTATCTGTGTTGCCTAAGGCTCTTTGTGTAAGACTGTGTTGTTGAAGATAACAAGGTGTAAGGGGTCTGTACCTACAGTATGTTGATGGAGTTTGTCTGTCTGTGTACTTCTGTGTTTCCACATTGTCTATATATGTGTGTGCTGATGAGAACCATGTGGGTGTACACTGATGTGAGCCATACCTGGTAAGGGAAAGAAGGAGAAGATTCGCAGTGGAGCCACACAAAGCTCGGCGAAGGCATGGTCCACCCCAATGATGTCCACCAGAATCTTCTCGGAGATATGCGGGGTCCAGAACACCACAAAGCAAAGCTAGCCAAAGAAAGAAACAAACAAAAACTAATTTTCCACAAATCCATAACATTAAACACACACAGACAGACACATACACACACACAGACACATACACACACTCACCCACACACATACACACACACACATACAATGTAGTGATATGTTTGGGTGCACACCAGTCACGCCTTGCCAGCGTTCCCACTTACAGGCTTGTTTACATGAAAGTCTGACCAGATCCAGAAGGAAAATAGTCACTACTGAGCCAAACCTGTGCCTGTTTCTAGGTCATTATTCTTCCTCTGAGTTCCTTACTTTTATTTTAAATATAAGCAAATACACACAGCATATACAGTACATGTAGAGAAAAAATGTGTGTAAATGAAGGTATGTCTGGAGATGTTGACAGAAGGCACCTACTGTAGGTGTGAGTTTAATAGCTTTGGCAAATCAATTCCACAACAACACCTGTCATTAGATGGTGGAAGGCTCCTTAAACCTCAGCCTCTTGACACAGAAACCATAAAAAATGTGAAAACTAGGTCAAACGGGCTTTTATAAACAACAGATCCTGTAAGAGAACCACACCAAGATTTAATAAAAGCTCCATAAAAGCAAAAACAAAACTTGCCTTGCGTGTGAAGATGGGAGACAACATGAGACCACATCTCTAAAGTACTCTGTTCTAGGACAGCTGATGGCGAGCTCGATTACCACTGAAGCAAAGTACACCAATGAATCATTTAGATCCACTGCAACAGTGCTTAATGCAGCAAGCCTAGTGATCCCTTCTGTATTCCCTCTCTCGCTCTCCCTGTCACCCTCGGCCAATCAGACCTGAGCCCGTTTGTCCTCTCGCTTCCACAGCAACCACAGCTCTATCTGTGCTGCTAATGAGGGTTTTATTATGCTTATGACTAATTCATTGCAACTGACAGATGGAGACTAGCCAACAATGAGATCAAAGTCAGCACAATTGCAACGAACAACAATCACCACCCACATGTCTCAAACGGTCATTAAAAACATGCAGAATCAGTGGGCAGACCTTGCTGATGGAAACAGAAACACCTCTTCGAATTTCACACCTTATGGCACTTTGGGAAAAACCAGCCGTGGCCGGTGAATTGTGGAGACAGATAAGTCTCTGGTTAGACAGTGAGAGAAGATGGTAGGAATAGTCATACCGTGACTGACAGCGCCAGACAAACGAATGTGAATCTCTTAATGTGAGACTTGGTGACTGTGGTGCCACTGTTCACTAGCTTGTTGCTAGGGTTGTTCTGGAAAAATGAAAGAAAAGAATCAGAGAAAGAAAAATACAAAGCATTTTACATGCCAATAGAGATATAGTTTCAACATAAAAATGCATTCTAATGTTTCTCATGTATGTGTGTGTGTGTATTGGGGCAAGGGCAATACACCTCATACTAATTTAAAGCAAAGTTGTGCTGCTGGGAACCCCTGCCACTGTATCTTTTGTTTGTACTGGGGAGCAGTTGGTGACTCAACGGCAGTTAAGCACACACTACAATTCGTTAATTATAGTGCCACAGGCTCCCACTGCACGTCTGTCTCTGCAGGTCTGCTATAAACATAAACATCACCATATGACAGAAAGCAGACTCTAACACCTGCACAAGCACATCCAGCATCCTGAAAACAGGTTGGTGGAGGTGGGGTGGATTTTCTGCATGGTGATCATGCATTCAAAATAAGCTTGTGGTGCTGTGGTGTGTTGCCCTAAGGGGGATGAATTTCAGCAAGTCTCTTCATTCCATGTATATATCTGATATAGAATGGCACCGCACACATTAACAATAAACTGAACAGGTTGACTTCTCTACCTTGTCGAAAGCAGGATACACTGCTCGCAGCTCTGTCAGCCATCCATAGGGCATGTGGCCAACCGGGTATGTCGCCGTCAAAACAGCCACTGCCTGAAAAGCAGACACACACACACACACACACACCAAGGGGGTCAAGAATATCCTAGGCTCGGGCTGACCACAAAGGGATTGGATTGGGTGTGAAATTGATTTAGGAAAGGGAAAAGGGGATTGCTAAATGGACTGTGAGGTGTAGTGCACTGTGCTTCTGACCACTCTGGTAGACTGGCAAACAAGCCTGGACTTGATCGGCAAAATGGGCTCTGGTGAGGAGGCTCAAGGCTTAGGCTCAGCTAGCAAGTCAGTGAAAAAAGGCCAACAAAGGGATTTCCCTCAAGTACACAAAATCTCATCAAAACAAGCCAGGCAATAAATTATGTGAATATGTTGCAGTGAATTCAAATCGGCCATGTTTGCAATTCCACTTTGCATTTTCCTTGGCAGGGAGAAACTGAATAACACATTTGGTAGATGAGTGAGGCACAGTCCTCAGGAGGACACAACAAGGTCTCTGTTTACATAGCTGAGATGGCACAGTGGGCTGATAGTATCGGGGGTGTGGACACACACAGTAACTCCATGTCAGAGAGCCGTCTACAGCAATTCCATGTCAGACAGCCATCTACACTGCTAACTAAACCATGATAAAAATCTATCACATTGACATAATGAATGTATTGCAGGATTGGAATGGTGAAGTAAATTTTTTATGTCGTGATTTTTCAAGATGATGATTTTACTGGTCTTATTCACAGTAATAATTTCAAATAATGGCCTTATGATTATATGTCTATCTGTAACTCTGTTTCTGTAACTGTAAATATCTGCATCTGTATCAGTAAATATCTCTTTTCAGACAACTGCATACTGCATCTGTATATGTCAACATACCAGCATTATTTTACCAGCCTTGTTTGTGTGAGCATGCGTACATGTGTGTGTGGAGGTGTACATGTGTGTGCGACTGAGAGAGACTGACAGAGAGAAGGTGTGTGTGTGTGTGCATTGTGGCATTGATGCAAGTAAAAGCTAACCTCCGTAGCGGCCGAGCTTCCTTTGAGGTCGCGGGACACAAACAGATTGACGATGGGCCTGCTGATGCGCTGCGTAGCCAGGATGAGGGCCAGCGGCCACCAAAAACTCAGCATCTTTTTAATGGTGGCGTCTCCCTGGGACACAGGACAGTGAGTCAGCATGGGGGAGAGATGAAAGGAGGCAGAGAGAAAGAAAGAAAAGAGAGAGAGGCATAACAAAATAATTAGAAAGCAAAAAATAAAAACAACAAGTAGTGCTAAAACAGCAAAGAGAAATGCAAATGAAGAGAAACAAAGATCAGCAGAAAAAGAACACCTCATAGTATACGGGCTGGCAGAGAGGAATATGGGACAGGATTACCACAAATGTTTTTCTTGACAAAATGTCAACATTGGAGATCTTTCCCAGCCATAATAATAACAATAATAAACAGCATTTCTTTCTGTTATTCAACAACATGGCTTCCTTCTTAAGAAGTGCACTTTCACCATGATAGGATGAGGCACTGTTGCAACCTTTTACTCTTGCAGGGTTCTTGCTCCACACCACTGTGGATCCCGTGTGATCCATGTGTGATCCCAGGTGACCTACCCCTACTTCTGGCCCGCTGGACTCAGGGATGTTGTCGTGGATGCTTCTGTAGTAGCCCAGGCCCACGATGGTGAAGCGCACCAGTGCTCCCATGTACAAGGACAGGATGGGAATCAACAACGGCTCCAGGCACTCTAGATGACTGTGAAGCAAAATGGCCACAAACACAATCTGTAGGGGAGAGGGGGGAGAGGGAAGCGTTAGTTAGTGAGCCTTCACATGTCTGTGTTGTGTTTGCGAAAGAAAGAAAAAAAGAAGGAGGAAGGAATAAAGGAGGAAGGACTCCTGAATGAAAGCCTGAGTATGAGTGCAAAAGCAAGGGGGGGGGTAAAATAAACGAGTGGAGAGGGGGATTCATATACACACATTCAGAGGGAGATTGATGAGATGACCCAAATTGCAACAGCAGGTTTTGCAACAGAGCAAAAAACAGTCATACTTCCCCCATTTCACTTCAGCAAAGGCTCGTTAATTCAAACGTTTGATAAAATCAAGCTCATTACCATGTCTGACTTACAAAAGCCTCTTGACAAATCTATTAAAAGGCTGCGTTAATGACGCGGGCCCAGCCCGGCAGCCAGTGGAAACCATGATGTAACAGTAAACAGTAATGTAATGGAACAGGAATATAATGGAACAGTAACAGTAATATATATTGAAGAGATGGTGCAGGTCTGGGTCTTACCTGAGCAATGACATCAGAGATAGAGGCACATCCCACTAGGAAACTGTGCTTGTGCTTCAAAAGTATACCTGCATGGGTCCAGGCCTGAAACAATAAACAGTTTTTGCTGCACCAACATGAAAGCAATCTATAAACTATAGCACCATGATGCTAGGTTGCATGCAATTCAAGGATTTGACTCAATGGCCTGCCAGAGAACAGCAGTAATGTTTCTATCAGCCCTTGTCATACAAGGTCTAAGCAGATGTGTCACAAGGTCAAGAGATATACAGACCATTGCATCCAGCAGTGGGAAAGCTGCCAGGTAGAGGAAAGCCTTCCTGGTCTTATTGCCCACAGAGTCATCCACATGGTGGAGTTTGTTGATAATGTAATATCCCAGGTCAGTGTAGGCTAAAGGGAACAGGGCAACAGAAGGTTAGAGGGTTATGACTGTTACCTGAATGCGCTAAGAATGTTTTGAGGTCAGGCACTCAGATGTTGCAATACATATGGCAGTGTCAATGTTAATAAATAATAAAGTCACTGCTTCCTTAGATAACATTCTCTGAACAGGTTGTGCCTCAACTTTAAGACGCGTTCATTGTAGATGGAAACATGTCACACGGAGCCCCAGAAGTCCTGTGCGTGCTCAATACCTGAGCCCCAGAAGTCCTGTGCGTGCTCAATACCTGAGCCCCAGAAGTCCTGTGCGTGCTCAATACCTGGCTCATTCCATCTGCCCCCCTAATCATCTCCTGCTGTATTTGGCTCTTCCATTCATTACCTCATTCTCCACCTCAAGCTGGTATGTCCACCAGGTGGGTGCTGCACATTGGTGGTGGTTTGCGAGGTTTCCATTCCATTGCAAAGTGACGAGTGCCTTGAAAAGCACTTTTTAAATGTAACATGTTGTTCTTGTAACACATTTGTGGTGGCTCATCTCAAAGCATAACATAGATACACCCCACCTCCAAAACTCTGCTGGTCTCTCCGAATAACTAGTAATAACAAACACATATGAAAAGTCCTGGCAACAATTACATTTGCTTGATATGTTCTTATGGGAACACAATGAAGTGGTGGCGCAACTAAATTTGTTAATCCAATGTAATAACTTTGTTTAAGAAACAGTATTTGCTGGTTTTGCATGCTCTGTGGTAGTAACCATGACAACCCGTCTTTCCCTTTGTGTCCAGTGTACAAGCTTACCTTTTATGATTCAATCATACACGGGACACTCAGTTAGAATGACATTACAACAAAAAATAGATTGGTTTATGTCATTGTAAGGTAATGTGGTTTCAGACATTTGATAGTTCTCAAATGCCTTATGTAGGCATCCACTCCATTCTTAATGTTCTACTCATTCTGCCATGACATCATACACTGAGTACTCTGTTGGCTGGAGGAGCTGGGGCACCCATCTGTTCCAGTATTAATATTGCCTTTCCTGCCAGAGCTGAGTCATGACAACTACATGCACGACAGACCAAATTAAGGAAGCGTAGGCTGAGAGTCCACCAAAAAGATCTCCACACTCAGTCAAGACACATTATTTTTTGTAAGTGTTCATTTTAAAAATGTTGAAAGATTATGTGACTTATTCTTAGCTGCACGAGAAAAGAACCTCCCAGAGATCTGTAATTATACAAAAGGGTGATAGTAATGTGTGCATAACCTGCAAGGGTTCTGGGTGGGCAGAGTGATTAAGAGCATAAGCATACTGGCTGGGTAATTACACAGTGTGCCTACATGCAGGTCTGGCAATTTAGTGAAAGTAGACTTTATTTCTGAGCGCCCTCAAACTCTTCAGGAATAAAACGCAGGGCAATTTAGACCTATGCATTGACACACACACACACAGGGAACCAAATCTAAAAGCAAACCAAATGGGTATTTGAGTGGGCTGTGGAAAGACCACTCTGTTCATTCTGTGGTGTCCGCATTCCAGCACTGGCTCCAGTGAGTACAGAGGGGAAAATACAGCACACTCAAGCACATGGTGATTCCTGGGGCTCTCCTGATTATGTGTATGACAGCTTCTTTCCAATCACAACAACCCTCAAAAGCCTTCCCCTAAGTAACTGTTGTTTGGAGAAGCACTAGCCAAAAGCCAGGCCTCCATGTGGTTATTACTTCCAAAACAATGTACGTGGAGGCTGGCAGAGCCCACAGCGCAGACCACTGATCAGGGGAAAGTGTTTGCAGGCATGGAGACATGGAGCAGAATGGTACAGTGAAGAGAGTGTTGGTGGATAGTGCCAACCTTACCTATGAGGGTGTGGAAAATGATGGCTATGGTCCCGGCGGCGACCATGCACAGGACCGCCTTGGTGCGGTCGCGCTTGCTGTTGACGAACACCAGCCCCACGTTCTTGAAGTCGCTCATAGGCCCTGTGAAGAACTTCATCAGGGAGTAGGCCAGGCCATAGCTGGCCAGCATCTCCACAGCATCTTCCTTGACTGCTGCAATGCCTCTGTTCAGAGCCTACAAATATACACATTCACTCAGGAGTCAGGAGTAAACTGGGAGCGATTGTTAGCACAATAATGTCTGTGACCTCTTTAGAGGAGCTGGACAGCTGCTGACCTCCAGGACACAAGAATTACCCTCAAGGCAAACACATGATGGCAATAACACCATAAAACAAACCTGAACAAAAATGCTTCCAAACTCAGCCCAGGTATATGATATTGTAAATCTTATCTTTCTTTTTTGAATAAAATGAGCTTAATCATATTTCAGAACAACTGTCAGACTAGTTTGTGTGTGTGTGGATCTAAACAAAATCCCTATCGTGTGCTTGGAAGAATCCCACTGTCCTGTCACAATGTTGGTATTATTGTTTATGACCTACCTGTCACTCATGTGACAATACATGTCTTTCATGGCTACCATCAGACTGAAAAAACAGCTGGACTGTTTATTTCCCCAAAAGCTGGCATGCTCCTGTGATGTTGGCATCTCAAGCAGTGGTGTCCAATTACCATTCCCTCCCTCATGTACACACACACTTTGAAGCATTCTGCTTTTTCTTGTGGTCAACTGTATCTGCAAACATTGGATTGCTTCCAAAAGGCCCTTTTACAGCCCTGCACTACGCACCAAAGGCTATGTGTTAATAAGAAGTATAATGTTAATAATAATGTTAATTATTTGGGGCAACTCCAATTGGGGAAGTCTTGTAATCTTGTGGGGTTCTCCATGACACAGGGAGAACATCCTTTGGAAAGAGATGAAAAGTCCCAACTGTACACCACTCTGTCACATAATAATTATTTATTTTCATTATTTTTTTCTCATTTGTACCCTTGCAAGAGTTACATTCACACTTACAATTTCTAGCATATTTCGATTGGGGAAACAAGTTTCACAGTGCTCAGTTGTTAGCAGGTGGTGTATGAAAAAGACATGAATAAACTGAGTAATATTAGTGCCGGACAATTTTCTTTAATCTCCACAAACTCCCCTAATGATAATGCCTCTAAGATCTACCTCTGAGCTGACAGGTACATGCACGGAATATTCATTTGTTAGCCCCGTGCACATGAAAACACTATATTCTCCTCAGCTGACAGGGAATCTCAGGCAATGGGTCAGGACTGATGCTTTAGGTCACCACAGCACTGCCCAGCATAAATGCCATTGATACATGGGTACATGGGTATCAATTCCCCACCACACCACATGACAACTGAACTTGAACACTGAACTGTGACACTACTTCTGTTGAAGGACATGCACTTTCACACACAAACACACACACGCACATGCGCATACACACGTTCACATGGACTAGCTCTTTCCTTTTTTACCAGTCATAGCAGAGAGAAGGTGGCTCACAAACTGCTCAAGTGCTGATAAAAAGTACTGATAAAGTAAAATGCCTAACAGAAGGGAGTTATATGAAATGGAAAATCTTCCAAGTTAGCTGAGCACTTTCTAGACACTGTTTCTCGAAACCCAATGTAAGCCAGAATGGAAAACAAGCCAAATAATCTCTGGTGCCTTACAATAATGTCTTGAGCAGATAAAAAGTGACTGTTGGAAGAAAATGTGACCTCGTTTTGCTGTGCATTTTCAGCTCTTTCTCTCTCTTAAAAGCATTATATACAGTATATCACATATGCTGGGGAAAATCACCTAAATAGACTATTCATTTGCAGCACAGAGTTATAGCCCATGCTACTATTGGTTTCTTTCCATAATTACCACAGGAGAATCCTGTGCCTATGCTCTAAATAAATCCTAATTTTGAGACTTCAGTTTTGCAGTCAAATTATCATAGACTTAATTTCCAGTGTCTTAAATGCTCATTAAATTATTATGGTGGGTGAAGTCATGTGACTATTTTAGGCTGACTTGGCTCATAACTGGCTGGCAGGCTGCATTTCAGATGACTGTGGGTGTTGTGTGCGTTTTGGGAAGGTTAATGGCAGGTTTCTTTACTAAGGTTAGGAGAACAGGCTAATGTGCCCAAATAGTTGGTCCAATAGCAATACCTTTTGAAATACAGTTACAATATGTTTTGCCTTTAGCGTGTTTAATTTCAAAGGTAAATTGGAAAATATGAGAAAAAATAACTACAGAGCGAGAGAGAGAGAGGGAAAGAGAAAATATATTTTAACCAGTCAAATAATAAAGAGGTTACCAGCTCAGCAAGGCCTGTCTATCTAAAGTCGCCAAGGAAAACAGATTTTCTGCTAGGCTATAGCAGAATAGGCCTTCTTGGCCTACTATTAATATAATGGCCTGAATATTCCTTGTGCAAACCTGACAGCGAACAAAATGCATGTTCCTTTGGTAAACTGTAAAATCTTTGCATTTAGGCTATTTATAAAACACCAAATAACAACAGGACACATGACAGCTTGCCTAAATCATTGTCTGACAATGACAACAAGGACAGTTCACGGCGAGGTTACTACATGCATGGCCACAAAATCAGCCCATCCAAAACCGCACAATCCCCTCGCGCAAAAAAATTGCCTCGCATTGTTCCCTCCCTGAATACAACTTGACACATGTTAGCAGGTGCACTGTATGACCAGTTGCTGACGTCCACCCAGGTGATCACCTCATGTATGTTGTTTGTGATGCACCGCTGGGCCAGGCGTTATTCTACCCATTTTGGAAGTCCCTGCATATAATCTCCAATCCCCGTTGTGTTGTGGCGACGAAGCGCGGCGGAATACAGTCTGGCATCATGGGAAGACATGGCTGTTTACATCTAGTCCCTATCTCTAATTCTTCTGGGACATTTGACAAAGATGCAACTGCTGCAGTCAGCTACGCAAGCCAAGCCGAAGTAAATGCGTATCCCTATGGCAATGCTGGGCGTGAAACTGCAATAGTCACCCAACCAAATATAAACTGTGCAGGAAATCCACGGTGTCCGTGTTTAATAACGATGTCATTAGCAAAAACAACATACCTGCTCGCCGAAGTCGATGGCAATGTTCGTGATTGCCAGTGGAACCAAGAATCGGATGAGAGGCCAGTAGTGGGTGAGAGCCGGAAATTTCACCATGGTTTCGCCGGGATGACAGCACTGCGAACATCTGCTGCTCGAAGCCGAGAGGATGAAAAACTGAGTCGCTGCGCGATGGTGCTCTCGGTGTTTTCTAGCAGAAATCCAACGAGATCAGGTCCGTCCCTGCCCTCCTACACAACAACAGCATCAAAAACAATGATCTACTGCAGGGGAAAAGAGGAGGGTCACCAGAATTTTCTGCTGACGGCTTCTCCATTGTTCATCCATCGGTGGAGAGAAAAATAAATACATAAAATCGTGCTCAGAAGCCGCTGTGATTACGCGCAGGCGTTCCTGTCTCTCTCTATCTCCCCCACTCTCACGACAGATTAGAGTCGGTGAGGATAATTCGCAGGCCGTGCTTCCGTCGGCTTGCTGCTATTCTGCCATGGCAGCCTTCGTTGTTAACTCTTCTTAAATCATCAACCTTCCCTAACAACACGTGGGGGTCGGCACATGAAAGCCACTCCTCTTCTGGACGTCACTAGTTGCGTACAGAAAAAGATACCCGGTTTAACAGAGCGCTGTTTTTCGCATTAAAGATGCATCTGCGATGCAAGATGCCACATATTTGTTCGTGGGACTATTTTGCCTCTGATATCTCAGCCCGTCCCAGCACTATCCATCTGCAGCTACGATCCATTGCAAGCGAGGTCATATGAATAACAAGCGTAAAATGTGATCCCTCAGGAATAGGGTGAAGTGATACGAAACTTTACGCTCCTTAGTTCTTACAACCCCATTACTGACATCTGTACTTATCAGATAATAACAGTGGATTAGATGAAATAGCAGGAAATCAGAGAGCGGCCTACTGGGTAAAGTACCCACTGCATCTACATTTCCAATGACTAACATTCTTCCACACTGCCCTTGCCCAATGTCTATTTTAAGAAATAAAATGTTTCTTAATTTAAAAATTGTTTAAAAAAAATAACTTACGGCTACTACACAACTGTCTAAATCCCTTGACCTACAGAAATCCCAATCTTATCTTCCAACACCAAGCGTGGCAGTACAGTATCAACCCTGCTAAAGTACAGTGAAAGTAATGGGTTGATGATGTTTAATTTGGTTTTGACACAATTGGGCCAACCTCACATAATTTTGATAAACACTGTAAGGAGGCCCTGGCAGTCAAAAGCCTTACACACAGGTGCTGCATCAAGGTTCAACACACAGACACTGACACACACACAAACAAACCCACACACACACACATGTTTTGCAACAACTGATGTTAACTTCACACCATATGCTGGACCCACCAACTTACGGTTACATAGTGTGGGAAAATGTTGCACTAGAGGGCATGTGTCAGTTCTCTGTGTTGACATCAAGATAAGTTTTGACCATTATTTTCACTGGCATTTTCAATGCAGCTCTGCAATGTCAAAATAATGATAACACAAAGGAGAACTTAAAAGATGAGGAATGGAATATCTCACTAGTCACTACTGGTTTCATGACATGAGAGGGGGAATATGGAATAAAGGTTACTATTTAAGGAATGTCATATCTGACCTGCTCACATAAATACACTTATCATCTCAGAGGTAAACAAACTGATTTAATCGTGTTAATCATTCACTGAAAGAAGTCCAGTTTCTTGGCAGCAATATACTGTATCTATCAATACATCATAACAACTTAATAAGACATTAAAAACTGACTTAAAAAATAATAATAAAAGGATAAAAATTATCTGTTTTAGAATAACAGAGTATTGTAAACATTAAAACTACAGCACAAATTATATGACACCATCACCCTCTGGATGCGAATAATGAATTTACACAACCACATAATTAAAACCAAAAACAAATGATTACATCTTACATACACATGTCTATCCTAAAGAGGGCATTTGCATTGGAACTCTTTAACTCTTGATTGTCAGAGTCAGGCATATACTGTATGCTGTAACAAATCAGACATAGGTCTTCCCTGTGTGGCTGGGGTGCTCATGCATAGGTGTTCTTCCTGAGGGCTGAAGCCAGACAGGCTTGCCTGAGGAGTTGCGCTTGGTCACTTTCTGCACTGGAACATTGTAGTGCCTGTCGTCCTCTGTCAGCAGGGAAAGGTGAGGCCAGTCGTCTTTGTGGTCATCGGGGTAGTAGGTGATAAACTCTTCTGTGTCTGCCTTATAAAGCCGGTAGACCTGAATAGTCTGCTGTAGGGAGTAGCCAAGGAGAAACATCTCCACCTGCAGTTCAGACAAAGGACAATAATTTGAAATGCCATCATGTCTTTTTCTGAGTCAACACAAACATCTGACACATTAAGGCTAAATGCCAGAATAAGTAGTTAGTCTCAAGTGACATTTAACCTGAAAAATGACAGACAACATTATCACTGTGAAACAATATGTTGTGATGTTATTTCAACTCCGCATTCATGACATTATGTTTTGTTGAAAGGTCAGTATTACATTGTGCAATATACTGTGTATGCCATACAAATCAAGCAATAGTCAAAACCTTGCATGAATTTCATGAAAATCTGCACACTACCAAAATGGAGCCATCCTGTGACATTAAAAAAAAAAACTCGACTCCATTGCTACTCCTTCTCATAAATGGACATTGATGAGTCTCACATAGAGACTACAGAGTTGACTTGAGACTTGACATGACTTGAGATTTGGGACTCGTGAGCAATCTACATTTATTCATTATTTTTAGCGTGTTAAAAACTAAAAAATATTTCTGAATGCTCAGCTGAATGTTGCTAATTCCCTTCCTTATTACCGTGTAATTGTGCATAGTGCATGCACACGCATGCTGCAACAGCTGAATGGAAAAACTACATGTGGCTAGTTTATGTGAAACTTCTGTCACTAACTTCACAGAAGGCTTCACAGAAGGCACAAAAGCATCACTAAAGGATAAAAAGAAGTTAAATCAGAATAAGACACCAGGCCCAGCCATGAAACATTAGACTTTGAGACTTGACATGGACTTCAGACTTGACTTGGACCTAATACTCAAAGACTTTTGAACATCTCTGCTCCTTCTTCATCAAAATATACATTTGCAGTTTTAATGGAATGTTTCTATGGTCTAGGTATGTGTTCTACATCTAATGTGTAATGTCTATTGTTGTTCATGTACAAATGTGCTGCTAATCCTAACACACATAAAATCAATTAAATGTATATGTTTTTCTTATGCTGAGGAAAGTTGTCAGCTTTCTATCTTGCATGTGGAATTTAATGTGTAGCACCCAGTGGTGCTCTGACCTGCTCTAGCCCTCCACTGGAGCCCACATGCAGCAGGTGGTTGGTCAGAAGGGTCCTGGGGCAGTGGGAGGTGTCCCTGGCAAACAGCAGCCAGCAGAATTCGGGCACGCTTTCGCCGCGCTCGCTGGCACTGTGCAGCTCTACAGCAGTCCGTAGCATGAGGAACTTGAGGGCCTCCAGGAGCCCGTACTCCTCCTCCCCACCCTGGAATACCTGCTGGCAGACAGCCTCCCGCTCCCTCGCCCCATGGGCCTCCACAGCATCCTGCCACTGTGGAGGGAGAAAGATACTTTATGTTATAGTTGTTTATATGTTTGTCTGTTTATAGTACTTGGCTGGCAGCTCCAAAGCAACATACAGATTACAAGAAGAAACACTACAATAGCCAATTACAGTCAAATCACATTACATTACACAGAAAAGGAAAACAATAGCATGCTATTATATATTATTATTATATTTACTATTACTATATTATTATATATAATATATCATGCTACATGCTATATTCTGCATGAATTGAATTTAAAAAGAACAAACAAGTAAATCTTAATTGCTGCAACAACGAATCGCTGGTGATTCTAATTTAGTGGCTTAGCTGTACTCATGCCCTGTATTGCAGGCACTAAGTATACCAATGACCAGACCATAAAAACAAAATCATTATAAAAGTGACAACAGAACTAGATAATGACGAGGTAATTTTTCTACAATCCCAATAAAGGGTGCCCAGATGCTGCTGCTATCTGCATACCAAGCACTTATGCGCTATGCAGATCAGTTATTTGATTTCATGGTGGAATGTGACTAGTGTATGATAGCTAAAGCACTGACCCGTTTCTTAAAGAGCTGTAGATAATGGCCAAGTTGTTCCACACCTCCCTTGGTGCTGCTGAGGCTTTCAAAGGGAAATCTCCACACATCCACCAGATCCTTCACTGACGGAAGCTCTTTTGGCCACTGTGCAAAAAAAAAAAAAAGTACAGTTTTCCATAATGTGTACTAACACCGTCATTACAAATAATACACACACACATACACACACACCTGGCTGATATCATGATCTGCGATACAGCTTGGAAGTTGAATGGACTGAGTGAAAAGCTGAAAGAGGGTGGCTCGTAGTGCACAGTAGTTGTCCCCCCTCACCCTGCGGAGGTGATCAAACTCTGAGGATATATCTCCATAACCCTAAGATGCAAATGAAAAAAGCAAAGTGTCCCCATTAGAATGTCTTCACTTAACATAAAGAAATTAGCTGGTAAGATTTATGTAGTGCTGAGGATACATTTAAAAAAAAAGAAAAGAAAAATAATTGCTGTTTATTATGACTTAATTATTTAAGTGTACACATACGCAGAATTAACTCGCATGCAGGCAGCAGCTAAATTGTGTTTTTCAAAAGATAATTATCTAGCAGCAGCCTTTCTCAAGACTGACCTTTCTGATAAGGACACTTTTGGTAGTGTTACCCCTCCACTCTCTCTGACTATACGTCAGAAGCTCGACTGGACCTTCCACACTGCACTGACCCTCTGAAGCCACTGTAAAAAGAAAAAGAAAAATGGACTCTTCACCAATTCACAGCAAGTATGACACTAACAGGTAGGGGGTTCAGTCTTTGTTAGGCACTATTAGTTTTATAAAACCAGGGTAGCTAACAGGGTCTGGCCATTCAGTAGGTACGACTGCTTGCTGGAGACACGGACTCTGTTGAGGCTTAAAACGACTGGATCAGCTTTTGACTGATAGCCTACCTTGACAGATAGCATTCTAGCTCAGTGTTCACAACTTCTCCCTCTGTTTGCTGAATGGCTGTGGTAAAAATGCCACTGGAGACAACCAGCTCAATAGAATCAAATCAATCCAGACTAGCACTGTAGCAGGGCTGCCAACTTTGGTCAGGTCATTTAATTTAATTTTATTTTTTTATGTGTGTTCTGTAGTCTACCTGAACCCTTTTGGGGTGGGGGGGCCTGACTGCCCTCCCCTGTAAAATTTTACATTCTGCTGCATTTTATTAGGTTGACGCTAAGGAGAGAGCTTCAGACCACTCATTTAGTCAAACTTAAAGATCTCTTTGAAATGAATAGGCTTATGTAGAAAGTAATCTAGAAATTATAGTCTATTCATATGCACCAACCTACTAAACTGCCACTCCCACAAGTTAAGTTTATCTTAGTATCATATTCATTGTCGTGGTGACCTTGTCACTCATTATTCAGTCACAATTTCTTTTGTGCTTACATTTAGTCAAACTTTTATCTAGATCTCTTCATGGATATTGAATGTGTAGCAGTAAGTAATGCAGAAATTACATGGATCAATCATTCCAACCAGTGAGAGTGAGAGCGAAAGTGCGTGAGTCATACCAGGCGTGTGAGAGTTGGTAACCCTACTGTAGGGGAGATGATAATCAAGCGGAAGTGCATAGGAAAGCATGCCACGAGTATAGTAGGTACTCCTACTCCTCCTAGGTACCTAGGTACAGTATATTGTTTTACATTTAAGTAAATCCATCTCTTGTGGCTGATGGACACAACAAAACATGACTTAAGGTCATGTACCGTTCATTGAGTTTGTGTACTAGTGACAAAACCTGGGGTCATATACAGATATTTTGAAAGGTAAAAGTGAGAGTGAGAGCTGTCTTGCCAATCAAAAGCAGAGCTTTGGAAGGCTATGAAACTGCTTCACCCACACTCTGCCAGACTGCCAGAACATGTGCTGTCGTTTGCATTCCGCTCCTTCTCAATTTCATCCTCGCCCCTATACAGGTCTTCTTCACTGAAAAACAACATTTGAAATATGAGTCGAAAAAGCTGTTTAAAAATTTGTCTGATCGCACTGTAAAATGTTTTGGGAATACCTGTCCGCATTTTCGGCCATTATGGAGTTGCCAGGAACCTTCAGTATGTTTGTGTCCTGTTCTTCTGAGCCTATCTGTTCAGCAGCTTTGCCCTGAGATGTTGACAGCAGCGCGGGGGTGTCCATGCTTCTCTGCAGTCTAGGCAGGTTTTCATTATTTGGTTCAGCAGTCTCTTTACAGTTTTCTACAGGAATTCCCTCTTTCAGTGGCAAACAGATCACGTTGGAGTCATTCCCAAATCTTAAACAATAGATCAAAACAAAGAGTTGGACTGTAACTCTGGAAGGGAGAAAAAAAAAAAACAGGTTACACGTTTATGCACATGCATACACTGGGCTGTGTCCTGTGTTAGTAGTATAGCGGTCACACTCTTGTATTTTAGCCCTTTTAGCCTGACAGTCTGATGAAGAAGTAGAAGGCAGGTCTGATGATGTTGACTTTTTGCGATTATCTTGTTTGACAGAATCTCCTCTACCATCTGGATCTTGATAAACCGCAGGCATAGTAGTCTTCACGGGCACCGAATGGACCTCATTCCAAGGGACGGCGCTGTCACCAGAGGCAAATCGTTACAGCCTACTCACCTTAGGTTACATGCTCACTGAACGAAAGAGCTAACGTCATTACACACAAATCAAGTACAGCTCATTAAATTTATACATACTTTAATACTGCTTTCTCTGCATATTTTTGTAATAATTTGACAAGTAACACTGTGCTATTTTATCAGCATGTTGTCATCTGCTCAGCAGACTGCCCTTGTAGCATAAACACAGCTGGCTACGCAGCTATCAAGCTAGATTGATGAAGTTAACTAGCCATTTGACTGTGTAGAGCAACTATAGGGAGAATCGAGGTGTTCGTCTTACCATGCAAATGCATCTTCTGTAATTTACGCAAAGATGGTCGTGAAAAATAGACTCTACATCAGAGCTAATCCCCCAACGTTAGTCTACTAAATCCCAGAGAATGTATGATTTTAACACTTCCTGGATCTGACGGATTCTGGGAAATGTTGTTTAATAGTGGGCACGGAGTGAGCTAGTTCAGCAAATAAGTAGAGTTAGCCTATCAGTGGGTGTAGTTAGTTGAACGTGAACTATTCAGGCAGTTAACTGACATATTGTGCATTGATAAACAGTCTTTTATTAATTACCCTTTCACTGTTCTTCTCTGTGAGCAATTTCTAGGCATTGAATTTCTCTGGTTTCCCTCGATAGTCGCTGCCCGAGGTGTGCCATCACTCTGTGCGATTACTCCAGGGTTCTTTGCCTTTTCTTTCAGGAAAACCGTGTTGTTCACGTGGTTATTTTCAGACTGGACACTGCAGCAGTTACCCATTTTCTGCCACCTGTTCTCTTTGGCTACAGGAGAGACTTCACACCACTTGTGTCCATTTTCAGACCACCTATGATTGCGTCTGATCTTTTGCTCTGATTGCTTCAGGCCACTCTGAATATGTGTATACCATATTCCAAGGACTGCTTGGAACAAGGCACCTAAAATAGAATATGACTGAAATAACCCACCATGGTATCTGACCCTACAAATTGTGATCAAGCCTTGGAATAGCCATTTATATCCACTAGATGGCAGCAACACTCATGTATTTCATTTTATCCTAATATCCGTAGTGTAAACGTTATGCGGCCTAATTCAGTTTTTGACGATTGTTTACTCTCAAGGAGCAGATTTGCACAGTATTAAGAATAAAGTCTGCTTCCCACTTTTCGCATAACTCTACAGACAGTGATTTGCAAAACACCATAGTCCTTGAGAGGGTTCGTTGGTACCATCTCTGGACAGTAAGCAATAAAGTTATTTTTGGAATGGTATACCACCCTAGAGTTAGAAAATAAATGATAGCATTGCATTGGTGGTAGCTTTGTGTGTGCTGTCACCCTCTTTATGTCCATTATAAGCCTCTGGAAGGATATATTATGGGTGAACAGGACAAACATTTTAACAAATACTTCCTCAACTGATTATTTACATTAAGACAATTGTTTGCATTGTATTTAGCATTTTCTGAACATACACAAGAGCATTTGTGAATACAATAAACCATCCTATACGCTGAATAAGTATATAGATCTATGATAATTCATGACAATTCAAATATATACCTCATCTTGTTTTGAATGATTGCATTGCTTGGATCTACAAAAAATGTAAATATAATTTTTAATTCAGTCATTTTTATTATTCATGTTTTGCTTAACTTTGTGACCAACTTAAAGCATTGCAGTTGCTGAAAGTAGTTTAAGTGAGTTCATATCAAATTCTGCCTTTACAGTGCCCAATCAACAGCCATATGGTTCACACCGCAGGCACAGGACAGGCAGTCACACGTATAAGCCCTAAGCAGGCAGAGCTGTATGTGCCTATAAGACATTTGAAGGGAATTATATGCAGTTGAAAAGACATATAGGCCTAAGAAGTTAAATGTATTTGGTATGGATATAAGGTGCTCTCTTTAAATCACATATCATTCTTCCCCACCAGCACACTGCCACAATAAGCTGGAAAAGGAAAACACTTGAACTTGTGGGTGGTAATAATGTTGTACTTGAACAGTAGATGTCTATTATTGTCAGTTTCTTCACATACAAGACATACAAAGGAATCTAAATATATTTCTTTGTCAATTTCTTCACATACAAGACATACAAAGGAATCTAAATATATTTCTCACTCCCCCTGTTGTGGGGAGAGCAAGAGGTTGCTGCATCTAGGGATGGGCCACTAATGTTCCAAATTGGGGGGGGGGGGGGACAATACAGGGGGGTGAAAGGCACAATACAGCATAACATGAGGAGAGAGGAGGAGAAAAAAAGGCACCACCAGACTATGCTCCAGTGTAGGGGGGCAAAAAAAACCACCTCAGCACACATAATCACATATAACGTAAGATACATGACCTGCAACAGAGAAGGAAGGAAACGAGGAGGGTGGTTAGAGATAAACAGTCAGCATGGGCAAACAGCGTCCAGTCCTGCAGCCATCCTGGTGCTTGTCCCAGACCCGCCTGTCACACTGAGGGTATGAAGCAGCGAAGGCATGGGGTAGTGGGTGAGGGTGGTGATTGTGTATCAGTAGAAGTGTATAAGTTCGTGTGTGTACAGCCAGAGAGTTGCTTCTCATGGCCTCCAATCTGTGAGCCTCAGTTTGAAGGGTGACATAGCAATAACACAGCCAGGAGCCATGGAGACAACCTTGATCAGAAGCCAGGCATGCAGCCATGTATGTATTTATGTATGTATGAATGTATGTATCTATCTATCCATCTATCTGTCTATCCATGTACCCATTATTACTGCTTATTTCAGTCAATAATTCAGGCCTTTTGTCTGCACCTGCACCATCAGACAATTACACTCAATTCAATTGGTGCTGAAGCACCAACCAACTCTCTTCACTTCTTCAGCTTAAGTGATCTAGTAGGTCTACGTAATTGATCCATGATTGACACTGGTCAATGGTGGTATTTTTTACAACATGAACCACAGCATAAAATAGCATTCTTATTTTGGAAATCGTAAGAACAATCAACTTTGTAGACCAAAGAGAATGCTTGGACTGGAGCTATATATGCTGGACTGGATTGGACTGTGTGCTATGTATTTTCCTGGGATTCCAATTGTTTTTCTAATAATTTTTACAGATTTTTAAATATGTTTTACTTCTGTTGAAGTATTTTGTACAGTTGTACAGTTTAAAAGTGAACATAACACTGGGTTTAAAAAAAGCTCTAGTCATCCTGAATATAAATTTCAAAGTTGACATTAGAAATTTGGGGATGTTTAAGCCCCGTGAGTGCATGTTCATTGAAATTCATTGGTTTTCAAAGCCTTTTAATTCCATTGAAATACAATAGAAAGCTATGCATAGTTCATGGGATGGAGAAAGTTGGGGCATGTCTCAGTGCATGTTAAATCACATCTACACAGTATGTGCTTAAGAGAATGTATAGTTTTTGCTGTTTAACCAGCATATATTCAATGGACTGAAACAGGTAGTGCATCTCAAAATTTTAATGTTAACAAATTCACATTGAGCATTGCTAGAGCTTCAAAAAAAGTTGATTTCGTTGAGAGGTGTGAGGGGGTGGGGGTGCACTCTGATCCTATTTCACCCACGGCCTATAATATTTAATTAACAATATTCAAAAAACAGCTTATAAACAACAACAACAAAATACAAATTTAAAAGAAATAGTTCATTCACAGATAGCTTTTTTGCTATTGTGCCAAATCTGTTCTCAAATTTGCTTAGCAGTCAAACTCACTATGCACATCTGCACCAGCTTTGAACCATACTGTCTGAAACCTCTGCCAGGAAGGCAAAAATTAGATAATTAGAAGAATAAGAATGTGTAGACTATTAGATGATTAGTATAGTAAGGGTAACCAAGAAGTCCGTTACCAAAATATAAAGACTTTGCAACCTTAATTCAGAATTTTTTTTTTGCTCAATGTGTAATTAGTTACTTGCTCAATTACCACTGACTGACATACTCAAGAGTGTCACACCAAGTTGTGATTGCTGTGAGTGACTGTGTCTCACCTTCTTTAGTGGAAGAAATGTATTTAATGTCAAGGCCATTATTGGGAAGCTGGAAAGTTTTGACCCAAAGCAGACTCTTTTAGTGATTCTGCACCAATATCTGGCCCAATTGCCCTTTGCTGTTTGGGACAGTTCCTGTGCCATTCTGCACTATTCTGATCACTTGCACTGTACAGTACTAGTACTGTCTTCTTTCATGGACAAAAGACAGAAATTTGGAATGTCTCTGATGGCTGAAGAACCAGTCCATGCACATCTGCCTTCTGACACTGGCTGCATAGCTGAAAATCTGTTTCTGATCTTAGAATAGTTTGTTTGCCATTCAATACACACTGAAATGAGTACTGATGATTTATCACAAATTCCTTAAATGTCCTGCACAACAAAACAGGTACTGAGCTGTAAGCCAGTTGCAGAAGATACTAATGAATGAATGAATGAATGATTGGATGAATGTTACATACTAAACAAGCAAACTTGGAGAAATGTGGATGCAATTTGCCAACAGAGGATAATAATCAGCCAGTGATTGTTTACCACATGTGACCATCTACAGCAAAATAAACCAGTCTTGTTGGTCAATTATAACTGAAATACTGTTATGGTAAACTGAACAAACATGGATGTCTTGTCAATGTCAGGTAAAAACATTTTTAATTGCAGACAGACTGGAAGCATTAGATGCTGAGTTTGCTGGCAAGCCAGATGACGCAAATATCATGTAAAGATGGGAAGGGTAACTATGTTCCCAGATCTCTATCTCTCCATGGTCCTTTGTTTTTAATGCCCTATGTTTGAGTCCATAATCCTCAATTTAATGTTCTGCTAACAAACATTAGTCCTCTTATTGAGCAAAATGTTTCAATGATTCCAAGCAGAAAACTATGTAAATGATTCCAAATTTCACCTTTTGCCATGCACTAAAAACTACAAGAAAAAATTGAGACGTTTTTTTTCCTTAGACCCCATAGAATCAAGATATAATGATCTCCAAATGTAAAGCCAACGCCCCCCCAAATCAGATATATAGCCACCCCACCCCACTGTAAGTGCGCTGACCGATGTATAAGAACCAATGGGCCTGTCCATTGTGACATAATATGAGACAGGCTATCCACACTGATAAAGATCAGGGGCTAATGTTAATGCATCCATGAAAATTCTAAATAAGAGTTAAATTTCGTTTAAGAAAATCGGATAACATCAAAGATATTTGATGTTCTCAGATGAATTGTTTAACCATCAGACTAGTTCGTTAATAAATGGCAAAGGTGATTCGACACTATCTGCTCGTTCTTTTGAGCTGTGGCTTTAAGAGCGAGTCCACTCCTCCCCCTCTTGCTCCGACTGAGCGGATCTGTTGGTGCTGAAGCGTCCCTTTCAATTTCAGTACCAGCCATGGCCGAAATTAAAACGGGCATTTTCGCCAAAAACGTCCAGAAACGGCTCAATCGAGCCCAGGAAAAGGTATGAAACTATCCGTGTTTTTACGCACGATCACATAGCAAAGTGTTTTGCCAAGACATGTTTGTCTTTGCCGTTTCTAGATTTACATTCGCAGAGTAGCTGTCCAGAAGATGCTCAGGCTTCTCGATGCTGCTGGCGATAGGAAGAGGAGCCTAGATCCACGGATGAAGGAGGCAGAATTTGTCCTCCTTCTGTTAGCATTTTAGGCTTGTGGTATTAATTCGTGGTTAATATAATTGTGTTTTGTATGTACAGTGTATTCTCGTCGATATTGTTTAGCCACAACGAATTATAGCCAAATACGTTATTGGTGACAGCCTCAGCGTCAGGCAACAATATCACACACTGCCATTTCGAAGCGACAGCACTGTGTAGCTCAGGCTACTTCAAGGCAGCATTTCCACTTAACACGCTTGTGTTAGGTGAATGTTATATAGCGAGGGCGACGAACTCATAATGCCAGCTGGTACAACTGTAGAACTTTAGGCTACGTATTGTTTACGCACAGGGGTGAAAGTAATTTCTGCAGCTCCAAAAGGCAATTACTACAACACGATTAACGACACCCTTAAAATGTTACCGGTGGTGTTGGTAATTCTACGTTCGTAGGACGCAGGTCCTCCTATTCTGTCATTTGCTCCGGGAGGTTGACAGTTCTACGTGGAATTTATACGAAGCAATAATTTTCCTGCAAGGTCAGTGGAAGGGGAGGTGGGGGATGCCCTCTCTGCGGTACGAATGATAGCGGGGGTGGACTTCCGATGGGAGCCACTATGCTCATCCGTCAGAGTAGGCTAAACGCCTGAGTTAACCGACTTCGGCTGTAGAGATAATACGTCCGACAATCTCCTCTATTTAAAACCAGGTTCTATAAATAGGTCAACGGTTGAAATTCCTAGGTCCGCTTGAAATTTTGGTAAAATCTATTCAAAAATGCTAAAGACAGATTGACACAGTCCTATTTATATCGTAAAATAGCAGTCCTGTCATTCAAACCCATGGGACTGGCATTGGCAGGTCTGTACTGGGTATGCATACCTGTATTTTAGTAACCTACATAGCAAAGACTGCAGTGGAACCTACGTTAGATTTGTTGATTTAAGTAGGCCTGTACACATTTATCATCCGTAAATTGTACTCCTATTAGTAAACACTGTGCACATGGCGTTCTTCGACATGTTATAGGCGGCACTAAGAGGATTGCTTTTCTTTTAATATCCAAGCTGTCGTATAGCCACAGTCGTCTAATGAAGCGAGAGTGAAGATCAGTGCTTACTGCGACGCTTGCGTGTTTTGAACACCTGGTAGGCCTAGGCCTACAGCGAAGTTCACTGTTTGCAAAGAATTGCCGGCTAGCGTATTTCTGAGTTTTTTTTCTCGGCATATTTTTTTTCAGAATAGGCTGTGCGTAGAATTACTCGTTCAGAATGACCGAAAATATTAGTAGGGTATGTAGGGAAATTACAAATATCTTTCATTTCATGATCATTGCAATGCAGCACCATAGGACTAACAGAAACAGGGCTCATTAAGAAAGTCTATAGACCTTAGTCATTGGTAAGGTGTAGTGTCTGGTAGAGAGTGACGGCAACATGAGCAGAGTAGATCACAGGGAACCTGCAACAAGATCCTTTAGGCCCTACTGCTCTGTGATAAAACCACATTTGCAACAGTCCAAAGCATGAACACGTGTGGTTTATTTATAGCTAACATAATATCCTAGGTGACAATGATGATGGGAACCATCAATGTCAAGACATTAGGCAATTTCATTCATTCATCCCCTGGCAGGCGGAGAGTGTTTTTCAATGCAGATGAACAGCACCATACATAATTAAAGAGTTAGAGTGGAGTAAGCCTGCTGCCTCAGTGGTATAAGTTTTCTCTAAACATTCCCACTTTTGAAAGAGCAATGAAAGAGGACATGTCCTGTATGGCATATGTGTTTTTAGGTACATGCGGGTGGTGTGGAATAGTAGATCTTACTTTAGATTCACCTTTTTTTGAGGAGGGTCGAGGCCTCTTTGCCAAAATACATTAATATTTTATGTACTGGTTGTGTAAGTTCGGTTGCATGTCCAAACTGGGAATCGTGTCCACATCTATACCGTGCAATGCCAAACCAGTGCTATGGTCCATCTCTTCAGATGGACATGACAGTGAAGATTTTTTACAATAACCCTACTGATTGGTCAATTCAGGTCACACATGAACCAGGTGAATGGTAAAATTCAACAGCAGCTATTCCAAGCATCAGACTGTGTGGAACAACAAAATATAGATATGTGCTTCATCTGTTTTGTCTTCAGTTGCCAGAATTGCTGCACAATCAGCTTGTGTTTTTGGCTATGGGGCTGACTCATACTCTTAAATATGAGGAGATGCTTTCACTGTGTGTTCAGCGTCTACTTTTGACCATGTTTGACCCAAATTTTTGGACCAAACACTTGTCCTGAAGCAGTGGCACAGAGTAGGTGTGGAAGGGAAGCTCAGGTCTGAGGACATTCCTCTCCAGCTCACAGCTGTACAAACCCAGTGACTCAGCAATCCTCCAAAGTGCTAGAATCAGCCAGTTAACATTTTTAATCAGTGTGCTTTCACTAGGAACACAACTACACCATTGATGTTTGTGTCAGTAGGCCTTAATGACTGCTGTCATGACTAAAAGGAACTCCTGCTTTGTGGGCCAAAGGTCTTGTGGCATGTGGTTTTGGCCCACCATTTTCATGTGCTACTCTTGTGATGAAAAGTGGGTGAGTCATGTGACGTGAGTGCTGTGTCATCATTTTGGCTATGGGCTGATGATGTGCTAGACTACATTCCTCCTCCTTCTTCTGCCTGTCTCTCTCTCTCTCTCTCTCTCTCTGTTACTCACTCACTCTTCCCACACTACTCACATGCTACGCTCACAGGCTTACTTACAACCTCTCTCTCTCTCTCTGTATGGCTGTGTCGTAGTCTCCCTTAGACCCTGTGCCTCTGTCATTTGCTCACACGGGAGTAGAGGGATGACATCATCAGACGTGTAGCAGGATTGGTTGCCGCTAAGCTCATTGGTTTTAATGCAGCTTCGCTCAGAATCTAGGCCTTCCCTCTGTTATTGTGTATGATATGTCTAAGCAGTGTTACTGGCTTCACTTCACACAGCTTTTGGAGGAAAACATCCAAACTGTCTAGAGCTTTGTGGTCCAGGGGACTCTACTCAGTTTCACTCATTTTAATATTGTATTAGTGGCCAGTGACCTCATTGTAGATTGGTTCATAACAGTCTAGGGGCATGGGGGGCCTCATTGTTCTTGAGTGGGATTGGCTGGGTGGTTATCTGCTTTTAAAGAAGGACCCTTTAAGAGGATCTGTCCTCTCTGTATTTAACCCGTCAAGCCAACCCTCCCAACCCATTACTCCAGTCTAAAAGGGTTTTTTACGATTTTTGTGAAAGCGACAGCACTGGGCTGGGCATGCACACCTTGCATGTGGTAACTCACTTGTGATGCTTGTCTTTTCTTTTTATTTCAGGTGCTGCAGAAGTTGGGTAAGGCTGATGAGACGAAAGATGAGCAGTTTGAACAGACTGTGCAGAACTTCAAGAGACAGGAGGTAAGACCCATATTGTACAGCCCATATTGTATGTTATCAGATACTGATTCAGTATACCACCTTTTTGTGTATTCAGGAAGGGTGGTGTTTGAAGATGGCTGAAACACAGTCAGAAGACAGTAAATGGTGTCTTCTCCTTACATGCTCACATATTCCCTGTCTCCTTGTGCCGGTTCGTACAATAGAACCACAGTATATAGACCTGTATTATACTGACATACAGTCAGCATAGTCACTGCAGCTTGAGCTGTTGCAATAAGCCCAGGTAGAGATCAATGTGTTCAGAGTGTTCAGTGAATACTCTGGCTCATGATATCTCACCCGCTAGATCATACCCATTCCAGAGGTGGCAACCCTGCATCTGAATCACAGCTAAAGACAATATTCTTTTCCATATGCATGCCTGTATCCTGACAACAACACTATGGATGTTACATTGGTAGTACCACTAGAACATGAACATGAACATGAAGAACATGCACAGATGAGATTAAACCCCCGAGGGGACTTGAAAAAGATATGCTGAAATGCTGCCTTTATCTAGCCATGGAGCTCACATTGCAAGCAAACAAAAATGAGCTAACCAGGACAAGCACATCCAATAGGTTTTCTTAGTCCATATTCAGGCTCATGTGTAGCACCTAACTCAATGCATCTGACACAGCTGAGACAATTGATGTACAGTGCATGGAGAACAGAGAAAGTACCTTTCATGAAGTGCTGTGATTTTCCTGGAGAAAACAGTGTAGCCTAATCCCACTTTTGCACCTGCCCCCTCTAATCCTGATTAAAGTGTCTCACGCCCCAGGACGCCTGGACATGCACAGACACAGCCTCTGTTCTTTTCTGTTCTGTTCTGTTCTGTTCTGTTCTGTTCTGTTCTCTTCTCTTCTCTTCTCTTCTCTTCTCTTCTCTTCTCTTCTCTCCTCTCCTCTTCTCTTGTCTTCTCTTCTTTTTTTTTCTCTATGTAGAGATGCACTGCTCAGAGATGCACTGTTCTGTGTCCCTGATTGTCCTGCATTGTTTTGTGTTGTCCTCCCTCCAAACGAGTGACTGTGCAGTAGCCCCTGATAGCCAAGCCAACTGAACCAGACGAGGCAAGGAATAGGATATATGCTGACTCAGTCTGTCAGTGCTGGGAAGCCAGCAATGTATCCCACATGTGTTAAGCCTACTGTAAGGTTTATGCCCAGACTCTAAATACTCTCCAGTGAAGTGTACTGAGACCATGTTAATTCCCAGTTCACATCATTCTTAGAATTGATGTAATCATTCTTAGTGTGCATCTTGAAAAGTATACGTCCTGCTGTGTAATTGTAGATAGGCTTGGCTGTTGATTGGCCTTTGTGGCAGCACAGGAAAAGGAGTTCCCTGAAAGATAACACAAATAGAGCATCTGGCTCATTTCTGACTGCCACAAGCCAAGTTCGTTTTCCCTTGGTTTTAGGTTAGCTACTGTAGAATAACCCCTAGCTATAGCACAAGGGATTGACTGTAAAGTATGTTTTATTCTAAACTGTCTCGTTCTTATCTCTACTGACAGCACTTGGCTACCTTGACCAACAGAGCTATGGGTTGATTGACTCCAGATTACTGTTACATCCTTCCTGTGTATGTTGGAAAATAGGGGAGAGACAAACAAAGACAAACTTTGCAGTTGTGCAGTGCTGGCTGTTAGAAGACAAGACGTTGGCTGGGCAAACCACTCAGGTGTCACCAGATCCAACTGACTGAATATGCAGTGTCACATGAGGCTGGGCCAAGCTCAGTATCTCCAGGTTAAGGGATGCATACTCCGGCGGCAGCACACCTCAGTGCATTTAGATGAAAGCCATCCGATCACATGGAAGTACACCCAGAATATGTATGAGCTCTCAGACTGAGCTTATGATTTGTAAACAAGGGCCTGATAACATAGTGTTCATCTCTGAAGGCAGAGTTGCTATATCAGCACCACGGACAGCAGCCCTGTTGCCTGGCTCAATGCTTTATCTCAACACATGATAACGACAGACAGTGTTGAGTAGAGACGGATGCAGTTCTGTTTGTTCTGCCCACAAGCTGAGGGCTAAATTATTGCTGAAATGATGGTATGTGTGTAAGAATGTATATGCAGTGTAATGAGGCAGAGCCTTTTTGTCAGGAAATGATTCTGAATGTAGGCTTATTTCCACACCATAGACATATAGCGTGTAGAGAGAGAGAGAGAGAGAGAGAGAGCACATGCAAGGGTGTGCATTTGTGTGTGTGTGTCAGTGAGTGCATGTGTTTCTGTGTGTGCGTGTTGAGTATGTGTGTCAATATGCAGTGTATGTGTGTGTGTGATTTTTCTGAGCCTCTATTTGTTAATCCTACAGTCTGAGGGCTCCAGGTTGCAGAGGGAGATGAAGGCTTATCTGGCCGCCGTAAAAGGTGAGTCAACAGAAGACAAATGCAGTACACACACACACACAAACACACACACACACACACATATATACACACACACAAACACACACACATATACACACGAACACATGTTCTCACATGCATGCATGCACTATTATTATTACATCAGATGTATTATTGATCATGATGACCCTCTTTCGTTGCATGTCTTAGGCATGCAGCAGGCCTCCATGAATCTGACAGAGTCACTCCATGAAGTCTATGAGCCAGACTGGCATGGGAAGGATGATGTCATGACCATTGGGAAGGTAGGAAGGAAACAGAACCATGGCATGTCTCTGTAAAGTGCAATCACAAGACAGTTATTCCTAGGGATGGGCAATATGGATTTAAAATATCAATGGTATTTTTTGTAAAAACATATTAAGATATAACACATTTGTAAAAACAAATGAACAATATTAAGCTTTCAGTCTTAAGTGCCGTGCACCACCAAAAGCTCTTAAACTCAACATGAACTCAACTTTTCTTCCATGTCTGTAGATTGTTCTTATTAAACATGCATTCTGCCCACTGTGCAGCACACGTTCATATGTCAACCATTAAATAATTACTGTAACTTGACAATGCATAGCATACATATGACAACTTTTTATCACAATATGGAATATCAGCGGTATATCGGTGTGTGAAACTGTTTGAGTGTGATACAGCCATTTCTACTTGTTTTAGGCCAGATGCTACTTTTAAGAATAGCATTATGGAATAAATCTGGCTGGTCATTTGTTTTTGTTTTTTTTTAATAAAATGAATGCAGAAACTGGATAACCATGAAAAGAGTTGTCTAGAGTACCTCAGAGGCAAACAAGTGACAACCGGTCATTATCTTGTCACTGATCATGTTGTATCCTTTAACACTTTAACACAACCGCACGCACAGGGTTTCAAGGCGCACAGGGTTTCAAGGTACTGATGTGTTGGACAGCTCATTCAGTATGCTTAGCCCAAGGTCTGACTCAATTGTTGTGGCTGTGAGATAAAAATAACTTAGCCGATTTTCCAGGAATATAGAGCCCTTGTCCCAGGATGAGTCAGACACCTGTATTTTTTAGTATAATTTACAGGTTTAGACAGTGAGCCAGAACAGAGTGCTCCCGCTGCTTAGTTTGACTCTGTCAAGCACTCATCTTTAATCTACTTGTAATCACATGGACCATAAAACAAAGCATGGTGGAATATCCTTTGACATCTGACGGAGTAGCCTTTTACTTCCAAAGGCAGCACAGTACAATCCCATATGCAATGCTATGCACTTATAAAGAATAGAGACAGTGGTGTTTGACATGCTTGCAGATTGTGTAGCTCTAAAAGGTTACTCCTTTAAGGTTAGAGGATACGCAAACCCACTTGATTGGGTTGTGAAGGTCACCCTTAAACCCAATGTTACAATGAACAAGGATATGACTCATTTTTTCCTCTAATGATCTGTTCCCCTAATGATCACTGAGTGCTAACATTCCTCTCAGAGCTTCATTTATGAATGGCACCCTCTCATGGGGTGAGCAGAGCATATAAAGTCTTTGTCAAAGGCGTACTCTTCTCTAAGCACAATTTGCAACATATTTCACTTGCATGAGTCATGTAACCTTTGGAGAAGTAACGTCACAGATTGGCTTGAACAGCACAGATGCGCTAGAATGAATTTGTTAGGTGTTAGCACAGTGTGGAGTGACACTTGGTTGGCACATATTGCGCTATAATAGAAGCCTTCATTTGTATGTTTATATAGGATTGCAGAATTGTACTGTAAAATGTAAAAATGTATTGTCTTCACGAGAATGAATGTTATTGTCTTTTGCAGAACTGCGATGAGCTATGGGAGGATTTTCATCAGAGACTTGTGGACTCCACAATCAATGCACTGGAGAACTACCTTGTGCAGTTTCCAGACCTCAAGGTGCTGTTTCACAGAGTTACCCTTATTGCTCCATCAGAGGCATACATGTCTCATACAAATACTTTATGTACTAAAACTACACTGGGAATATTTTGGAGGAATATTATTTAAGGGGTTGGACAAGATGTAAATGAACACAGTGCTTTTCCCTCTACAGGTGCGTGTATCAAAGAGAGCTAGAAAACTTATTGACTACGACAGTGCCAGACACCATCTTGAGACCTTGCAAGCATCCAATATGAGAAGTGAGAGGAAAGTCATGAAGGTACAGTCTGACTGTATGCCTGTGCAAACAGTAGCTTTAACTGTGCGTTCACACTGTCACAAGTGCAACTGATACTCTAAAACCGCTTTTATTGCATATAAAGCATCCCTGCTAAAATATCAGTGTTCACTCACATGGCTTTACCATTGCCATATCACTTACTGCCAAAACATGTCAGAGCTAATTTGCATAAAGCTGAGTGTTTTTTCACTTTTTTTAGTCGCCTTGTTGCCCAAACTTTGTAGCTTGTTGCTTTTGTCAATAGAAAGTGAAATACCTAAAGCGATTTTACATCTTTAGTAGCTCTTGGTATGAACGCATAGTAAATGCTTCATCCTTTGTAATAGAAATAAAAGTGTGAGTGTCTTGAAAAATGGAGATCCATGTCTGCATGGCATGGTATGGATTGGGATTTAGCATGGCATGTACTAAGAAATATTGTTAATCATGCACTGAGAAATAGTGTTGTGTTTAGCACTATGTCTATTTAGCAGTCCATGTAAAGATAGATGTGGACGATCTTCATTTTGTCATCCAGGCAGAGGAGGACTTGAAAAAGGCACAGAAGGTGTTTGATGATCTCAATGTCGGTCTGCAAGATGAGCTCCCAACTCTCTGGGACAGGTAAGCGATACCTTTGTGTCTGTATTGGACTTGTTTAATAAACCATTAGTCCTAGAAAAGGACTCTGGCTGGACAGCTTTTTCACTGCCATATCAGCCGTGCAGCAGAGGACTTCTTTACATTCTAACACAAGCATCATCTTATAACACAAGCAGCATCTTATAACTGAGCCAGAGCCGTATGCGACAGCATTTTGTCTGCCTGCCCGCCCAGAGGAATAGGGCTTTGGTTGCATAATCTGTCCAATCGGATGGTTGCGCTGCAGGCCAGACCTCAGCTCAGCTGGGAGAAGAGGGACGGCTGGAGTTTATTTATGTCCGCCTGCTTCCGTCCCTTGTTGGCATTCCCACACAGTCATCCTCACAGGACTATCATGGTCAGTATGCTGACACGCATTGGGGAGGCTGCCATATACAACTGCCCAGCTGCTAGGAAATGCCACTCATGCACAATTGGTAGCAGGCGTAATTATATGCAATTACATGCAATGCTGTGTGGGCAGATGAAAATTTTTTTTTTTTTTAATATTTAATTGCCATTATTATCAGTATTTAAATGGTTTTGCTGCTACTCTTACACAGCTTCTCTATCATTTGTACTGTGGTGCCTGGCTGTCTGGTGAAAAGCATGCATGGCCTGTAAAGTGAAAGTGAAGTGAAGTGATTTTCAAAGCACCTGTCATTCAACAGCTGTTGTATTCATTTACATATTACAGAGACAGGAAGCAGATGCTTGTCCTCATCTTTGTGTGTGTATGTGTTCTTTGTGTGTGTGTGTGTGTGTGTGTGTGTGTGTGTGTGTGTGTTCTTTTTTCCCTACCCTGCAGCCGAGTTGGATTCTATGTGAATACGTTCAAGAGCGTCACCAGCTTGGAGGCCAAGTTCCATAGAGAAATATCAGTGGTATGCTGCTCTTACTATTTCTCTTTCTTGTATAGAGTCTGTATAGAGTCTGAAAGGCCCATGGGATGGATGCACAGCTTGACTTAGGCATAATCAGCCGAGCACAGAGATGAGCAATGAGTGACAAAGTGATGAAACAAAGTGAAAAGTGACAAAAAATGAGGTCTACTGCTGAATGCTTCTTAGCATGATTAGTTGTGATATGGCTTAGTATGGCTGTGCCAGTGTTCAATCAGAATTGGCCAAATTACCCAGTAGTGCATTCGTGTGCAGCCTCACTGAGCTCAAGTCTCTCTGTGCAGCGGGCGCTGGCTGACTCATATCCATGTGTCACCACTGGATGTCATTCACTCTTTAGGTTGCATCAGACCCATGTTGGTGTGAATTTGAAGGTACTGTTTATGAATAAGTATGACGTGTGATAATACACATTAGTGAATATTGATTTAATAGATTTTTTAATTGATTAAGTGATTGATTCATTCTATATTCATTTGATTCATATTTATTATATATTTTCCACAGCCCCGTACTTTTGTGTAAATTGTTAGTAAAAGCAGAGTCTAACATTCAGCTTCTACCTCAGTAAGGGCATGTCAAACAGTTTTTAGTAGAGAAAGAGTGAGTTCATGTCTGGTAGGGGAGGGAATGATGGCTAACATTCAGCATGATGATGTTAGGATTCTGCAGACCGTTAATAGAGTGGTGTTTATATCTGCTCAGTGGGTACAACTTTGGGGTTATTCTTCTCAGTGCGAGGCAACAAGAGGCTTCAAGGAGATTTTCTGCTCATGGCATAAGAGCAGCTGGCTATTTGGGCCTGTGGTCAAGCCATTTCCTATCTGGATCAACCGTGGGAGTGGGGAGGGGAAGGAATGAAATAAAATAGGTCTTTTAAAGACATGTCTTTATTACAACATTGTGTGTGTGTGTGTGTGTGTGTGTGTGTGTCATATACATACTTACACACACATACACACACACACAGATGCACATGTGGCTCTCTGTTTGTGCTTGGAGGCACATCTGTGTGCCATTTGAACACACTCTACTTCCCACTCTACTTACAAGCAAGCCTTTGTCTGCTCTCTGCTCTCTGCTCTCTGCTCTCTTCTCGTGGGTTAGTGTTGTGTTGTGTGCTGTGTGTTCTTGCTCATTCATCCTCTTACCATGACTGAAGGCAGCAGTCATCCATAGCCATGTTTGTCAGTGTCAGGAAGAGAATGGTAGGTGATCACTAAGCTTTGATTGTTTTTCATCACACAACCTCTCCTCTCAAATATTCCTACTGCTGGGCATGTTGGGCAATGCAGAATCAGAAATGGGTGTTTCCTGTTGTGGACATCACCTATGATAATAGTAGTGTTATTTCAGTTGTGTTAAAAGGGTGCACAATCATATGCTCAGTGCATATGGGACAAGATGCTGGTACCACTGTCTGTTATTGTGTTATCTTATGTCACTGTTGTCTGACAGAATATCTTGTTGTATATATATTTTCTTTCTTTCGTTCATCCCAGCTATGCCACAAGTTATATGAAGTGATGAATATACTGGCAGAGCAACATTCTGACAAGATGTTCACAATCCAGGGAGCTCCCAGGTAAACACTGTTAAGGGCTGTTAACACCTGGAACGATAACTATAAAGATAACTGTAACTATAACGATACTTCCATCCACACTGACTGACGATAACATAAGGCTGTCCTCATGTGAATAACTAATGTCTAAAATTCCATGGCTTTTGATAGGCTGGTAACTTTTTCTCGTTCTGAAAATTGCTCTGAAATGATCCCAACAATACCATTGCACATGTTGTTGTCGTTATAATTTGCGATGCGGACGTTGTTATTTATACTAATTAGAGACATATTTATTAGTCATTATAGCTACAGTTGTCATTCTTGGTGTCAACGGCCCTTTAGACACTTTCATTTGAGTATTACTGTCATGTGTTGTTCTTTATAGCTAGTGTTCCTGTACTCTTTTACTTTATCAAAAAATGATTTAAACATGTATTTGATCACATCGCTCCATTGCCTAAATGACAGATACAAGCAGTAAGTGACACATAGAAGTTTAGGTAGAAGTTGCTAAACAATCAGTAAATTTCCCCTCTGGTGGTCTGTGTGTGAGATAGACTATAGTATGTGTGTAGCTTTTCAGTGGCAGCACCGGAGAAAAAACTCTGTAGAGAGAAACTTCTTAAAGTGATTTAGCTCCCTCAGATGACCTTTCCTTTAGATAAACTTGGCATAGCAAACATTAGATCTGCCCATGGTTGCATTAGCAAGAGGGTGTAATCCAGAGCAAGAGCATTGTGTGTGTGATACTGAGGGTTAATGCTTGGACCTTTGCTGTCCATGTGCTGCAGTGACTCGGGTCCACTGCGGCTGGCCCGGACTCCAACCCCTCCAGACGAGACTCCTCCAGAGAGCCCTGACGCCAGTCCCAACCACATGCTGAGGCCCACCTCCCCTGGCCCACCCAGGCCCAAATCCCCCTCACAGGTACACCACTGGTTGTCCAGCCTGCAGCAGGGCATCACACTCACACAAGATGGGGTTCCTCTCCTCTCCACAGGCTTTCAGAACTACCCCCATGCTTAAAGAAACCCTTTCGTATAAAACTCACTTTATTTATTTGTCTTTGCTTCTTTCTTTTTGTACATACTCCTTTTTCATTTTCCTCCTCGCTCACATACATAATCACATAGGAACACTAAAATTACTTAACAAAATATGTCTTATGTAAAAAGTGCTCTTCACAATGACACGATTACATTGAGATTTCATCTACAAAAACAGATAGACAAATCACATAGACAAATATAAACAAAACCCCCAAATTATCTGTGGAATCATATAAACAGTATAATTAACAGTTGCACAAATATTTATTTAAGAGAGTGATGACATTATTATAAAGTTGAAGTGTAAATGTGTTGTAGTGGAAATCGAGCTCTAACAGTCTCAACATTTTGAATGAACCGGAATACAGTGCACGTGACATTGATCCACCATTGCTTTGTTTTCATCTCCACATGACAGAGTGAAGATGTAAGTACTTGTCTAGTGGCCAGTGTATAGTGTCAACCCTGTAGCATGTCCAGAATGACCAGTGACCCCCACACCAAATGCCCTCTGGTTCTTGTATTTATGTCTCCAGTATCTGCCCAAGTTGATCCCAAATGCCTGACAGTATATTCCTTAGTATTCGGACAGCCTGAGCATTTTTTTTCAGTGTCTGCGTAAAGTGTGTGTGTGTATGCAGTATGTGCTTTTGTCTATGTGTCTGTCTATGTGTGTTTGTGTGTGTGTATGCGTGAGTTTGTGTATCTATAAATATATGTGTGCGATGTGCATATATGTTTTGTGCCGTGTGTGTAACTTTTTGTCCATCTCGTCCAGCTCAAGAAAGGTCCTCCAGTGCCACCTCCACCCAAAGTCACCCCCACCAAGGAGGTTCCTCAGGAGCAGATCATTGACCTGTTTGACAGCGCCTTCCCTGTTCCGACACCATCCATTCAGGTGAGCCCCAGATAGTCATCAGTAGTCTGCCTGACATGAACTCATCCATCTGAACATAACCACAGTGATGTGTGGACTAAATAGGACTGATGACAAAAGCAGCATTAACTCCACTGGAAATTTATTTCACAACCGAATAGCTCCAAAAAATTTTAGGCTAAAAGTACAGGAAAATACAGAGGCTTCCCATTAATATTTGATGTACTTTTAGTCCACATTTCAATAAGTTGCTTGGAGACTCAGGAGCTGATTCCTGTAGATGCACCACTACTTTCATGGACCTTAGATTAGTGTTGTGTACGGTCGTGACGTGTTGTCTGTCTTAATGCACTTTCTACAAGTCACTGATTTCAGACGCTTGTTTTTTGTGTGTCCGGCAGCCGAACGAAAGACCCGGCGAGTCCCTCCTGGATCTGGACTTTGATGCGTTCCCCACCACTCCTGTCGGGCAGTCTGTATCTCCCATGCCTCAGGTCAGTCACAGGAAACCCAGTGCCCTGCTCTCAAGAGTCCTTGTCTTCTCCGAGGCTCCACTGTCTTAACTCACTGTTATCTGACTAAAGGCACGGCTCTCCACTGCCTTCCATATTGAGTTAGCAGGACAAATCAATGTGCTTTTAGAGTTTCATCCCACAACAGGGCTAAATGGAAGTGATTGAATCAGCAAATAAATTGACTGGCGGCCTCTTGCTCTGTCTCTCTCTCTCTCTCTTTTAGACCTTACCCTGGGACATGTGGTCGGTGAGAAACTCTGTTTGCTACTTCCTACTTTTATTTATTTATTATTTATTTTCAGCTGTCTGTTGTCTTTATTTGTAAAATTATCCACTGTTTTAGATGCAGTTAGTCATTTGTGTGGCCAAGTGTCAAACCCGTGGAAAGCAGAGCAGGTCAGTGTGATTAGTCAGCCTTGCTTCACTCAGAGTGGCTTCTCTTCTTTTTGCAGGGAAATGCTGCGGCTGCACAGCCTGTGAGTACCCACTGCTGAGCAGTGACCTCCCAACAGCCCTACCAACACTCATACACAGTACTGCACTAAGCAGCCTGTTCACAATATCCAGCTTTAAAGAACACACACACACTCATTAGTCTCTATTTCCAAAGCTGAACAGTGTGCTGCAACTCTGACTGGTCACAGCTGGCCAGGGCCTGAATCACCCACAGTACCAGAGAATATAAGAACATGAAAATCTCTCATATGCCTTCCACAGAAGGTGCTAAAGAGCCATATAAGAACCACCCGTCAAATGTTCATGTTCCTGTGTTCTTGTGATTTGATCCTATTGCTAGCAGTGTATTTAAACTTGATGTAGCAGTCCATAGTGGTCTGGTAAACATTACGGTATGTATTTAATGTATGTACTTTAACTGGTATGTATATATTAACATATGTGGTTTACCTGCTGTGTAGATTATGGACTATATACTAGTAATCTGACTGTATCATCACGCCTTCCAATACAAACTTTCTGCTCTGTTTACTCCTCTCACCTCCCCATCTCCCCTCCCCCGCCCGCTCCAGCAGCAGCTGGATTCTGGGTCGTGGGCCACGGGAGCACTGGCGTCCCAGGGGGAGGGGGGCGGCGAGGGTGAGGCTAGTGCCAGTGCTAACTCCTCACTCCCCGCCTTCCCTGACCAGGCTACAGACGCAGGCTTTGGTGGGGCCGATGCGGGCTTCACCGTCGACTGGAGTGCCAACTTCAGCGCAGCTGCCGCAACGGAAGGTGCCACAGCGGCTGATGCCGGTGCGGCCGCCGCCGCTGCACCTGCATCAGATGGAGGGTGGCCACCAGCTAGCGGCTGGGGAGCGGAAGCGACGCAGCCCCCAGCGGCCACGGAGGACGCAGCTGGAGGAGGAGACGAGGTTAGCGGCCAGGGCCTGATTGAGCAAACCCCCGGTACCGAGCCCAACCCAGAGCGTGACCTCGTGGGCCAGGCTAGGCTGCAGCTGCAGGAGCAGGGCCAGGAGCCTAAGGGAGCTGGGGCGGGCTGGGCAGAGCAGGCAGGCTGGGGAGAGGGGCAGCAGGCAGCGGAGGGAGCGTTAGGCGAGTCAGAGGGGGAGGTGGCAGTGCCGGGGATCGTGTTCACCAACGAATACGGTCAGGAGGTCCAGAGGCGTGCTGAGGACACGGCCCGCACCAGGTCCAGCTGGGGACAGGCCGACGTGGATGGTTCTGGGTCAGAGTACGAGACGGCGGAGGAGTTGGACGATGCGCCAGGCCACAGTGGAGGCTGGATGAGCGCTGACGACGAGATGGTGGCCAGTGAAGAGCAGGGTGCTGCCCCTGACAGCGGTAATGATGCTGTGAGCCAGGGGGGCTTTGCAGACTGGGGAGTGGCTGATGTGGTGACCTCGCCTTTCCCAGAACAGGCCCCAGCAGCAGATACAGGCTTCAGTGGTGAGGGTTTTGCAGTGCAATGGGACCAGCCAGCAGCCGAAGACCCGAAGCTTGAAGAACCGGCACTTGCACAGCAGAACGTGCAGGAGTCCACAGTGTTACAGCCGGCCCTGGACATCACTGAGCCCACACAGAGCTCCGATCCATTTGGAACCGATGGGGACCCCTTTGGTGCGGACAGTGACCCGTTTGGCACTGGGAAAGACCCATTCGCCACTTCGGAGGATCCTTTCGGGACCTCCGGCTCAGATCCGTTCGGGACCTCCGACAAAGACCCTTTCGCCGATGCTCAACAGGACCTGTTTGCTGACCAAGGTGGTGTCTCAGAACAGGGCCTGTTTGCTGACCAAGGTGGTGTCTCAGAACAGGGCCTGTTTGCTGACCAAGGTGGTGTCTCAGAACAGGGCCTGTTTGCTGACCAAGGTGGTGTCTCAGAACAGGACCTGTTTGCTGACCAAGGTGGTGTCTCAGAACAGGGCCTGTTTGCCAGTCAGGAAGGCGACATGTTCCACTCTCAGGCAGCAGCTGAAGGCACGGCAGTGGGTTTCACCTCCGACCCGTTTGCTGAGAGCTCTGGGCAGGGTGGTGCCACTGCTGCTGAAGGACGCTGGGCTGCGGACCCATTCGCCACTGACAATGCCGACCAGGGCAGCTGGGCCGGAGGCTGGGAGTCCACAGGTGGTGGTGGGGGAGAAGGGAAGGACTCATCCCAGTGGGCTGCCTTCCCCAACCCTGCCGCCACCTCTGCAGACGCCGACTCCTCCAGCAAGGGCTCCTGGCAGGAAGTGAGTGACAGCAGCGGCTTCTTCTCCTCTGATGGCCAGGGAGACTTTGCGGCAGGCTGGGGAGGCGAGGCTCCAGGCGGCGGCGGTGGAGGAGGAGGGGTAGGCGCGAACCAGCCTCAGGACTTTTTCGCCGCCTTCCCCAGTCCAAGTGAGCCGGCGGCGGGCAGCAATGCCCCTGCACCCAAGGAGCCGGAGAACTCAGATCTGTCTGAAGACGAGGTTGCAAACCGGAGATATGGGAAGTTGTACCAAGAAATAGATACAGAGAGAGACGAGGTACCTGACTTCCTCACCCCATGTGTAGCATAGCATAGAGTAGAACTCAGCGAGAGAACCCCACCTTCTTTCCCTGCCCGCAGACGAGGCACAGACCCCTCCCTGCCCCCCCCCCTCTGGATCCCCTTCCAGCCCCCACCGGCAGCCCACAGCCCGGCCTTCCCTCCTCTGCTTGCTTATTTGTTCCTTGTTTTATTTTGTTTTGTAATCTAATGTCCGAAATTGCATTTCACTTACTTTTTCAGTCATACAATTGTAGTGGCATATGCCAAGAAGCTCCCAAGTCTAATTTGTTTCTTTGATTCGGTTTAGGTGTCCAACAATGCTTTTAATGGATTTCATCAGGTAAACAAGATTCCTTGACAATCCTTGAATCACTGTAAAATGTGTTCTGTGCTTCAAAAGTAAAAATCAAAAGGACACAATATGGAAAGTCCTCAAGTTGAGAACGCTGGCCCATTCTTTACATATGAAATGATTCATATGAAATCACTAAATTAACAATCTGTGATCTCAGGCAGGTTGATGTCTCTGTTGATCTCTACCTGTATAGTGTAATGCCAAGCTATTTTGCTTGAACCTGGAACAGAAATATGATAACTACGTATACACATTAGCACTGTATCTAATAATGCCAGAATGTTCCTTACTAACATTTTTCCCTGAATGATTAATCACAAACCTTTCATTTTGATCCTTTTGCATACTAACTGCATGTTTGTATGTTTAGTGTTTGTATGTTTAGTGCCTTTAATCTGTTTATTGACCATGATGTAGTAGTGACCTTCTTCTGTTTCTTCTTCCTCTTTTGAAGACGGACAGTGCTGCTCCGGCCTTTGCTGCAGACTTTGATAAGATGGTAAGTAAACACTGTTGAGGCAAGTAATCATTGATTCTTCTGCCTGAGATTCTACCTCATTATGGTTTCAAGCTAATTCTTTGTTGATGAATGCATGCTCCAAATGCTGATACAGTATATGATAACCATTGCTTTTTCTTTGAAAAAAAAACATTTTGTTATCACTGTTGTTACTGTTTCTGCAGTATTTGTAGTCATATTTTTATGGACTTATTTTTATGGACTATATGTAACTTATTGTTTTTTTTTTTGTTTTTATGTAACTTAATGTTTATTGCACATGCTGCCATTGTATTGGCCAAATCCTGTCACACATATTCATGTGTGTTGCATGCAAAAAAAACCCTAATTATGCCGATGTCCTAAATTTGGCTTTTGTAGGTAATGCTTGAGCTGCATACTTGAGCTGCTGGTATGATAGGCTGCAGTATATCACTATTTTTTTGTCTGTGCTGGACAGGTCATAAGACAGTCAATGTGACTGCTCCACTCACCTCACCAGGCAGTTACAGAGCTGGGTTCAAATACATGTTCCATTTGAACCAAAAATGTTAATGATTTTGTGTAAATATTCCATTTTAATGGTAACCCGCAAAGATCTGCCTTCGTGCAAGTGTTCACAAATGTTCATGGCAAAATTTGTGAACATTTCCAATGTTCATGGCAAAATTTGTGAACATTTGCACACATTTAGCAAATTTGAATGCATCCGAGTTTTTGTGAGCTGGTGCAGTCGGCTGTGTGTCTGTGGTTATGCTGGCATTGAGAGAAGAGTTAGGGTGGCACTGACTCTGCCCATGCCTGTGCTTGTGGAAAGGCGGAGGGTGTGGAGGGTGCAGCAGCCCCAGTGGCCTCCGAGGCCCCTGAGGCAGAGGCAGCAGCCGCAGGGCAGGCGACTGAAGGGGCCGAGGGCCATGTCACAACCCCTCCTGTCCCTGCTGAGGCAGCTGAAGCAGCTGAGCCCACGGCTGCCAGCCCCCCAGGAGAGAAAGCCCCAGTAAGTGAATGCATGTCCAGTATGTGCATGGACCTCAGCATTGACCATCAGCATCTGATTCTAATCATCTCATCATCGTCATCAGTTTCATCACTGTTATCATCATCATCTTCGTCATCGTCATCGTCATCATCATCCCAACAATGTCACAATATTTGTCATGTCATCACCATGATTGTACTTTTTTGGCTTTACTGTTTATATGGTCACATTAATTTTCAGTGCTTTAACCATCATCATCATCATCATCATCATCATCATCACCACCATCTTAATTACCACCTCCATGGAACAAACTACAAATCTACTTTACCATTGTTTGATTGTACTTCCTAGTTTTAAATATGAATTATAATATTGTAAATATAATTGTATTTATACAATTATAATTAATTACATATTAATTCATTCTTTTTCATTTATATTTTTGAAAAAAAAAAAACTTTGTACCTTTGTACCTTACACCTTAGCATTGTATCCATCTAAATGTATCATCCACTAACTGTGCACTGTGTGCTGTATGTCTGGTTCAGACGCCTGCAGAGTCACCAGTGTCAGCTGACAATGTGGAGGGGGCCCAGACTGAGGTATGTGCTTTACTTTCCCCTTGTTAATTTGTTGTGCACTCATCATCTGAGGGTAGATTTGAGGCTTTGCTACCCATCAAGTTTATGGGATAAAATTTGTGCTCATGGCTTTGTGCACTGAGTCACATTTCTGTGCAAAGACTCTCTAAGCTTGTTTGGATGGAAATGTCGTTTTTTCATTTTACTTTTGTTCATATGGTTATTTTTTCATTGAACAAATTAGATGTCTTTTGTGTATTTATTTTGCTTTTGTAATTGTTTTAATTCACCTCTAATGTTGTGTGTAAAGTTGAACAGATGGATTTTCTCTCTGTTTTAGTGATCAGTTTATCAGGTTTTATTTTTCTCCACTGCTTAATCACCTCTTTGGATACTTTCTCACAAAAACTCTTCTCTGCATATCCAGTGCTTGTAACAGTAGTGTTTTGCCTCTGTGCTATTTCTGTGTAATGGAACACACTCAAATGTTCCTTTACACAGAAATAAACTCAGTGTACAGTCATACAACAATTCAATGTTATATATTTATTCAGATTACAGAGCAGTACACAGAAAGAACATTTTCCATATTAGTTATAACAAAAGAGAGGGAATTTATGAAAAGAGAGGGAATCAATTTTTCTACTCCCCTACTTCTTAGTCAAGAAATTATAACTATTATTTAATACTGAGACAACCATGATAAACAAAATATAACATAACATACCATCCAAAACATACATGCTTTCTGGGACTGTCCTGCACTGTACAGAATAAAGAATTTCTCTTTGTACACATAGATACCAGCAGCTGATGAGTCTGAGAAAGAGCAAGCCACCCAGGAAGCTGCGGTAACTATCTGTTATGGCCCACATTGGCATCAGAGAAGCACATATATGCTCCTCCCATATATGAGCAAGACCTTCATCTCAGTTCTAAAGACATGATGATACATTTCTGTAAATATGCCGGGTCAGACAACCAATAACCAACCAGGCAAAGTTTCAGCTTCCTCCAAGGGGAAACAAGTGAAGTCTTACAAAAAAAAACATGACCCTGAAAAAATGATCCCAGACCAGACTCTGCGATTTGGTGAAAGGTCTGAAGTTTTTGTATGCTGAAGTGCTGTATGAGGGCTGGCCTGTGTGAACGACACATTCTCCTCCACATGTAGGAATCTGATGCAGCACCAGAGGCAGACAAGGAGTCCCCCACTGCGGAGGCTCCGGTAACTATCCCTATCCCATAATACCCTGTCCTGCTGAATTCATCAGTAATCATAGGGTTGACCCCATCAATATCTTTCTTAGTGTTCTAAATCATCCTATTTGCACTGTTCCGACATTTGGACTTCTGTGTGACAATGATTATTTGTGTTTGAATGTCCAATACGTAGACAAGTTATGTATGTTTTTGTTTTTTAATTATTTATTTGTTTACTTGTTCATATATGATTCATTGAAGAATGTCAGTGTTTATTCACACTGTCTCCCTCAGTGTGCTTAAGACATCAGTGCCCAGGTGACTGTGTGTTCGTGTGATCCTCTAGGGCCTTGCCTCATGTGTAATGCTCACATCTTTCTACATAGGCTTCTGCTGAGGACAAGGGGTCTCCCATTGAAGAGGCTCCGGTAACTAACTTAACTAATTAATCACTGATCCAATCATCTCACAGTCAGACCTCATCATCCCTTACTGTGCTGGTGTGATCAAGCCTCAGCTTTTGGGCGGTGACCTCTAGCCAATACTGCTGAAGTGCCATCAGCCCAGGCTGTGGTGTCTCAATACTGTCTTCAGATGACACTCCTGCCCTTATGGAGATGATAAAAATTGTCATTTGACAATCTGGGGTATGTTTCCAAAAGCATAGATGCCTTTCAGTTGGCAACCTGGTTGCCACTGGGCAATTGCATTGCAACCAGCAAAGTTGTTAGCCAACTTAGTTATGTTTTGGGAACACACCCATGGTCTTTAGTTGAATTGGCAATGTTTACTCTGATTATATAGCTATCAAAACATTTTCAAAGTGATGAATATTCATGTAGCAGCCTGTTCTCATCAAAGACAGTATACATCCGTTCCATTGTTTCAACAAAATCATTTTTTTTTGGTCTTCAGACATGGACGCTGTTTTTATAGGCTACATGTGTAAGGTGGAGATTGCTAATCATGCATCTTGATAACCATGTTTGTAAGAGCTTCACATGGCAAAGCCACACAGAAAACACACTCTTGTGTGAACTTTCAATTAAGGGAGGCATTGTTTCACTATGCTTTCTGTTTTCTGTTGAAGGTGAACCAGTTATTAGACCCATAATGTCCACCATTTTCTCGAAAACAGTAAATACTTTACTTTTACTGTGTGTGAGTCCCAAAGAGCCTGAGTCCAGTTCGGAGGGAAAAGGATGACACAGAAGATCAGATGCTCTCTTCATTGTACAGATCATCTCAGTTGGTGTACATGTCTGTGGCCTTTAAAAGAACACGGACCACAAAAGACACTATGTCTTAGTAATTGATCAGATTATGTGGTCAGTAACCTCATCCATCTTTGCTCACCATCAATTAGTATAGCTTAATTTTAGGCCACTCCGCTGATGACTGTGATTACAGCCCTTTGGAGCAAACGACCTTCTGTGGTTACCATGGAGACGGGCTCTCATTCCATAATGAGGGGTTTGTGATGTTCTGGACCCCCCTCTTCTCTTGAAAAAAGCCAAATGAGTCTTAGCACAAGTACACAGAGGCTTTGAAAAGAAGCTTTGTAGTTAGGTGATGGGGATATTGATAAGGCTTTAGAGAGTGCAGACCAAATTGATTTCATATCTGACTTGATATCTGAGATCTCATACTTCATTTAGACATTCTGAGCTTCTTTAGCTTATTTAGTGAATTACATATTTTTAAAAACAGAAGCAGTGGATTTATTTAAAAGATATAAATTATTATATATATGACTACTTCAGTAGTCAAATTCAGTACCTTGATTATAATCATCAATTCTCATGTCATGTCATTAGACTTTGGTGTTTCCACCTGTGTGGAAACTGGTCAGTATCAGTATGTTCTGCGTAAATATGTTGACAAACAACGATTTTGTTCTCAATGATGAAAAAGCCATCTGTATTTTTATACTTTACATTTTATTCCTGCTTAAGTTTACAAAAAAGTTGATAAGTTGTTTTAAGTTTTATTTTATAAGCAATAAACCAAACGTAGACACAAATGCATACACTGATAATATCACAGTATCTAGGTGTGAGTTTATAGTAAAATCACTGGACTTGAACTGATTCAGCAGTAAGCAAGCCTCTCTGCCATAGTGCAACACCTCCATTTCTTCTCCTTACTCTGGTCAGTTGTCTTTTGTCAGACAAATAACAGACTGACATTATCACTCACCCATTGCAGATATGGTGAACTCAGTTTTACCTCCAGAGTGGTAATAACTCAGTTTCCACCTCTGCTCACGGTCATCAGTTTTACCCTTGAGTAAATGAAACTGATCTCCCTAGAAGCTCATCATGCTCCGCTGCAACAAATCCCCCTTGTGGTGATTTCAGTGTGGTGCTCCTGCCCCCACCACCCCCACTCCCCAAACCTCCTCCTCCTCATTCGGCATATTCCATATTCCTGGTGATTGACGTTAGCGTTAGCGCTAATGGCGCAGCAGCGCTCATGGCTCATGTGTTTGGTTGAACACGTGTCTCAGGCTGAGGCGGCCAAGCCCGCGGGTGAGAGTGGCGCCGCCGGTGGTTGCGCAGTGCCGGAGGCCGAGCCACAGCCTGAACCAGGGCAGGAGGCGGGTACTGTAGAGGCCAGGGCCGAGGAGGCAGCCAGTGCTGCTGGGGCCACAGCAGTGGAGGGGGCGGCAGACATTGTATCTGAGGAGGTACCCAACCACCAAGTCAGGTCATCACATCAATACTTAACCATTAAACTAGCCACTCTTCCAGTAAGAGCACGCACTAGGTTTTTTGCTTTTGTGACTTTGTTTTTTTGTGTTTGAATTATCTTTTGTCAAATTATGTTGATTATGTGAAACTACGTCAAATTATTTACTTTGTTAAATTATTTATCATTTGGAGCATTGTTTTTCTGTTATTGTTTGCTCTTCTGTTTATACAAAAATAAACGCATGAAATGGAGTGAATGAATAATGTTAATTGCAAATCAGCCTGGGTGCTTGTGTGTGTGTGTGCGTGTGTGTGTGTGTAGTATGCTTTAGGCTAATGGAGTTAAGTTCAAACACTGCTGTTTTGTGTCTCCCAGGAGAAGATGCCTATCCCCTCTGTTGTGATTGAGCCAGCGTCCAGCAACGAGGGTGATGATGACCGTGATGGGGACATCCTGTCCCCTACCACCACCAGCGACAACGGGGTGGTCCCCTTACCTGACGCATCCTCAGGCCCCCTGGGCTTCCTCTATAAGGTCACAGTCTCTGACAAGTAAAACACACACACACACACACAACTCTCACACTAACACATGTATGCACAACTCTCACACAGGCACTCACATTCTCTCTGCTCTCTGGCAAGGCCTTTAGTCTGCATATCCATATTACAGAAACTAAATCTGTATGTAAAATTAAATGTGTGTGTATGCTACCTTTTGCAGGTGAAAGCACTGCATGACTTTGATGCAGAAAACACAGATGAGCTCAACTTAAAACAGGGAGACATGGTCCTTGTGATCCCCACAGCCCTGGCGGAGGATCAGGTATGACATCTACACTGGTGTGGCTATCCCCTTCCATCTTATCTCAATGAGACAGAGCACCTGCTCCAATTCATAGAGCACATCTCCATAAACTAACAGAGAAAGTAAACTGTAGTACCCTTTCTCAACTGTGGAGAGCGCCAGTGTCCACTAAACTCTGAGACATGTATATGGCTCTGACTATACTAGATAGCCAAGCAGTGATGACTGCCATTAATTATTTGTTACTACTGACTACTTAGTTGCCTTATTATCATGCCTTTGCATAGGCACATAGCCAATCAGAATGATCCTTTTCCCAATGGTTCAGGTGAATCCATGCATGGTGAAAACCAAGGGAGGTTTGTTGGTGACGGCAGTTCTGCCAGCAGCCACAGATGATCATTTATCAGACATTCTAAAACGGATAGTTCTGATCCTTTGTTATGATTGGTTGAATCACGTTTGACATTTGAACGCAGCACTTATCCATGGAATTATTTAGCCAGCTTCCGAGAAAAAAGACATATTTAAACTGCTTCATATAAGTATCTGACTCTCAGCTCTCATGCTATGACATAAATAACTTCAGAACACCCGTGGCAAATGTTTCCTATTTAGTAACTGATACTGTAGCGTATCAGTCTAAACAGAGGGAGAAATCACGCAGTGATTTGTGTAACATTGTGTTTCATGTGCTGTGTTTGTTTACCAGTACAATGCTAGTTTCAGAGCCCCTAAAGGCACATGAGAAAACTTTCTGGAGCGCACATGAAAGTTTCTGGAAACGTTCTGAAATTTCTGGTGTGCACCTGATACTTCAGTTTCAGATGTGCAGTACCAGAAACTTTCAGGTGCACATCAGAAACGTTCATGTGCGCACTAGAAACGTAAAAGTTTTCTTGTGTCCCACTCCCTCCCCATTTCAACTGTACACTATTAGGCTAATTAGCCCACCATAATTTGAGACTCCTCCATTGAGGAAAGGGAGGAAAATATTAGGCTAAAAATTTTGGCAACTTTTTTCTGTTTTCAAAGTGATAAAACAGAATTGTTTCAGCTGTTTTAATATGTTTTTGCATGTTTATCTATGAAATATCTGTGATTTATTATACATTTTTACAAATTTAAGGGAGGATCTTCCTCCCTTTCCTCAATGGAGGAGTCGCCTCTGAGTCACCTGTACACTATTAGGCTAAATGTATCATTTTAAATTATGGTGGGACTCGATGAAAAGAAATTATCTAATTAATTAGAGGCTTTGTAATTAATTAATAATTAATCTTAATTAATCACAGTTAATCGTATATAAATGTTTGATACGAGGAGCAACATTTTTCATTTTAAATGGATTTTGGTACATGACTGAATTGTCATGTACTTTTGTTCTCCCCAGGCTTATGCTTCTGCCAGTGTTCAGCATAGTGCCTGGTGGTCGTCTTCTGCACAGTTAGGGCAAAAGACTTGCCATTCCCTGTTAGTGCCATCGATAATGTGTGCAGTCACACCAACGTAATTTGTATTGCTTATCGGGGTGCAATGATCCCCAGGGACAGCAACAAATCTGGCTTTCTCTATTAAATCAACTTTTGCTTGTTTTCAGTGTCATAAACCTGATGAATTTAGTTTAAAATTGTAAAACTTCCACCCAAACCCTGCAACAACTTCTCTTCAGCGGTTTCCATGGTTGTTCTCGTGTTGTGTCCTCCTGTGCGTCAGTATTATGGATATATGGGGAACTCATGCAATGAGAACCGTTCCATGCTGTTTGGAGTGCAAGAATAAATTGCGATTAAATGCATTATTTTTTTGTTCTTGTTGTTTGTTGCGTTGTTTTTTCTGTAATTAATTAATTGTAATTGACGCAATAATGTCCCAGCCCCAAAATTCCTTTCTTTCCTAAAATGGGTTAGAAATGTTTTGTTAATTGTGAAATGGAAGTTCCACCCCGTATTCACATAAGGTATCATGGTAACTAGGAATAAGATAGCAGTGGATAAGTTGTGGATAGCACAACTGAGACGGCATTTCATTTTATATTAATGCGCTTAGAATACATAACTGTCAACTCGATACAAACTTGATTGGCCACCATTCCGATAAAAATCACTTTGCTGTGGAACTATTCTGTGACCACTCTGCAAAAGAGTGGCTATTTGTAGATTATGATGTTTATGCATTTTATTACCGTTTGTTTATTTTGTACCAATTTTCAAGGTAAATGTGGTAACCATTTTAGAATAACAATAGCCCCTTGAGTCCTTGACCTTGAACCCTCAGCTTTGCTATACTCTCACACACACACACATATATATATATATATATATATATGTATTCGTCTCTCAGGGCTTATTGCTTATTTTGATTATAGGAGGTCTGTGCTTACTATAATAAAACCCCCGCTTTCTCTCTCTCTCTCTCTCTCTCTCTCTCTGTGGTCTTTCTACCCAGGATGCAGGTTGGCTAACAGGCATCAGAGAGGCTGACTGGCTTCAGCAGGGCGCCTCGGCAAAATCAGGACTTTTCCCTGAGAACTTTACCCAGCGTGTGGACTAACTGCCCTCACCCTGTCACATACACACACACACACACAAACACCTCACACAGACCTCATGCGGAGCTCCAGATTTGACCATCCACTCCTGTCTCAATGGCCCGCTTGAATGGGCGACAGCAAACAGACCACTGCAGTCACAGAGAGTGAGAAAAAATAATAACAAAACACATTAAACCTACTCAAGAGCTTAATGACAATAAAAAAGAGATTTATTACAGAGCATGATGCGATAGTTATGGTCTTAACCTTCCTCTTGAAAATCAAGACCTTTCTGTTTTTGTTTGTTTAACAGCAAATCGATGTGTGCTTTGTTGGAACTGTGGTGACCTCCACATGTAACCCCTATCTGTTTAAAGGAAAACTGATGTGAGTTTCCCTCTAACAAACAAAAAAATGACCTTATCTTCTCTGCACCAAGTGTATTGTATTGATTTTTTCGCTCTGCAGCGAATTTTATCAGACTTTGTAGTGATATGATCTATTTAACCGTTCTAAGTGTTAACACAAGACAAATGTTTTCTTTCAAACATTTCAGTCATAAATGTTACCTTGAATCATTGTTAGTGTTCTCTGTAGTTTCATGGCTGGGTGTGTACGGCTGTGGTGATGATGTTTGGCGTACTATTGACATTGTCCATTGACAAGACTTGCTGTGCTCTTGCCAAATGAATTTGAAGTTCTAATTCTGAATATGGATATTTGCTGAGTTACAAGCATGAGAAAGTGATCTTTTGAGGAAAAATATCAGAAATACCTGGACCTGGCAAATACAGCTTTGCAAAACATAAAATGTAGCTCCCCCAAATCCTTGTGTTTCTTACACCTAATATCCAGGATAACAAAGTATATATAAAGACTTTCAGTGGAGACAAGAAAATATCCACCTGTGAATGGACTTTTATGTTGAATGAATTGTATTTACTGAACTTTATATTTTTTAATCTGAATATCACTGGATTGTGTTTTTCTTTTTGTTTGTTTGTGGGTGGGTGGAAAGACAACATATGCAATATATGTGGCTGGTTCATTAGGCAACCATGGTCTGACTGTTTAGTTTAGCAAAGGCTAAGCCACTCCTGTGTTCGTACAATTAGCCCTCACCATAGAACACTTTTTGTGATGTACATATCTGTGTTTATTTATCTCTAAGGTGAATAAATAGTTATTATGACTATATGAAGATGTGATGGATTGATGTGATGCATTTCAGTAACCTTCTGTTTTCTGTTTGCTGTGTGTCATCAAGTCAGTCCTCTTGCAGAAACTATCAAAGACTGTTCTGCTTATACAATGTCTTCCATTGTGCTGTAGTGTCATTATCAAAATGGAACCATTTAGGTCTGAACCCTTAGTGCCCTAATCAGACAGGGATCTGAACCCAAGAATCAGTCATCAGTGTTCCTTTGTCAGCATATTGTAGCATTCTTGAGTAAAACACAGAAGAATCCACGAGGAAAGGCACTGTGAACACTGGGTCTCATTCACCAACCATTCCTATGAAGAACCTACTTATGTAATTTTGAAGAAGATTTGTATTTACCAATGCTGGATTTTAAATGGGACCTTAACAACAAATTAGACCAGAGCTGTTGGCTAATTGTCAGAATATAATACACAGAAGAACATTTATTAATGAAACCACCTAAAGATCTGAGATAAAATTAATGAATACAAGCCAAATAGCTGCAATACCTCTTCTCACAAAACTCAAAATGACCTTTTCTGAGGGCTCGATTTAATCTTTCGGATAAATCTTTCCTCACTGGTGAATCTATTTGCACCTTTACACTTGTACGCTTGTATTTTTTATTTCCTGATGGTTTTTACACATCTCTTTTTAAATGCACAATTTATTTAATAAGAATACCAATTATATTGTGAATGAACTGACACACACACATGCGCGCACACACACATAGTACATACACAAGCACTCCCGCCCACATACACTTTTCTCCTTGAGATAAGGGATCCCTCATGCATGTATGACGGCTCATCATTGCCTGCTTGTATTTCTAACGCTGACTCTGGTAAAGACAGATGTCACCCTGAAAAACAATGATCTACTTTAATGTGTGTTTCACTATTCTGTTGTTTGTAGGTAAGCTGCCAATCTGGAAAGCCAAATAGGAATGACATAGTTCTTTAAAATTAATATAACATTAATGTGTAGACTGAATAATCACAGATTATGATTTTTGTATGTTTCCAAAGAGAGTGTGTGTACTTTATACTTCAGTGGACGTGTATAACTCTTCTTACTCATTGCAGGGGAGGCAACCAGCATGTTTCAACAGAGGATCTCAGTGACCAAAACTCAGGGCAAATCTGTTATGTTTACATGCACATACACAAGTGGATGCAGTGGAAACATCATTCACTGGTACCAGAAGAAAGACAATGAAAATTTCCAGAGAATTTTGTACATCGATGCAAAAAACGGCCAGACTACTAAAGATTCTGGATTCAGTGAATATGAGTCAGAGAAACAAGGATCTGATCAAATTGTACTGAAAATCTCTCAAGTAAAGAAGTCTCACCAAACAGTGTACTACTGTGCCTGCTGGGACTCTGCCACAGTGATCATTAACAGAGACATCATGTACAAAAACCCTCCCTGTTTACTATGTCACCTAATCACACACACACACACACATGCACATGGGAACAGATTGGTTTCACAGTCTGGGACACTTCAGACACACACACACATAAATCTTTATATCATGCATTGTACTGTAGACAGAGTAAAGTGCAAAATTGGTAAGGCACAGGCACCAGAGATGTAGTGATGGCATATGGCAGAAAAGATTTCGTATATATCTGTCCCCATGACAGCAGAGTTGGAGACGTCTGAGTGAGAAGACACTCTGCTATCAGACCACCGTGTGATGGAGAAGGTGCTTATCATTATACATGATGGTTAACAGTTTGTTCAGTGCTCTCCTCTCCACCACAGTTTCTAATGAGTCCAGTCTGAGACCTAGTACAGAGCCAGCCTTCCTGATGATCTTGTTCAGTCATTTAGCCCCAGTGTACTAAAGCTCTTGACATGTTTACATCTCCCAAAAATGTCTAGTTTCCCTACAATAATACCCTTGCAACTTTCTTAACTAGAAACCACTAGTAATACTCCTAGGGTGATTCTGAAAGTATGAACTGCTATTCTGTATTGAACTGTAGGAATAAACGTTCACTGTCAACCACTATTCCTATAGAATAAATAGCAAAGAAAAATGTAAATATTTACTTACAACTCCTTTACATGAAATATAGTAATTTAGCATCATACTATATCACTGTGCCAGTTGTCTCCACCACAGAATGGATTACTGTCCTCTACATCTGCTGTGAGAAGATGGCAGCATATTTCAGCATATTATATGAAACCACAACTCCTCCCCCAGGTCTACATATCACATCTGTTGAGCTAATCACAAAAATTTTTAAATTTATGGTGTCTTTGCATTTGAATCACTTGGGAAAACCATGGGTCTACTCCATTTATTTGCATGTTCTGTCCTCATCACAGGTGAGATAAAATCTATAGATGCGTTTAATTTGTAAAATATTTCTGTACATTTCTTGTAAAATAGAAATGAAATTAGAGACAAGTGTCTATCTTCAGGTTGTCAGTCAGATGTCACAGAGGCATTTCAACACTTATATCTTGTCCTTTTCAGTGGTGGGGGCTCAGGAACTCAATCAGGAGCTCATCAGTGTGACTGCAGCGTTGGGAAGAGAGGTCTCAATTCACTGCACACATGGAACTGTGTGTGTGAACTACATCCACTGGTACCAGAAAAAGGAGGGATAGAACTTTAAGAGGGTCTTGTATATAGATATAAACTCTGGAGCCAAAACAAATGATCCTGGTTATGAAGAGTTTCAAGCAGGGAAATATGGAGATACATTTACTCTAAAAATGTAGCTCAGGTCCTCTCATGCTGCTGAATACTACTGTGCCTGCTGGGTTGTAGTCTCAGGTTCCCACAGTCAGAATGACTGTTACCAGCCTGCTCAAAAACTCCAGCAGAAGGATGGGCTGATTTAAAACCAGAGATTTATCTCAGGGCAAGCAAAAGTGTTTAAAAGTACATAATTGAACATAATTGAAAATTACATAATATTGTCACCTTTATGTAAGTGTAGAGCAGTGTTCTTCATCAAGGTTGAACCAACATCTTTCAGTTTATTCAGGAGCTCTGAGCTTAAAATAAAATTAACAGACAGATTGAGTCATAAAACACATCTACATGAAATCGATGTTCACCTCATGGCAGTCCAATCTAAAATACCCCATGCAGAGAACAATAAAGCATTTAGGCCAAAACAGGATATTACTGTTTAAACTGGGACAAAATTCAATCAAAACCTGGCTGCATCATGCTGAATGCACATAACTGGATGCAGGAGAGCCTATTCACTGGTACCAGACAAAAAGATACTGAGGTTTCCAGAGAACTGTGTACATGGATGCAAGTGATGGCCAGACCACTAATGATTCTGGATTCAGAGACACTCATATGTTTACCTATGTGTCACCAATTCAATTAATACATGCATGCAGTTTTTAATATTGTACAAACAACACAAATACACACACATACATACACACACACGCACTCACGCACACTTTCACACACACATGCACACAGAAAAACACACACATACACACAGACACATATACACACACACACACAAATACATAATGGCCACACCTACCCCTGCTTGTGGGGACATTGGAGTTCAACAGGATCATGTATCATCCTCGTAGGTGCCTGCTTGTAGCTCCAAACTCATCACTGACTGTACATGAAACAGACAACACACAAAATAACAATGGACCTCAAGGTGTATATGTGGACTTTTCTCTTCTATGTAGGTAAGCAATCAATGTAAAAGCTTTCAAAACAATCTCTCCCAGTTACACTGTAAACAATTATAACTCAAAACAATTCTTCTAATAAAGTTACAAAAGTATTTATGACGGTAATTCAGTTGTAAACAAGTATAACTTACTCTCTGCAGGTGGGGCAGTCAGTATGTTTCAACAGAAGATTTCAGTGACCAAAACCCAGGGCAAATCTGTTATGTTTACATGCACATACACAAGTGGATGTGATGGAGACTACATTCACTGGTACCATAAGAAAGATGGTGAAAGTTTCCAGAGAATTTTGTACATTGATGCAAATAACGATGCATAAAGCATTTAGCTACAGATGGAAGATTTCTACCTTTACATCTCCTAAACATTTCTGAGCTAGTTTTCTTACATGCTTTACTGTAATACCCTTACAGCTCTATTAAAAGCAGGTGTAATAACACAGGCCTTTGCACTGTGCGACTGATCATCCTGGGATAAGCCTAACAGTATGGACTATGGAATAATTATTGTAGAAAATTTTTTAATGTAGAAAACTTTATGTCTAGAATGGTAGGGATGTACACTGCTGCCTGTGTCTTATCTAAGAAATATAGAAAGATATTTCTGTTTACCTCCTGAATTTTTCTGATGGAATCTAGTCATGTAGCAGCATTTTACTGAACATCTTGCTCCAACTACAGGAGGGAAAATGGAGAATTTCCTCCTCAACAGTAATAGACTGGCAGTAAATTTGATATGAAACCACAACCCCTCCTCCTGGTCTACATGTCACATCTGCTGAACTAATATTATCAACAGCTTTCACATACCAGGTGGTTTTGTGTCTTTGCAGTTGAGGAGCTGAGTAGAATGATCAGTCCACCGTTTTTATACACATGTTCTGTGCTCATCACAGGTGAGATGTCATCTGATGAAATATGATCATATTCTTTTTTTTAAAAAAAATAACTCATAAACATCTTCCTTTTTTTAGAAAACACAGCTGATGATAGAGGCAAGTAAAGTGTGTGGCAAATATGTCATCAAGATGACAATGTGAACTGAGGTGTTGACTTGTAGTTTGTATTGTTATTAGTATTGTGTTATTTATTTGAAGACCAAACACAAAACAAAAACAAAATAAAAAGGGGAGAGTTTTTTTCAGTGTAAAAGGCGGTGGAGTTCAATCAGGACATCAGCTCAACATAATCTTCACCTACATTAATGTACTAATTATCATGCTGGGATGACTACTCGGACTACTGTGAATGCACAAATCAATACTCCAGTCAGCTAACATTTGACATGAAACCACAACCCAGCTTTGTATGTTGCATCTGTTCCAAAGCTAATTTATTGATTTATTATCCAGGGCTTTCACATATCATATAGCCAAAGTTTGGCAAGCCTGTTTTGAAAATGAAAGCTGGCATTTCTACTGTCCACACTGACCTTAGACTTTGTTTTTTTTCAGTGGTGGTGGCTCAGGAACTCAGTCAGGACATCATCAGTGTGACAGCAGCTTTGGGGTCTCAAAAAGAAATCTCAATTCACTGCAGATATGGAACTGGGTGTAGGGGCTACATCCACTGGTACCAGAAAAAGGAGCGAGAGAGCTTTAAGAGGGTCTTATATGTAGATATAAGCTCTGGATCTGTAACAAATGACCCTGGTTATGGGGAGTTCAAAACAGAGAAAACTGGGAATACATTTACTCTAAAAATCCCCCTCAAGTCCTCTCACGCTGCAGTCTACTACTGTGCCTGCTGGGATGGCTCCCACAGTGAGAACGATTGTTACCAGCCTGCACAAAAACTACAGGCAGCAAGAGTCCAAACTGTTCTGTGCTGTTACTGGTAGTACACTCCACTTGTCTGTTGCCCCATGCCAGCTTCCTGTTGGGCCGTGCTACTCACATACTGTACCACAGCACTAGGCTACTGTTCCACCATAATGCCTCTTCACACCTCCTTGCCCTGTGCCACTTATTACTATCCTGTGGCCCTTTTCTGTACTGTCCTGTGACACTGTCCTATCCAAGATACCCACTGTTCCAAACCGAACCCTAAACCTTACCTTAGTGACTGTTCCTTTGAGGGACAGTAGTCACGTGGCACAGGGCAGTGATGCAGGACAGCAGGGAAGTGACACGTTAACAGTAGGTGGCGCATGACAGCAGTGCAGTCGGAGAGAGACTGTGCTTAACTGCTGTGCACCACCTCCATCAGTACATTAGTTTTGCCCCTTACAACTACATTTTACATTTACATTTATGCATTTAGCTGACGCTTGTATCCAGAGCAACTTACAAAAGAGGATAACATTCATGCTACAATACAATGAAAGAAACTAACAAAGAGTGCATATTGCTAACATAAAAATTGCATTATTTTGAGTTGAAAGTGCAATAGTGTAATAAAAGTGCAATATAAAAGAGAGATTAAGTATAAGAGGCTAAGTGCATTCCTGGTATTCAGAATTCAAGCCAGAAGATATTCTTGGAATATCTTCAGGAGTTTCTTGAAGGTGGAGAGGGTATCTGTAGATCTGGTTGCGCTTGGAAGGTCATTCCACCAGCGTGGAACAACACATGAGAAGAGTCTGGATTGACCTGCGTAAGGTGTTGGCCGTGCTAGATAACGTTCCTTGGAGGAACGAAGTGGTCTTTAAGAGAGCAGAACCATCAATCACCCTGTAGGCAAGCATTAGTGCCTTGAATTTGATGTGAGCACCTATGGGTAGCCAGTGGAGTTCAATGAACAGAGGTGTGACGTGTGCCCTTTTTGGCTGGTTAAAAACCAGATGTGCAGCTGCATTCTGGATCATCTGTAGTGGTCTCACAGCACAGGCTGGAAGACCTGATATTGCAGTAGTCAAGGCGAGAGATAACCAGGGTCTGTACCAGGAGCTAGGTTGCATGTTGGGTTAGGTACGGCTTAATTTTCCTTATGTTGAATAGGGAAAAATGGCACGACCGAGCCACAGAGGCAGTGTGATCCGCAAAGGTTAGTTGGTCATCGATCATGACACCTAGATTTCCTGCTTAGTGGGAGCAACAGATAGGGAGTCGATCTTGATGCTGGTATTGTGATGTATGGTTTGTTTAGCTGGGAGGACCAGCAGTTCAGTTTTGGAGAGATTTAGTTGGAAGTGATGTCCTTTCATCCATGCAGATATGTCAGAAAGACAGTCCGAGATCCGTGTTGACACCGTGGCAACATGGCAAAAACTCCAGCAGCAGGATGGGCTGACATAAAAGCAGAGGTTCATCTCAGGGAATGAAAATAAGTTCACACAACTATAAATTCTGAAGAACAGAATATTGCCATTCTGCATCGTAAACAAATGCAGAATGAAGTACTGAGAATATCCAAACAGATTACTGACCAATTTCTGCATTGAATTGTAGGAATATATGTTCACTGTCAACCACTATTCATTTGGAGTAAAGAAAAAATGAATAATTAATTAAGCAAAGAAAAAAACATATTTTTGGCATTCTTAATCTTCCTTTTATCCTTTTAATCCTTCAGATGACATATAATATTTTAGTGACATACTGTATTATTGGGCCAGTTGTCTCCACCACAGAATTAATTACTGTCCTCTGCAACTGTTGTTTATATCAGGTTTATATCAGTCTTTTAAGTCCCATGTGCTGCAACTTTTGTTAACATATAGAGGGAGCCTGAGCTTAATATGAGACAAAGAAGGAACTTTTAGTGCACACCTTGATGATCAATAAATGACATGTAACAAGGCTACAAATAGTTGTTTCATTCAGTTTAGATCACATTTACATCATCCTTTCTCATGAGGATGTGGGAAACCACCTTGAAAATTACCATTTGGATCATCAGTTCAGTTTTTAAACTGTTTTCTAAACAACATCTGCCAGAGGCACCATCATAACCACAAAGTCTTGGCAGTGACACAAAGTTTGTTTTGCAAATATCACTCCTTCAGGTTTGAGGTGGCAGTGGTTGTTTTTGTTTTTAGACTATTGTGTAGAATGCTCAGATTGATATTACCAGTAATTAATCATTATCAAACAATAACTTCATTACAAAAACCAAATTTGACTTTACTTTGGTCATGGCATGTAACAACACCACATGAAAATGCATTTCAGTGTAACCATCATCGGCAACGTTGAAAAAGTGACATTTCAACTGACTTCAGTGGACTCGTTTACAATCCTTCTGAATGAATTATATTCCTAAGAACAAGCAGTTTATAAGAACACACTGAAAATCATGTGTCAGAAATTACAGTTGCAGCTAAAAGGCAATGAAAAGGCCCATATTATTTCACCACAATGGTAGCGTAAAGTGTATAAAAAGAGAAATCCACACACTACTGGTATACATACAGCAATTTAACAGAAACTTTGATCCAGAGTGAAAATTTAAATGTAATGTGGTATGCATACCTAGGTAAAAGTAAAGGTATAAATAAAAAAAACATGCATACAGTAACTTTAGAGATGGTTAAAATATAATACTGATTTAGATATGCAATCAGTCAATCAATCAGGCTGTATGGCTGAATCAATCAGGCTGTTTGGCAGGTAATTGATCAAATGAAGTACCAGTACCTGTAGATGTGTCTTTAAATGTCTTGCAAAAATCTTTAAGCTCTCAGAAGAACATATGACTGTGTCAATTCATTCTGCCTTTTAGGTCCTACAAAAGAAGTCTTGACTGAGACCTCTTGGCATTGACAGTCGGACAGTCGGACAGATAGTGAACAAGCAGTCACTGGATGAGCAAAGTGGTCTAGGAGTATTACCCTGTTTTTATTTATAGTTGAACTATGTTACAGCAAGACACATGAGCATGACAAGTCAACCAGTGATGTGTGCAATATTCTGAGTTCTTCAGACTGATTGATGTGTTGCTCGAGCTCTTTGTGAAAAGAGAACACGTCAGCCTGAAATATGGGAGGACTTCAAACCAGAGCCTGTAGGATCACTAGAATGATAGTTATTGTCTCACTCTGACACTTCATAATAAAAGAAGGTCTCAAATGCCTCTATAGAATTATATCAGCCAGAGAAGAGAAGAACTCTGCAAAAGTGCCTTCTGTCTTGACGTTAATCGTTTATTGATGTTTTCAGAGTTGCTTAACAGGTGTCAGGAAAACCACTATTAAATTACATTTAATTTTTGTCAATCTGTCAAAAGTAGTAACACCTTTATCTATTCCATAGATAAAGAACATCTTGACTAGCACATGTTATGACAGAATTTTTTCCTCTTGCGATGTGCAGAGTTGGGGGCAGAACAATAATACCTGCCCTCATTTTTCAATTCGACAGAGCCACAGATCTTTCCAAAACTCCTCCTCTAGAACAAAGGAGAGTTTGTTTGTTTGAAGATGTCAGAGCTACCAGTTCTCTGGTTTCTGGTCTTTATTGGTAAGCTTTTCCTATAATGTTGCACTCTTTGTCGTTCCTGCAGGGTTCATCTGGGGAACAGTTATCAATTTTGTTCTCCATTTTCCCCAGGTCTCACGTCAGGACAAGTGACACACCCAAAGACCTGGATCTGGGTTCGGCCTGGAAGAGCTGCAAGGATAGAATGTGTGGTGGATGACTCTGTTCCTCTTAGCAGTAACCCTTTACACTGGTACAGTCAGACTGAAGGGGAGGCTATTACACGGCTCCTTTATCTCCCAGCTGGCAGCGGTGCTGCTCAAAAAGATGACACTAGGAAAAGCACAAAGGTCATGGCAGTGAGGAATGGACAAAAGTCAACTCTGACCATCAGCAGCTCCAGTGTGAAAGATTAAGGTGTCTACTACTGTGTGGTGTGGAGCTCAGACACACAGTACTGGTTTTCAAGCGAAGCTCTGACAAAATTTGCGTGGCATGACTGAGCAAATGAATTATGCAAGTGCACACCATCAGTAGGTTTATCAAACCCACCACTGTTTTAAACTTTAAACACCTCTGGAATTAAAGACATGGCCTGTGATCTTCTCAGTAAAAAAGTTGACGACTTCTATTACCAGTCTATACTAGTCTAATCTGTCTGTGAAAGTGTATGATCTAGTTCAAGAAACCTTTTTCATTTTACAAGGCAGGTTCTATGATAACTCCTGTGTTTGTACAATTAGCCCTCACCATAGAACACTTTTTGTGATGTACATATCTGTGTTTATTTATCTCTAAGGTGAATAAATAGTTATTATGACTATATGAAGATGTGATGGATTGATGTGATGCATTTCAGTAACCTGTTTTCTGTTTGCTGTGTGTCATCAAGTCAGTCCTCTTGCAGAAACTATCAAAGACTGTTCTGCTTATACAATGTCTTCCATTGTGCTGTAGTGTCATTATCAAAATGGAACCATTTAGGTCTGAACCCTTAGTGCCCTAATCAGACAGGGATCTGAACCCAAGAATCAGTCATCAGTGTTGCAAAGCTGGTTTCCTTTGTCAGCATATTGTAGCATTCTTGAGTAAAACACAGAAGAATCCATGAGGAAAGGTACTGTGAACACTGGGTCTCATTCACCAACCATTCCTATGAAGAAATTTGTTCTTAAAACCTACTTACGTAATTTTCAAGAAAGTTTGTATTTACCAATGCTGGATTTTAAATGGGACCTTAAAAACAAATTAGACCAGAGCTGTGGCTAATTTTCAGAATATAGTACACAGAACATTTATTAATTAAACTACCTAAAAATGCCTGTTTTTAGACATCTCTTTTTTAAATGCACAATTCTCATTCAATTATTTCATAAGAATGCCAATTATATTGTGAATGAACTGACACACACACATGCGCGCACACACACATAGTACATACACAAGCACTCCCGCCCACATACACTTTTCTCCTTAAGATAAGGGATCACTCATGCATGTATGACGGCTCATCATTGCCTGCTTGTATTTCTAACGCTGACTCTGGTCAAGACAGATGTCACCCTGAAAAACAATGAACTACTTTAATGTGTGTTTCACTATTCTTTTGTTTTTAGGTAAGCTGCCAATCTGGAAAGCCAAATAGGAATGACATAGTTCTTTAAAATTAATATAACATTAATGTGTAGACTGAATAATCACAGATTCAAATTTTTGTATGTTTCCAAAGAGAGTGTGTACTTTATACTTCAGTGGACGTGTATAACTCTTCTTACTCATTGCAGGGGAGGCAACCAGCATGTTTCAACAGAGGATCTCAGTGACCAAAACTCAGGGCAAATCTGTTGTGTTTACATGCACATACACAAGTGGATGTTGGAATGACTACATTCATTGGTACCAGAAGAAAGACAATGAAAAGTTCCAGAGAATTTTGTACATCGATGCAAATAACGGCCAGACTACTAAAGATTCTGGATTCAGTGAATATGAGTCAGAGAAACAAGGCTCTGATCAAATTGTACTGAAAATCTCTCAAGTAAAGATGTCTCACCAAGCAGTGTACTACTGTGCCTGCTGGGACTCTGCCACAGTGATCATTAACAGAGACATCATGTGCAAAAACCCACACGTCACCTAATCACACACACAGACACACACACACACACGGGAACAGATATGTCCGATGGGTTTCACAGTCTGGGACACTTCAGATACACACACACATACATCTTCATGCCATGCATTGTACTGTAGGCAGAGTAAAGTGCAAAACTGGTAAGGCACAGTGATCAGGTAACATTCAGTGTACAATGAACCTAGTACCACTCCAGGACTGGGGAGGAACTTGTTGACCCTTAACCAGAGATGTAGTGATGGCATATGGCAGAAAAGATTTTGTATATATCTGTCCCCATGACAGCAGAGTTGGAGACGTCTGAGTGAGAAGACACTCTGCTGTCTGACCACTGATGGAGTGATTGAGAAGGTGCTTATCATTATACATGATGGTTAACAGTTTGTTCAGTGCTCTCCTCTCCACCACAGTTTCTAATGAGTCCAGTCTGAGACCTAGTACAGAGCCAGCTACTGTACTAAAGCTCTTGACATGTTTACATCTCCCAAAAATGTCTAGTTTCCCTACAATAATACCCTTGCAACTTTCTTAACTAGAAAGCACTAGTAATACTCCTAGGGTGATTCTGAAAGTATGAACTGCTTAGAATAGCCAAACAGAATACTGACAAATTTCTGTATTGAACTGTAGGAATAAACGTTCACTGTCAATCACTATTCCTATAGAGTAAATAGCAAAGAAAAATGTAAATATTTATTTACAACTCCTTTACATGAAATATAGTAATTTAGCATCATACCATATCATTGTGCCAGTTGTCTCCACCACAGAATGGATTACTGTCCTCTACATCTGCTGTGAGAAGATGGCAGCATATTTCAGCATATTATATGAAACCACAACTCCTCCCCCAGGTCTACATCACATCTGTTGAGCTAATCACAACAGTTTTTAAATTTCTGGTGTCTTTGCATTTGGTGAAAGCCATGGGTCTACTCCATTTATTTGCATGTTCTGTTTTCATCACAGGTGAGATGAAATCGGATGAAATCTATAGATGCGTATAATTTGTAAAATAGTGTGTTTTTTGAAAATTATACTTTATCTGAAGTTAGAGCCTGATGAAGTGTCTGATGTCACCGAGGCATTTGTTAAATTTTGTCCTTTTCAGTGGTGGGGGCTCAGGAACTCAATCAGGAGCTCATCAGTGTGACTGCAGCTTTGGGAAGAGAGGTCTCAATTCACTGCACACATGGAACTGGGTGTGTGAACTACATCCACTGGTACCAGAAAAAGGAGGGAGAGAACTTTAAGAGGGTCTTGTACATTCAAATAAGTGATGGAGCCAAAACTAATGATCCTGGTTATCAGGAGTTCCAAGCAGAGAAAAAAGGAAATAAATTTACTCTAAAAATCCCTACATTGAAGTCCTCTCATGCTGCAGTCTACTACTGTGCCTGCTGGGCTTACTCCTCCCACAGTCAGCATTACTCTTACCAGCCTGCACACAAACTCCCACAACAGGGTGTGATGAAACCTGTTCATGTCATATGTTTTTCCAGGACACTCCATAACCATTGAACCTATTTGTACAAAATACAGGGCCCTGCAGAATGGATGGCTCATAATAGCCTGTAGCTGATAGCTGCTGCCAGACTCAAATCAGTGTGTGCAGGACAATAGTTATTTCTTGCATGTTTTTGTTTGTGTACCGTTACATTGAATAAAATTTCACATTGCCATTCAATTCTTCATAAAGAGTACAGAGCAGACACATGGAGAGCTATTTATCTCCTGAATCCCTCAGATGAAATCAGATCGCTAATCACTCTAATGGAATAATTTAAATCCACTACATGATTCTGCTACACAGGAAAGCAGAACCAAAAAGCAATCCATGGCAGTCCATCTTGAAACAGTGAATGCATTAAGCATCGCAACATCATAAAACATTTAGCCCCAGTCCATAGATATATATATGTTTTTAGCTTATACAGTATCTGCCCCAAAACAATTCTAATTATCTGTAACACAGGATCTTCCAATGATTATCATCCTGATCTTGACAGTATGAACTAAACTAAGAAGTAGAATATACAGTAGAATATTGAGAAGTATCTGTATAGAATGAAATCATGTACAGTACGTTACCACCTGCTTCTTCTTTACAAGAGAAATAAAAAGCCTTTAGCCTCCGAAACCCATCAGACCAAATAGCCAATAACTGTGTGTGTTATCACTGGAAATACAGAGAATGTCTTCTTAAACCACTCAAACTGGCTGGCAGGTAAATTTGGTATGAAACCACAACTCCTCCTCCTGGTCTAAATGTTATCTGTTAAGCTAATGTCATCAACGGTTTTCACATATCTGGTGTTTGTGTGTCTTTGCATTTGAGGTAGTAAGGAAAATGATCAGTCCACTGTTTGTATATACATGTTCTGTACTCATCACAGGTGAGATCAACTCTGATAGAATGTAACTAATTAGTATTATTTGCAGTATTACTTGTTCAGTATTACTACGTTTTGGAAATTACAGCTTATGTGTGTAGCATGCTTATATTAAACTGTAAACTGTGTGGTCAGTTATATCACAGTGGGATCAATGTGACCTCAGATGCTGAGCTCATACAGTTCTAGCTTGTGAATTTCATTGCTGATAAATTCTATGTAACAAGTCAACTCATCTTTGTATTGAAACATTTCTGCACACTGGCTTTACATTTTGTACTTTTTAGTGATGACTCAGAAACTCAGTCAGGAGATCAGTGTGACTGCAGCTTTGGGGAAAGAGGTCTCAATTCACTGCACATATGGGGCTACTGGGTGTGTAAACTACATCCACTGGTACCAGAAAAAGGAGGGAGAGAACTTCAAAAGAATCTTGTATATGAAAATAAGTGATGGTGCAAAAACTAATGATCCTGGTTATTCAGAGTTCCAAGCGCAGAAAAATGGACATACATTTACTCTAAAAAACTATCAGTTAAAGTCCTCCCATGCTGCAGTCTACTACTGTGCCTGCTGGGCCTCCCACAGTTAGAATGCCTGTTACAAGCCAGCACAAAAACTCAAACAGCAGGATATATGTATGTGCGTGTGTTTTTTTTTTTTGTTTTTTTTTTGTAACAGAGGCCCTTCTCATTCTAGTCTAGCTACTAATGTAAGCCAAAATTTACTGAATTCCACATTTTGAACTGTCATTTGTCAGGAAACCTCTCCTGGAGCCTGGCACACAAATAACTATTGTTTGACTATGGCAGTCCAGCTTGCAATGCTGAATGGACCAATCCTCATAACTCATTTTAAAAAGGTCTTGCTATGCTGAATGGGAATTTGAATGTTAACTTTGACTCTTAAAATGTTAAGATGCAGCTGTACATTAAAACTCAGTGGTCTGCCATTGAAGCACCTTATAGAACTATGCAGAATCCGTGGTATGAAGTTGGAACATGTTAGGTCTTGATGCATGTTAAGTGACATCTAGAGAGTATAGGTTTAAAAAAATGTAGTCTATGCTGTTTAACCTGGTGTCCCTGAATGTATCACCTGTCAACACATAGGCTTGTATAGAGGCTTTGTGAACCAAGGGTGAACAAAGAGTACATAGTAACGTAGTACATACATATGCTAATGCTACCTTTAATTAACAGCATAGCCAGACTTTTCAAAAAAGCTGGTTTAGGGGATGCCCTAGCCTATATATCAGGCTTGCGCTGTTTAACACAGTTCTCATCTCCCAATTATAGGGATTGTCCTGACAGGGAACTACTGACAAGTTGACATATAGATTCTTAACAAGTATCTCTACATTTATGTTACCACCTGTTTCTTCTTGCTTCGTGACAATCGGAGAGCCTTTTATCTCCTGAGCCTGGCTGGCGGTAAACTGAACCACAACTCCTCCTCCTAGTCTACATGTCACATCTGTTGAGCTAATATCATTAGTGCCTTTCACATATCTGGTGTTTATGTATCTTTGCATATGAAGCACTGAGGATGATGAAAAAATATTAGTCCCCTGTTTTTATATACACGTTCTGTACTCATCAGTGGTGAGATAAAATCTGGTAGAATGTAACTAATCAGTATTATTTGCAGTATTGCAAATATGTGCGACTGCTTATGTGCGTAGTATGCTTATATTGTAAACTGTGTGGTCAGTTATATCACAATGGGATCAATGTGATAGGTGCTGAACTCATACAGTTCTAGTTTGTGAATTTCATTGTTGATTCTATGTAACAAGTCAAACCAACTTAGTATCAAACAAACAGACATTTCTACATACTGACTTTACACTTTGTCCTTTTCAGTGGTGGGGGCTCAGAAACTCTACCAGAAGATCAGTGTGACAGCAGCTTTGGAGAGAGAGGGGTCCATTCAGTGCCCATGTGTAGCATATTGTGACGAGTACATCCACTGGGACCAGAAAAAGGAGGGAGAGAGTTTTAAGAGTCTTGTTCAGATTATCAAGACTTCCAAGATTATCAGATTATTAAGAGATCCAAGGCCAGAAAAATGGGGATACATTTATGCTAGAAATCCCTTAATTGAAGTCTTCTCATGCAGCAGTATATCACAGTGCCTGCTAGCGCTCCCAAAGTCTGAAGTACTAATCACCCTGCACAAAAACTCCAGGAGCAAGAGCAGTTGACTAATGGTATATGGCCAGATTCATCTCAGGAAAAGCAAAGACATATAAACTATAGAGCTGTGTTGTCGGATTAATCAAGCATTTTACCATCTGCTGAAGTTACTCTTATGGAGAAAGCTCTGTAGAGTATTCTGCTTCATATACCAATGTACTTCGTAGACAGATACATGCTCATATTTTCTCAGAATTATTTTCTTTAAGCAGTAATCTACAAAAAATAGCTGGTTTGTAGCTTTGATGTAGCCTAATCTAACACTTTGTGGGAAAGTACATCCACAAGGCTGCTTGCTGTTGTTATAGTTACCATTCTAAAGTGCATTGATATGAAACGGTGATCACTTTTTTTTACCAGATCTGCGTCATAGGTGTTCTGTTATCAGGGAATAACAGACACCCTGGCATCCAATCAGAAAAAAGTATTTCATTTCTCCAGGTGATAAATTTACATTACCCATCCATTATATTAAGAGTACAGAGCAAAAAACACACAGTAGCCTACATTTCCTTCAAAATTCTATAAGTAGAAATCTGCAACATATTGCATGATGTTCCTCATTGCTCCCACCATGAGATGAATTACTGAGAATGTCCTTTGCAAACACTCTAATAGGCTGAAAGTCAAGTTGATAGGAAGCCACCACTCCTCTTTCTGCTCAGCACATCTGTCAAGCTAATATCAATGAGAGCTTTCACCTATCTGGGGTTTATGAAGTCTTCGCTTTGATCATGTTTGAGCACGCCATGTGTTTACATGTTTTGTGTGCATTTTCTGTTTTCATCACAGGTGATTTGAAATCTAATAGCATTTGATACTTCTCTACATGTAGTCATTTTGGAAACTACATGTTTTCTATTACATGGCTCCTTTATCTCCCAGCTGGCAGCGGTGCTGCTCAAAAAGACACTGGGAAAAGCACAAAGGGCAGTGAAGAATGGACAAAAGTCAACTCTGACCATCAGCAGCTCCAGTGTGAAAGATGAAGGTGTCTACTACTGTGCGGTGTGGAGCTCAGACACACAGTACTGGTTTTCAAGCGAAGCTCTAACAAAATCTGCCACAGTGGCATGACTGAGCAAATGAATTATGCAAGTGCACACCATCAGTAGGTATATCAAACCCACCACAGTTTTAAACTTTAAACACCTCTGGAATTAAAGACATGGCCTGTGATTCTTCTCAGTAAAAAAGTTGACGACTTCTGTTACCAGTCTATACTAATCTAATCTGTCTGTGAAAGTGTATGATCTAGTTCAAGAAATCTTTTTCAGAAATCTTTTTGTGATGTACATATCTGTGTTTATTTATCTCTAAGGTGAATAAATAGTTATTATGGCTATATGAAGATGTGATGGGTTGATGTGATCCATTTCAGTAACCTTCTGTTTTCTGTTTGCTGTGTGTCATCAAGTCAGTCCTCTTGCAGAAACTATCAAAGACTGTTCTGCTTATACAATGTCTTCCATTGTGCTGTAGTGTCATTGTCAAAATGGAACCATTTAGGTCTGAACCCTTAGTGCCCTAATCAGACTGGGATCTGAACCCAAGAATCAGTCATCAGTGTTCCTTTGTCAGCATATTGTAGCATTCTTGAGTAAAACACAGAAGAATCCACGAGGAAAGGTACTGTGAACACTGGGTCTCATTCACCAACCATTCATATGAAGAAATTTGTTCTTAAAACCTCCTTGCGGAATTTTCAAGGTTTGTATTTACCAATGCTGGATTTCAAATGGGACCTTAAAAACAGCCAAATAGCTGCAATACCTCTTCTCACAAAACTCAAAATGACCTTTTCTGAAGGCTCGATGTAATCTTTCGGAAAGGTTTTTCCTCACTGGTGAATCTATTTGCACCTTTACATAAACGCTTGTATTTTTAATTTCCTGATAGTTTTTACACGTCTCTTTTTTATTTATTAAATATTTATTAATTTCTTTCATAAGAATGCCAATTATATTGTGAATGAACACACACATACACATGTGCGCACACACACATAGTACATACACAAGCACTCCCGCCCACATACACTTTTCTCCTTGAGATAAGGGATCCCTCATGCATGTATGACGGCTCATCGTTGCCTGCTTGTATTTCTAACGCTGACTCTGGTCAAGACAGATGTCACCCTGAAAAACAATGAACTACTTTAATGTGTGTTTCACTATTCTTTTGTTTGTAGGTAAGCTGCCAATCTGGAAAGCCAAATAGGAATGACATAGTTCTTTAAAATTATGTGTATGTGTAGACTGAATAATCACAGATTAAAATTTTTTTATGTTTCCAAAGAGAGTGTGTGTACTTTATACTTCAGTGGACAAATCTGCAAATCTGTTGTGTTTACATGCACATACACAAGTGGATGTTGGAATGACTACATTCATTGGCACCAGAAGAAAGACAATGAAAATTTCCAGAGAATTTTGTACATCGATGCAAAAAACAGCCAGACCACTAAAGATTCTGGATTCAGTGAATATGAGTCAGAGAAACAAGGATCTGATCAAATTGTACTGAAAATCTCTCAAGTAAAGAAGTCTCACCAAGCAGTGTACTACTGTGCCTGCTGGGCCACAGTGATCATTAACAGAGACATCATGTACAAAAACCCACCCATGTCACCTAATCACACACACACACACACACACACACACACACACACACACACACACACATGGGAACAGATGTCCGATGGGTTTCACAGTCTGGGACACTTCAGATACACACACACATACATCTTCATGCCATGCATTGTACTGTAGGCAGAGTAAAGTGCAAAACTGGTAAGGCACAGTGATCAGGTAACATTCAGTGTACAATGAACCTAGTACCACTCCAAGATTGGGGAGGAACTTGTTGACCCTTAACCAGAGATGTGGTGATGGCATATGGCAGAAAAGATTTTGTATATATCTGTCCCCATGACAGCAGAGTTGGAGACGTCTGAGTGAGAAGACACTCTGCTGTCAGACCACCGTGTGACTGAGAAGGTGCTTATCATTATACATGATGGTTAACAGTTTGTTCAGTGCTCTCCTCTCCACCACAGTTTCTAATGAGTCCAGTCTGAGACCTAGTACAGAGCCAGCCTTCCTGATGATCTTGTTCAGTCATTTAGCCCCAGTGTACTAAAGCTCTTGACATGTTTACATCTCCCAAAAATGTCTAGTTTCCCTACAATAATACCCTTGCAACTTTCTTAACTAGAAACCACTAGTAATACTCCTAGGGTGATTCTGAAAGTATGAACTGCTTTTCTGTATTGAACTGTAAGAATAAACGTTCACTGTCAACCACTATTCCTATAGAATAAATAGCAAAGAAAAACTCCTTTACATGAAATGTAGTAATTTAGCATCATACCATATCATTGTGCCAGTTGTCTCCACCACAGAATGAATTACTGTCCTCTACATTTGCTGTGAGAAGATGGCAGCATATTTGATATGAAACCACAACTCCTCCCCCAGGTCTACATATCACATCTGTTGAGCTAATCACAAAAGTTTTTAAATTTCTGGTGTCTTTGCATTTGAATCACTTGGGAAAACCATGGGTCTACTCCAATTATTTGCATGTTCTGTTCTCATCACAGGTGAGATGAAATCAGATGAAATCTATAGATGCGTTTAATTTGTAAAATAGTTCTGTACATTTCTTGTAAAATAGAAATGAAATTAGAGACAAGTGTCTATCTTCAGGTTGTCATTCAGATGTCACAGAGGCATTTCAACACTTATGTTTTGTCCTTTTCAGTGGTGGGGGCTCAGGAACTCAATCAGGAGCTCATCAGTGTGACTGCAGCGTTGGGAAGAGAGGTCTCAATTCACTGCACACATGGAACTGGGTGTGGGGGCTACATCCACTGGTACCAGAAAAAGGAGGGAGAGAACTTTAAGAGGGTCTTGTATATAGATATAAACTCTGGAGCCAAAACAAATGATCCTGGTTATGAAGAGTTTCAAGCAGGGAAAAATGGTGATACGTTTATTCTAAAAATCCCCCTCAAGTCCTCTCACGCTGCAGTCTACTACTGTGCCTGCTGGGATGACTCCCACAGTGAGAACGATTGTTACCAGCCTGCACAAAAACTACAGGCAGCAAGAGTCCAAACTGTTCTGTGCTGTTACTGGTAGCTCACTCCACTTGTCTGTTGCCCCATGCCAGCTTCCTGTTGGGCCGTGCTACTCACATACTGTACCACAGCACTAGGCTACTGTTCCACAGCAATGAAGTGGCACAGGGCAGTGATGCAGGACAACAGGAAAGTGACACATTAACAGTAGGTGGCGCATGACAGCAGTGCAGGACAGTCGGTGACAGCCAAGAGACAGTGGCTGAGTGCTGTGCACCACCACCATCAATACATTACAGTTTTGACCCTACAACTACATGGTAAAACTCCAGCAGTAGGATGGGCTGACATAAAAGCAGAGGTTCATCTCAGGGAATGAAAATAAGTTCACACAACTATAACTTCTGAAGAACAGAATATTGCCATATCCTGTGTGTCTATATGATCAAGTTCAGTTTAAAATCTCCTTAAGTTACTCCAGTTGACAGAATACTGTATTATTGTATTCTGCATCGTAAACAAAGAAACAAACATTCAGTCCAGCTTGTAATGTCAATCAACCAATGAATGCCATAAGACATTTAGTCCCAGTGTAGTAAAGCTCTTATCACGTTTACATCTCCTAAAACTAGTCTAGTTTCCCTACAATAATACCCTTGCAACTGTCTTAACTAGAAAGCAATAGTGAAAGAGGACCAAGACTCCTAGGGTGATTCGGACAGAGTGAACTACTGAGACTATCCAAACAGAATACTGACAAATTTATGTACTGAACTGTATGAATATATGTTCACTATCAATCACTATTCATTTATAGTACACAGCAAAGAAAAATTTACCTCATAATTTACCTCACAAATCCTTCATCAAATGAAAGATAATAATTTAGTGATATACCATATCATTGTGCCAGTTGTCTCCATAACAGAATGAATTACAGTCCTCTACATGTGCTGTAAGAAGATGGCAACATATTTCATATGAAACCACAACTCCTCCTCCAGGTCTATATATCACATCTGTTGAGCTAATCACAATGTCTTCAAATTTCTGGTGTCTTTGCATTTGAATCACTTGGGAAAAACATGGGTCTGCTCCATTTATATGCATGTTCTGTTCTCGGATGAAATCTATACATGCGTATAATTTGTAAAAAAGTGCATTACTTGTAAATTATACTTTATCTGAAGTTAGAGTCACCGAGGCATTTCTTATATCTTGTCCTTTTCAGTGGTGGGGGCTCAGGAACTCAATCAGGAGCTCATCAGTGTGACTGCAGCTTTGGGGAAGAGAGGTCTCAATTCACTGCACACATGGAACTGGGTGTGGGAGACTCATCCACTGGTACCAGAAAAAGGAGGGAGAGAACTTTAAGAGGGTCTTGTACATTCAAATAAGTAATGGAGCCAAAACGAATGATCCTGGTTATCAGAAGTTCCAAGCAGAGAAAAAAGGAAATAAATTTACTCTAAAAATCCCTACATTGAAGTCCTCTCATGCTGCAGTCTACTACTGTGCCTGCTGGAGCTCCCACAGTCAGTCATGATTGCTACCAGCCTGCTCCAAAACTCCAGTAGCAGAATGGGCTGATATAAAAAGGCAAGAGGACTCCTTCTCCTGACATTCTTCTAAAGGATTCTTTCTAAAGAAGGGTCTAACATCTGATTAAGTTACCAAAGAATCTACTTCAGTATTCTGCATGAAGCTTGCATGGCCATTGCTCTCTTCTGTGTGCATTTAGGAGCACTTATCGAAACAATTAAATAAAACACAATGCCTAAAACAGTGTTCATGGATGCCCATGCTAGGCCTGTCTTTCCGTTCCTTGAGGCTTTGTGATTGCCATGGTTACCAGTGATTTTAATTTTTCTACATGACCCCTGGCAGTTGGGTTAGCCCCTTGAGTCGTGGATCTGCCCAAGGTTTCTTCCTAGATTAACTGAACATAAGGGAGTTTTTCCTTGCCCCTGTTGCTCTTGGGTGCTCCTTCTGTGAAGCCCCACAAGACAATACTATTGTAAAAGACGCTGTACAAATAAAATTGAATTGAATTGAATTGAATTGAATTGAATTTTTCTACCCATGGCAGTCTGCCTATAAGTACCTCACTGAGCAAACATCAAAACATTTAGGCCCAACAGAACTTGAAATCATCTAATAAAAAACTCCATGGTACGATATCACTGCACTGCCTGTAAAAAAGCTGTAAGAACACTGGATCCCCCATAAGTCACGTAGCACCTACCTGACTAAAACATCAGATTAGTGTTTGCTGAAACAACTGAAAATGGTCAATTACTCTAATTTGACTCTATACCATGAAGCAGTTTCAGCTTCAAATAAGACACTTCTCTTTGTCATGCTGGGATTGCCCTGCCAGTATGGACAACTGTGAATGTCCTAGGTCAGGCATTGAAGGTCTATGTCTGTGACTGTGTATGGAGACAAAAAGAATATATTGAAACAGGGCTGTTTCAAGGGACTCTGGAGCTCTAAGCAACAGCAACTGGAGCTGCTCAGATTCTTACCACCCCAACTAGCTCTCCAGTGTTGCTGAATCTCCAGTGGTTGGGTCTCAGAATATCATGAGCAGCTGCCTGAGGAAAATAATACATTTTTAGACCGATATCAGAATTTTTTTAGATAGATTAATATTTTCATCTGTCCTTAGTGGCCCCTCCAACTTGAGGGCCCTAGGCGGTATCCTGGTTTGTCTGCCCAGTTGCAATGGCCTTGCAATTACATCCATTTCATCAGTGTTAGAGAGCAAAGAAACACAGAAGGACATTTTCTTTACAAATCTTTCAGATAATATCCGCTTTATTTGATTTAACTATTTTACATCATATTGTGCCTACCACAGGACTTACAGGAATGCTGTAAGTGAACATAACCTTTGCAAGCACTCTAATAGGCTGAACATAAAGTTGATATGAAACCACAACTCCTCCTTTTCCACGTGTAATATCTGTTGAGCTAACAGCATCAACAACTTTGCTGGTGATTTTTTGGAAGTCTTGGCATTTGGAACACTTGAGAACATGGGTCTACACATTTTATATGCGTTTCCTGCTCTCATCATAGGTGAGATATCATCTAAAGGAATATACTCTAAAGAAATATAATCTGTTTTGTTTGTAAACCAGTTCTCTACATATCATTTCTGGGTAAAATACAGACACTGGTCACATCTACTGAGTTGTGTGAGGTTAATATGTCACAGTGCTATCAGTGGGGTCTGAAATGTTGACTTTTAGTTCTGAATGAATTTCATTATTTGCTGATTCTAAATGAATGCAGATCAAACCATCCTTGAATGAACAGGGATGTGTGTGTACTGACCTTAACATCTTTCTTTTCAGTGGTGAGATCTCAGAAACTCAGTCAGGAGATCAGTGTGACTGCACCTCTAGGGAAAGAGGTTGAAATTCACTGCACATATGGAACTGGGTGTATCTATGCCATCCACTGGTACCAGAAAAAGGAGGGAGAGAACTTTAAGAGGGTCTTGTACATTCAAATAAGAAATGGAGACAAAACGAATGATCCTGGTTATCAGGAGTTCCAAGCAGAGAAAAAAGGAAATAAATTTACTCTAAAAATCCCTACATTGAAGTCCTCTCATGCTGCAGTCTACTACTGTGCCTGCTGGGCCCCCCACAGTCAGAATGACTGTTACAAGCCAGCACAAAAACTAGAGGCAGTAGGAAGCGATAAAAAAGTACTTCCAATACTTTCATGTTTTTGTGAATTATCTGAATGATCGTATTACCATCTGCTGGGGGGGGCATTCAGATGTTAGATCTTAGAATACATACAACAAAAGTAAAGGACTTTCAGTTCAGGATTCATCAATCAGGGATTCACCAGTTCAGGGATTCATCAATCAATATTCATCAATATATACATAATTACAGAAAACGTAATGGCAAGATGTCTTTTAAGCTTTGCAAAGCAGCTGAAACTATTCTTCCTTATCACATTGGCAAATAGAAAATCTCAAAGCCAGCCCCATGTGCTACAACTTTTGTTAACCTATAGAGGGTGCCAGAGCTTAATATGAGACAAATAAGACACTTTATCTTGCTGGAACCTTTAGTGCACACCTTGATGATCAACAAATTACCTGTAACAAGGCTACAAATAGTTGTTTCCTTTAGTTTAGTTCACATTTATATCATCCTTTATCATAAGGATGTGGGAAACCACCTTGAAAATTACCCTTTGGATCATCAGTTCAGTTTTTAAACTGTTTTCTACACAACATCTGCCAGAGGTACCATCATAACCGCGAATATTGCTCCTTCAGGTTTGAGGTGGCGGTGGTTGTTTTTGTTGCTAGACTATTGTGTAGAATGGTCAGATTAATATTACCAGTAATTCATCATTATCAAACAACAAATTTATTACAAAAACCAAATTTTGACTTTACTTTGGTCATGGCATGTAACAACACTGCATGTAAATGCATTTCAGTATAACCATCATCAGCAATGTTTGAACTGACTTCAGTGGACTCCTTTACAAGTCTTCTGAATGAATGATAGTCATAAGAACAAGCAGTTTATAAGAGCACACTGAAAATCATGTGTTAGACATTACAGTTGCAGCTAAAAGGCAGTGGAAAGACCCATATTACTTGACTACAATGGTAGCATAAAGTGTAAAAGGACAAATCCACACACTAGTGGTACATACAGCAATGTAACAGAAGCTTTGATCCAGAGTGAAAATTTTAAATGTAATATGTTTTTATTTATAGTTGAACTATGTTATAGCAAGACGCATGAGCTACCAGTCAACCAGTGATGTGTGCAATATTCTTGTGCAATATTCTTCAGACTGATTGATGTGTTGCTTGAGCTCTTTGTGGAAAGAGAACACGTCAGCCTGAAACATGGGAGGACTTCAAACCAGAGCCTGTAGGATCACTAGAATGATATTTACTGTCTCACTCTGACACTTCATAGTACAAATGCCTCTATTGTATTTTATCAGCCAGACAAGACAAGCACTCTGCAAAAGTGCTTTCTGTCTTGACTTCTGTCATTCATTTATTCGAGTTTCTTAACAGGTGTCAGGAAAAACACTTTTAGATTACAGTAAATTTTTTTGAACCTGTCAAAAGTGGTAACATCATAAAGACCATCTGACACCACTGACTAGCACATGTTAGAACAGTATTTTTTCCTATTGTGATGTGCACAGTTGGGGGCAGAACAATAATACCTGCCCTCATTTTTCTAATTCAACAGAGCCACAGATCTTTCCAAAACTCCACCTCTAGAACAAAGGAGAGTTTGTTTGTTTGAAGATGTCAGAGCTACCAGTTCTCTGGTTTCTGGTCTTTATTGGTAAGCTTTTCACATAATGTTGCACTCTTTGTCGTTCCTGCAGGGTTCATCTGGGGAACAGTTATCATTTTTGTTCTCCATTTTCCCCAGGTCTCACATCAGGAGAAGTGACTCACCCAAAGACCTGGATTTTGGCTCGGCAAGGAAGAGCTCTGTTCCTCTTAGCAAGGGGAGGCTATTACACGGCTCCTTTATCTCCCAGCTGGCAGCGGTGCTGCTCAAAAAGACACTGGGAAAAGCACAAAGGTCACGGCAGTGAAGAATGGACAAAAGTCAACCATCAGCAGCTCCAGTGTGAAAGATAAAGGTGTCTACTACTGTGCGGTGTGGAGCTCAGACACACAGTACTGGTTTTCAAGCGAAGCTCTAACAAAATCTGCCACAGTGGCATGACTGAGCAAATGAATTATGCAAGTGCACACCATCAGTAGGTTTATCAAACCCACCACTGTTTTAAACTTTAAACACCTCTGGAATTAAAGACATGGCCTGTGATTCTTCTCAGTAAAAAAGTTGACAACTTCTATTACCAGTCTATACTAGTCTAATCTGTCTGTGAAAGTGTATGATCTAGTTCAAGAAATGTTTTTCAGAAATCTTTTTGTGATGTACATATCTGTGTTTATTTATCTCTAATAAATAGTTATTATGGTTATATGAAGATGTGATGGGTTGATGGGTGATGCATTTCAGTAACCTTCTGTTTTCTGTTTGCTGTGTGTCATCAAGTCAGTCCTCTTGCAGAAACTATCAAAGACTGTTCTGCTTATACAATGTCTTCCATTGTGCTGTAGTGTCATTGTCAAAATGGCTACAAGGTGGAACCATTTAGGTCTGAACCCTTAGTTCTCTAATCAGACAGGGATCTGAACCCAAGAATCAGTCATCAGTGTTGCAAAACTGGTTTCCTTTGTCAGCATGTTGTAGCATTCTTGAGTAAAACACAGAAGAATCCATGAGGAAAGGCACTGTGAACACTGGGTCTCATTCACCAACCATTCCTATGAAGAAATTTGTTCTTAAAACTTACTTACGTAATTTTCAAGAAGGTTTTTTTCAAGCTGGATTTTAAATGGGACCTTAAAAACAAATTAGACCAGAGCTGTTAGCTAATTGTCAGAATATGATGCACAGAAGAACATTTATTAATTAAACCACCTAAAAATGCCTGAAGATCTGAGATAAAATGAATGAATACAAGCCAAATGACTGCAATACCTCTTCTCACAAAACTCAAAATGACCTTTTCTGAGGGCTCGATTTAATCTTTCGGATAAATTTTTCCTCACTAGTGAATCTATTTTGGAATCTTTTACATACAACGCTTATATTTTTTATTTCCTGATAGTTTTTACACATCTCTTTTTTCAATGCACAATGTATTTCATGAGAATGCCAATTATTATTGTGAATGAACTGACACACACACATGCACGCACACACACATAGTACATACACAAGCACTCCCGCCCACATACACTTTTCTCCTTAAGATAAGGGATCACTCATGCATGTATGACGGCTCATCATTGCCTGCTTGTATTTCTAACGCTGACACTGGTAAAGACAGATGTCACCCTGAAAAACAATGAACTACTTTAATATGAGTTTCACTATTCTGTTGTTTGTAGGTAAGCTGCCAATCTGGAAAGCCAAATAGGAATGACATAGTTCTTTAAAATTAATATAACATTAATGTGTAGACTGAGTAATCACAGATTACAATTTTTGTATGTTTCCAAAGAGAGTGTGTGTACTTTATACTTCAGTGGACGTGTATAACTCTTCTTACTCATTGCAGGGGAGGCAACCAGTATGTTTCAACAGAAGATCTCAGTGACCAAAACTCAGGGCAAATCTGTTATGTTTACATGCACATACACAAGTGGATGTTGGAATGACTACATTCATTGGTACCAGAAGAAAGACAATGAAAAGTTCCAGAGAATTTTGTACATCAATGCAAATAACGGTGAAACAGATAATAAAACAGACAGATTGTGTCAATAAAGCATTTAGGCCAAAACTAACTAAACATTAATGTCATTGTCCAGAAATTTCTTTCAAGTTTACATTCATGCTAATAGACACCGATAGGATATTACTGTTTAAACTGGGACAAAATTCAATCAAAGCCTGGCTGCATCATGCTGAATGCACATAACTGGATGCAGGAGAGCCTATTCACTGGTACCAGACAAAAAGATACTGAGGTTTCCAGAGAACTGTGTACATGGATGCAAGTGATGGCCAGACCACTAATGATTCTGGATTCAGACACTCATATGTTTACCTATGTGTCACCAATTCAATTAATACATGCTTGCAGTTTTTAATATTGTACAAACAACACAAATACACACACACACACATGCACACAGAAAAACATACACACACACACACACACAAATACATAATGGCCACACCTACCCCTGCTTATGGGAACATTGGAGTTCAACAGGATCATGTATCATCCTCGTAGGTGCCTGCTTGTAGCTCCAAACTCATCACTGACTGTACATGAAACAGACAACACTCAAAATAACAATGGACTTCAAGGTGTATATGTGGACTTTTCTCCTCTATGTAGGTAAGCAGTCAATGTAAAAGCCTTCAAAACAATTCTTCTAATAAAGTTACAAAAGTATTTATGACGGTAATTCAGTTGTAAACAAGTATAACTTACTCTCTGCAGGTGGGGCAGTCAGTATGTTTCAACAGAAGATTTCAGTGACCAAAACTCAGGGCAAATCTGTTATGTTTACATGCACATACACAAGTGGATGTAATGGAGACTACATTCACTGGTACCAGAAGAAAGATGGTGAAAGTTTCCAGAGAATTTTGTACATCGATGCAGACGGCAGGACCAGTAAAGATTCTGGATCCAGTGAATATGAGTCAGAGAAACAAGGATCTGACCATATTGTACTGAAAATCCATCAAGTAAAGAAGTCTCACCAAGCAGTGTACTACTGTGCCTGCTGGGTTTTGGTTTCCACCTCCCACAGTCAGAGTGCCTGCTAGCTGCCTGCACAAAAACTCAGTAGGATGTGATGGAAACCAGCGATTAATCTCATGAAAAGCAAG